>CAXHSM010001350.1:4637293-5837293 GCA_964019185.1 Maratus speculifer | reverse complement strand
ATTAACAAATTTAAAGAAAATTACTGAAATATTGTTTCGTAATTTTCCTTTTTTACATTTCTATAAAAATCTTACCTTTTAAATTAATTTCTTAATCATATATCAGTAATAAAATTATTTTATTGCAGTAAAGCAACAATTTTATCAATCCAAACTGAATAAATCAACTACACACAGAGTCACATGCTCAGATGATGCAAATTTTTATTTATTAACTGGAATTCACTCTATTAAATCAAACGATATAGTTAAAGCTGCCAAGTAATGTTTTCCAGCATATTATTCCTATATAAATTTACATATAATTTGTTCAAATATACATTTGTAATCAATTTTAAAAGACGTTGCGGGTGTGACTTTAATTAAATGTCACACCCACAACAGGGACATGTCACGCTCGCAACGCTCAATAATTATAATTAAAATATTAATTAATTGTTTTTGTGTCTGTAATTCAAAGAGTCTTAATAAACTATTTTTGAATATAAAGTTTCATAACTTTAAGTCAAATTTTTTTTTCTGTAGAGATATAAATGTAACTTTTTGTTGCGGGTGTGACACAATAATTAAGAGTAATTAAATATGCTTACCTTTTGTAATGAAGATTAGTGAACACTTCTCTGCAGTTAAAAATTCTCAATAATAACTGTCAGATCATATATATCCAAGTTTGGAGGTTTTCAGAATTTTTGTTCAGCTGTACGAGACCATGAAATGTAAAGATATTTGCCGCAGTCTGTTTTACAAAGTCATAGTGTCACTTTATTAATTAAAATAAGTATGTTAATGACAAAAATGTAATTCTTTTTTGATAAAATATGAAATAGTACACCCTTAACAGTTAATATGCAAAATTTCAATCGTATTTAAAGAAATTTAAATTTTCATCCTCATGTCCGTTTTTTTGTGGATTGGGCGTATACTCCTTCATTTTATGTATCAGTTTGGAAGACATTGGAGCAAAACTAAAGAAGTTATCGTGTCCGTAAGAAAGTGATATACATATATATATATACATACAGGGTGTCCCGAAACAAATGGTATATACGCTAGGGTGTGATAAAACACATCAAGACGAGTAATAGTAAATAGAAAACCAAAAGTCCCAAACGATTTCCAAAGGAGATAGCCGCTATAAAGTTTGGGGTCCAAAATTTCAAATACACATAAAAAACGGAAAAATTGGTTGATTGATTTCCGGTTTTCACTAAAACTACTCTTTATGGTGGTATTTTCTTGAAAATAAATCATAAAGATAAATTTCGAAAAATGCCGATAGAGGGCTCTTACACTTTTAAGTAATGAAAAACTATTTTTTGCCATGATTTTTTGCATCTCATTAAATGATTTCTTAAGCTTAGATTTAAACTTAAATTTTGAGCTCAAAATCTGAATAGTTGTGAGGGGTTAAGTAGCACAAACTTAACTGCGTTCAGAGGGTTTAAATTTGAAATGATTATAAAAAACGGAAAAATCGGTCGATTGATTTGCGGTTTTCACCAAAACTATTCTTTATGTCGGTATTTTATAGAAAATGAATTTTAAAGATGAAAACGCGACTTAAAGTTGAAATTATATGGGTGCGGCTATGAAAGTGTTGACACATAAATGCTTATAATTCCGTTAAAAATGCAAATATTTTTATGCGGTTTTTTGCATTGAGTTAAGAATTAAGTAAATAATCAAACTAGATCATAAAATATCGATTTTTTATAATGTTTTCAACCCCTGAGACACTTTAAAAGGGAGATATTTCCAAAAATGTTGGAAATGAAAATACTCAACATTTTCCAATAATGTATAATAATACTGCAAAGTAAAAAATAAACAATTTTATTGAAACTGATACAAAAATTATTACAACAAATCAATAAAAACAAAATTGACAAAATAAAAAGGTTTTTATAAATATATGACACATAAAAGCAAGTAGCAAAAGAATGAATATTTGACACTCAACATAACAAATAAACAACAAAAAAAATGGATATTTAACACATAGTAAGCCAAATACAATATATATATATATATATATTTAAAAAGATAATTTAAATTCAGATTGATCTAGGTTTAAGAAGCAACAACATGCAGTGCAACCAAAGGATTTCTCCAATTTCAAATTACTACATTTTAAAACAAAGAAATAACAGTACATTCAAAACTGTACATGAGAATGTAAAGATTTACCTACTATCTAAAATGTTTCCGTATATATATGACACAAAATAATAAAAAAAGAATATTTGACACATAGTAAAGCAATAAAAAAAGAACGAATATTTGATATAGTAAAGCATATGCAATTAAAATAGAGCACATGGTGCAATCAAAAGTCTCCTCCAAATTTTAAATCACACCATTTTAAAACAGCAAATCAACAGCATATTAAAAACTTCACAGTCTCACTTATTACGACTTTATATTGTTCAAGCATTACATTTTAATCTCTATTGCGTATCTCCATTAAGAAATACTAATAATTTACACATAAGCCTATATATATTGTATAGGATAATTTTCCATAATTAAATTGAGCTGCATCAATAAATGAATAAATGCATATTGAAAAAGACAGATAAAATGACTAAAAAACACAAATTTTATGTATAATCAAACAATTTAAATTTTTACACTGCCAAATAAAAAAAAATACTTTGAAATGTAATTTGTTTAAAAGATTTATTTCAATGTATTGATTGACTGTAGTTTAAAAAAAATCAGGTGTGGATTATTTTTAAATTTAACTTTACTGGCGTTAAACTCGATTACTAAAGATTAATCTATTTGTTCTTAAAACAAATTTGAGTTCACGATTTCTGTCAGGCTAATATATTAGAGAAAAACTTAAAACTTCCCCGATAAATAATTAAATAAAATAATATAAATAAATACAAGTTTAAAAGACTTTGTGCTTGAAATACGCGCTCGAAGCACTGAAATGATCAGAAACAAAAATGCTGTCGTAACAAAATCTTCGGCCGATAACATCTGACATGCGTTTAATACCAAAATATGACTTTGGATAAATTCAAAACTTTATTTGATTCTATAATTAGAATTCACCGTTAAACCATTTAAGCCAACCAGAAATATTTCTCATGCCTTGTAATATTTTAATTCAAAGGCTGTTTTAAAACCAGATTGAAATTAATGATAATGTTTTGAACAGTATAAGAAAAAAAACACATATAGTTCTCAAACACAAATATTCATAACGATAATTTTCTCAGTTAATTTATAAATTAAAAATGAATGAAAAAAAATCTGTAGGATGCTTAAAGGATTAAAAACACTTTTTTAGTATCAGTAGGCAATCTAAAAAGCATATTACATGTGAAAATTTATTAGAGTCTCCAATTTTAAAATTAAAAAATATGATTTTTATCTTTTTTCGTAACCCGTGAGACCCGGCTTCGATCTACAAGTAAAGATAAAGCCTATAAAAAAAGGTTTACCAAAAATGATTTTGAAGAAACTTACTTGCCGATTTACAAATTTAAATTGAAAAAAAAAATTGTTATTCTTTGTTTCATTATAGTTACTCTTAAAAATTTAAATAAAGTACTATTTTAATACTAGAATTTGACAAATTATCTAAATATAAATAGTTTAAAAAATAGTCAATCACAATTAACAAATTATGGCAGAAAAAACAAACAGATTGATCTTTTGTGATTTATTTTTTATATCTCGCATAAATCGGCACAGTACTATAATATGAGCGATTCTTGCTTAAAACACACTTTTAAAATAAATTCTTGTTATATATTTTACACCAAACAGTCCTGTCTAGTATGTATTAAAAAATGTTTCTTTAAATTACTCTTTTGAGAAAATTTCTTATTGCATGTCTCACAAACAAAAGGTTTTTCTCCAGTATGTGTTAAGAGATGTTTCTTTAAATCACCTTTTTGTGAGCATTTCTTGTTACATATCTCGCAAACAAAAGGTTTCTCTTCAGTATGTATCAACAGATGACTGCTTAAATTAGACTTCCGAGAAAATTTCTTGTTGCATGTCTCACACACAAAACTTTTCTCATTAGTATGATTTAACACATGCCTTCTTAAATTACTCCTATCAGAGAAATTCTTGTTGCATGTCTCACAAACAAAAGGTTTTTTACCAGTATGGATTAAAAGGTGTGTGCATAAACTATTTTTATGAGAAAATTTTTTGTTGCATATCTCGCACACAAAAGGTTTCTCAACAGTATGAATTAACAGATGCTTGCTTAAACTGTGCTTTTCAGAAAATTTCGTGTTGCATATTTCACATACAAAAAGTTTCTCACCAGTATGAATTAATAGATGACGGCTTAAATGAGACTTCTGAGAGAATTTCTTGTTGCATGTCTCACAAAGAAAAGGTTTCTCACCAGTGTGTATTAAAAGATGTTTGCTTAAAACACTCTTACGAGAGAATTCCTTGTTGCATACTTCACATACAAAAGGTTTTTCACCAGTGTGAATTAACAGATGTGTGCTTAAATGACACTTTTGAGAGAATTTCTTATTGCATATCTCACATACAAATTGTTTCTCGCCAGTATGAAATAGTAGATGATTTCTTAAACTACTTTTTAAAGAAAATTTCTTGTTGCATATTTCACAAACAAAAGGTTTCTCGCCAGTATGAATTAAAAGGTGTCTGCTCAGATTATTTTTTCTCGAAAATTCTTTGCTGCATACCTCACAAACAAACAGTTTTCCTTGCTGTGAGTCAGAACTTACTTTTCCTAAAATCTCTTGTGAAGAAATATTTTGCTGCATATTTCACACATTAGACAGTTTTGAGTGAAATGTTAAAAATTCATGGTGTTTTGCATCTGCAAAAAATAAAAACAACCCAATTTATCACCTTTTAAAACTCATGAAAAATAAGTATTGAAAAAAATAAACTTATTATGAAATTTTACCGCAATCTCTGGCTCATCATGTGAAGATCAAACAATTCCTTTTAGACTCAGAAATTTTATATTGTGATTGAAAACTAATATTTACGGCGGTTTATAAAGTTACATTTCTTTTTGAAAAATTTCTTGGTCGGAAAGTTATTCTTTTATCCGCGGATTATACGCAGGAAATTACACTAAATTAATGTAAAAAACTGAACTGAAATAGACTCTCAAATACGTGATGCTTGCAGAACCAGCGGTGTGTTAGATTAATTTTCCAACTACATAAAGATTTAAACTATAATCAACTTTAGAATAAATAAAATAAATAATTGCCATCATAAAATAAAACATTTATCATAAAGAAACTATGAGTGATAAAAATGAGAAATAATTGTTGTAAATGAAGAGTAAATCAAATATTTAGGAATAAATCTTCTATAAATAGAAATATATAAAATATATTTATATGTAAATATATATATAAAATATAAACAAATTTATGGAGAAAATTTGTAATTTCATATTGCCCGTGAAAACAATGATACATTGTTAAGAAAAAACACCAAAGAATTTATTTTAATGACAAGGGGAATTATAGTATTTAGATGCATTTAGTGGAAATTCCTCCAGATTTAAGAACTTTTTAAACTAACATAATTGACTACTGCAAAAAACATTCTGCATTAGAAATGCAATTTACAGTTTTTTGCAATAATTTAACAATTTATTAGTATTTTATCCATGTTTAAATCCGTATATAATAAGTTGTAAATAAAACAAAATACATTTTTAGTTTTAACGTACAGTTTTGGAATGCATTTATAGATCTGTATATGGGTCATTCCATGTCAAATCAACTAAAAAAATTCAATATTCAACCTGACCATTTCCGATTTCAGTGTAACTGCTAGGGATCATTCTCTATGATGATATGAATTAGAGCATATTTTTATTTTTTGTTTATCGCTTTAAATTTTTATGCAATTAATTATTTAAATTTTGAAAAATCACCATTTTTTGACTTGCATAAATATTTTCGATTTTCAATTTTTCAAGTTCTATCAAACATAGAAAATTTTATGACCACTCATTTCAAAGAGGAGTTTATAAGGTTTAATTTGATATGCAAGTCGACTATGTATAATTAAATTAAATAAAATTTAAAAAATTTTAAAATTGAAAATTTTTTAGATAGTCATTTTTAAAAAATTTGAAAAAATTGTATGTTTGTTGTAATATTATAAGCTTTAAATTCTGAAATTTTTCGATTGGGATCTCAATGAGATCAGGAGTTATGAAATAAAAGCTGAAAATAACCATACAAATCATAAATAAATAACAAAATATACAGAATTAAATTGCTATTTCAATGGTAATGTTTGTTTTTATTTAATTACTCCTGATCCCATTGAGATCCCACTCTGAAAATTTCAGAATTTAAAGCTTATAATATTACAACAAATATACAACTTTTTCAAAATTTTTAAAAATGACTATCTAAAAAATTTTCAAATTTAAAAAATTTAAATTTTTATTTATTTTAATTTTACATAGTCGATTTGCATATCAAATTAAACCTTATAAACTCTTCTTTGAAATGAGTGGTCATAAAATTTTCTATGTTTCATAGAACTTGAGAAATTCAAAATTGAAAATGTTTATGCAAGTCAAAAAATTAGGATTTTTCAAAATTTAAATAATTAATTGTATGAAAATTTAAAGCGATAAACAAAAAATAAAAATATGCTCTAATTTATATCATTCATGAAAGAGATTTAAGCTAGAGTTGCTTATAATACAATCTGTAGAGAACAGGAATAAATACAGAACTTCAGACACAAAGAAAAAATAAATATTTTACTCAAAAACAATTCAATCAAGAAAATGTTCAGCATGTTTAATAAAAATTATCAAAAGAATAAAATTTAACATTAATGATGATGCAATTTTGTCTGTTTAGGAGCAGCAAAAAATTTCTTTTTAAGAGCAAGATTGTAGAATCTTATATGAAAGTGCAGAAACAGATTTGGAATACATAATAGTGACTTTATATACGGAGTATATAATGCTTCAAACTGCATTATATACCCAGTAATTAAAGCAGGTTTGGGTTTCTTTCAGAAGAAACCTATTTCTTCCAGGACAGTGGAAGAAACTGGAAGAAATGGAAAAAATTGGAAGAAACTGCCAGAAACCAAAACAAATGCTCAAATTAAAATATATTAACTATGTAAAAGAACTGAAGTATAATTACATAAAATCTAAATTGGAAAATTTAATTATTATTAAAAATATTTTTGCAAAGATAAGTTTTTTTTATATTAAACTTAAGGTTTAGAAGACATTTTCAGTTGATGGATTTTTATTACTCTAGAGGTAGAGGGATATATTTTTTTTATTAATTGCCCCATTTATATAAAAATAAAAAAAAACTACCTACAAATTGTTTATTTTTCATATGAAAATATATTATATACTTTTCATATAAAATTGCATTATTTTAAATTTTACACTACAGTAAATAAATAAATTTGTAATTATTTATACTGACATCTAGCATAAATACCTGAATGCTGATTTTAAAAGTTTAGTGTACATTATTACATTTAAAATAAAACATTTGAATTGAATTGAATGGCATTACTGAAGATTTAATAACTTTAACAGAAATCGAAAAAGTAATTAATTAAAAATATCGAAATAAAGTTTATTGTTTAATCTTTTTATAACACACATACATATTCTAATTTACTTCCATATTTTCTCTTAATACTCACGATTTGAAACTTATCTGAGTTTTAATAAAAGAAAAGTTTTATAAAGGAACTATTATATTAATTTATAATAAACCTAAAGAATTAACTACAATATATATATAAAAAAAATCCATTAAACGTTCTTTAATGTAAGTCTTAAAAGATTAAAAATTTTAGCAAAAGTTACCAAAGTGCTATTTTCAAAAGCTTCAACTATTTGAATTATTGAAAAATTAAACTTTATTTGTATAAAAATTTAGAAACATGTTATCAAAAATGGTATTTATGACAAAGTTATAAATTGCGTCTTGTATGCTTGATATTATGAAATGAAAAATAAGCAAAAATTTTCTTACTTTGATACAATAATAAAATCCCCCCCCCCTATGAAATCTAAATCTAACAACCCTTTCATCATCTCAAAATTTGCATATGCTATTTTCTAATCTGATAGATGTATGATATTTTCATAGATCAGACATACACAATAACAGACTGAATAGTTGCATTCTTTTTGTATTTTGATTATTTAAGCTGTTTACAATTAGAAAAAAAATATCTTTTACATTTACTTCCCTAAAAAAAGGTCTTTCAAAATCCAGAATTTTCCAATGTGTCAAATATTGGAGGCTCTATCACCAAAATCTCTCCTATTCTCCCCTGGTTATGACACAGGTGGTGATTTTTCTTCCTTCTGATGATTTCTATCAACATTTCTTAATTTGTTGATTGAATTTTAGAACACTATGTACAGCATAGTTAAAAAACATATGAAAATTACACATAAAACACAGCAAACTATTGCAATTAATTTTTAAATTGAAAGTCAGATAACATTATTTTGCTTTGCAGCAAGTAAAATAATAAAAGTACTATATAAATTTTGAATTAATTACAAACTTTTGTTATTTAAAGAAAAAAAATGTGTGTATAAATTACATATAAAGCACAAACTATTTTAACTATTTTTATAATCAGAAAAATTTAGTACAATTAAATATATTAATGAATCAAGATTTTATTTTTAGTATTAATTTAACATATTAAATCTTGTATTTTTCAAGGATAATACATTATAAAAAACTGCCAATTACATATAAAACAGAAAACAAATTTTAAAATTGTATATACTCCAAAATATAGTAAAATATATACTTAATCAAATTTTACTTATAATTATTATATGTTAATAATTTAAACTATTGACAATTTGTAGTGATAAATTTAGAGAAAAAAAAAGGTGATATTTTTTCGTTAAATAGGCCTTCACTTTTTTTATAGCTATTCGCTATAATGCACAATTTGGGCTTAATAAAATAAGATTTAATGACAAATGATATAAACAGCTATGAAAACAAACAGTGGCGTATGCAGGGGAAGGCTGGTGGGGCTACAGCCCCCTCCAAAATTTGTGTAAAACAAAATTTAACTATGAAAATTAATCAAAATGAAATGAGATTTAATAAAGATAAAATTTAAAAGTCGTACAAGAAATATTCCATTTTATGCAGGTTTCATTTTAAAAGATCCATTTAAGAGAGAACAAAAAATAACCATTTCAGACAAGTTTCGGTTATACATAGGTTCATTTTTGCACACCATGAAAATTATACTAATTAAGAATAAAACTTGCTTAAAAACAAATTTTTTTCAGTCCCATGCGATTCCATTTTAGGGGATTCGATTTTCCATAGTATAATATATGCATTACTTGCTATGATAAAAAAACACTTTAAAACGAAAAGGTAAATTTTTTTGCAATTACCTCTCAGAAACTTTCATTACATATCAGCCCCCTCCGAAATGATAAATTTAGATATTCCGCTTAAAACAAACCTAAGGAACCCATATGAGTGTTTATATATCTATATATTTACATAATTCTATATAACTTTACATTTACACATGTACATATACATACATAAATGAGTATTATATTATGGTTGATTTTTATATTCAATTTACTTCTGTTTGTATAAAAAAATAATTAAATGGCCTTTACAAGAAATAAATTATACAACTGTTGAAAAAAAAAAGGTTTCGGTAAATGAATCAGTGAATAGGTAACCAGAAAATATGTTTTCAAATTTATAGTTTTTATAGTGTATGTTAGTTACTTATAGTGTATTTTACTCTGAAAAGAAAAAAAAATGTAAATAAAAGTACCTGTTTTAAATATTAAGTAAATTTTAATTTTAAATCACCTTCAAATCCCAAAATAATAAAGTATTTGGCTCGATAATTACGATTTGATTAGCAAAATATTCATTTAATAGTGTGCGGAATATTTAAAATTGCTATAAATGATAGCAAAAATGAAAGTTATGACATATAAAATTTTGTGTCATCATACGATAAAATCACAAATTTTAGAATTTCCAGTGCCGACCCAGTGGCGTGGTTGGTAGTGGCAGCTGCTGATACACCGCCAGTTCCCGGTTTGAATCCGGGTTCGAGCATGGATGGTGTGTTGTCCCTTTGAAGTGTAATAAATATATGTAATGGACATCTGTAATAAAAAAAGTGTTCTGGATTGTCTCTGTTTCTGTGTATTATGGATCAATCGAGGCGACAGCCATTGTAGCTATAGGCCTCAAAGCATTGTCAATTCAAAGTATAGAATTTTCAGTAGAAGAATAATTAAAGATTCAGATCTTATCATTAATTTATTTTAGTAAAGTAGGTGTGTCATTAAACTGATTTTTTTTTTTTAATATCCGCTACAACAATCTGGCTTTTGCCATTTTGGTATAGACACCAACATAAAGAATGAATCATGGATAAACAATTCAGTCATTAATAATGATTCAGTAAAAAAATCACTTAAATAAGTCTTTTGTTTAAAAATTGGATAAATTAGACTTTTGGAATTCATGAAAATTTTGCTTAGATTCTTTGCTAAAGCTTGTTAAATTTCTATCTAGTAATCAGTTACAACCAGGAATTAAAATAAAAAGTTTTAGTCGTAATTTCATTGCAGCTATGCAGCAGTTTGATAAAAATAATAATGAATGAAGAAGGAAAAACTCATTCATGAATAATGAATCAATCAATAGATAAACTGAGACAGTAAAATTTTAATTAATAAAACAAAGCTTTTATTAAAATTAGTTTTCACTCTAGGGCATTTTTGTAAGGTGCAGCACCTTGCCTTTTTTCAATTTTTCAAAATGCACCCTGCACTTTTTAAAAGTAGTAAAATGCACCACTGGTTTTACCCAGAGATTTTTAATAAATATTTTTTTTATTCCGCAGTGTTTCTAAATTTGTGTGCCCAAAAATGATAGATTTTTTTCATTTTTTTAAGAAAAAGAACATAAAACTATTGAATCATGTTTTAATTTAATCGTATTTTTAATTTTTATATCATAAAATCATTCGAAATTAATGTTACTTGATTTATTATATTTAAAAATTATGTGTTTCATTGCTTTTTTTTTCCCCATCTAAAGGCATTAACAATTTTTTTCTGGCAAAATTGCCCTTTTCTGCTGTAGTAGTGCCTTTTGTAGTGAATAGCACCATGCCCTTTTTATTTCTAGAATGAACACTATTAAAAAAAAAAGAACAGAAAGCAATTGTTAAAATTTGCGAATCTAGCACTTAAATATGCCCTTGGGTATGATATTTACTCAATTTATCTTTGAATAACCCAGGAAAATTCAAAATAGGTTCTGTAGAAAGCTTGTTTCTGTTAATGGTGATGTGATAACCAATATTAAACAAGGGATTAAAAAGGGGGAGGGGGGACTATAAGTAATTATTGCTATTGCATCTGTTTAATTAATGACAGTATTTTGATGAACGAATCCTTTTAAATGAATCGTAATTTAAAAATTCACAATTCATTCTTTCATTGGGGTCTTGTGTTTTGCCCTGTCAATAATATCAGGTAATTTTTAAAAAATGAATTTATTGATCTCACCCTCTTTATTAAAATAAATTATTGATAACATAGTTTATTTTTGTTTATCTTCATCTAAAATTCTGCAACTTTCAGTTTCATAGTATGACTACATGGAATTTTATGTTTCCAAACTTTTATTCTGACCATAAGCATATTAAGCATTATTAAAATGTTTTATTTAAAACAAATGCTTTTTTTTTATTTATTTGTAATTACTCAGGTGATAATATTCATGTTTAAATTTCGAGACTGCAAACTCGTTTGAATTTTTATTAACGGTTAAATTTAAAACATTGTGTTGCTGAATTTGGTTGTATTTTATTCTATTGAAAATAAATATTTTTAAAGTAATTTATGGCTTAATGAAGTTCTTACGTAAATTTTATCAAAAATTACATAAAATATCAAAACAATTTACGAAACCAAGAATTAGGAATAATTTCACTGTATTCATCAGATTAGATCAATTGCTAATAAATGCTGTGGATGCACTGACTTAAAAAACAAATATTTTATAGTTTTCCCGCATTTAGAAAAATTTTACCTGTCTCTTCTCATGGTAGTAGGCTACACTGTATCGCCAATATTATTACTAACAGCATTTTATTTTCTTTGTTGAAGCATATTTAATTTATTACATTTATTTTTACAGTAGACTCCCTCAAATCTGCAATGCTTAGGACCAGAGGTTGCGCAGATTTTAGAAATCTGCAGATTTCTCGTCATTGCTTTCCTTATATTTTTTTAACCCTTTGCAGGGCGCTGGTTTCATAGATATACCACTTAATTTTAATTCCCAAATGCCACATTGGCACCAGAATTTTCTTAAAGAAAATTATGGTTTATTGAATGTGTGAAACATGGCGTTTTCTTATTTACAAATAAATTTGTTTTCAAATTCTGATGTCAATCATTTATTTCAATACTTAAGCAATGAATTTGCCCTGCCCTGCAAAGGGTTAAACAGTAATTAGAATGTAATTAATAATGCAATCAAAACCATAATTAAATTTAATTTATAATGTAATGAAATATTCAAATAAGTAACACACTAAATTAATAAAAATTTAGATTATTTTTAAAATGATTAAAATATTAAAAGTAGAGATCGATTCAATAATTTATAGAAAAATGATTAATTATTTATTATAAAGAACTGATGCATTTTTCCTAAATTATGCAATGAAACTTGACTCATGAATAAACCTTACTAATTCACATCAAAATCATAAAATGAAAAAATTTTATTTCAGGTTTAGCCAGACTCAATAACTGAAAAAGCCTGTTTAATACATAAATATATTTTTTAAGAAGATCGTGATTGCCTATAATATCAGCAATATCTTTTTTTTTTTTTTTTTTTTTTTTAGAAATAAATTTATTCTTCCTTCATGAAAAAGGCATGCATTACTATCGTTACTGTTTTTTATATGCAATTTACTTTTGTTTGAGTAATAAAATACATAAATAGCCTTTTCATTTTAAATAAATTATACAAATGTGAAAAAGAAATCTGCTTATATAAATGAAACAGTGAATAGATTTTCAGAAAATATGTTTCGAAACTTACACTGTATATTGGTAACTTATATGGTATTTACTTCTTTTTAAAAAAAATCTTGTTTGTGTAAATAAAAATATTTATTTTAAGTAATGTAAATTTTTTAACATCTTTAAATTCTAAACTAATAAAATTATCGACCTGATCGTAACTATTCTGCTAGCAAAATATTCGCTTTACCTGTATGTAGAATATGTAAAATAACTGTAAATGACAGCAAAAATGAAAGTTGTGATGCATTAAAGTTTGTGTCATCATTCGATTAAATGTTCTCGAATTTTCAATAGAAGAATAACTAAACATACATATCTTACCATTAATTTATTTTAGTAATCAAGATGGATCTGTAAATAGATTTAAAAAAGGATATCTACTGTTACAATCTGAGTATGATAATTCTGTCTTGAGTCGACGCCATTTTATTATAGACGCCATAACAATGAATGAATCATACATAAGGAGTTCTTTCATTAATATTGATTCAATCAATAAATATAACGCTTTTGTTTATGTTTAGCTAAGTTTTAATTAACAAAAGAAAATATTTATTTATAAAAAAGAAATAAGAAACTTTTTCAATATGCCCTCGGGTTAAAAATTGGATGCAATTTGATTTTAGGAACTCAGGAAATTTTTGCTTAGATTTGTTAAATGGCTGTCTGGTAACCAATATTACAACCATAGATTAAAAAAAAAAAATACTAGCCATATTTGCGTTGCAGCACTTTAATTGGTAAATAAAATTAAGAATTATGGATACATGAATCACTCAATAAATCATGATGTACCTCATGAGTCATTCTTTTCTTGGCGTCTTGTCTCTTCCGTTTTGATAATGTCAAATATAATGTAAGTATATATGTAAGTATATCAAGTATATGTCAACATAATTTTTTTGTATTTTACTTCTTGTTAATGCTAAGGTATAATAGTTCCGTCCGTTGTTCTTCAACTAAAAACTCTCCAATTTACTCTTTGATTATGACTGGACGAAATTTCACATACTGTTACTTTCATTTTTGCTGATTTATCATTGAATCATTTAAAGCATTATTAAAACGTTTATTTATAGCAGATAATTTCGCTTATAATTATTTATTTTTAAATAGTTTAGTAAATAGTATTCAAATTTCAATTTAGATACAGCAGATTTGCTTGATTTTTTTTCACATTTATGCTTAAAACATTGACTGAACATAAACTAATTTTTGATTCTATTCTGTTCATTTGAAACTAAATATTTTTTAATAATTCATCACATAATGAATTGACTTTAAATTGTTTATCGAAATTTACATATAAGAAAACCTACACTTAAGGAAACTGTTCACTAACTTCAAAGCACCCACTCCATGATGTTAGTAAGGTTGTTTTCGAATTCGTAATATAAATTTGATTATTTTAAAGTATCAAATTATTTATTTTAGTTTAGTTTTTTCATATGATACCTGATTTCCAACTTTAATATGACGATTTTTCACTTTTTCGAATTTGGTTGCAGATTTTTCTTAAAAAGCTATTTTTAATTTCAAAACCAGCTTTGAAATAAAAAGTAGTTGAAAAAAAAAAAAAAAAAAACTGCAACCAAAATCAAAAAAGTAAAAAATAGCCATCATTAAGATTGAACTCAGTTATATTATGAAAAGAAAAAAAATAAATATTCAAATTTAAACAAGAAATTTGTAACTGTTGGTTTAAAATTACAGAGCAGGTGTATTCAAGTGATTGAAGAGTCCCCTTTAAGAAAGTTGGTCACTCATCTTTAAAAATTTCCTCCATAATGTTAAGGCTATCAATGTTTGATGCCTTCGTATATTTAAAGTATATTTTGGGAAAATTGATATTCCTAATTTCTTTTTTCTGTGTACTCTTCTTCAAGGGTGTTTCTTTTTTTTCTTACTTCTCGAAATATTTCTAAAATTTATACTTAATTTAACAGTTTTACGTAAGATTTTTTTTTTTCAGTTCTTAGAAAAAATTACTTTTATGTTAATGACATTAACACAAAAATGTTAATTAGTGTTTAATGAATATTTCATTGTCTGAAAGATAATGGATGTCGTTCTTTTGCACTGTTTCCCAACTTTTGCGTTTCTATTCTTATACAGTAGACTCCCTTAAATCTGCACATAATTTACGAATGTAAACAATGAAATACTCAGTTCAGTTACAATTAAAAAATTTGACTTTTTTAGTTTTATGTCAATTCCATACATATTTTAATTTGTTATTTTTATTAATATTACTGAATTCAAGTTTTTTCATAAAGAAGAATAAATTTATTTCTGAAAAAAATTCAAGATTTTGCTGGTATCACTGGTAATTAAAATCTTTTCACCAAATATATTTGTGTATTAGTCAAGCTTTTTTTGTTACTATGTCTGACTAAACCTGAAATAAAACTTATTTTATTATTTTGATATGAATTAGTAATGTGCCTTTCTGAGGTAAGTTACATTGATTAATTTAGGAAAAATACATTTCATCTTTATAATGAATATTTTATCTTACATGGTATTGATTATTAACTTGTCCTTTGTTATATTTTACTCATTTTAAAAATTTTCTAAATTTTTATTACTTTAGTACAGTAGACTCCCTCAAATCTGCACCTTACAATCTACCGTAAAATACCGTTAATCCGCCCCCCAAAACGAAAAGAAAAATCATACAATAGTTAGGGGAGGGCGCTTACACGGGATTTTTTCGCGTTCCTTCAACAAAATTTACAGGAATAAATCATCATGAAATGAATGAATCGTTGAATGAATCATGAATTTTTATACTTGAAAAAATTTGGTTTTTTTTTTTTTTTAAACGTAAATTCTGTCGAAAAAACGCAGAAAAAAGGAGAAATTAGTAAAAAAAAAGCCAAAACAAGCATGAAATCAATTAAAAAATCTTGAAAAAACGCGCATTTCATCAAAGATTCATGATTCGTTCATTTCAAAATGATTGATCTCGCTCTCAATCGCCTTTGAGAATCGGGAGGGAGGACGCTTTCTCGGGATTTTTTGAAAGTTTCAAATTCTTTATAAAGTGGGGAGGGGGCGTTTGATCGGGAAGGGCGGATTAACGGTATTTTACGGTATAACTTTCTAAAATCAGCACATAATTTACAGATGTAAACAATGAAATATTCAATTCAGATGTAGGGCCAAAATTTGACTTTTTTATTTTTATATCAATTTTATTTATATTGTAAATTGCAATATTCATTAATATTACTGAATTCAGTTGTTTTCATAAAGAAAGAATAAATTTATTTCGGAAAAAATTCAAGATTTTGCTGATATCACTGGTAATCACAATCTTTTTACCAAATATGTTTATGTATGAACAAAACATTTTTGGTTATTAAGTTTGGCTAAACCTGAAATAAAACTTCCTTTTTTACTTACCCGTCATACGTGGTATAGGGTAAGTCTTGCAATCATTTTGAAAATTGAATTTTTTTTTTCGACAGATTTGCACGTTTTAGATTGTAGAGATTCCAAAAAATATATTTTTAGAAAAAAAATTGCCGTCCATCTGTCTGCCCTTAAACGCTCTATCTCAAAACAAATTGAGATAGAGACTTGAAATTTTGTATGTACTTATTATGTAAAAATGGGACGAAGCCTATTTAATATCAGTAACCTCGATTATCCAGAACTATTTGTTTCAGATTCTCAAAAAAATCGTTCTGATGAAAGGTATATAAAAATTTTCGAATTTTTTCATTTTAAGGAGTGGATGTAAAAGGCCATAAAATAACACAAATTTTGCATAAAGAACTAAGTCGATTGGATTATTAGTTGCCAAGATATTTGTAATTCTGTTTTCCTCATTCTTCGATTTTTCACGACCCTGTATTTCATTCAAATTTCAATTCAGAAATATATTTTAACTGGAAATGTGATGCTTAATTCGACAAAGTAAACTGTTAGCTAATATGATTATTATATTTGGAGTTATAAGGATGTTTCTTTTATGCAGCTAAGTACTACTTGAGTAATTTGGCACTTTATATATAATTTGTTAAAATTGGTTTATCAGCAATTCATTAATAGAGCACTACAGATGAACCTCGAAAATCTGGACCTCCAAATTCCAGAAATCTCTAAAATTCGGACATTTTTCCGATTTCAATTTTATTAATTTTTAAAATAAGACATAGCTGTAATTTTCATCAGCTGCAGTTAAATTCTGATAACTATACTAAAAAATATATATATAGATATATTCTGGTTAATATTGTAATGACTTGCCGTTAATTAAAGACTTTATTATTACAAAAATTAAAAAGTTAAAAAGCGTTCAACAAAGTTTACAGTAATGAATCATGATGAAATGAATGAATCGTTGAATTAATCATGAATTTTGATACTTGAAAAAATTTGGGTTAAAAAAAAAAAAAAAAAAAAAAAAAACGTAAATTCTGTCGAAAAAATGAAGAAAAAACGGAGAAATTTGTAAAAAAAAAAAAGAAAGCCAAAACAAGCATGAAATCAATTAAAAATTCCTTGAAAAAACTCACATTTCATCAAAGATTCATGATTCATTCATTCATAATGATTCGTCTCACTCTCAATCTCCTTTGAGAATCGGGAGGGAGGGCGCTTTCTCAGGATTTTTTGAAAATTTCAAATTTTTTATAAAGTGGGGAGGGGGCGTTTGATCGGGAAGAGCGGATTAACGGGATTTTATGGTATTATATAGCTATAAAAAAATATTTTTTAATAAACCTCCAAAATCCAGAAAATTCGAAAATCCGGAATCGCCGCGGTCCCGACGGTTCCGGATTTTCGAGGTTCAACTGTACAATGTATATTAACAATATTTAAATATACATGTAAATTTTTTTGGAATTGCAGTGCATTTTATAAATAGTTTTCATGTGTTTTATTTTTATATATTATATTATGCATAATAATGATGAGTAAGTATTACGGAGGCCCCCAATAACTAGTTTATGATTGCATCTTTATAAAGTAAATTTCATATGAAAAATACACTTTATCTTTATTAATAAATATTTATTCATATATTATTGATTATTAACTTTATCTTTGCTTTTAGTACTTTAATCATGTTAAAATTACCTAAATTTTTATTATTTTCGTTAATTACTTACTTTAAATTTTAACCCTCCATAAAAATTTTGTTTTCATTGTTGATTAAATTCAAATTACTGCTTAAAAAATGTAAGCAAAGCAATGACCAGAAATCTTCAAAACCTCTGCTCCCAAGCTGTGAGGATTTGAGGGAGTCTACTGTATATTACTTATTTTAGTATTTTATTATATTATAAGCATTCATTATAGTTTTGATTGCATTATTAACCCTTTCAGTACCAAAACTTTAAAAATAAAATAAAAATTATGAAGTTTTTACATATTGTTAATCAAGGTCCTAATAAGCTAAAAACTACCTAGAAAAAAAATCATGACCGTAATTTTTTTAATTAGAGAATGTCCCTGATCAAGGACATTTGTATTCAATGGGTGTAAGGTAGACTATAATGAAAACACACTGTTGATGAAAAAACAAATTTTATTTTATTGTTACAAAATACTGTTTTAGAATAATACTGTTTTAGAATAATACTGTTACAAAATACTGTTTAAATTTCAAATGCTGTGATAACTATGTGTTTAAGTGGAATTCTTTGAAACAATTGCGTTCTTTACTCAAACATAGATGAATTTGGCATTTTTCACACATAAAATGTGATTTCCCCTTGCACTGTTTTCTTTTATAACGGCCTACTTCCTTGCAACTGTCATGGATAGGGATATGATCTACTGCATCGAGTTGTATTGCCTTATATGGTCTTACTTCTGTGCTTTTGTGCGAAATATCGTGTCGGGAATTTTTTGGCATCCATAATTTCGGTTTTTGCAATATTACATTGAGTAGCATCTCTTTTATATTCAAGCCAACTATTACATATAGCCAGGTCTACTGCATGAAATATGAGGCGAAGTGTCCATTATTTTGATCCAATAAAAATTCTGTACAGGCCAATTAGAAAATCCATCTTATCAACTCCTCCCATTGGTTCATTATATTTCTTCATAACTTCTGGTCGAATCACATCAATGTATTGCTTAGAATTTTTGTACCATCGTTTAGCAACATTAGTGTTGCCTTTACCCAGAAAATTATTTGCAATATACACACTTTTGTTATCATACCATCTAACAAGTAGGGGAAGATGGGGATACTTGAGCCATTTTTTGAATTTTAATTTTTTTAAATTTCTTACAATTTCTTAGAATAAAATAAATTATTGAAAATGAAAATTTGATATTTTTTCTTCAACTGAAAACCACTTTCAATTAATTTTGAACTATTTTTCTATGTAAAATAAATGTTTATTTTTTGTTTTACATCGTGGCTCAAGTATCCCCATGGGAGGGATACTTGAGCCATAGTGAAGGGATACTTGAGCCACTACGGAAAAATACCTACAAAAGTAATTTTTTTCGCTTTATTTTTGCACAAACATTTTACAGAATGATAAATTATGAAACATAAAGTCCTTCAAAACCAATTGAGAAAACAAAGCTAGTAATAGGACAATTTTTTGTCGTTAGAACTGGTTCTCGAAGGATAATTTCAACTTGAGTTATAACGACGGTAGAAACATCCTCAGTTCAGAGCCATTTAAATGTGGAATCTACAATTCATCGGGAAAATTTCATTTTCAAAATATTAAGCACTTATCCAACAAATATTTTTACAGTTTTCTTTCTGGCATATTTTATTAGTAACCAACCATCAATAGAAGGTTTTCTTTTCACATCATCACCATCATTGACAGAATTTTTCTCTAATGATATTGTCGAACTCATTCTTTTAATTTAGTAGCTGTCGGAATTTAAGCCAGATGTATCATTCTACTATTTCAAACACTTTTTTGATTTCACAGGAAAAGATTTTGTCTTCCTCTTTGGCTCTATGCTGGTAAGTTTGAACTGGGATTTTTGTTGCTTTTCTTGTGCACAAAAAAAAGTGCACAAAAGTGCACTTTTTTTTACCAATTTTTCTTCAATTTTCTTAGTTAAAAAAAAAGTTGCAGCAACAGAGGTTACGATTCCAATATAAAATATTAATCTTAAAATGTTATATTAAAAAATAAATATTTTAATACGTTGGACCTAAGTAATTAAAGTATTAGAGTTTATAGCCTGTAAAACAGTTTTAAAAAGTTATTTTAATTTAGTAAAAGTTAAATTGTAAATTATGTTTACATTTATCTAGACAGGTTATTTTGTTAGTCAAAATGAAAAATAAAATGGATATTTTCATTTAAAAAATATACATTTTTAAACATTTTTAGGTCGTTATTTTTTAAGAAAAAAAAATAAAATGAAAAATTATTCTTCCTTTTATCCAGAAAAAAATCTATTAGTGAATATAAGGATGGAATTATATTTTTTGTTTGTTTCACCCATGTTTAATTTCTAGTGGGGATGGTTGAGACATGGCTCAAGTATCCCCACTCTCAGTGGCTCAAGTATCCCCACTACCACTATTTGTGTTTCCCAGAGTTTTACTAAATAAAGCATGCAGCTATTAGAACTATTTTAGATTCAAAATACAATTGAAACTATGCTTATTATATTTATGTATATAGTTCCAACTTTAAACAAGACTTTGATTACAAAAAAACCATGCACCCAAATATTTACTTCAGATAGGGAAAAGACAACTATTAATCACTATACTCTCAAAATGGTACCAAGATGTGTGATTTCTTTTTTACATGTTCAGAACTATGAATATGTTACCATATTGGCAGTTTTAGAAAGAAAAATTAACCAACTGTAGAGATAATGGGGGTGGCTCAAGTATCCCCTATGCTCAAGTATCCCCACTCTCCCCTACATCTAATTCGTTGTCCTTACTATATAGCTCTTTTATAAAACCCCTTTCATTTTTTTGCTGCTTTCTCCGGAATGAAAGGTGGATATCCATATCTATTCACTCTTGCTGTATAAGCTGCTAACATTTTATGACTTTTCAAAATCTGCAACAAAGCATAAGGTGAAAAATAATTATCAAAATATAACGGTGTTTTCGCGGTGATTATTCTCTTACTCAAATGCATAACAACTGCTGCTGCCTCACCAAATCTGCTTTGTAGATCTTTATTTATTTCTGTGATTGTTCCGTGATATAATATAAAATCATACACAATTCCACTTTCCCCACACAAAAGAAATAATTTTACTCCCCATTTGTTTGGTTTGTTTTTGGTGTATTGTTTTACTTTTAGATGTCCCTGGACACATCTGCTCATCAACACGTAGCTTTTCTTCCATTTTCAAGTGCTTACATCTACTTTTAACAGCATCAAAAAGTGGTCTAACTTTATAAAAGACATCAGTATTGTCTGAAGGGCGGTCTAAATTATTTACAATATGTAAATTATATAACAATGAAAAATATCTACTGCAGGTCATATAATTTTGGAAAAGGTCAATACCCAGGGTTTTATCCCAGTAGAGCCCAACTCTTGCAAATTTCATTGCCCCCATAGCTACATGAACAATATACAATAAAAACTAAATAAAAGCAAACAATATCATAAAGTTACAATATAGTGGTACACACACCGTTTGAAAATATTTGTCCATGATTATGGACACATGTTTTTAAATAATTCTATAACAAAATTTTAAATACTTAGAACTTTCAAAATAAGCTTAAATCAAAGTTTCTAGTTTCCGTAATAAAATAATAAATATATTTAGCTACTGCTTATATAAAATTATATCAAAATACTATGATTCTTAAAACGCTTACCGGGGCAAGAGCTCGTGTTTCTATCCATCTTGATACAAATATTCCTAGGTGCTGCCATGTACTGGTTTGATTTCTAAATATTTGTGCTTTTAGTAGGGAAATGATTAAAAATACAGACAAAAATTGTAAAATTACTTTAAATTAAATTAGAATTGATAAAAAAATTCTAAAAAGTATGTCCTTGATCATGGACACCAGTAGCAAAAGGGTTAATAACATTCAAATTACTGTTTAAAAAATGTAAACAAAGCAATGACCAGAAATCCACAAATTTCTAAAACTGCACAACCTCTGTTCCTAAGCTGTGTGGAGGAAGTCTACTGTAGTATTTATATAACAATAGGCTAAGGAAGAATTTTTGGACATGTTTTGAAAATATTGCATTACCGTAAGATTTAACGTATATTGCAACTTTCTAATCCTTTTTTGCATGTTATTACACATGATTCTTTCAGGAAAGTAACTTTTAATGTAAATTTAAAGAGTGAAATGTATATTTAAAATAAAAAAATCGCAAACGATGAAAATAGACTGAAGGAAATAATAATAATTGATATTATTACTAAATGCCTAAACATCTGTGAATTCATATAGTAAATGTTTTCACATATATAAATATTACTACATGTAAATAGCATCAAAATTATTTCTTAAAACAAATATTACTCCATTAAAAGACATGTACATTAATAGTACACCAGACCCTAAAGGGTTAATATTTTATGTGTTAAAAGCTGATGAACGTTCATCAAACACTTCATATAAAATTAAGTGTATATTTTAAAAAATTAAGAAAAACAGAGACATCTTTTAAGGAGTGCATACAAAAAATACAAGTTAAAAATATTAATTTTCTGTAATCATATTTTAAATATACAAATGCTCAGAGACTTTACGTTAGTAAGGGAAATATGTAAACTGAGTGACTAGTATCCTTAAGAAACTACGGTTGAATCCTGGAAAAAGTAATGTACTGATTTTGAGGTGGGATCTCAGTATTACTTCGTGCTAAATGAAATTTAATATTAAAAAGGTACAACTATATTTGTTCACATACACACACAAAAAAAAAAGATTTTGTGATTAATATTTTTTTTAAGTCATTAATGAATGAAATGCACAATTTTTGGATGAAAAAGTTAGAATGAAATGGATGAAAATGTTAGAATTTTGGTTTAAATATCTTGCCACAGTAACCATCTTGATGATTTTTTATTGTGCATTATGTATTAGAATATTGCAGTCTCTCGATTCAGTTAATTCACTTCATTATTCTACAAATGTGGAGATGTCAACAGTGGTGGCGGCAGTAATTTCTGTCATCGAAATATTTCATACTTTTTTTATATCTATGTCAGCTTTCCTTTACAGAACTTTAAAAAAAATTTTTTCCTTTAAAAAACTCCATAAAAGGTTTTTTATCCTATTTACTTAGACTCTTATGCAGTTAGTTGCAAACAAATTTTCTAATTACTTGATATGCATACACTAGGATCGAGTAGTTTTTTTTCTTTTTATTCCAATATTCTGTACTTTTCAAAAATTCCTTTTTTAAAAATAATGATGAAACTTCCATATTAGTGTAGTTAGATTATGCTTAGAGGTGAAACAAGATAGGCAAACTCTAAGTTTTTATTAAAATTTTGCAATATTTGTTGAAGCTGCCAACTGATAATAATAAATAATAAAAAAAAATAGTAATAAATAGTAAAAAAATAATATATATATATACATATATATAAATGATATTGTGAGTTTCAAAATTTGCCTTATCCAGAAAGTAAAATTTTCGAAAATAATGAAAAATTTCTGACTATCTTGACTGTTTTTCATTGTAAATCAATAATTTACAATACCAGAAATACACAATAAAATCAGATTATTTTGCAGATTGTAGGAATTTTCTGATGGAGATTCATCAATGGAATAGACTGATAATGAAAACTTGATTTTTAAAAATTTTGAATAAGGCGAGTTTTGTAACTCATATCTTCATTTATACAGCATTGATCATTTAATTAAATGTGTCTTGACTTAAATGTGGTGGACATTTAAAATTTACTTAATTTCATTCTTATGTTGAATTTCAGATTCAAAGTATAATTTTTGGATTAAAAAAAGAAGAAGATTCGTCTGTGTGAGCATAAACAGGCAGCAGATAGATTGATACTGTAATTTTTATAATATATTAAAATAAAATTGTATTACAATGTTCTGCTTTTCAATTGGTATGTTTTGAAGCAAAATATAATGTGTAAGTATGTATATATTAATTCAAAAGCTATTTCTATTGAAAAATATGCATTTTTTATATAAAAAATTATGTTTATGTACAAAATTTGGTGTATGTTAAGAAAATAAAGAAGTATTGCAAATATTTTGCTTCATAACACAGGTAAAAGGTTTGCTAATATATTGGTGAAAAAAATAGTTAAATATATTGAATAGACTTTAGTATAGAAGATTTGTTATAAAGAAAATTCTTTACAAAAATATGACTAATTATTGCCTGAGTTTGAAAAGAAAGTTAAAATTCCATTGACAATTTATTTGAATTCATAGTTTTATTTTGAATTTTAATTACATACACATGTGTTTAATAAAATTTTCTCTATATATATATTTTAAAAGTTCTGAAGGTAGTCACATACTTTAACCTTTCGCTGGGCGTGTAAATTTTCATCACATGAGCGTGCATTGTAAATTATACAACAGGTAAAAAAAAAAAAAAAAAAAAAAAAAAAAAAAATTGCTACTTTATTTTAATTTTACAAATAATTTAATTTGCAAATGTGATATAAGTTATCTCTGATCACAATTTATGAAAGTATTCCGCAATACACTTATTTTGTTATACCATACTAAAGCAGAAGTTTCGATGTTTAAAAAGCTACTTGCTACTACAATCACAAAGATTAAAAAGTATTAATGAATTAGTAAACAATAATTAAGTAATTTTGGATTTACAGAATTAGTCCTATATTGCATCTATACAGTCAAAGTTCTATAATCCGCACAAGCTGGGGCCAAAAGTTGTGCGGATTATGTGATATTGTGGATTATAGAATGTTATTGATTATACGTCATTGTATTATTCGTAGACAACATTTTAACCCTCTGGATCCCAAACCGCCCGAGATATTTTAATTCGTATATTTCAGTTCCCACCAGAAAATTAAAACAACAATATTTGCTTTAATCAATAACAGAACATTCCGTATTTAAATAAAAAGAAATTAGCCATTGAATTTTTCTGGTGTGAAATGAATTACATAATTTCTTGAACGTGTTCTAGCATTGGAATTAAAGGGTTAATTCTATAGTCAGTTTAATATGAAGTGATAAATATGAAATCTAGTAATAAATTTAATATGCTATCTCAAAAAATGACTTTTAAATGTTTTTTTAGATAAAAAACTTATATAACTATGCATTTAAATGAAAATAATTACATATGTTCCACAATACAGTTTGTTTTTTACTGTTAATAAAATAAAAAAGTTATATTAAAAAAATATATGTTTCACTATGATTTTTTTCAACTTTTTTACTATTTGTTTTAAAAAATCATTTTTTTAATCACAAATTTGTAAATTTTCTTAATTGTTTATTTTATTGTTTACATTCCTAAAGTAACGCGAATTATAGAAAATTGTGGATTATGGTTGCGCATATTATCGATCCTTGACTGTATTTGTCGCTTCCCATATCAAGCATAAGATTTGCTTTTTTGAAGGCTGTTTACAGATAAACCTTGAACATTTCATGCACTGTTAATAGATTAAAATGACATGTGCATCTAATTGTGCAATCCGAAATACACCTAACTTTCAGGAACTGGGTAAAGAGATCCAATAAACGAATAGAAACAGTCATTAAAACCCACTAGGGCTTGAATTTTGTTTTAAAGAAAAAATAATGTGAATGTTGTACTTTTTACAACGCCATGCCCGACGGAAGGTTAAAGAGAAAAGCAGTCCATTAAAATAATCAACTTATTAATTTTATTATTTGTGCTGATGCTATATTATTTGCAGTTTCAAGTGATCTTCACTGTTTAAATTGTGTTGAGATAATCATTCCAGATTTCTGGACAAATTCATTAATCCAATGGAGATGGGTATGGAACTTCTGTTTTAAAATAGTCTTGAAAATATAAGTCTCATAAATTATTATTTGTGAAACTTGAAACATAGTTGTTTAAATATTTTTATACTTCAAAATAAAAGTATTGAAACTAATTACAATTAGTTAATAAAGTTTATTTATTTAGACTGAGATTTTTATGAAATTATCAGCAAATTACAAAAAGATTATAAAGTTAAACAACAAATTAATTAATAAAAAGCAAACAAATTTACTAACTCTAAATCAATGTAGTTCAATTCATATAGTAATATTTTAATCATTGAATCGCAATGTCTTTGAATTATAATTTAGCTTAAAAGCAGATTAAATCTATGGAGCGTTAATATTAAAACTGATGTAATTTTTATAAGTTTTAATATATAGATATAAATAAATTAGTATGCATAATTTTAAACAAACAAAAATTACTATTTTTATTTAAATATAACTACAGAATTATTTGTCTTTAGAACTTCTATTTTAATATTTGAAAGATTCAAAACATTTTTTAGAAGACTGTTTATTATTATTATTTTAATATGGAAGTTTTGGTACATAATTTTTAATTAATTCTATCACTGCCTCTTGTCTGCTTATCTATAATCTATTTTGTCAGAAAATGGTCATCTTCTCAAAAATTTAACCATTGTTTTCTTGTTTTTATTTATTAGCTATTTGGAAAATAGTTGTTGTTTTTTGGTAGAGAATTGGGAAATCTGAAGTAAATCGAATCTTTTTTTTTTTGGTTGGATACCGCAACTTATTTTATTTTATTCATTTCCTGATTGGTCCAAGTTTAATGGCCAAAACTGGAATACTTCTGTTGCGACAATGACAAAAAGATAATAGAAACTTAAAAAAAACTAATAATTTAAAAACAAATTGTGATAGAGATTAGCAAACAAGTTTCATTAAAAAGTGCAATTTTTTCTCTACGCAGTGGTGTAAAAATTTAAAATGTGCTATGTTTAGAAGTTTGAAAATTTGCAGTTCCAAAAATTGTAAGACTGAAATTTCATGTAAAATTTGTTTAGGATAGACCCAGGAATATGAATGTTTAATCCTCGTCGTTTATAATAGGAGGCATTCAGAAATCAGTCAGATTAATTCCAATCAATAAAAAGGCACACTTTAAACATTTAAAGTTGTATATCTATAAGCTACTTTTAAAAAAAAATTATTGATCTAGGAATATTAATGTTTAATGCACGGCATACGTAATATATGATTCATTATGATCATCCTATATATTATGTTTATTATTGTAGCGTATATAGGGTTCTTTTGATCTTATGGTTAGACATCTTCAAACTCTTGTCTCTTAGAAAAGTAGAAAATAATTTATTTTCAGATATTCAGAACAACAGAGTCTTCGAAACTTACAAATATTACTAGATATTCAAAAATATCTGTTCAAATCTATCGTACAAATACTGATATAGGTTCCAGAGACTCTTTATACAACGTCTCAACACTACATCACATTCAAAACAACGTAGATAAAACTCAAGCAAACTTGCTTAAACAATCGTAGCTCACTCAATGACTGACTGATAAATAATAACAACCACAGCTCGCATTGCTCTCCTGATATAGGCTCGCAGCATGCGCTGGAAATTTCCACAGGCTTCTCGAATATTCCAGAAAATTACGGAATAACATTCAATGTATCAGCATATATAAAGGGGGGTTACCATAGAGAGGGAAGGGTTACCATCGCCAACAATCGCCAAGTTTGTCGCCAACTTGGTGACCAAAATTAGTCGTCAAACGTGACGCCAACTTGGTGATATCTATAATATTTCGCCAAGCTGCCATACACATTCACTGAAAAATAATAGACAAGTTTGCTTGATAACAGAGACAATGTAACAAAAACTAATATTAGTAAAGGAATGGAGCTTAATAAGATTATTTACATTATTTTACAGTACAAACACTAACTATTTACAAAATTCGTAACATTATTATCATTAATTTAAATATAGAATTTATTTATGAGTTTTTAAACTTTTAGTCTTTGAAAATATCGTTTTCGAAATAATCGTTGTATTTGTTAAATTACAATTTTGTTATTTTTATTGTTTCTTTATTATTTTTATTTATTGTTATTATTTTTAATTTTAACTTCCTTTAATTTGATTTGATTCTGCCTTTTGACATACTCAGAAAAAAAATGAACCCAGTAATCATCTTTATTCAGCTGTTACTTTAAAAAACATACAGCTCTAAATAACACTCCAAAAATTTAATCATTTGTACATGACTCATGATTCTGTTTACATTAAGAAGGTATTATTTATATAAGAGGTTGCTTTTATAATAAAAAAAATCACACTTTAAAAGATAACCATAATTAAAATGAGCGTTGTTATTCATTTTAAATAAATTCAAAGATTTTTAAGGAAAAAACGCAATTGCAATTTTTCTTTTCAAGCACACATTTAATTTTGTGGCCCAGAATCAAGGGAAAAGAGTCAATTGTAGATAATTTAAAGATAAAATTATTTGTTTTATAAAAAATTATTAATATAAATTTATTATCCTTCTTCCAAAATTATTATTGTTCCTGGGAGTATCCTGGGAAAATATTTACCACTAGATGGGGAATATGAAGGAATTTTAATTGAAAGTGTTTGTCTCTATCTGGAATATTTGGTGGATGGGAGTCTATAAATGCTATTACAAAAATATTCATAGAATCACTCATGTAAAAAAAAATTCCTCTATCTGTAAAACGATGACTCAAATGGGACAAAATCAAGTAATCTGTGGGAGATGGGTGAACAGTATTTAATTTTCAATGAAATTATTATTATATGTATATTAAAATATGTATTCAAAACTCAATGACAGTTTAAAAATGAATGGTAAAAGTATTTTTTTTGAAGAAATTAATATTATTGTACAGTTTGTCACTAAAGAAGTTAACAATAACATTGAAAATATAAAACAGTATGCCAATCAAGAGTATAAATAGAAGATAAGAAGGCAATATAAAAGATAAATATGTAATTTTTTAACTAAAAACATACATTGTGTTTTAACACATTATTCATGATCATGTTTATTCGCATAGTGTAATATTACCGCACATTTGTCATCTAGAAATGTATAAGGTAATTAATACGTGTGCGCTATGCTAATGTGTTACGATTGGTTACACTAAATTGAGTAAATTGATTTGTAATTTATTATTTTGTAGAAAAATGAATTTATTCGAGATATTTATATAATTCATATTAAAATGTTTTAGTCCACTTTTACTTTTCATATCCACTTTAGTAAAATATAAAACCTGAAATTATCTATAAAAATATAATTATTTTATTGCTGGCCTCAAAATATGAGAGGATTTCAATGTAAGGTATTTGCAACCAGCATGTCTCGTATAATGCATCAAAATCAATTTAATAAATTAGTTACTATTCCAAATCTATTTCTCTACTTTCAACTTAAACTTTATAATCTTGCTCTTAAACAGGAATTTTTATGCTGCTTGTAGGTGACGTATTCTAACTGCAACACAATTATATGAATTACATTCTATAGACTTAAAACACATATTGATGCTTCCTCTTCACACATTTCATTATCCAATTTGCATGGACCAATCTAAGAATGTATTTCCAAGTGAGCCATATTTTGAAATTGCATAAGATATGATAAGTCAATTATATAGGTCTTTAAACATGGTAAAAAGGATGGTTAAATTATGACCATGCAATATAAGTTGAATTAATAATGTGAAATCTTGCCCGAATAATCCTTTATATTTGTTTGAAAAAATAAATAATTCTGGATATATTTTGATTAACCACATTTGTACATTGCCATTACCCTTTGCAAAAAATAATTTAATTTGCCTTACTGCTTACAAAATGTATCATTGTTTTAATTGATGGTATGAAACTATTGAATTTTATCCTTAACCTTACATTGTTTTTTTATGAAGGATATTAAAATACTGGATTTATAAATATTTGCTTTATTTTTTACTTGTAATATTTATTTGTTACTTTTAATTTTAATGTTGAATATTTTCTTTTTGATTAATTATTTGTTTTATAATGGTGATTATTTACTTTAATTTTCATAATTTTATTTATAGTTTATTCATTATATATATAATAAGCAATTTGCACATACGGGGGAATTCTTTTTAAATTTGTCTGATAATTCCACATCCACAGTTTTCAAAATTGATCTCATAAAAGTAAAAAAAATCACTAATTAAATACTTAGTCATAAAATAAGCTGAAATCACGTTTTCCAAATCGGCTGTTGAGTTAATATGATTTCACAGTTCAAGGCAAAACCAATGTTTATATTTTGTTAGCAGGCAGCGATCGTTTTTTTTTACGTACACATTTATTTCTATTTGAAGCTTATAATACTTCGTCATTCTGATTGTTGATTTTTTGTCGTTTTATATAAACAGTCGAGTCTCTCTGTAACGAAACTACATGCAGCGAATTTCTCTATTCAACGAATTTTTTGCAGGAACGGTCAATTTTTCAATAATTACATTGAAAATAATCTCCATATAACGAAATATGTATCGCCATATAACGAATTTTTCAGAGATGTTTTGCTCAGAAAATGCTTCAAATTGAAATTGTTTGTGAAATCCATTTTTCTTCGCTGATTCCTACTTTATATTCCGTAACTGGATTCTTCTGCTTTATCCTTTATGTCCAAAAGAGACGTTCATCTCCACCCGCCCCTTAAAAAAATCTCTTCTTGATTCTACCAATTCTTTGAATTTTTGGTAATAAAACACCTAAAATCTTCTGAATAAATCGATAGGTATGAACCCTGCGTTATAAGAAAACGACATCAAATGGAAGGTAACGTTCCCCATTCATATTTGCATTCCTCGTTAAATTATGAAAATTTTTAGATGTTCAAAAATTTTGAAATCAAAACATCCAAAAATTACAGATTTCTTCAATTAAAATAAATATAAATCTTCCTTACGCATTTTTTAAAAAATCATTTGAATATATACATTTACTGATTCGAATCTGTTAAATAAATTTAAAATAAAATATATAGTAACATTATGCGTTAAACGTTTCAAAACCTTACACACACAGCTGGAAAACAATTTTCTTCCAAAATTTACAGATTAAATGAAAAACTTTCCGTTGTTCTCTATTCAGCGAATTTTCCCATATATTTTTTGACTTAATAATTTTTTGACTGAACGATGGATTTCGTTATATGGAGACTCGACTGTATATATTTACGAATTATGTCTCTTATATACGAGTTTAGTAAAAGACAATCGAACAATCTACAGGTAGCATGGATATGTTCTCTTTTTTCGGAGCAGATAAAAGAGGGTTTAAAATGAAAAACGACGAAAAATATTTTTTTCTATTATTCTCTTTTCTCAACCGTTATAAAGCTAGAAAACATGCAAATTCTCTATAACGAAATGGAATCTCATGTACTTTTGTTTTTCGAAGCATCACATTTCAATTCAGTTTAATACATTGATTCTAATTTTTTCATCATAGATTTATTTTTTCTTGTATTGTTTTTTAACGAATCATAAAAAGTGGTTAATTTATTTCTGTTTATTTCAGATGCATAAAGCTATAAAGATAAATACAGATGAAGTCAATCAAAACTACCTTTGAATTCTAAAATATGCAACAAAGCATTTCATTACAAAACATTCTTGGAAAAACTGGTTCTACATCACAGCAAGAAGAATGTTTTATGTGTGAGATATGCAACAAGAGTTTCTCTCGAAAGTCTAATTTAAGCACTCACCGGTTAATTCATTCTGGTAAGAAAGCTTTTGTATGTGAGATATACAACAGGAAATTCTCACATAAAAGATCTTTAAACCAGCATATGTTAATTCATAGTGGTGAAAGATCTTTTGTTTGTGAAACTTGCAATAAAAAGTTCTCTCAAAAGAGTAATTTAATTCAACATCTCTTAATCCATACTGGTGAAAAACATTTTGTATGTGAGATATGCAACAAGAAATTCTCTCAAAAAACTGTTTTAATGAAACATTTATTAATTCATACCGGTGAAAAACCTTTTGTTTGTGAGACATGCAACAAGACATTTTCTCAGAAGTCTAGTTTAAGCAATCATCTATCAACTCATACTGGTGAGAAACCTTTTGAGTGTGAGATATGCGACGCGAAATTCTCTAATAAGCGTAATTTAAGTAGTCATCTATTGATTCATACTGGTGATAAACCTTTTGTTTGTGAGACGTGCAACAAGAAATTCTCTCAGAAGTTTAATTTAAGTAGTCATCTGTTAATTCATACTAATGAGAAATCTTTTGTTTGTGAGACATGCAGTAAGAAATTTTCTTACAAGTCTAATTTAATGAAGCATCTGTTAATTCATACGGGTGAGAAACCTTTTCCGTGTGAAATATGCAGCAAGAGTTTCTCTAATAAGAGTAATTTAAATAGTCATCTATTAATTCATTCTGGTAAGAAACCTTTTGTCTGTGAGACATGCAACAAGAAGTTCTTTCAGAAGTCTAATTTAAGCAGTCATCTGTTAATTCATACTGACAAGAAATCTTTTGTTTGTGAGACATGCAACAAGAAGTTTTCTCGCAAGTCTCATTTAACGAGACACTTCTTAATCCATACTGGTTAGAAACCTTTTGTTTGCGACATATGTAACAAAAAAGTCTCTCAAAAGAGTAATTTAAGCTCACACTTTATAATTCATTCTGGCGATAAACCTTTTGTGTGTGAGATTTGTGACAAGAAATTTGTTAAAATGAAAAATTTAAGCAGTCATCTTTTAATTCATACTGATAAGTAACCTTTTCTGTGTGAGATATGCAATAAGAAATTCTCTTGATAGTGTAATTTAAGCACATTTTTGTTAATTCATACTGGTTGGAAACCGTTTGTGTGTGAAGTATGCAACAAAAAATTAGCTTCAAAGGATTATTGAAGCAAGCATCCGTTAATTTATATTGGTGAAAAAGCTTTTGCTTGTGAGATAATTCTCACGGAAGTATATGCTAAGTAAATTTCTTTTAATACATGTTAGAGAAAAAAGTTTTGTGTAAGATATGCAACAGGCATTTCTCTTAAAAAAGTGTTTTAAGAAAACTTCTGTTTATGTATTGAGAAAACTTGTGTGAAATACTTACAAAAAAATCTCAAAAGAGGAAATCTGTTAATCTTCTCTCTCATAATTTGCTAACTGAGATTAACTAATTAGTATACATCTTTTATTAAGGAACTTTGGCATATTCTACTATTAAGTTAGTATTTTAGTTCAAATATTATAGAGACTAAAATGAACGCCTACCAACAAAAATTTTGCCAATCTAAACAAGCAGATCAGCAAATGGGGAACTTCAATATCGTTTCTGGCAACCCCCCTTTTTTATCTGGCTTTATCTTTTATATGATCGCAAAAATATTTCAATCTTTTTTTACGACATAACATAGATTTATATGATTGTAAAATTGAGCCTGTTAGCTATTGAGAATTTTTAAGACAGAAGATTTGTTATAAGTTATTTTTCACGGTGAATTTCTTTGATTTTAAAAATCTCTTTCTTATAACATATTAACGTCCTTACATCTAAGACAAACATTACATGTTACTACAAAAATCAGTTTAAAATTTCTATAAAACATCTCCAAAAATATATCAAACTATGTATCGATACTTATGATATGCACACATTAAAGGGAGCCGAGTGATAAAAAAATGAACAGATTTTTATTTAAGAAGCTTTTTATTTTATGATATTTAATTTCATTCTTACTGATTTCACATCTCATTAAATTATTGCTGTATCTCACACATCTCTTATCTGTTGCTTTCTGCTTAAATTAATTTGTCATAACAAGAAATTTTATACCGAAGTTCTTTAGTACACCATGAGAAATGTAGTAACAACATAGCAATCAATGTTCAAATGTTTTGCTATTATTATTAAATGTTATTATTTAATGCTTCACATTCTTTACTATATGATGAAATGTCCAAATGCATGCTTATAATTGATTATGATGAAGCATTATTATGCTTGAAATAACATCATGTTTTAACAGCTTACTTTTCTCTTTGTAATTCCTAACACCGAGAAAAATTGTATTCTTCAGTTTCTTAAAGTTATGTTTCTTACACTATCCTGTATGATTAATGTATAAATGTGAATAATACTTGGTATGAAATTTATGTAAATGTACAATAAGTATGAAGTTAAGTTTTAGATATTTCCTGCATAATTCACGAAAAATGTCAAAAGATAGAAGGGACCCTCCCAAATAATCTTTTCCCCCCAGCCCCCCCCCCCCCACTGTCTAAGTAGAGCCCTGCACACATTCATTAAAAATTTCTAAAGATAATTTTAACAATTCTAGAAGCATTTAAATTAATTTAAAGAATGTTTTTTAATGTCGCCCACCGGCGACATTAGGACTGTGGAGGTTTTGCTGAAAAAATTGTTTTTAAAGGGGTACTGTCCTGAATTCTCCATATTGTTGAAAATAAGATATAATTAAATTGTTTGATACACTGATTGTTATTTTAAAAAGTCTGATGAGATTTAAAAATTTAAATAAAGTTTGCTAGCATGTGCTTTAAAACTATACCTTTCTCATCAGGATTGTATAAAGAGAAAATGTCCTAATTTACTTAAAATGTCATTACTTATACCTGTAGTTATTACTTAGTATCAAGTATCACAAAATGTATAAAAATCTGATGTGATTTTAAATATCAATAAATGTTGGTAAAAGACATTTGATTTTTCTTTTTCCAATTCTATCTTTCTATAACCCTTTTCGGCGCAGTACAGATTCAATGATTGAGTATTGAAAATGATGACTGATACCGGAATTTTGTAAAAACTTTATTTGTAGTTATGAAAAAACTAATTTGCAGGAATTCAATAAACCGAATTTTTTACCGAAATTCCCGTACGAATGTGGCGTTTGGGAATTACAATTAAGTGGTTTCATACATATACCACCCCGCCTCAGGGGGTTAAAACTGATTGATAGAGATAAACTTTTTATTACTATCTAACATTCCATATTAAAAATGAACTTCGTAGCAGTATTTCTACTTCGTTCAAAGGAATATTAAAGATAATTACTTTTTATGTTATGGTCTGTAATTAAAATCTTTTATGGATTATTTATCAAAATCATATATTTATCAAAAGGAATGAGCATAAATTTCTGAGGTTCCTTAAATATGTCTTCTGTGGAATGGGATAGAGCGAACAAAGTATTTTTTATTCATGTACACTAGCCATAGAAACGTTCAAGTCCTTCATGGTCGGCTGCTCTGTGATCACATAACTTTTTTAAATGGACCACTATTTTGCAAAAAACTGTCCTCCAAAACTTAAGTTATAACATGTATTTCGAATCTCACCAGAAAAAAAATGTCATTCAGATTAAACATCATAATTTATATGAATGACAATAATAAGCTTTAAAACATTGAAGCTTCTACTTTTAATTTATAGAAAAGTATAGGTATTTGTGAATGAAAGAAAAATATGCAATTACAAAGCTTCGGTAATTTCGCGTGTAAGTTTAGTTTTATTTGAAATATTGTTGTCAGTTTTGTTCATAACAACCAGTAGAGTCTAGAAATGCCTAAAGAAGTCGTTTGCCCGATTCATTAAAGTGGGGTGTGGTAGAATGGATGGAAATGGGGTTGTTACAGTCTGATAAAGCTCAGTGTGTCTCACATTGCAGCCCCACGACGATGGGATCAGTATGAAGCCGAAGATTCTTTGATAGGAAGACATGTTCCAGGTCGCCCACGTGTTGCAGCAAATGCAGAAGACTGACTAGCAGGCCAGTCTTCTAGCCTGTTTTCTAGCTCTTTCAACCCGAATGAGAATACGCAATACTGTTCCGCAATTCACTACAGACCACTTTGCAGCACCAGAGAGAAGAATCTCCGCTATTACGGTGCAAAGACGTCTTCACAATGCAAATCTCTATGCAAGGCGACCAGTTGTGTGTGTCCCCCTCAACAGACGACAGAGAAAGGCCTGCTAAAGTTCGGAGAGAGACAAGTTTTTTGGACCAGACAACAGTGGACTTTGGTATTCTTCACAGTTGAGTCCAGATTCACACTAGATAGCGATTCAGGACGTCTTCTGATCTGGAAAGAACAATGCACTTGATACCATCAATCAAACATTGTCGAAACACACAGGTATAGAAACGGTGGAATCATAGTTTAGGCAGGGATCTCACTCGGAGGCCACACTGGCCTGCATGTGTTCCTTGGAGGAACACTGGTTGATACGAGATATCGGAATGAGATCCTTGATTCATATGGGCTCCCATATGCTGGTGCTATTAGCAGTTGTTTCATTCTAATGGATGATAATGAGAGACCACACAGAGCTGTGGCTGTTAAGGATTATCTTGAGGATCCCGGTTTGGAGAGAATGGAGTGTCTGACTCACTCTCCAGACTTGAATCCCATAGAAAATATTTGGGACTATCTTGGAAGACAGGTTGCGGCTTTAAGTCCTCCTCTCATGCCATTAAATGAGCTGGAGTTAAGCTTACTCCATGTCTGGTCAGCGCTACTTATTTCGATATCCGACAATTTAATTGAGAGCATGGAAAGTCGATGCCGCCAATGCATTCAGGTTCGGGATGCACATATTCCGCATTAGAACCAGTTTTTTAATGTTTCTGTCACATTTTACTCCGTAATACTGCGATGTACTGATTTTTCCAAGAATGGAATTTTCCACCAAGAGTGTTTTTTGTTGTAATTTCATTTATGAGTTCAACTTAAGTAAATTTCTATGTCGCATTTAATAAGTAACAGTTTATTTCACTTTTCCTTACAATTTGTTGTTTCTATATTCGTTCATTTGCAAATTGGTTGCAAAAAACCGGTTGTACATGAACTTTTGGAGACCAGTGTATTCAGTGATTCTTCGTAACAGTAACTTTTTCCCGCCTCTTTAGTGTAAATGTCGTAAATGTACATTTTCCCCACACTAAGATAACTGCAACTCATTCCAAATCATACACCTTTATTTTAAAAAATGAATGAGTAAAAAAATTAAGAAAACTCTTCTTCTCCCAAGACGTTGATCCTCTGCTGCAGTTTACACTTGCTCTTAAAAGCAAAAATTTTGAGCGCCATTTCTTGGCTAAGGAGGGGGGGGGGGGTCACACGCAGTGTTAAAAATTACCGTATATAAATCAAAGAATTATGACAAAATTTGGACTTTTTTACATTTATATTTTGAGCATTGATTTTGTTGGGGATCGCCTCATACATAATCATTATTTAGTACAAAATTAATTTTAAAAATATAATTGGCGAATAAGCAAGTGTTGCAACTAATCACATATAGGTCTGGTTTGGAGTAGAGATGGGAAATGGAGTTACTTTGGTTAACAGGTTACATACTTGCACAAGGTCCAGTTTACAACAACCTGTTACTTTTGTAACGTATATCTAATGACATACTTTCAACGGGTGTTTTAATTAAAAGACTTTTAAACAAAATGTTTGAAATAATTTTGGGACTTACATATAGACACTGTTTTTTTTTTAAATAAATCCACACCATTAAAATCAGTTTTTGGTTAAAAAATTCATTTTTGCCGGACAAAACCTATCAAGTTATGATCTTGTGAGTATCGTGTATTTTCAGCTTTTCTGACACTAAAAACATGCTGTCCGTTTATGGTTCCTAAGACACCAAAAACTCATCAAATTCTTTAAGCATCATAATTCAGTAAGTTTTTGCTATAGAAGAATAATATTTTTTCTGGCCAGATGTTAGAATATGGAGAAACCTTTTCTGAATGAAGCTTTAGGATCCAACAATACTCTTTTTAAATTTCCTTTAAACAAAATGTTTGAAATAATTTTGGGACTTAAATATAGACGCTGTTTTTTAGTTCATGTCAGTCAACATCATTAAAATCAGTTTTGGATTAAAAATTAACTTTTGCAGGACAAAACCTACCTAGAAATTATCTTGTGAGTTTCCTGTATTTTCAGATTTTTCGACACTAAGAACAGTTTACGTTCCGAAACAGTTCTGACACAAAAACACGTTTTCCATTTATGTTGCCAAAAACATCGAAAACTCCTTAAATTCTTCAAGTATCATAACTCACTAAGTTTTTGCTATAGAAGAATAATTTTTTCTGGCTAGATGTTAGAACATGGAGAAAATTTTTCTGAATTAAGGTATAGAAACCAGACATTGTAATTCTTTTAAAATTTCTTAACTATTTAAAAAGCATCTTTTAAAGTATAAATTGGATTTTACATGATGCATAAATTCTGAAACACGTTTCAAATGGAACTATACCACTTAATCTAACGGTTTAGAAATTAGTTTTTAATAAACGATAAAAAGAGACGTCCTTTTATAAAAATAAACACCGTTTTAATATGTTTTGTAAAAAATAAAAGTTTGTTCCGACCTAATTGCTGCCTAACGCATATACATAGCGAACATCATAAGACTGTGAAATTATTATTTATGCATACAATCAAATATAATTTAGAAATGCATTTCTAAAAACATGTTTTTCCATATGCTGACTAAAAATCAGAAAATTCATTAAACTGCGAATATTATATTTCAGTAAGTTTTTGACATAGAAGAATATTTTTTTACATGTTAAAACACAGAAAAAGTTATGAGACTCAACCACTGAAATTTGTATTTTTGAAGCTTTTAAAAAACAGCTATTTTAATGTAAATCAATTTTTATGATATAGAACAAAATTTTAAACACTTTTGCAAGTGGAACTGTGCCTTTAAAACTAACAGTTTTAAAATTAACTTTTGCTAAATGATAAGAAAAGGCATGCTATATAAAAACAAATAATGCTTTAAGAACATCATTGTAAAAAAAAGAAAGAAAGAAATTTGATCCCCGATTTCATTGCATCCATATTTATCAATGACTGTTCAAAGATAATCCATAAGAACATGAAAGTGTCCTTTGTACACTTTTAATCAAAAGAAACTTATCCAAACAAGTTTTTACTACGTTTCTCAAATTTGTTACAATTGTGCCATGAATAAATAATGCGATGCTATTTTCTTTCTTTTGTTTGTAATGAAACAAAATCACAGAAATAAAAGTGTTCCAAGCTGTTATTTTCCAAAAACACAGGGATGAGAACTTAAAAATAAATAAATAATTAATGCATATGCCGCCCTTTCCAAGAAAAATCTTGGGTCATATAAAAAAAAAGAAAGAAAAATTTGTGAAACTGCATAAAAAATTTTCTTTTTATACATTCAAAGTCAAACAAATCGCCACTGCTCTGTCAAAAGTATAACGAAATCAAATAATTTCAATCCTGTCCTCTGATTTGTTTTCAACATTCAAATTCAAAGAAAACGCCACATGGTAAAAAATGGCCGACGAAACCAACTCTGCCTATTCAGCGAAGCCGGAATTATAGCCATCATCTGATATCATTTAATAAAATATATTTTTAACTTTTTATTCCCGTAAATCCCATCAACTAAGATGATTTTATGTAACATTTTTTACCTGCACAAAAAAATACAACAATTTAACTGATAGCAGTGTGGTGTGTTAAAAAATATTTTGTTTTCCTATTTTATAAAAGAAGTTGCATTATTAGAATCAAAAGTAATGAATACTAGTAATAAAATAACTGCAAAGTTCTATGCAGTTTCTCAGAATATTTTAAGATCGTTTTTATCTAGTGAATCGGCAGGTGTCTGCTAGTAAATGTGATTCTGGTTGGTTGTTTGGATAGTCCTTCGCAGTTTCTAAGCTTTACTTATTTTTCTACAGTGGATGATGGATAATACTTCTTAATTATTAACCTATTAAGGACGTATACGTGTCATAAAATGGCTTAAGAATCCTTGTTTATACCCACCAGTTAAATTTTATTGTGAAATTTGATTTAATTAATCGGAACATTTTCTCGATTTAAAATGGCACAAATTTCTGTTTTTCAGAACCGGTGGCAAAATATTAAAAATTTCGTCCCGTCGCGAAGGGATTAAAGACGACTAAAGCCATGAAAAGATTGATAAAGCCAAATTTTTCACTGTCTGCAGTTATTAATGAATTTTTTCTATTAGTTTTGTCACGTCATAATAAGCGTTTAAAGTAGGACATTTTTTTATTTGAAAGTATCTTTTTAAACTCTTTTCATTTTAACATCGTAAAACAATTTTTTTTATAATTTTATCTAAATTTTCTATCTAAAAAAACTATTATTTTAGCTTTTTCTTTTCTTTTCTTTTTTACATACATTAAAAGATAATGCGGTCCAAATTTAACATTGACTTCCGTTAATCTGCTACTAAATAATGCACTATGAAAGAATAACATTGTTATTTATCATAATACGCTAAATAATGCGCATCTTTAGTGAGTAACAACTTTCAATGCGAATACAACTTTCAATATTTTTCTAACAAGAGTTTGGGGGTTTTAATTATAGTTCATTAAAAGTTTTTAAGATATACTGTCCGTCATATATTTTAAAAAATCAATTATTTCGACTATTTTATTCGACATGCATTTTACTCTTATTTTAATCTCTATTTGCTATTTCTTTTCAAACATGTTTGTTTACCAGCCTGCAAGTTTTTACATAAAACTGTTTAAACATAAATAAAATATGTTGAGATTTTTAAATAAATTCTTTTCGTAGTTAGTTCTTTTTTTCTTTAATCCTAAAAATCAAAACAAATATAAGTTTCCAATTTATTTATCAGCAAGAAGTATCATGATCTATTTCTTATTATAATTACTTTTTATCCTCTTTGCGGCGATAAAAGTCATCCGTATGACTGATATACAGGGTGTACAATTCACATTCTTACTATCCTAAAATTGACTTGATTTTCTTAAATTTTTATCGCTCAGCTCAGATAATTATGGGTCAAAAAGTTTCTTTAAATTTTATTTTCAGAAAATCAATAAACATATATATGGCATATAAATATATAAATATAAATATATAATATATATAAATAATTAAATTTATATATATATATATTTTATATATATAATTAAATTTTTTAAAAGGGGTTAACGTTATTCTTACTCATATATATATATATATGGAAAAGAATAATGTTAAGCCCTTTTTAAAAAATTAATTTAAAATTAAAATTCGAAAGTTTAAAATTTAAAGTCCCATTTTATTTTATTTTAACGTTAATTCTAAAGCTTAAAAACAGTTTGACCCTGATAACTTTATTTTCCAGCAATGCACATTATTGCTTCAGAGATCATTTTTGGACGCTCTTAAGATCAAGAAGTTGGAAATTGCACATATAGCGTAGCAAACGCGATGCATTCGAACTATAACGAAGTTTTAACAATATTCAGATTTCTCTGTAACGGTATACAGTACTTTGAATACAATATAGTGGTAAATTTTGTGTGTATTCCTGTGAATGCCATCTGTTTTCTTTTATATTGGAAGTAATTTGTATTAAACCTCAGCAACGTATATCAATTTTATTATAGGTATAATATTTTAATATAATTGAAACACCCCCCAAACAGTTTTTTTCCCGCATAAAATGGAGTTGATTACTTTTGTGTGGCTCAGTAAATTAATAATAAATATTCCTTGAATCAAAGATTGTGCAGAATGTATATTTTAGTATATAATTCATAGATTCATGTCGATTGTATTATATTCGGAATGGTGTAACATAAATAAAATGTGCTTGAAGTTATTTTTTTCTATTAACCGTAATGTTATGGAATAACTTTGATTGGCCCGATAATAAAACTTTGCATCCGATTTTTATAAAATTTGAAATGACTAGACAAAATTATGTAACAATTATATATTTTAAATTTCAAACTATTTAGTTGAGTAGTTTTGCTCTGTTACGGAGAGACTACAGATAGACGGAGAAACTGAACGACGACTATAGTTGCTACATATTTATATAATTACGAACAACCTAAAAATATTAAAATCTTGGTGAAATAGTATACAGCATTTCGGATACAATATATCGAAATATTTTGTGTGTCTCTGTAAATACTATCGGCTTTATAATATACAGGAAATAAATAACTTGTAGTAATCTTCACCAACTTATATCAATTTCTTAAAATGTTAAAGAGTTTAGTACAATTAAAACGCTCACCAAACAATGTTCTCCCTGTACCATTTTGCAATGGGGTACTTTTGTGTGGCCTTGTAAAACAATAACAAATGTTCTTTGCTCCGCAGATTATACAGAATGTATATTACAGTATATACACTGATGTGCAAAATTTAAGGACGATTGTCAAAATGCCAATTTCTGGCGAAATTAATTTGAGTTACGTCATTTAAATAGTCCGGAGCTGCGAATCTAAGTGTCTTTTGGACACCAGGACTCGCCGCCAAACGTGCTGTCCCAGCACTGGTCGATTTAGGAGCTTTAAGTCAAATCAACATTTGCCTGTTTTCAACGAACATGTATGAAAATGATTAATAAACCAGATCCCATAAAATAGACTGATTTGTGTTTCCTATGATAGGATTTGATCTTGGGGGTTAGTCGAAAAGCAAATTCCTATCGCGGATTCATGGCACATAGTTCAGCAGCTTCAGCGCCCCTATGGGTGTTGTCGTCCGGTGGCTCGTAGTGGGTACTTGGGGGCGGGGGATTCCAAGCGTAGAGACCATTCGGTTCCTCCGATAGGCAGATGAGCTGTCGCTGTCGGCCGTTCATCTTTCGTTTGGGAACGGTGGTTGACTCCTCACAGGAGTCGACCATTCACCGTAGACATCGGACAGCAAGAGGGGACAGTGCGGAACCGCCTAGCGGTTTGCGAGCTGGGACCCGAGTCAAAGTGCTGGTCGCGAATCATATGGGCCTGACAGGGCCTGGAGACGGGAAGGAAGTCTATCTGTGTTACCTGGTAATATCTACATGATTCTCACAACTTATGTGAACACTGAGAGCTAATGGCGAACGATCGACAGTGGAGTGACGAATCCCTTTCGATGGACAATTTCCGCTGTGTGCGCTGCATCGGAGTAATCGCAATATGATGCGGATAAACCAAAGACTTGCCGGATCGCGCTCTCACAAGAAACGATCTCGATATCTTGCAAAAAGTCGACAAAGACTATAGTCCAAGAGCCGACCGCACAAAACCCTAAGTCGCCGAACACAAAAAAATCTTTTATATTAGGAAAGAGTAGTCACAGGGGAATGTAATGATATGTGTGTGCCTTAAGTGAAGTGGTGCCTAAACCAAAAATTAATACCACTAGTGGCTCACTCGTAGGTCTATCATTATGTTTGCCGTACAATCAAAAGTATGAAAGCACAGAAAAGTGGATGCAGGAAAACATAATGTTAAGTCTACGAGTCAAGCACTAGTGGTATTGATTTTTGACTTATTTACCAATTCGCTTCCGGTAGACATAATCATTAGATTCACTCTTCCATAATATAAAAAAAAATTTCTTGTGCTCGATAACTTAGGGATTTCTGCGGTCGGCTCTTGGATTTTTTCTCAGTTACTGTGAATTAAATTCCTCTTCCTTGCCACAAACGCTGAGAACATTCATTTGACCTTCTATCACTACAAAACAGACAGCGAAACGCAGACTTCTCGAGGTCAAAAATCGTGATGGACAATTTCATTCCTACCAGTTAACGCACACACAAACAGAGCAAGAACAGACATTTTCAAGCGATAAATAGAAAAATCTTTTATCGCTTCTCCAAGCAGAAATGAGACGAAGTTACAACAGCTGTTTTCTGGGTCAAATTTAACAGAGTTACGTGATATGGTGGTTTTCAAGGTCGCGCGTTCATTAGCAGATTCGATTAGAAGCCAGTGTGTGTGTTTATTTATTTATTTGTTTTCTTTTCTTTGTTTCCTTCTCTCTCATTTACATTCAAGGCGTAATGGATTGTTTAAGGTAAGAATGTTTTCTTTAGCCCCTTCGAGACGGGATCATTTTACGAAATTTTTAATGTATTGTCGCCGGTTTTCAAAAACAGAAATTTGTTCCTTATTAAATCGAGAAAATGCTCCAATTGAGTAAGGCAAATAGTATAATACTGGGATATCAAAAAGTTCCAATTAATAAGATTTTTAATTAAAACGTCAGTTATTAATAATGAAATCCTAAATAAATGTGTATTACAGGAGCTAATTTATTATCGCTTGCACATAAAATAAATATTTCTAATAATAAAAATAAATAATCCAATTGAGTAAGGCAAATCTTATTGTATAATTTTACTAGTGGGGATAAAAAAGGATTCTTAAGCATTTTTCATGGCCTGTATACGTGTCCTTCGTCCCCAAGGGCATATATTATGCACTACGCTAATGCAATACGAGCATTAGCGGTTATATTAATATTAACATTTGTTCTCATTGAACCTTAAGGGGAAAATTACATATATTTTGCAGTAATATAGTATTTTTTGTGCAAAATAATATTTTAATGTAACTTTCAATGTAAATGATGTGAAAACTAGTTCAAGCTTGTTTGATGTTTTAAAACAGAGAAAAAAATATATTAAAATCGGGTTAAAATATTTAGGGGAGCTGAGACCAATAGACCTTCCAGGCGAGGTATGTGGCTTTTATTTTACTTTACTGGGGTAGGGGCAGGGTAGAGAAGGACAAAATTAACTTTTAAAAGACTTTAATTTAAAACTAAAATTAAAAATTTTTAGTTTGCAGTCCCATTTACTTTTTTTTAATCTTAATTCTAAAGTTTTTATACATTTTAAACCCACAAATTGACCCTGATGACTTTATTTTCCAGCAATACACCATATTGCTTTTAGATATCATTTTTGAATGCTTTTTAAGATATAAATGTTGACCTAAACACAATCGTCATGTCTTGTGGTTACAACTAACGAGCCTGGATGGCCGCTTCCTGCAAGCAGCACGATGTCCTGATTCTTTTTTAACCAATTAAATTAAATTACCTCCCATTTTTCTAGTGTCACGATCTGGAAGGAAATAATGTTAGTTGCGTCATTTAAATGGAGGATATTCGATCTACGTTATGATCATGTGGTCAGGCAAAAACTTCTAGCGCACGGTACGAAATTTGACGAACGGGTTTTGTTTACGGGTACGAAATTTGACCTGCCGAATCCTGTTCTATGTCCGCATCGGCGTAACCAAAAGTGATACAGGGAAACAGCGAACGACTGCGGAATCGCGCGCTCTGACAGCCAACAGCGGACACCGAATCCCGTTCGATGGACGATTACCGCCCTGGGGAACGCACAGGGTCATAGCCAGAAGTGAACAATAGGGGGGGGGTGTTCATAATTTTCTCGCTGTTTCTGACACAAAAAAGATAAATGAGTGCATATTCACATTGTAGGCACTATGTTTCTTATTAAACTGTTGTAACACTTTCATTTTATGCTAAGAAAAATATATGATAATTAAAATTTTGAGTGTATAACTTATACAAAACTAGCAGGCTAAGCCCGCTGCGCTGGTCTATTTTTCAAAACAAAGCATGAATCAAACAAAATATTGAATATGATTGCGTTTTTTAAAGCAACTTCACCTCTAATGCTCTTTCACATTTCTGAAAATCATACAAAACGCCAATGTATTTAAAGATAGAAAATCAACGATTATAAATACACCAAAAATGCATCAAAAGTTAGCAAACAGCTGTTTCGAGTCTAGTGTCGAGATTTTTCATGAGTGCAAAACTCAGTAAGCTAGAAAAAACAAAACTGAGCCAAAAATAAAAACAATAACAATGGAATCAAGGCCCGTTGACGCCAAAATATATTAAAATAATAATAAAATATTATTTTGTTGTATCAGCTTATGCATTCGATAAAAATCGGGCTTTTAAGAAAAAAATATCTCAGTTGACCATTTATAGTAGAGTTTGATAGATAAATGAGGCAAGTATGAAAAGAACAATTTAAATATTGTCTATTCACCATACTTCTAAAATAGCGAGCATTATGATCGCAGAGATTGACCATTGAAATTTAAACAATTTTCAAGTGATTCATTTTCATTTGATAGTTTTTGAACTCTAAACATCTCAACTTGAGGATATGGGTATCTGTGGAAATCTTAATACATCCTCTATCAATATTATAGTATCTTTCGCAACGTATATCTGCTCTTGATAAATCTATTACAGTGTTCCGTTTTTGGAATGCAGCAGAATAAATAAAGTTAAATAAAGTTTTCCTTAGAAAAATAAAGTGAATGTTTTTTGAATGTGTGAAATTCATTTTTTGATACAAATGTCATATACGCATCACGTTGGCGTGATTGAAACGAAATGAACATTTTATGCCTCTTATGGTAATCCAGCTTTGTTTTTAATTTATTAATGAAGTATTTATTTACTTTCATTTGCATTTTAAAATGATACAAAATGTTATGCTCTATACATAGAAAAGTAAAATAGAAAATAGAAATGTATCTGTCATTTGAAAACGAAGTTTCCATTAAAGTGGCTCCAGAAATGTATCACCCCAACGTGGTGCATATATGACATTTGTGCCTCTTTCTTACAACATGGGTGTGTGTATTTCCACCTAAATTTAGTTATTTAGCTCTATTTTTGTAATAACTGGAGTTTCTACAATGTACGGTACTACTTGATTATTCTGTCGAGAGAAAAATTAATAGCAGATTATAGGAATAAATGTCAATAATCGATGATCGTAAGTATGATAGCAATTGATATTACACGTGATGCACGTATTCTTTTACGTCATAAGTGGTTTTTAATTCGACTTTTAATTTGTATTTTTTTATTTATGTTTATTGTTCTTTCGTTATTTAAAATGAATTTATGTAAATTTGAATAGTTTGGCGAAACTGGCCGACGTGTTAATCAAGTAGCACTCAATTTACATTTGAAAATACCATATTTCACAAAAAACTCCATCACAAACCCGGATTTGCAAGATTTCCTTCCAATAACAATGCGGCAAAATCCTCGTTTTAGAATAGCGGAGAAATGTACATTTTTAAAATTATTTTCGTTATTTTAAAACGAAAATATTAATAAATAAAAAAAGTCACTATAGCACAAAACAATTTATAGAATTTCTAAAATAAATTGAAAGTAAATAAACAATTTATTAATACAGAAACAACTATTGCTGGGTTACCATATCAGGCAAAATAACACCGTTTTGGCGATAGTCAGATACCTCAGTGTGTATATAATATCTGTGCCAAACATGTTTGGAAAAAACGATAATCGTTATTTATATAGCATGTTTAAATACTGTAGTATAGTGAAAAAAATGTATACATGACATATACGCACCACATTGGCGCGTTTTTTTTTTCTTCTGATGCCGATTCGGAGAAAATTTTGTTTTCAAATACCAGTTACATATTTAGTTTACAATTATTTTCTGTTATTTTAAATAAAAAATAACAATAAATTTTAAAAAGTTTAGTTAATAATTATAAAACAAAACTATTTATGTCCTTTAAAAAATAAAATAAAATAAAATAAAAATTTATTAATAAATAAACAACAGCCAGGTTACTAAGTGAGGCATAAAATCGCCATTTTATTGCATTCGCGCAAATGTGGCGCATATATGACAAAAGTGCCTAGATTAAAATAGTTTATATAACTGGAAAAAAAAAGAAAAAAATTGTAAATAGACAATTTATTAATAAATAGACAATAACATCCGGGTTGCCATATCAAGCAAAATAATGACACTTTGGCGTCAGTTAATTACCCAGATGTATATATGGTATTGGCGTAAGAGACAAATCGCACCAATGTAGTGCGTATGAAATATCTGTGCCAAAAATATTTTTTTTAAGTTGCAGTTAAATTATTTTACAATATCTATGTATGTGGAAAGACATTTACCCTAAAATTTAAATATTATTCATTTTTGTGGTATTAACTGCTATATATGTATTTAAGTTAAATGTAAAATGTTTTCTTAAAAATACTCTCACTCATTAAAACAGAGAGAGAGAGAGAGAGAGAGAGAAAATAGTTCTTGCGAACAACGCTTTTTTTTTTTGTTTAGAATCGCATTGATTGGCGACAAAAGTAGATTGAAACACCCAAATGAACAAACAACATACAAATAACAATTGGAGCCTTTTAAAAAATATTAATTCTGCGAGTTTCTTCTGTAAAACACATAACGGGAAAATTAGATTTAAAAATATTTTTTAAAAAAGAAAGAAAAAAATATTTATGCTTTACCTAATGAAATTTTTGAGATGTTTTATTTTAATCTGGCTCGAAAGAAATAAATAGCCAAATATTGTGTCACTTCAAAACTTTCTTTCACATTGAGTTACTTTTTAAATATTATAAATATTTTTTTTTCCGTTAAAGATAAATATTTTCCTTTCATAATATTATTTTGCATTAAACGGATTTTTTCTTTTTATCATTATTTATTTTAAATCAATGAATTAAAAGGTTTTTTATCGAAATGTTTATATTATTTTCCATTAGAGAAAGCATTTCATTTCTTTTTTGAAATATAATTATCGCCAAACAATTAGTTGTTGCAACCCTTCCGTCAAAAATAACCGAAAAATACGAAATTTAGTACGAAAAATCAGAGTTATCCCTGTAAATTTGTATCATAAACCTCCGCAAAAATATTTCCTATCGAATGATATAATCTGCAAAAAAATCCATCGGGTAGTTTTTGAAAACACCCGTTTGGAAGTTTCAGAATTTCTGCTTTATAATATATATGATTAAACATCATGTTAGCTTCATATGCACAAATAGAATGAGGGAGTGTTGAAACACTTATTTTAGATACAATTGAGTAATTCTACAAAACTGTGAAAAGATCTCAAAACTAAATTAGATTTTTGAACAGAATTTCATTTGCATTTTCGGAACAAAAATTCATTGAGTGACCTTGAAACTTTTTGAAAGGGGGGGGGGCTGAGTCGCCCATTGCACCCTCTTAGCTACTGCCCTGGCATCGCATCGAAATAATGGAAATGAGGCGCAGGGAAATCACAGACCTCGACCTCGGTGTTTCATTACATAGGAATAGATTAAAAAATGGCGAAAACAAAATCATAGAAATTAAAATATACCAATATTTCCATTGTATGGTTTGTATTAGGTTTCAAATACGTATTTACAAATTCACGTGACGTTATATATTCATCTGCTTTTGGTTCAGTATATTTCCAATATGGCGAATATTTGTTTTTTTCTTTAAAATGCGTCAAGCTATTTATTTCATTGTCTGTTTGCATGAGGAAATCTTGCCATAAAAGTGTTATGACGTAATTTTCAATTTTCACGTGCAAAATCTTGCAATAGTAATGTAATTGTTGTAGTAAGAAATTTATTGTTTTATTTTTTATTGTTGGCAATTGCTATAACGAAAAATGTTTATTTTATGGCGAATGCAAAATCACAGAATTTCAAAACGTTAAAATATGCCAATATTTAAATTGTCTGGTTTCTATCATGTTTCAATACATATTTACAAATTTATATGACGTTATATATTCACCTGCTTTTGGACTATTATATTTCCAATATGACGCAAAATTTGTCTTTTTTCTTCTTTAAAATGCGACAAGCTATCTATTTCATTTTCTGTTTTCATAAGGTCTTGCTATAAAAATTTTATGACGTAATTTTCAATTTTTTTATTTTTCCAGTACAAAATCTTACAATAGTAACGTAATTGTTGTAGTAAGAATTTTATTGTTTTATCTTTTAACTGTTGGCAATAGAACTCATCAGTGTGACGCCAGAGACAACTCAACCCCGCATTTCCATGGAAAGTGGGCAAAACAAACCTAGAACGTTTAGAGTGTGTTAGAGATGCACTATATACAATTAAAAAGGCTTTAAATATGAAATCAGATATCGTTCAAAGGCTTAATTCATTGAACTGGGTGAAGTTTTAAAAGCGATCCGCGAGTATTTGGGTCAAATTGTAACTTGTTTAAAACAGTTTTAGGGTTGAATTTTTAGCTTCACAATAAAACAACACATTTCCTCTCTATTTTTTCTGAACTCCGTGGTTTGTTTTGACCCAATTTCGGAAGTTATGACGTCACCACTGATGAAATTTATTGCTATAATGGAAAATGTTTATTTTTTGTAACGATTGTTTATACGATTGTAAGAGCTGGTTTAGTGAAAGCCATGTTAAGGCGGTATTCAAGTTTTTGAACCCTCTCCATTTCACCTTTCTTGGGCCGATTTTTCCCATTTGCAACCTCCGCCGAAATCTTAAACATCTCAGTGTATCCTGCAAGTTTAAAGAAGATTCGTGCATAGTTACGACTTTTATCGTGCATTGCGTTTTTATTCATGCAGGCAAAATTTAGTACATACAGAAACACATACACATATAAACATTTTAGATGAGGGTAGTTTTGGGTTCCTGATGTCATACTGTGTGCGATGGGATATCAACAGCTATTTTTAAGCTATTATTCATAGCTTATTATAGTTCATTTTCGTAACAATTATCGGTACTACTTGGATATTTAGTCAACCATAAAACTATCGCCAAATCATAAGATTAATGCCAATAATCGATGATCGTGAATGTCATATTCAATGATATTAAGTACGATACACGCGTTTATAACGTCATTAAGTGATTTTTATTTCGACTTTTTATTTGTATTTTTATTAAAATTCTACTAATTCTTTTGTTTTTTCGTTATTTAAAATGAAATTCATGTCAATGTGTTTAATTTGGCTATTAGTTTGGCGATTTGCATAATTCGGCGAAATTGGTCGACGGGATAACCAAAACAGTACCCAATTATCTTATGCAAATTTCTACCCGCCTAAAAGTTAGCCCCCCCCTTTGACGGAAAATGAAAAAGTGACAAATGCATTTCGTTTGAACAGATTTGATCAACAGTTTTCATCGTTTGACCAACATTATTTTACGAGTTATGATTAAAAATAACCAAGGGGGGGCTAACTTTTAGGATTTTTCAAAATGCTCAAAATTTAAAAAAATTAGCGATTCTTATCAGAAATCGATCGTAGAGATTTGATCAACTATTTTTAGCGTTTGACCCCGGAAGTGCGCCCAAAATCGATATTTTTAATTCCAGACACCTAAAAGTTAGCCCCCCCATGATGGAATTTCGAGACAAAAATGGTGTCATCTAACGTAAAATTACCTCTAGAGATTTGATCAAACCCGGAAGTACCCCCAAAATCGATATTTTTAACTCCAGACCCCTAAAAGTTTGCCCCCTTCCATGACGGAATTTCGAGACAAAAATGGTGTCATCTAACGTAAAATTACCTCTAGAGGTTTGATCAACCATTTTTAGCATTTGATCAAAGCCGGAAGTGCCCCCAATATCGATATTTTTAACTACAGACCGCCTAAAAGTCAGCCGCCCCCTTGACGGAAAATGAAAAAGTGACATATGCATAGTAGTACCCAATTATCTTACGCAAATTTCTACGCAATCACAAAAGTATTTTCCGGACAAACTCAGCTAGTTTATTTTAGACCCTACATTCACTCATTTTTGGTCAGATTTTGGTCAAAATTAAAATCTTAAAAATAAAAGAACGCGTTTAACAATTTGCATATCTCAATATTTTATAAAAAAATGTTTTGCTTTGATCAATTTAAAGTAAATAACGACAAAATTTTAAAGTAAGTAACAGCAAAATACTTTATTAAACACCAGTGGCTGTAGCATGAACAAAATATTTACAATTGTAATAAAGAAAGAAAATATCTTGTTACATTGTTAAAGAGAATTTTTCATTTCACAAACAAAGAATTTTTTTTGATATGACTATGTACATTTAAATTCGAATTTGACTGAAAAAAATCTTAACTTCAAAAACAATAAAGAAAAAAAAGTAAAGAGAACTGCATGTCAAGTCTGTTACAGAAGTCTTGGACTTCTGAGTCGATATGGGGATGCATATTTAAAGCAGATTCATCAGGTTACTTTTTGTGGTACTACTTGGTTATCCCTTAAACCATTTTCGCCAAATTTAAAAAATCGCCAAACTAATAGCCAAGTTATAGATGTTGACATAATTTTTATTTTTAATAACGGAAAAACAAATAAATCAGTAAATCGTGAATAAAAATACAAATAAAAGGTGGAATTAAAAACCACTTGATAAAATTTTAAACATATGTATTATGTTTAATGTCATTGAATGTAACATTTACAATCATCCGTTATTGGCATTAAAATCTTATAATTTGGCGATTGTTCTTTGATCCACGGGATAACCAAGTAGTCCCTTTTTTGTTAACAACTAATGCTTCTGTGTAGTGTGAACATGCAGGTAGACCAAATATAAATTTTTTGCAAAAACCTTCTTCCACATCTCATAGACAGCTTTTCCTGTATGAATTTACAGTCATCCAATTTAATTGAGAAAACAATTGCGCATATCAGATGAAAAAAAAATTTTCTTTAGTGTAAAATTATACATCGGTATTCAACCAACATTTCTGAGAAAGGCCTTCTTGCACACCTCACAAAGGAAAAGTTTATCTTTAGTATCAATCCGATAACTGGGATTTTGAAGAAAACTTTTTGTTACATACCTCACAGCAGAAATGGTATTAATTCGCTGGTGAACATTCAACGTAAATTTCACAAAAAACAAATTCTTGCACAATTCACAAGAGAAAAGTTTGTTTTTTGTATGAACTCACACATGGACATTTAAATGATATTTATATCTAAAACTTTTATTGTACACTTCACTCAAAAACAGTTTCTCTCTGGTATGACACAGCAGGTGTTTATTCAAATGGGCTTTTCGAGAAAACCCTTTGTTGCACACCTCACAAGAGTAAGGTTTCTCTTTAGTATGCACTCGCAAGTGCGTATTTAAATCAGATTTTCGAGAAAACATACTCTTGCATAACCCACAGGAGAAAGGTTTCTCTTTAGTATGGATTCGCAAGTGCCTATTTAAATCAGACTTCGCAGAAAAGCCTTTGTTGCACAGTTCACAGGAGAAAGGCTTTTCTTTAGTATGGATTCGCAAGTGCCTATTTAAATCAGACTTCGTAGAAAAGCCTTTGTTGCACATTTCACAGGAGAAAGGCTTTTCTTGAGTATGACACAGCAGGTGTGTATTCAAAGTAGTTTTTTGAGAAAATGCTTTGGTGCAAATCTAACAGGAGAAAGGTTTCTCTTTAGTATGAATTCGCATGTGCCTATTTAAACCGGACTTCTTAGAAAAGCCTTTGTTGCACATTTCACAGGAGAAAGGCTTTTCTTGAGTATGACACAGCAGGTGTGTATTCAAATTACTTTTGTCAGAAAATGCTTTGGTACAAATCTCACAAGAGAAAGGTTTCTCTTTAGTATGAATTCGCAAGTGCCTATTTAAATCAGACTTTGTAGAAAAGCCTTTGTTGCACATTTCACAGGAGAAAGGCTTTTCTTGAGTATGACACAGCAGGTGTGTATTCAAAGTAGTTTTTTGAGAAAATGCTTTGGTGCAAATCTCACAAGAGAAAGGTTTCTCTTTAGTATGAATTCGCATGTGCCTATTTAAACCGAAATTCTTAGAAAAGCCTATGTTGCACATTTCACAGGAGAAAGGCTTTTCTTGAGTATGACACAGCAGGTGTGTATTCAAATTAGTTTTTTGAGAAAATGCTTTGGTACAAATCTCACAAGAGAAAGGTTTCTCTTTAGTATGAATTCGCATGTGCCTATTTAAATGAGACTTCACAGAAAAGCCTTTGGTACAAATCTCACAAGAGAAAGGTTTCTCTTTAGTATGAATTCGCATGTGCCTATTTAAATGAGACTTCACAGAAAAGCCTTTGTTACAAATCTCACAAGAGTAAGGCTTCTCTTTAGTATGTGTCCGCATGTGGATGTTTAAATAATATCTTCGCATAAACGTTTCCTTGCATATTACACAGGAAAAAGGTCTCTCTTTAGTATGAATTCTCAGGTGGGCATCCAAATAACATTCCCGAGAAAACAGTTTGTTGCATAGTTCACACAGAAATAATTTCTCTTTTATGTTAACACGACTTTTCTGTGAATTAGACATCACAAAAAAATCATTTGTTACGCCTCACAAGTGAAAGACTTTTTCTGTCAATGAAAATGAATATGTCTGTTTAAATTGGATTTGTTATAAAGTCCTCTATTGCATATCTCACAAATGGAATTTTTTTTATTTCTTCCAATACGATGGTTTAATTTTAAACTGGATTTTCTTTTCAAATGTTTTACTACAAAAATTTCTAGCGAAGTTCATTAAAGAAAGACAAAGCTGCAAAGTTAAATTAGGTTTCTGAAGAACATTTTATTTACATCACACAAGTAAAAGAGATTTTTGACCATTATAAATGTCTTTCTTCTTACACTGAAATAAAAAATATCGAGATATAGGAGGTTTTCTGTGGATAAACCCAGAAAGGAACAAGATTGTGTTAGTTATATCTATTTATATTTAAACTGCTTTTCCTTCCTGCAGAAATATAGTCAGTTTTACGGAAATCGCCACATTTTCAATTGAGATCTGCATGCAAAAGGGTATTCAGATGAAATTCAAAAGGCAATGCTCTTGCATATACAGTATTGAAACTATAAATAAATTTGAACAATCGCATGTTTTTAGAAAATTTTTAATCCTTTCCTTATTGCAATAAAATAATTCTTTCAGAAATGTAGAAAAATTCTAAACATCACATTAAAATTTCACCATCGTAACAAAGTTGACATTTTCTTAATAATAATTCGAAGCACTTGATAGCGATATAAAAATCGTTGTCTAATAATCCTAATTTAATCCAATCTGACAGCCGGCGGAAGAAAATAAACACAGTTTCATTGTTTCAAACTAATCCAGAAGTTTCAGAAAATCCTCACAGAACCAGTTTACTATGCCAGTGTATATGAAGTGGGGAAGAAGGAGTCCATAATCTTCAAACGCAATTTGTGTTTAGAAGTGTCTTCATGGTATACTTAGAGTAAACTTTTCAAACAACTGCATCTACAATATAAATAAAACAACAAATTATAAATTATAAATAACTCATAAATATTTTGTAAATTTTATTCCAATTGCTAATAATTGAATGTAAATGTTTTATATGAAGATACATTTTTTTAAATATGAGATGGGAAATAAGAAAAAAATTACATTCAAAGTTTTTATGGTTAACAGTTTTTTTCTTTTTTTAAACACAAAAATTAGAAATGTGGCGTAAGAAATAAGTTTCCTTATTCGATCTTGTAAAGATTCTGAAAATAAAAGTTGGTCTAGATTAAGCTTTCAGTTTAGTGTCTTTTACTGTCACATCTAGGAGCAAAAACATACCAGAAGTACAAGTGTGAAGAGGGAAATGAGCATAGTATTAGTCTTTCGCCGGGCGCGCAAATTTTCAAAACATGGCGGGCGCTTGTTGTAAATTGTAAACCAGGCGGAAAAACAATCAATTATTTTAACAATCAATTACAATTTTACAAATTATTTAACTTAAAAATATGATATATGTTATCTCAAATCGCAATTTATAAAAGTATTCCGCAATACACTTATTTTGTTATAACATACTTAAGCAGAAGTTTAAATGTATAAAAAGCTTTTGCTACTCCAATTACAAAGATTAATAAGTAATAATAATTACTATACAATAATTAAGTGTAGGGGTGCACAACCTTTTCAAGAGAAGGGCCACTTACCAATACATTTGGGTGGTCGAGGGCCACATCAATAACATGGAGAGAAATCAATTTAGAGGAGGTGATCTGTGGCCTATAATCGTATCAAAAATATGGTTTCAGAGGGGAGTGGAGATGGGGGATCTTTTAAGTTTGATTACCCAGTGAAAATATCCAATTCAGTTGGTAAGGATATATGTATCAGCAATTTTTATGTTTTTATGTATAACAGATAATGCAAGGATTATTTTCATTATGCAAAAATATTTCTTGATTTTATTCAGGAGAGTAAGTTAGTTTTGTTTTATCGAAAAAGTGCTGAAAAAACAAGCATAAATGGCTGGTGCTGAAGAAATTTGAACCCTATGAATGAAGAAGAGAGAAGGAGCCGATCAACAAGATATTTCCACGCCTAATTCCCGATTTTCTGTACACGATCAATGGAATTTGTAAATCTTCCACGCCTGATAGACCAAATTTGATCGATTTACGAAACCAATCGAGAAAATTCACGATTTTTCTACACTGAGACAACAAAATTTGCTATGTTTACGAAGCCGGTCGACGAAATTCGGGATTTTTAAAAAGCCGATCGACGAAATTTGCTGTTTTTCCTCACATGATCGACAAAATTCTTGATTTTTTTCCTGCACCTGATCGACGAAATATTCGATTTTTCGGCGCCTAATCTATGAAATTCGCGATTTTTCTTCGCATGATCGACGAAATTCGCGATTTTCTTCCCATGATGGACGAAATTCGCGATTTTTCTTCCCATGATCGACGAAATTCGCGATTTTTTTGCATCATCGGCAAAATTCACAATTTTCCTTCACATGATCGTCAAAAATGACGGTTTTTACGAAACCGATCGATGAATTTCGCAATTTTTACGAAGGCGATCGATGAGTTTCGTAATTTTTACAAAGTTGATCGACGAAATTCGCGATTTTTGCGTGCCTCATCGACGAAATTTGCATTTTTTTAGCGCATGATCGACGACATCCGCGATTTTTTCGAACCTGATCGATGAAATTCGCTATTTTTCCGATCCTTATCAACAAAATTCGCGATTTTTACAAAGCCGATCTATGAAATTCGCGATTTTTACGAAACCGATCGACGGAATTCGCGATTTTTATGAAACCGATCGACGAAATTCACGACTTTTAAGAAGCCGATCGATGACATTCGTGATTTTTACAAAAACGATCAACGAAATTTGCGATTTTTCGTCATATGATCGAGAAAATTCAAGATTTTTCCGTACCTGATCAATGAAATTTGCGATTTTTTCGTACCTGATCAAAAAAATTAACAACTTTTATGTAGTTGATCGACGAAATTCGTGATTTTTCCTAACCTGATAGACGAAATTCGTGATTTTTCCTAGCCTGATAGACGAAATTCGTGATTTTTCCGAACCTCATCGACATAATTCGTGATTTTTCCGAGCTTGATCTACAAAACTCTCAATTTTTATTAAACTAAGCGAGGCAATAACCATCTTTCCGCGACTGATCGACGAAATTCGCGTTTTTTATGAAGTCAATCGACGAAATTTGCAACCTTTAATAAACCGATCGATGAATTTCGCGACTTTTACGAAGCCGATCGATGAATTTTGTGATTTTTACAAAGCCGATCGATGTAATTTGTAATTTTTCCTCAGACGATCGAGAGAATTCATGATTTTTCCGCTCCTGATCGATGACTTTTTCGTACCTGTTCAACAAAATTCACGATTTTTGCGCAAATGATCGATGTAATTTTCGATTTTTTTCGTACTAGTTCAACAAAATTCACGATTTTTACGAAACTGATCGATGAAATTCGCAATTTTTACGACGGCGGTCGACGAAACTCGTGATTTTTCCGCGTTTGATCGACGAAATTAGCGATTTTTCTGAATCTGATCGACGAAATAAGCGACTTTTACTAAACTGATCAACGAAATATGCGATTTTTACTAAACTGATTAACGAAATTTATGCTTTTCCCGTGCCTGATCGTCGAAATTCACGATTTTTACAAAGTTTATCGACGAAATTCTCAATTTTTTCAAAACTCATCGATGAAATTTACGATTTTTATAAAGCTGGTCGACGAAATTCGCTGTTTTTCTGTTCCAGATAAGTAAAATTCCTGATTCTTCCACACCTGATTGACGAAATTCGCAATTTTTACGAAGCCGATCGACGAAATTTGTGATTTTTATAAAACCAATTGACAAAATTCGCGATCTTTCTTCGCATGATTGACAAATTTCGCAATTTTTCCGCGCCCGATTGACGAAATCGCGATTTGATTATAGTTTGATCGGTGTAATTACTAATTTTTCTGCGTGTGATCAATAAAATTCGCAATATCTCCGTCTCCGACTAAGGAAATTTACATTTTTTCCGAATGTGATCAATAAAACTCGCGATTTTTCCGTGTCCGACAAATGAAATTCGCGATTTTTTGTACTAATTCTGACGAAATTTACATTTTTTTATGCGGCAACATGAAACTCGCGATTTTCTGTTGTTAAACTCGCGAATTATTTCGCAGCTGATCAACGAAATTTTCAATTTTTCCTCTCGTCATCGCTAAATTTGCGATTTTTTCATGTCCAATCAACGTAATTCACGTTTTTTTTTTTCGCGATAAACCAAGAAAGCATGCTTTTTTTTCTACCGATGAGTTTAATTTACAGTTTTTTTGCGCATCATAAACAAAACTGACGATTTTTTTCTTGTCTTGTCAACGAAATGTGCGATTTTTCGCGTCCGACCGATAAAGTTTGCGATTTTACCGTGCCTGATCGATAAGACTCCCGATTTTTCCGTGCCCGATCGGGTAAATCTGCTATTTTTCCGAGCCTCATGTGCAAAATTCGCGATTTTTTCATACCTAATGAGAGAAATTTTCGGTTTTTCCGAGTCTCATCGACTAAAATAACATTTTTCCGTTCTTGATTAATGAAATTCGCGATTCTTCTGTGCTGATCAACGAAATTCGCGATTCTTAAGTGACGAAACACTATATTTTGCTGCGATTAATTGATGTAATTTACGATTTTTTCGTGCGACATATCACAAAAATTTCAATTTTTTCCTGTTGTAAATTGACGAAACTCGCGGGCCACTCTTTAACCCATCACGGGCCACTTTTGGCCCGCGGGCCACAGGTTGTGCATCCCTAATTAATTGATTTCAGATCTACAGAATTAGTCCAGTATTTCATCTATATTAGTCGCTTCCCATATCAAGCATAAGATTTGCTTTTTTAAAGGTTGTTTAAAAATAAGCCTTGCGCATTTCATGCACCGTTAATCTTATTCTATAATGCGAGCAAAAATTGTGTGTGTGTGTGTGTGTGTGTGTGTGTGTGTGTGTGTGTGTGGGTAAATTTTATCTCAAAAACGGCTCTAACGATTTTCGCAAAAATTTGGATTTTACCATTTTCGGGCACGAGAAGACCATTGGGATAGGTCCCATGTTCGGGAAAATTCGATTACTGGGTCATTTTGGGTCACAATGGGTCAGGATAAAGTTATTTATATCTAGAGAACAGCTGGATGGATTTTAAGGCAATTTTGTATCCAATCGTTTTTTGGCACGAGAAAACTATTGGGCTGGGTCACATGTTCGAAAAATTTCGATTAGTGGGTCATTTTGGGGTCATTATGGGTCAAGCCATTTTTATCTAAAAAACGGCTCTAACGATTTTGACCAAATTTTATATTGTATCGCTTTGGATTACAAGAAGACCATTGGGTTAGGTAACATGTTCGAGAAAATTCGTTTAGTGGGTCATTTTTGGGGTCATTGTGGGTCATGGTATTTTTATCTAGAGATTTTCTCACGCAATTTTGACTAAAAATTGCATTCTATGGTTTTCGTGCACGAGAAAAACATTGGACTAGGCTACATGTTCGAGAAAAAATTTTAATGGGCCATATTGGGTCATTAAGAGTCTGGGTCAAGCTATTTATATTTAAAGAACGGCGTGATGGATTATAACGAAATTTTGTATGTAACAGTTTTTTGACATGAGAAAACTAATGGGCTAAATCACATGTTTGAGAGATTTCGACTATGAGGTTCATTTGTGGGTAATGATGGGTCATGTTCAAGCTATATCTAAAGAACAGGTGGATCGATTTTAACGAAATTTTGCATGCAACATTTTTTTGGCACGATAAAATCATTGGACTAGGTTACATGTTCGAAAAATTTCGATTAATGGGTCATTTTAGATCATAAAGGGTCTGGGTCAAGCTATATATAATTAAAGAACTGCAGGATCAATTTTAACGAAATTCTGTATGTAACAATTTTTAGAAACGAGAAAACTAATGGACTAATTCACATATTCGAGAGCTTTCGATTATAAGGGTCATTTGTGGGTCTTAATGGGTCAAGGTCAAGCTATATCTAAAGAATGGATGGGTCGATTTTAACGAAATTTTGAGTACAACATCTTTTTGGCATGAGAAAATCATTGGGGTAGGTCACATGTTCGAGAAATTTCGATTAGTGGGCCACTTTTGGGTCATTCTAATTTTATCTATACAACGTTTCGCTCAATTTTGACTAAATTTTGTATTTTATCGTTTTCGGGCACAAGAAAATCATTGGGTTATGACAGATTTTTGAGAAAATTCGATCAATGGGTCATTTTGGATCATAAGGGGTCGGGGTCAAACTAACTATATCTAAAAAACGGCTCAATCGATTTTATCTAAATTTTGTATTTAATGTTTATCGGCATGCTAAAACTAATGAGCTAGGCCACACGTTCGAGAGATTTCGATTATAATGGTCATGATGGGTCATGCTAATTTTATATAGAAAATGGTACTCACCATTTTGATTATACTTTGTATTATATCGTTTTTGAGCAAGAGAAAACCATTTGGCTTGGACACATGCTCGCGAAAATTCGATTAGTGGGTCATTTTGGGTCTTAATGAGCTAGGGTCATTCTAATTATGTATAACAACGACTCAAAAACTTTTTACCTAAATTTTAAAACAAAACGTTTTTTGTCACGAGAAGACTATTGGGCTGAGTCGCATGTTAAACAAAATTATATTTGTGGGTCATTTCGCTTCATTGCTGAATGCTGCCAAGCTAATTTTACCTAAAAAATGGCTTAAACGATTTTGATTCAATTTTATATTCTACTGTTTTTGTTTACCTGAAGACGATTGAGCTATGTCAAATACTTGATCAAATTTAATTAGTGGCTCATTTTGGGTAATACGGGTCAGGGTCACGAGAATATTGCAAAAGCCAATAACTTGGTGATATTTCACAAAATATTGGCGACATATGGCCAAAACATCGACTATAAAAATTACGAAAAACAAAACACCTATTTGCAGCCAAATGAAAGAATGCCTCCAACTTTGGCTATATCTAGCAAAAAATATTGTCTTTCAGAATGTAAAGAATTTTTTTATACATTCTTAAGAGGATTCGAGATGCATGGTTAAACCAATCAGAGTCGAGCTAAAAAAGTGATTTCGATCGATGTCCTTTCTTTGTAAATTTTAAAATAAAATAAAATTTATAAACATGCGCATAAAAATATAGTTTTCTTATTGATTGTTTTTCTAAATAATACTATTATAAACATGTTTTACAGTAATAATGCAGAGTTAATGATACAGTGAAAATACTATATCGAGTTGAACACAAAGTTAATTTTTACCGAGCTAAGCTCGGTCTCCCCTGCTAGTCTTATACTATAATGCGAGCAAAAATTGTGTGTATGTGTGTGTGTGTGTGTGTGTGTGGGTAAATTTTATCTCAAAAACGGCTCTAACGATTTTCGCAAAAATTTGGATTTTACCATTTTCGGGCACGAGAAGACCATTGGGATAGGTCCCATGTTCGGGAAAATTCGATTACTGGGTCATTTTGGGTCACAATGGGTCAGGATCAAGTTATTTATATCTAGAGAACAGCTGGATGGATTTTAAGGCAATTTTGTATCCAATCGTTTTTTGGCACGAGAAAACTATTGGGCTGGGTCACATGTTCGAAAAATTTCGATTAGTGGGTCATTTTGGGGTCATTATGGGTCAAGCCATTTTTATCTAAAAAACGGCTCTAACGATTTTGACCAAATTTTATATTGTATCGCTTTGGATTACAAGAAGACCATTGGGTTAGGTAACATGTTCGAGAAAATTCGTTTAGTGGATCATTTTTGGGGTCATTGTGGGTCATGGTATTTTTATCTAGAGATTTTCTGACGCAATTTTGACTAAAAATTGCATTCTATGGTTTTCGTGCACGAGAAAAACATTGGACTAGGCTACATGTTCGAGAAAAAAATTTAATGGGTCATATTGGGTCATTAAGAGTCTGGGTCAAGCTATTTATATTTAAAGAACGGCGTGATGGATTATAACGAAATTTTGTATGTAACAGTTTTTTGACATGAGAAAACTAATGGGCTAAATCACATGTTTGAGAGATTTCGACTATGAGGTTCATTTGTGGGTAATGATGGGTCATGTTCAAGCTATATCTAAAGAACAGGTGGATCGATTTTAACGAAATTTTGCATGCAACATTTTTTTGGCACGATAAAATCATTGGACTAAGTTACATGTTCGAAAAATTTCGATTAATGGGTCATTTTAGATCATAAAGGGTCTGGGTCAAGCTATATATAATTAAAGAACTGCAGGATCAATTTTAACGAAATTCTGTATGTAACAATTTTTAGAAACGAGAAAACTAATGGACTAATTCACATATTCGAGAGCTTTCGATTATAAGGGTCATTTGTGGGTCTTAATGGGTCAAGGTCAAGCTATATCTAAAGAATGGATGGGTCGATTTTAACGAAATTTTGTGTACAACATCTTTTTGGCATGAGAAAATCATTGGGGTAGGTCACATGTTCGAGAAATTTCGATTAGTGGGCCACTTTTGGGTCATTCTAATTTTATCTATACAACGTTTCGCTCAATTTTGACTAAATTTTGTATTTTATCGTTTTCGGGCACAAGAAAATCATTGGGTTATGACAGATTTTTGAGAAAATTCGATCAATGGGTCATTTTGGATCATAAGGGGTCGGAGTCAAACTAACTATATCTAAAAAACGGCTCAATCGATTTTATCTAAATTTTGTATTTAATATTTATCGGCATGCTAAAACTAATGAGCTAGGCCACACGTTCGAGAGATTTCGATTATAATGGTCATGATGGGTCATGCTAATTTTATATAGAAAATGGTACTCACCATTTTGATTATACTTTGTATTATATCGTTTTTGAGCAAGAGAAAACCATTTGGCTTGGACACATGCTCGCGAAAATTCGATTAGTGGGTCATTTTGGGTCTTAATGAGCTAGGGTCATTCTAATTATGTATAACAACGACTCAAAAACTTTTTACCTAAATTTTAAAACAAAACGTTTTTTGTCACGAGAAGACTATTGGGCTGAGTCGCATGTTAAACAAAATTATATTAGTGGGTCATTTCGCTTCATTGCTGAATGCTGCCAAGCTAATTTTACCTAAAAAATGGCTTAAACGATTTTGATTCAATTTTATATTCTACTGTTTTTGATTACCTGAAGACGATTGAGCTATGTCACATGCTTGATCAAATTTGATTAGTGACTCATTTTGGGTAATACGGGTCAAGGTCACGAGGATATGGCAAAAGCCAATAACTTGGTGATATTTGACAAAATATTGGCGACATATGGCCAAAAAATCGACTATAAAAATTACGAAAACCAAAACACGTATTTGGAGCCAAATGAAAGAATGCCTCGAAATTTGGCTATATCTAGCAAATAATATTGTCTTTCAGAATGTAAAGAATTTTTTATACATTCTTAAGAGGATTCGAGATGCATGGTTAAACCAATCAGAGTCAAGCTAAAAAAGTGATTTAGATCGATGTCCTTTCGTTGTAAATTTTAAAATAAAGTAAAATTTATAAACATGCACATAAAAACATAGTTTTCTTATTGATTGCTTTTCTAAATAATACTATTATAAACATGTTTTACAGTAATAATACAGAGTTAATGATACAGTGAAAATACTATATCGAGTTGAACACAAAGTTAATTTTGACCGAGCTAAGCTCGGTCTCCCCTGCTAGTACGTTATAATTACAGTTGTAGCTAATTGTGCATTCTGAAATACAAATAACTTTCAGGAATTGGGTAAAGAAATCCAATAAACGAATACAAATGGTTATTAACACTTACTACTGCTTGAATTTTGTTTTAAATTTAAAAAAAGTAAATGTTTTACTTTTTACAACGACGCACCCGACGGAATGTTAAGCTGTATAATCTGGATAAGCTTAAAGAGATAATTTTAAGAGAATTTTTGAGTTACATTTTTTATTATTAAACTTTAGTTCTAAAACTACGCAATCTCATGCCGAACTCCTTTTAAGAGAAAATACCATCATTTTAAACGAAGGAAACCTCCGTTGAAAGAAGCGAAAACTTTTTTTTAAGAATAAAATTCTGGTAAAGTTTAGACAATGCATAGATATGAGAGGTAATAATGATATTGAGTTTACAATGCACATATGCACTATTGGATTATATAGTTTTATATGAGAACAGACGAAATATTTTGAAAAAATTATTTTTAATATAAATATATAAAAATCACTATAAGAAGTTTTTAAACAGAAAATAGCGTGCATTTTTTTAATATAGAATGAAAAAAAGCAATGTTTATGCTGTGGTTGTTCTTTATTATTAAAATAATGACTGAAAGTATGATATAATTAATATATACAGAATTTTGTGGCTAAATTTTCAATTTTTAGTCTTTTCCCATCTAAATTGTCATTTCATAAGGAGGGAGGATGTGAAACTTACAGCAGTGTAAAAAACAGCCTTTGTTTAAGGTAATTCTGTTCCCATTTTATAAAAACAGAAAATATTTTATCTTAAAGTATATGAAAATAAAAGATAAAAATACATGGAAAAAAGCAATTAAAAAGATTTTAGAACGTAAATAATAAATTTTTTATCAGATCATTGACAAAAAACAGATTGTGCTTTTCAAAGAGGGGAAGGAAGTTTCCAGGTGAAATAAATAAAAATGGAGTAATATAAAATGTGTGGCGATCAATTCAAATAAATACAATGTGATCTCTGAATAATGGTTTCCCGTCAAAGCGACCACGAAAAAATGACCGCTCTTTAGAGGTGAGTATTGTTCAGAGGTTTCATTTTTAAGAAATGAAAATTACATAGATTTAAATAAAAATGCTCACATTTTAATTATTACCCGTTGTTTTAGTATAGTAAAACACCAGTTGCGTTTTTTGCTGCAAATATAGTTCTCTGAAGAAATAGCTATATAAGATGGTTTGCTGACCGCTCTTCAGAGGTTTAATTTTAAGAAATCAAAATTACACATATTTAAAAAGAAATGCCGTCATTTTAATTATTCATTAATGTTTCAATACGTTAAAAAATCTTTTTTATTGAAGCTCTTTCGTTAAGATTTTTTTAATGTATTACTGCAAATGTATTTCTCTAAAGAAATAACAATATGAGTTGTTTTGCTACACAATTCATGATTATTATGATTTAATGCAAAATTTTAGCGAAAATTTTAGATTTCAGGAAGGTTCGTTAAAATTTCGGCAAGCATTTTAAAAAGGAGTCATGGAATTGGAGTCATGATTTTGGAATCGTACGAATGATTCAAAAGTTTCTCACATTTCCTCTTCTGCAACATTTTCCCCTTTCTCTCTCCTCTATCTTCCACCAGTTATTGCAAGGAATCAAATGTGGAAGTAACAGCCATGTTTTTGGTCGAGCTTTACTAGTCTGCATGTTAATGATTCTTTTACAGCTTACTACGATTTTTACTTGCAATCAAATGTTGAATGTTAATATGAAAATGCACGAATAGGCCCTAATTAATGCACGGATTTCCGGGGCCTTGGCCCTTGGTCCACCAATTTCAGGGGCCCACAAATTATGTGGTTGATTCCCCCCCCCCTTAATCAAATACTTTTCAAATAACACTGTTTTATAAAATATGAAATGTAAAATTTAAATATTTTGAATAATTCAATAAAAATTTTAGAAGCTTTTAACCTAGGCACTTTTCACCCTCACCATTGTCAACTCGTCAAAAAAACCTTCTTTTGTGAAAGCGTCACCAGAAATCGGTAGGTAGGGGAGTCCAAATTTTTAATAGGCGCTGGGCCAAACTTCAGCTTGAACGGGCTCTGTACACGAAGTATCACGAACATGTAAGAAATAGACTCTCAAGTTATAAGAAGCAGCCCAAATAAGACAGACTGCAGAAATGTTAAAAAATTAATTGAACAAAAATTGATCAATGTGTAACACTTGCAGCAGCGCCGTGCGAAAGGGGAGGGAAGAAGTGGGCGGTCGCCCCGGGCGTGGAAATTTAGGGGGCGCCAAATTTATACTATCAACATCATTTTTGGGCTGTTATAAGAAAAAGTTGGGTGAAGGGACGCCAAATTGAAAGGTTGCCGCGCCCGTAATTTTCTCTTCGTACACCCCTCACTTACAGTTTGGAAGTTTCCAGAAAACTGGAATTTCCAAAGGCGTTTCATGTTTACAGAATCCATCTTCCCATTATTCCAAAATGGAAATGCTCTCTCACCCTCCCCCTTTTCAAATGAAACTTTCACGGCAATTTCTATGAGTAAACGGAAGTTTGAAAAATCACACGTAAAAAAAAAAATAGAGAAAAGGCTGCATAAGAAAAGACAACAGTATATCACACTATTCGTTTAACAGATTATTTGTTTGTTGGTTTTCCTGTTACACTTAGTTGATCGAAATTCTTTCTCATCACTTTGTCCTTTTAGTGTCTTGGGAATTTACAGCCTCTTGAGGCAGAAGTGGTTATAAAAAGAATTAAGAGATCATTTAATACACAAGGTTCATACTCTCTTTCAATCATAAAAATCAAGTACCTTTCCAGAAATTTTACAAATGAAAATCTTAATGTTACAAAACAATATATTTAAAAAGTATCAAGAGAAAAAAATATTTTTAATTTTCACACGTTTTCAAGGAATGCTATAAGTACATAACATACAGTAGCAAAATCAAAATTGTAAAGTGTTATGCGATTATCTCCGCAAAATAAAGAAAAGTTTTTTGCATTTTTTTGAAAATTATTTGTTCTAACACTAGCACAAATTTTATACTTCTGCATGGAAGGCTGTACCAAAGATGCAACTGATGTGGAAAATCTCAACTTGAAAATAAATTTATAACTTTTAAAAAAGATACTAACGACGCATATGTCCAATCGTAAGATTCAGATTTTTTTTCAACACTAGCAAGAGACAAATGACTCCAACGCGCCCATTCTTGTCAAACAAGTACCTTTCGTAACTTCTTCTTTTCCGCAAACTTACGACCGACAGCTAGAAACGCGAATCTTGGCAAACATGCGAAAGGCTTCGCTATCGTAAGTCAGAGTGTCACGTGATCCGTATTTTGCGGCGGGCATTTTATTGTCATAGCCATTCGTAAACAAGATGGCGGATCGTACAGCAGCATGCAAAAACATGTGACGCTTGCTGCTTTTTCTTTCTATTTTTTTTCCTCTAAAAAGGCTGTCACAGTAAATTGTGTATAGCAAATAAACAATATATAATTTATAAAACTCAAACAAAATGTTACATGAAGACAAGGATATCATTTGAAACACAGGTATGTGAAATGCTTTTCAGTGTAATGTTACCTTTTGAAATGTTGTATTATGACTAATTTCTTAATACTTTTTATTACTGCTATAAAACCTTTATTTTGCTTCTTATTATCAAGATAAGATATACCATTAGAAATTTGATGTTGACAGTTTTGGATTTTATCTTGTGAAAATGAAATGCTGTCGCATCTATTAAAAAAACATTTGTTTACTTTTTATAAAATTAGCTATAAAGTTTCTCAAAATTTAAGAATAAAGTTTTCTTTTTTTTTTTTTGCTATTGATCCCTATAAGATTCGATGATGTATAATGATAATAAAAATGCTGACACGTGAATTATTTTAAAAAATATATGTTTATTTTCTTCAGTAAGCAATTAGAGAATTTCTATGATTCATGAATATTTTATTTTTGATAACATGTAACGTATTAATTTGTTCAGCATTTGATGTTAACTTTGCAATAAATTTTAAATGCACACATAAGAAATAAACTTTGAAAAGTTAATAATTTGGAAAGGAAAGTTAATAAAGGAAATAATTTAAGTTACTTTTATTAATTAAATGCTGTTTGTTATCAAGATTTTCTTTTCTAAAGCTTATCTGTAATCCAGCAATGGAGCAAATTTTTGTAGTACAAAATGTATTCTGATTACATAGTATGAATTTTGAAAAAAAAAAAAAAAAAAAAATTAATCCTAATTTTTGAAATTATAGTTTGGCATTTATAAATATCTTATCTTGATTTTTTTTTTCCTGATATAATACAACATGTAAATAATACACTGAAAGCATTTCACATAGTGACTGGTTGAGTGTTTATAAGAATGTATAATTGAATATTGATTATGTGAAATAATTTAATTCATTTAGGTCAAATACTATTTACTTATTTAGTTTAAGAGAGTGAAGGAGGGGATAAATTTCTTTACATTACATATAAAATAAAATAATAGTTATAGTAAAGTGATAATAAACACTATCAGTTTGCAGGTATCAAAAATCTATGTTATTTTCAAACTGAAAAAAATCTAATTACCTGAAAGTTATTTAATGATGTTTGTTAACAAATTTAAGAGTTTAAGTAAAATGACTCCAATATTTCGGATTAAATAACATTAACATCTTAATTTGTATTTATTTTTCTTGCATTTTTTGACCTTTAAAAAAAAATATATCCTTCTGTATAATACAATTCTCAAATATATTAATGCATACAAGAAGTTATCAACTTTTAATTTAGTATAAATTTTGTCAATGCAAATGAAAGTTTTGCTCTTTTCGCGATTAATCCCCAATAATTAGATTTCATAATGCCTAATAATTTAAAAAAACTGGTACATAAATTGCTGTATTTAAAAAAAAAAGAAAAAAAAACTTCTTTTTTCTGCAAGTGAGCAATTAGAGAATTTTTGTGATTCATGAATTGTTGATTTTTGATTAGATGTAGCATATTAATTTGATGTTAACTTTGAAACAAATTTTAAATGCACACATAGGAAATAAATTTTGAAAAGTTAATAATTCGAAAAGTTATTTTTATTAATTAAACACTGTTTCTTATTGAGATTTTCTTTTTTAAAGTTTATCTGTGCAATGAAGAAGTAAAAATATATCTGATTATATAGTATGAATTATTAAAAAAATAATAAATCATAATTCTTGAAATTATATTTTAACATCCTATTTTAACATCCTAATATCTTGAAAATTATTTTTATTTTCTAGTATAATACAACATGTTAATAATAATAATAATGCACTGAAAACATTTCACATTGTGACTGGTTGAGTGTATGTTAGAATGTATGAATGAATAATATTGATTATGTGAAAGTATTTAATTCATTTAGGTTAAATATTATTACTTATTTGGTTTAAGGGGGGGGGGGCATAAATCTCCTTTACCATTGAAAATACAAAATCTCAAACCTTCTGCGGGGGGGGGGGGATAATTGCGTTTTTTTTACTCGTGAAAACACAAAATCTTAAATCTTCCGGGCCGATCATTGTTCTGCCTCCCCCTGATCACTTCCTATACCTGCAGTCCTTTACCATTTAAAACACAAAATCTCAAACCTTCCGCGGGGGGGGGGGGGGGGGCGATTACACTTTTTTTATCCATGAAAACACAAAATCTTAAATCTTCCGGGGCGATCATTGCTCTGGGGGAATAGTACCTCCCCTGATCACTTCCTATTCCTGCACTCCTTTACCATTGAAAATGCAAAATCTCAAACCTTCCGCACAAAATCTTAAATCTTCCGGGGCGATCATTACTCTGGGGGAATGTCCCCCCCTGATCACTTCCTATTCCTGTACTCCTTTACCATTGAAAATACAAAATCTCAAACCTTCCGCGGGGGGGGGATAGTTGCACTTTTTTTACCAATGAAAACACAAAATCTTAGATCATCCAGTGCGATCGTTGCTCTGGGGGAATGGTCCCTCCATTGATCGCTTCGTATTCCTGCACTCCTTTATCATTGAAAATACAAAAACTCAAATCTTCCGGGGGGATGCCATCCCCTAGAATCAATACTGCATCTGGTTGCTTTTTTTTTTTTTTTGAAGTTCCAATATACTAATCTATTATTACTAATATATTAATCTGTTTATTTATTTTTTAATGCATTTAATTCTGTGAAAAAATATCATCATAGAAAAGCCTAAACTTGAAAGTAAAATGTTACCACTGTTCCATAATTTTACATTATTGCATTTTTTTTTCATAAGAAAATAGATGATACATTAAAGGGAATGGGCTAGAGCAATGAAAATATTAATATGCAATATAAAGACTTATTAAAATATTCCACAAATTTTAAATATTTTTCAATCCAACATTTAAAAGAATTATTCATCATAAATTTTATTAATCGTCAACTGATCAGCTAAATCCGAGTTCTAGACATTTTTCTCCAGGAGGGATATTTGTGGCTCCAGAGGGGGGGGGGGGTGCACTTTTTTGCCACTGCAAACAAAATCTCAAATCTTCCGTGGGGAAACTCGTTGCTCCAGGAGGGGGGATGTCCTAGAGCAATTAAAATATTAATATAAAATATGAGCTTGTTATTTAAATAATTCATGGATTTTAAATATTTTTAAATCTAACGTTAAAATGAAATATTCTTCTTCAACCGATCAGCTAAGTCCAGGTTCTAGACATTTTTCTCCAGGACGGATAACTGTGGCTCCGGGGTAGCGGGTGGGGTGCACTTTTTTACCATTGAAAACACAAAATCTGAAATCTTCCGTGAGGGAACTCATTGCTCCGGGGGAATATCCTAAAACAATTAAAATATTAATATGCATTATGAGCTTGTTATTTAAATAATTCTTATATTTTTACTATTTTCAAATTTAACATTTAAAAGAAACATTCTTCAACTGGTCAGCTAGTCCGAATTCTAAAAGACAGGCCTGATGAGTCACTAATAAGACAGCATAGAGCGCAAGAACAATTATTCAAAACATTATAGTTTGTCCCTTTAAAAATTGATGTATTTTCATTGGTTTAAAACATGCTAACATTCGATTAAATATCGATTCCCTTATACAACGATCGTACGCGACGTCATCATTTGCGGAAGGTAAAAGATGTTTGGCAAGAATAGCGTCTTCATATTCTTTCCCCTTCTCTTCCGTAAACCCCCCCGTTTGCAGAACAGCTTTCATAACTTTGTGGACGTTTGCTCTGAATACGCGCGCAGATCTTCAATGATTTCAATGGCTCTTTTTTTAGCTGGTATGGTGTGAAAACTTCAAGGCAGTTTTGACTGTTGATGGTATTTTAGAATAATCTTGAAGCTTTGCAGGAGATTACTTGAATCCTCTAAGTGCTGTTTTAAAAATTATTTTATCCCATCATTCAATGCTGAAATTAACCAATAATTTACTACAGGAAAAAGTACAATCAAACTGTAAAAAAAGTAATAATAATAAGAATTAATAAATAAGACTAATTTTCAGAAGAATTCCAGGACTATCATAATATATTTTTTCTTCATAAATCAATTCTTTTTTACTACCAATATCATTGATTGAAAATAAGGCACAATTTATAGTTAAAAGAAAGATTTAAAAATAAGATATTTAAAAACTACTTAACAATTATATAGAATCTTTTTATTTCAAATGTTTAAAAAAAGGAGGGAGGGGGAGATTAGTGAATTATTTAGCATGTTGAACAAGAAATAATAAAAGTAGCTTAAAACTGAATAAAAAAAAATCGTTGGGGGCCACCGTAATACTTACCCATCATGTTTATACTACAAATAAAACATCGAAATAAAAATCGCGTAATGACGTAACATAGTGTGTTAAATCCAAGTGAATGCGACATTTACGGTAAGCCATTATTGGCTTTTAATCATACACTTTGGCGATAGATAGTTTTTTAATAGACGAAATCAACGAAGTGGGTAAAAGAAGCATCCTTTTAACTCTAAAAATTTCAATTATATTAACCAACAATTTACTGCATTGGATTAAGCGTCTCATTAAATATTGAAATATATCATTGAATTGAAATTTGAATGAAATACAGAATCATGAAAAATCGAAGAGTATAAAAAATAGGATTACAAATATCTCGATAGCTAATTATCTGATTGGCTTCAGTTTTTATGCAAAATTTGTGTTATTTTATTGCCTTTAACGTCCATTCCTTGAAACAAAAAATTTCGAAAATATTTATATATCTTTCATCAGAATAAATTTTTCGAGTGTCCAAAAAAATAGTTCTGGATAATCGAGGTTACTGATATTCAATAGGCTTTGTGCCATTCTTACATACCAAGTACATACAAAATTTCAAGTCTCTGTCTCAATTTGTTCGGGAGATAGAGCGTTCGCAGACACACAGACAGACAGACAGACGGACGACAATTTTTTTCTAAATATATGTTTTTCGGAATCTCCAGGGTCTAAAACGTGTAAATCCGTCAAAAAATTTTTTTCGATTTTCAAAACAATTGCAAGACTTACCCTATACTACGTATGATGGGTAAGTTACTTACTCATCATACGTAGTATAGGGTAAATCTGTCTGTAACCGCTCTATCTCCCGAACAAATTGAGACAGAGACTTGAAATTTTGTATGTACTTAGTATATAATAATCGGACGAAGCCTATTTAATATCAGTAACCCCGATTATCCGGAACTATTTTATTCGGACTCCCGAAAAATTCGTTCTGATGAAAGGTATATAAAAATTTTCGAATTTTTTATTTTAAGGAATGGACGCAAAAGGCAATAAAATAACACAAATATTGCATGCAGAACGATGTCGATCTTATTATTAGTTGCGGATATATGTGTAATCCTGTTTTCCATATTCTTCAATTTTTCATGACCCTGTAGTTATTTCAAATTTCAATTCACAGATATTTTTTAATTGGAAATGAGACGCTTAATCCAAAGCAGTAAATTTTAGTTAATATGATTATTATTTTTTGAGTTATAAGGATGTTTCTTTTACGCAATCAGGTGCTACTTGAGTATTTTTGAGTTGTTGAAATTGACTCATCAGCAATTCATTAATAGAGCATTATTATGTATATTAAAATTATTTAATTATGCGTTTAAATTTTATTTTGAATTCGCCATAGATAGTTTACACGCGTTTCATTTTCATATTTTATATTATGATGGGTAAGTATTACGGTGGCATCCCAACGACTAATTATCTATTAGTAATAACAGTAAGGTTAATTTTGAAAAAAATTCTTTTAAAAATTTAAAATCATCAAAATTTAATAAAGGCCCACGCAACAACGAACATAATGCAGAGACACTGCTGCCCACTGAAAAAGCCAGTTGGACCCTCAATCATAAGTTTCTTGAATAATTATATATGTATATATACTAAATATTTTCATAATTTTCATTTTATAAATATTTTCATGGAATTGGGATTGTATATATATATATACTAAATATAGAATATACAACCTCTGACAATAAAGTTCGGTGAATAATCCTGTAACATTAATTTAGATAACATATTACCTAAAGTTACCAAACCATCCTTCAAAATAGTCATCTCCCATAACTATGCACCGCTGAGATCTGTTATACATGTCCTGGGAAATTAGCAAGAAGTCTTCGTTTGGGATGGAGTTCAAAAGCTTCGTCAAGTTTCGTTGGATTTTAGCAATAGGGTCAAATCTCTTTCAAAGAGACTTTGAGTCGTGGAAATAGAAAGTGTGGAGGATTGAGATCTGGTGAGTATGGTGGATGTTCAATTTGCACCAGCCCTCATTAATTTCTTTCGGTCTCTTGCAAAGCTTAAAACCAAACTTTAAACTGATCTTTTGGTCGTTCATTTTTCTGTTCTCAGTTAAGAACCAACACACTGAACAAGCACTTAGTAAAACACGTCTTACACAGAACATAAATGACGCTCAGCTGAACAACGGTGGAGGAAGATGGTCCACACTTCCCTCTATGCAGATGCAGCGTTTTGTTTCCCCAGTGTTGCCAGATCGGTCGTTCTGAATTCATTCACCAAACTTTTTTGTCAGAGGTAGTATATATACAGTTGAGTCTTTTTGTAACGAAACTCCATACATCGATTTTCTCTATATAACGAATTTTTACTAGGAGCGGTTCCATTTTCCTACGATTACATTAAAAACAGTCTCTATATAACGAATATTTTCATAAAATACTCTTTATTTATTTAGTTTTAAAAAAGCTTCAAAATTACAAGGAATCAAATTTTCATCACTTATTTCTGATTTATCGTTTGTTGCTGAGTTTTTTACATTACTTCTCTCCTTGAATCTACTTGCTCTTTAAGTCCAGCGAATTAATCCCCCTCCCCTCGCACACACCTTTCAACATCTTTCTCAAAATAGTGTCAATTCGAATGTTACACATTACAATGACGGTAATTTTTGAATTGGTGAAGAATTTGTAATTTTTTGGAGATAATTGCTAAAATTTGAACATTTTTGGAAAGTGTAATGATTTTGAAATCAAAACAACCAAAAATTACAGATTTCTTCTCCTCTAAAATTAATCATATCTTCCTTATTTGACTTTCAAAAAGCTTTCAAATAAATGTGTTTTCTTTTTTGAAACTGATTAAAAATTAAACTAGTTGGATGTGTCAATCCCAAAACTTTCTTCTATCTCATAAGTACATTTTAATATTAAAAAAAAAAAAAAAAAAAAAAAAAAAAACGTGGTGAGCCCAAAGTTACCCACTATCGAATTTTCTCGAACATTTGACCTAACCTAATGAGATTCTGGTATCCGAAAAACCTAAAACGCAAAATTTAATTAATATTCTGAGAAAATGAGCTTAGTAGTGCCTCATGTTGGGTAATTTATACTAAAACCTAATAAGCATCTATTTACGTCAAGACCTAACAGAATCTGAAATTTGATGGAATTTCGTCCATTAGTTCTTGAGATATAGTCATAACAAAAAATTTTGCAAAACGTAGCACAGCAACACCATATCTTGGACAATTTATGCCAAAACGTAAAAAAGCGTCTAATTATGTTATGGTGTAAAAGAATCTGAAGTTTGATGAAATTCTGTGCATTAGTTCTTGAAATATAGCTAGTTTAAAAAAAAGTGTAAAATATAGCACAGCAGCACCATTAGTTGAAGGATTTATAACGAAACGTAATCATCGTGTAATTATGTTATATGTCATTTTGTAACAAAATCTGAAGTTTGATGAAATTCTGTGCGTTGGTTGTTGAGATATAGCTATCGGAAAAATCGTGCAAAATGCAGCATGGCTGCACCACCTGTTGCAAGGTTAATACCAAAATATAATCAGCGTCTAATTATGTTATATATTCTAGTGTAACAAAATCTAAAATTTGATGAAGTTCTCTGCATTAGTTCTTGAGATATAGCTATCGCAAAAATCGTGCAAAACGTAGCATAGCAGCGCCACCTATAGGGCAGTTCACACCAAAACCTTATCAACGACTATGTATCTCAAGGTATCGCGGAATCTGAAGTTTGGTGAAATTCTGTGCATTAGTTCTCGAGATATAGCTATCATTAAAATCATGAAAAACGTGGCATAGCAGCGCCACCTGCTGGCCAATTTATACCAAAACTTAATCAGCGTCTATGTATATCAAGGGGTCACAGAATCTGAAGTTTGGTAAAATTCTGTGTATTAGTTCTTGAGATATAGCAATCCTGAAAATCATGAAAAACGTAGTATAGCAGCGCCACCTGCCGGCCAATTTTCACCAAAAACCAATAGGCACTAATTCATATCAAGGTCTAACTGAATATAAAATTTTATTAAATTTCGAGCATTAGTTCTTGAGATAGAGCGCCCACAAATTTTTTGTCACATACAGACAGACAGACACACAGACAGACAGACAGACAGACAGACAGACAGACAGACGGACAGACTCACAGACAGACATTTTCTAAAAATAGTCAAAACGTGTTCAGGACCTTCTAAAACGTATAAATCCATTGAAAACCGGAAGTCGAAAATTTTCATGAATCCAATACTTTCTTCTTGTAAAGATAGAAGAAAGTAAAAATGGAATATTAAGATAATATTTATAGCTAAACATTTCAAATTATTAATTAAACACAAAAATAATATTTGTTCAAAATTTACGCATTACATAAGAATTTTAACTTCATTCTCTATACTACGTATTTCTCTATATAACGAATTTTTTACTAGAACAATGGATTTCGTTATATAGAAACTCGACTGTATGTACTAATAATTAAATTCATTGTCTCTGTGTATGTCTGCGGCAGCTAACGAAATCTGCATCATGTATGAGGCTGGAAATTTTTGTGAAGATAGTTCAAGGCCTCTTGTACAACACCTTAGACTTAGACTTTAAAATTTTAAATAATTAGCTTGGTGATAAATTAAAAATCCCAAATATTACTAATTAATGAACATTGGTGATAACCTAGAAAATAAAAGAGAGAGAGAGAAATGAGAACAGATAAGCAGAAATAATTTTTTACTGCTTAAAGCTATTGAAAAAGGTCCATATTGCAGAAGCAGAATACTTTCAATAGAAAAAAGTGTGAATCATACGTTAAATAGATTTGTGTGAACAGTGTACTTGATTTTGGTACCCTTTTCATAAAAGAAATACAGTAGACTCCCATGAATCCGTAACTCTCTAAAATCCGCATATCATATTCAGATAAAAACAATGAAACATTCAGTTCAGATATAGAGACAAAAACTTGACTGTTTTTTTTATATCAATTCCATGTACATTTTAATTTGCAATTTTCATTAATACTACTGAGTTCATGCTTTTTCATGAAGGATTAATAAATTTATTGCTGAAAAAATTCAAGTTATTGCTTCAGTCAAACATTCATTATAGTTTTGATTTGCATTTTTAATTAAATTCAAAATACTTTTTTTAAATATAAACAAAACAATGACAAGAAGTTTGCAAAATTCTTAAATCCGCACACCTGTGCAGATTTGAAGAAGTCTAATGTACCATGTTGCAACAAAAGTTGACTCCAGTTGATGTTCTGGAAAATGCTAAGAATATGTCGTGATGTCTTTGGAATCAGGTTAAGTTAATAAATAAAAATTTTAAACTTTCACAAATGCTGAATGAGTAATTTTTAAAAACCGACCTCTAGGGGCGAAATTTTTAACTTTTTTTGGCTTAAACAATTTTCCATCCCTTTATTATAGTTTTACAAAATTTCCCAACTTTATGAAAAAAAAATTCTGTCTGCAGACAAATTTAAAGTAGGGTAGTTTCATTATGGACACTGTATGTTTTTGTTGGCTGTATTTTGTGTTCAGGTACGCAACTGCTTACAATCTATATAAAAGTGATTCTGAAATGATTCCAAATTAATTAAAAAGGGATCAATTGTTTCATTGCTTTTCTTCATCTAAACATTTTTAGTTTCTTCTTGCTTTACAAATAGAAAGTATTCGATTTGTGAAAATTTTGAATTCCGGTTTTCGATGGATTCACACGTTTTCAGAATCAGAGAATCGGAAAACTATATTTCTACAAAATGTCTGTATGTGATGAAAATTTTGTAAGCGCTCGATCTCAAAAATTAATGTACGGAATTCCAGAAAACGTTAGACTCTGTTGACCTTGATATAAACAAGCGGTGATTAGTTTTCCGGTGTATATCGTTGAACAGATGGCACTGCTATGTAGCATTATTCATAATTTTCACAATGGTCATACCTGAAGCATAAGATAAGCAGGGACTTTCATAAAACTTTAGATTTTGTGAGTATTTGATATAACATGATGCTGATTGCGTTTTGGTGCAAATTGCTTAAGAGGTGGCGTTGCCAGAATGCATTATCCGTGATTATCGCAATAGTTCTATTTCAAGAACTAATAGCACAAAATTTTCTGAAACTTTAGATTCAGTTAATCTTTGATATAGATTAGTGTTGTTTAGTTTTTCGTGTAAATCGCCCGACAGATGACGCTGCTATGCTGCATTTTTCATGTTTTTGCAATAAATGCATCCCCAGATCTAATGAATGGATTTTCATCAAACTTCAGATTCAGTAAGAACTGATAAAAAATTATCCTGATTAGTTTTTGGTGTACATAACTCAACATACGACGTTGTTATTGAGATTTTTTTTAAAGATTTAGCAATAGCTTTATCTCAAAAACTAATACACAGATTCTCATCAAATTTAAGATTCAGTTATAAGTTGACATAAATTGTTGCTGACTACAGATTTTGTTTCAACCACCTAACCGGTGACTCTGCTATGCTGCATATTTCAGAACATATGAACATGCATAAAATAGAAGAAATTTTTGGGATTGCCAAATCTGACTAGTTTTATTCTAGTGTTCAGGAATAGCTGAAATAAATTTTGTAAGCTTACATCAGCTTATTGTATTACTTCCATCATTTGCCGTTCCCCCAGAATGTGTTTCACTGTACCTTGGCATACGGAATACAATGAAACACAGTAAGACATTTATTTTTTCTGAATTTTCAAGCATGAAGTTATTGTTTAGAACCTAACAAAAATTTATTTAGATCGGGAAAATATAAGATTAAGTGTATGTATTAATTATGTTTTTCTACACGCAAAATTGTAGATGGAAAAAAGGCTTAAATTTAGTTTCAATGTACCCCATCTTCCCCTATATGTAACCAAGAATAGACTATATACACAATACACTCTGTCAAATCTACACAGCTTGGGACCAGAGGCTGTGCAGATTTTAGAATATTGCAGTTTTCTAGTCATTGCTTATGTTTACATTTTTAAAACAGACATTTGAATGTAATTAATCATGCAACTGGAACTATAATGAATGCTTAAATAATAATGAAATAAGTAGTAAACTAAATAATAAAAATTTCGATAATTTATAAAATACAAATATTTTAACCAGAGTTAATTTTAAAAAGGTACCAGGGATATTTCCAATGTAGCAGCTTAATTGATATAGAATTATGAATGAAGAATTCATTTTCAATTAATCTTGTTGTAATTCATGAATCATTCTTTTATTGTGTCTTGTCTATTCCATTATTTGTAGTATCAGGTAAATTTTAAAAAATAAATTACTGTATCCAACCTCTTGCTAAAGCTAAGGTAGGGTAGCTCCTTTTGTTTCTCTTAAATTAAAAATTCTATGATTTGCTATTATGATAACAAAAGTTTATGTATTGCAACTTTCTCTTTTGCTGATTTATCACTGAGTCATTTAAATAATTATTAAAATGTTTTATTCATAGCAGATAATTTCACTTATTATTATTTATTTCTTTTTAAATAGTTTAGTATAATATTTGTCAAACTTAAATTTAGATACAGAAAATTGATTTTAGATACTTGAAAAAATTTGTTTTTTTTTCTTTTTTTAATGTAAATTTTATCGAAAAAAAAAAAAACGCAGAAAAAAAGAAGAAATTTGTAAAAAAAAAAAAAAAGCCAAAACAAGCATGAAATCAATTAAAAAATCTCGAAAAAACGCACATTTCATCAAAGATTCATGATTCATTCATTTCATTATGATTCATCCGTCCTCAAGCGATCCATTTTCCGTGATTTTTTTAGAGGGAGGGCGCTTTCTCGGGATTTTTTGAAAATTTGAAATTCTGTATAAAGTGGGGAGGGGGCGTTTGATCGGAAAAAGCGGATTAACGGGATTTTACAGTATATTATTTTCAATTGAATATAAATATTTTTTAAATAATTGATCGTATAATAAAATGCCTTTATTCAGTTTAAGGAAATTTACATATAAGGATAAATAAACTTGGAGGAACTCTTCTCTCACTTGAAAATACCCACTCCATAATGTTAATCCAATGGTTGAGTTGTCCTAGAATTTCTCGTTTATATATGGCTATTTTCATTTATTATTTTGCATATGACTGTCAAGTTTAATATTTAATAAAAAAAATATATATTCTTTCTATTTTGAATGCAGATTTCTGTTAAAATGTTTATTCAATTTCAAAACCAGTTCCAAAATCGAAAGAACTTTTTAAAAAAATCCGCAACTGAAAATGAAAAAGTAAAAAATAACCCTTTTAAAAATCGACCTCATGCAAAAAAAGTTTAAAAATATTCAAATTTAAATAAGAAATTCTAAAATAACCTGCCCATTGGTTTAACATTACAGAGCGGTTGTATTCAATTTAGTGAAGATTCCACTTAAAAAAACTACAATCAAACTTTCGAATTGATTTTTTAATTAATACATAAATTTCTGTAAATAAATTACTATTTCTATGCACGAGAGATTCTAAGCATCCTACTTGAGTGATTCATGTCAATTTCAAATTATTGCTGTGCGTAACTTAGTTAAATATACCACATATAAATTTTATTTTCAATGAATGTAATATAATGGAATTTTTTTTTAGTGTCCTTATAAATGAACTATAAATAATACTCACTTCATTTTCCACTCAGAATATCCATGGTAAACCTAAATAAAGTGTACGAATTGCATGACAATCTGATTTTACGAATAATATGAGTCACAGCAGCATGCATAAAGCCACTAACTTCTGGTTTTGATTAAATAAAATATAATCCAGCCAGGCAGTCTGTTAAATATGTCTTGCTATAGTAGTTTAAAATCTGCTTAATTTATTTTTTTACTAGCTTGTACCCATAAAGATTTGACGATGAACTTTTTAAAAGATTCATTAGAAAAATGTTTGATTTTCTTACCTAAGTTATTTGTAAATCAAGTTTTGAAAACTCAATTTATTTCTATATTATCTTAATGATTCCTACAGATTTAAAGCGTTAGATGGCTCTGTCAGTCTAACCTACTCAAACAATCAAGTGAAAGAATTTTAAGTTAGTAATTTTAATTATGCTTATTTTTTAGCAGAAATATAACTAAAATTAATTGAATGAGGAATTTATTTTGGAGAACTTTCTCAATGTTTTGAATAAATAGAAATACTTTTCAGCCATGCTACTACAAGTCTAAAGTAACCTTCTTCAAAGTTCAAAGTGATTGTATCAGTAGACATTTTTTAAATTCAATATGTTGACCCATCTTCTTTATTGAAAATAATTAATGGTAAGAATGTTTCTTTAGTTATTCTTCTGCAAATTCTGAACTTGTAATTTGATTGTATGATTACACAAAATTTTATGTGTGACACAATTTTATGTGTTGCAATTTATTTTTTTGTGTCATTCATAGTTGCTTCAAACAATCAGCACAAAGGTCAATCAAATAACATTGCTAGCCGAATACTTTATTATTTTGGAAATTAAAGATGTTAAAATTTACATAACATTTAAAACAGATAAATTTATTCCGATAAACAAGATTTTTTTAGAAGTAAAATACTGCATATAGTGCATTATATGTACTATAAAAACTATGCTTTAAGTTATTGCATAAGAAACCTTTTTTAATTAACAAAATTTAAAATTTCATGGTTGTGAACACATTTTTTTTTATTCTAAAACATTTATTTTAAAATTAAAAACAATTTTTGAGGGATTTGAAAAAAAAATATTGTCAACTATTTGTTGGGGAAAAAATAATAACAAAGCACTTAAGTAATAAATATACTGTAAAATGCTGGTAATCCGCCCCCCCACAAATGTGACGAGAAATTGTTAAATAATTAGAGGGGGATGCTTATAAGGGATTTTTCCGCAATCGTTTCACAAATTTTGCAGGAATGAATCATGATGCAATGAATGATTCGTGAATCTTTGAATGATTCATGAACTTTGATATATGAAGCAACACTTGAAAAAATTTGGGTTAAAAAAAAAAAACTTGAATTCTGTCGAAAAAACACAGAAAAAAGGAGAAATTTGTAAAAAAAAATGCACATTTCATCAAAGATTCATGATCATCCCATTCTCAATCGCCTTTCAGAATGGGGAGGGAGGGCTCTTTCTCAGGATTTTTTGAAAATTTCAAATTTTTTTATAAAGTGGGGAGGGGGCGTTTGATCGGGAAGGGCAGATTAATGAGATTTTACGGTAATAAAATTCATTTATAATTAATCATTTTTCAATTAATCATTTATAAATAATGAAATTCATTTAACTGAAAGTAACTCATATTAATTGTGCATTATCTATAGTCAGGAAGAAAGAATGATACCAATTGTATTGATTTAATTAATAGTTAATCTTTTACTGCTTGTTAGTTCAGCAAAGCTAATAAGAACAATAATGTAATAATAATAATAATGCTTAGTATAGTTTACTTACTTATCATAGCTTATAAGGGGTTTGTTTAACAGTTTATTTTTTGTAATTTATGATCTAAATTTTTTGCTTTGGTTTATTTTAAGAAGAGGATAATTTTGAAGAAATTGAAAAAAAAAAAAGATAGTCATGTACTATTTATTTGGAAAGCAGGAATTAGAGCAGAAAATATAATAAAACAACCTTTTTAATAATGACATCTCAAGAAGAATTTAGAATGTTCCTATTCCTTTTAATGTAGCAAGAAATTTTCAAATGCACCAAAAGAAATAATAAGTTTGGAGTGAGTAATCATTTAGGTTATAAACACACAGGTTGTTCCTAAACTTTTGGAACAATATGGCAATGAGGTCCACACAAACATCTTTTAAATAAAAAACAACATCTGGTTTCTCTTACTCTAGCAGAAATACAATGCATTTAATTAAGTGAACAGAAAAAATGTTGTGAAAAGAAAAACAATTTTAAAAGAACAGATTTCATATATTATGGTCGATTAAAAATACAGTCCATGATTATTTAAAATGTGACATTGCAATATTATCATAATCATGCAAAATATTTTTTTACATTTAAAAAAGATATACAAATTTTGCATGCTACAAAAATAATCAGCGCAATACAAAACATATTTATTTATAAAAGAAAAAGTGGCAATTTATACATATTTCCTGCGGCGCTTGCCTTTATTTTACAGGCAAAATAATTATTTGAACGTTCTAATATGTTTAATTTTTACCAAAATAAAAACAGATATTTTAATAAGAATAGTTTAATACCGTGTTTTAACTTTTCATTTTAATTTAAACAATGGAAAATTTTGATAAAAAGTTAAAATAAATTTATGACCAAAAAAATTTACAAGTTTCTTCCAAAAGAAGCATTTGTATGTTTCCGCAGCAAGATTTGCACTGTGTGTTATTAGTGCTCATGGTTCAAAGTTGAAACATGGTATGGAAGATGTTAATAATTGTAAACTTCATACTATGCTTGCTTAGCATTTAATCTTATTTGCTCATGAAGAAATTAAGAATGATAGCTAAAACTAGAGAGGTTTCTCTAGGCTTAAAGAATCATATAATTGAGCTTCATAAAAATGGAAAATCCAACCAAGATCTTGGAAAAGCTTTTTAAATTACCATTTACAACTGTTGGATACATAGTAAGAAAGTATGAGATAATTTCATAGATCAAAAATATATGAAGACCAGGATATCCCAGCAAATTAACAATGAGGGGAAAAAGAAGTTTTGTTAAAACAGTTTTAAAAAATCGTATGGCTTCAGCTCAAAATTTTTCTGAAAATCTTGGAATATCTTCTAACATCACAATAACAATTCAAACAATAAAAATGTTCCTCACAATTGAGATTTAAAAGGAAGAACCCCAAGGAAAAAGCCATTCATAAGTGAAACAAATAGGTTAAAATGCCTGGAACTTGCTTTGGCATACATCAGTAAACCAATAATTTTTTGGAAAACAGCGATTTTTTCTGATGACAGTAAATTTAAAATTTTATTTCCACCAAGCATTCAAAGAATTTGGCATAAAAATAAAACTGTACCAGATTCAAAACATATATTCCCAACTATCAAGCACGGTGGGTGAAATGTTGGGTAGGGTGTGTGTGACGCTTCTAATGGAGTAGGAAATTTGGAATTTATCGGCACTAGAATTACAATTTTAAGATACATTGGTGTGTTGTGGCATAACTTGTTAAGCAGTGCTCATAAATTAAGTTTAGAGGAAGCTATTTATTTCCAACAGGATAAAAATCCAAAACGTACTACTAGGATCACAAGAACATGGTTACTCTATATTGCTTAAAGTCCCTGTCCTCACTCAAGGAAACGCTCGCGAGCTAAGCTAATGCTATTCCTATGGGGAAGCACTTTTCTAATAACTCTTTCGCATTTTGTCATTTTTGAATATTTTTTGCATTGAATAGCTGAGGTGCATGCCGATTGTGCACTTTTTTTACTTTTTCGATTTTGGTTGCAGATATATTTTTTAAAAAGTACTTTCAGTTTTGAAAGTGAAACTAACTTTGTAAAAAATGTCTGCAACCAAAATCAAAGAAGTAAAAAAGGTGTGAGATGGGAATGCACCTCAGCTATCCAATGCAAAAAAAATTATTCAAAAGTGTCAAAATGCGAAAGATTATTAGAAAAATGCTTCCCCATAGGAATAGCATTAGCTCGCGAGCGTTTCCTTGAGCGAGGACAGGGGCCTTAAGGCTTATGGTAACTCCTCCACAATCTTTAGAATTGAATCCAATAGAATATTTGTAGATGCCATTGGATGCACAAATTTGAAAAAATATATATATCAGGTAAAAACAGTTTAAAAGAAGCTCTCATTGAGTCATATATTAACACAGACCCAATCGTCACACACACACACAAAAAATCATGGGATCTATGCCCCAGTGTCTAGAAACAGTGATTAAAGCTAAAGGACTTAACACAAACTATTAATTTGCATCATTTGACTAAATTTTCATAAATTATAGAACATTAATTTTGTGTAAAAACACTTTTTTTTTTTTTGCATTATATTTTTGGATATTTGCTTATTAAAATATAAAAAATAAAGTATTTTAATTTTGCTGTTTTATTTTATTTTAATGCATTGAATAAATGTATTACATTGTTATTTACTTACATCTTTTGTTTGTTTTCATTATAATTTAAAAAGTGAAGTGGATAAATAATTTTTTTGCGAACTGTATATAAACAACGATCATTTGGATGCATGTATAAATTTGGAAAAAGCACTTTATGAACTGCAATTTACATACTATAATTATAAGTAATACATATTATTAAACTTACTTTATTCCATTTCATACATTGTATAAACTAATCATGAGAGGCAGATACACATCTAGATCACAAGCCAGAAGAACACTACCACGTGGAATATTTCGATACAGAGACTCCAACACAATGAATGAATCACAAAGGAAGAATTAATTCATGAATAAGGATTCAATCAATGAATTTTTAACTAATAATATAAAACATTTATTAAAAAAAAAAAAAAAAAAAAAAAAAAAAAACAGAAGCATAGTACGAATTTGCGAATTTAGCGATTAAATACGCCTTCGGATACATTTTTTTCTTTGCAGTTTAATTCTGCAATTACTGTATTGTTAAAAGTCACGATTCATTCTTGCATTACCGTCTTGTGTTTTATCTTATCTGCTGTATCAGGTAACTTTTAAAATAAGAATTTATTGATTTCAGCCTCATTACTGAAATATGTAAATGCTAAGATAGTTTTTTTTTTTTTGTTACTCTTTACCTAAAATTCTACAATTTGCAGTTCGACAATATGACTACACGAAATTTCCTGTATTGGAACTTATATTCTGCCAATAGTTATTCAAAGTATTATTAAAATGTTTATTTATAGCAGATAATTTTATTTATTCATTTGTTATTAGTTAGATGAATATAATTCAAATTTCCAAATAGGGAATTCTTTTCAGTTTTTATTAACGATTCATTTAAAACATTGTGTTGCTCAGTTTGTTCAATTTCTCTATTCTTTTGAAAGTAAATAATTTTAAAATAATTAATCTCAGGCTGAAGTTGTTATATAAAATTCATTAAAAATTGTATAAAATATCAAAATAATTTACGAAACCAAGAATTATAAATTCCAATGTCTTCATGATATTATATCCGTTGCCAATAAGTATTGAAGAGCAAGATCCCAGGGCCCCCAGATGTTACTTGTTTTCTCAGAAGTAAAATTTATTGGATAAAGTAGTGTTAGTATGTGTTATGAGCGTACTGATACCAGCTAGCTTGGACCGACGGCAAATTCACGGGTACCAAGTACCAATGGTAGATAAAAACACTACGAACTTTTCTTATTTTCTCAGTCTTGATTTTTATACATGATTCTCAGGGAACTATTTCAATATATTATGTAAGCTCCCAGACCAATTGCATGGTCCAAACATCTTCCCAGACATACAAAAGAAGCGCGTTCAGCTCAACTTACCGAAGTAATCCATTTTAAGATGATAAAGCAAATAAACTGATAAAAGAATACTGATTTTAAGTAAAATCGTCTGAATTTAATCAATGTTTTTTATTAAATGTCAGTTATGAATTGGTAATACTTAAAGGGGAATTAATTTGAAATATTCCAATATTTTGAATTACTTGAATAAATATTCTAATATTTTTACTTTTCAAAATATATTTTTTAAATTAATCTTTTAAAATTGATATTAATTTTAAGATAACAAATAAGTTTAATTGACAATAAGTTCTTAATAAAAATATCGTTTGCATTTTTGCATTAGAAGATATTACATTACCAAATAATATTTTCAAATTGTAAAATAAAAGTATATCTAATTATCACGCTCGCACTCATACTCATAGCGACACTTTATGTATGTCTGGGAAGATGTTTGGCCCATGCAATTGGTCAATACATAAAGTACTGAAATAGTTCCTTGAACTCATATATAAAAATCAAGACTGAGAAAATAGGAAAAGTTTGTAGTGTTTTTATCTACCTTTGGTACCTGTAAATTGGCCATCAGTCCAAGATAGCAGGTATCTCTATGCTCATAGCTTGTACTAACACTACTTTATCCAATACATTTTACTTGTGAGAAAATAAGTAATGTCTGGGGGCTCTGGGATCTTGGACTATTGTAATTGCACTGATTAAAAAGAAAATGTTTTATTGTTTTCTTTCATTTAGAAAAATGGTACTTGTCTATTCTCATGCTGAGAACTTACACTGTATCAACAATGTTACTTCTAAAAGGATTTCTTTTTTTTTTTTTTTTTTTACTTTTTTTTTGTTGTAATGGTTTATTTAATCTTATATAGTTTCCACATAAAATAAAATTGAGGAAATATTTGTTACGTAATACCACTTATTTAAAATTATGTTGCTTTCTATTTTTTCAATTTGAACAATACAGAAAATTTATATATACAGTAGAACCCAGCAAATCCGGATCAGTTTGGTCGATTTTTTTATTTATTTTTTTTCTTTTTTAAGTTTGAAAAGTGATTGGCAAATTTCCATAACATAAATTTATTTCAAAATCATATTCTGAATAAAAAAATATTTTCTGAAATCTTTTCGGAAGAATACCTCAACCTTTCTTATTTAAACTCTTTAATCCCTTTGCGATGAGAGCTTTTTACGAAATTTTTAATGTTTTGTCACCGGTTTTAAAAAAACAGGAATTTGTTCCTTGTTAAATCAAGAAAATGTCTCCGATTGAATATGACAAATTTTACAGTATAATTTTACCGGTGGGAATAAACAAGGATTATTAAGTCTTTTTGCGGCACATATATGTGACGCTCGTCCACAAGCAGTTAATGTTATGTATAAAAGGACCAACTATGCATCATTTAAACTTTGGCAATTCCAATTTTCACAGTTTTCTATTTAATCCATTCAAAATTGTGATCAAAAGCTTACTGCTTAATAAAGTTTTACTCAGAGCATTACAAGAAAGCAAAGTAAAATAGTCACACTGACTGATAATTATGCTTTCCAATCTTTGTCAGCCAGTCCATAGGTCTCTCAGCACTGTTTCCTTGTCTTCGTGCCAAAACCCTTCTACAAATCACTTGCGGAAAATCAAAATAGAAGTATAAATAAAAGAGAAAGAGGAATAAAGATAAATTACACCTAAAGATTTTGTCTGTTTGTTTTAAAAAATTGATGGTTGCTTAGATGTTGATATCAGCGACATTAGCAATTGGTTGGAATCAAAAAGTAATAAAGAGTATGCCTCACTTACAGATGTCTTAATAATCACTTTGTGCACTACTGAAGAAAATGCAGATGATGCAGTGGAAACCATTATCAATAATGATCAACCAGAAGTTATAAATTATAATGAGGTAACTTCCACTTTGAACAATTAATGATTTATTTAGAACGCCATATAGAGACTACATCCAACAAACTACTTATGTTCAAGGGAATGTGTGACGATATAGCCCACAAAGCTGGCACAGCAGAATATGACAAATTTTATAATTACAAAAGTAAACATTTTTACTGTTTGTAATTATTGAATATGTTCAGTATAGATGTGATTTTCTGTGAATAGTTTTATTTTATTTCATTTCTTCATATTCTCCAGCTAATCCGGATTGGGCCTGGTCCCCATTAATCCGAATTATCGGGGTTCTACTGTATTATAAAGTGTCTTCTCTTATGTTATACTGATTTATTTAATTGCATTCATTAAATGAAATTATCTGATGAAAAAGTGTTTGTGCCATTTCAATAAATCTAGAAAATTGTCACTTATATGGATACTTATAATCTTGTACTAGTTGTGCCAAATGATGTTATCTGTTACAAATGGGTTATTTTAACCATGTTTGTTCCAAAACAGCCATTTTCTTTCTTGCTACCTATCCAAATTTAATTTCTTTGCACCATTTTCGATCTTCACGAAAAACTTTCTTTTTTATTCTTAAATTTATAATAGTGCTTGTCTCATCTCATCCCATGACATTGTAACCCCCTCCCCTCCTCTCTTCTCGAGTAACTTTTCAGTACATTTTTTAAAACTCAGAATTACCTCCGGAATAGCCATGCTTACATTCTCTTATATCAGTGCTGTAGCAAGTGTGTGAGGGAGGGGGGGGGGGAGTCCGCCTGGGGTGTCAACCTCTAAGGGGTGACATCTGATTTCTTTTCACAAATCTATGTATATATTGTCTTATAAGATTTTGGAAAAGAATTCTAAAATAAAATGAAAATTCTATTGCACAACACAAAAGAGAGTTAATATTTTTTTTTTTTTTTTTTTTTTTGAAAATGTGAATTTTTTTTAAATAAGGTATGCACCAGAGAACAAAAAGCAACTTATCCAATGAGTGGTTAGTGAAAGCAAACTTTAAAGGAAAGGCTTATCTTCTACATACAGACATCGCATTGACTTAAGCAGATTATGGGTTGGGTTATGAGTCTTCCCTGAGATTTTTTTTATGCAGGAGCCCAAAATGTAAATAAGGAATGGTATGGTCATTTGTTGTAATAACACAGAATTGTGACTGAAAAAATGTGATGGATGGGGCAGGGGGTTGTGACACCATTTACATCTGCCCCATTGTAGCTACGCCACTGTCTTATATGCTTAATTATTGGAAAGTTGGATAATCACATTTTTTTATGTGTATATAATCAAATGTTGTCCTGGCGCAGACAGTTAGGTTGCTAGTCACTCAGCAACCGAATTCCTCGTGGTAATATTACAGGTATGGGCATTTAATGCATTCTTATATTCAACATGTCTCTTTAAGGGATTAATATTTTTAGACTCTTTTTCAGTGTTCTCTACTTAAAGAATGTCACTTTCTTTCTTAGTTATCAAAATATTTCTACATTTATGTTCAATTTAACATTTTATGTTTTAAAAAGAAATGAATTCGAAGTAAAATTTTAACACTTCATATAAAATCAAGTGTAGATTTTAGAAATATTTTGAAAACTAAGAGAAAAGAGACATCCTTTAACAGGAGAAAAAAAAACCAAACTGAAAAAAAAAAAAAAAAAAAAAAAAAACATACAAGTAGTAATATCTTAAGAAGACATTTTGAATTCAAAATGCCAAAATATTTAACATCTCACAGAATAATTTGCACACTGAGTGACTAGCACATTTAATGAAAATCGGTCTCAATTATTGTAAATACCGACTTTTGAGTTTAAAGTTCTTAGAAAACAACTCATAGAATGCATCAAATTTTGTAGAATAAAATAGAGCTGAATAAAATGGTAATACATTTTTTAAAATTCCTTTTATCTTATTTTATATTTTATCCCCTCTCACCTTTTTCAGAGATATCATTTGCTTTAAGTAAAGTTACTGTGAAATTTGAGAAATAAGTCCCAAGTCTTCCCCTCCCACCTCACCTTTAAACACTTGAAATATTGTCAAATGTGGGGGGAAATGATTTTAAATGAATTTTTTTGAAAAATTACCTCAATACTAACTCTTAATATTTATGTCTAATCACAAAAATTAACTGGAATATGATAAGATGCATTTCATAAATTTTTAAAGGATTTTTAAAATAATTGAAAACTAAAAACTATTCAAATATTATTTCATGAAAGTGTCTGCAAGCTTGAATTGTTTGAGTGTCAGAAAAATAAAATGTCTAGCTGTAAACAAACAGAAAAAATAATTGAAATAAATAAATAAAAAGAAAAGTTTGTTTTTTTTGTTCTTTTTTCTTATAGAAAAAGAAAGAGATAGAAATATGCTATCTCCATTGATGATTGACAAATTTCATTCATTTATATGATTTTATTTGATTATTTTTTATTTGGAGTTTATATAATTCCATTTATTAAAAAACGTGAAATAAAAAACTTGTCTATAGGCATGACCCAAAGTAAATTTAAAATCAGGTGTAAAGAATATATAACAGATATAAAACTTAACAGGAAGAAAAAAGCTCTATCCAGATTAAATAAAAAAGAGAACATTAACATACTTTTTAATGAGAGTAAATTAATATACAGGTCTAATTTTTGTTTAAAATTATTCATAAGAGAATCCATTGAAATTTATTTTAAAAGTTCACATATTTGTGACGATACACTATCATTTCGCATCCCAAATATATGGATTGAATGGTTAGACAAATTACATAATAATTATTTAAGTAAAGCACGGACAATATCCAAATTAAAAAGCGCATGATAAATTTAATTTATTTTCAATAATTATTTATTCCAGTTTTCACATTCATTGTATTTGTAATTTTATTTTCTATTTACATTCTGAAGATGACTCGATTAATAAGAGTGTAAATAAAATTAATGTAAAATACATGTAAATAAAATTTTTTAGTATATTGTAAATGTTTTTATTAATACAATGTCTTATAAGCAAAATATTTATTTATAATGTAAATTCTTATTTTTTATTATAGATTATATATTATTAGTATTACGATATAGTTATTAGTGGACATAATCAAGACCTACTAGTGTTATTTTTCACATTGAAATTTCATTCAGATTTTCAGTTAATTTCATTAATAGTAAATTATGTTGTGTTACAAATTTTTATTAAACTAAACTATAAGAAAATGAGAGCATCCCATAAAAAAGCACACACACACACGCAAAAAAAAAAAAAAAAAAAAAAAAAACTTAGTGAGAGAGAATCTTGTGAGAAAAAAATGAGAGAGCAATGTGTAGTTTGTTTTTGTTTATTCAACTCAGTTAACACGGAAGTCAAAATGTTATCAAAATCATGTCATCTCCTATTAATCATATCGTGATAGATTTTCTAATGCTTTGTAATGCAGAAAGAAACCATGGATATATTTTTTTCTTTAATTAAAGAATAAAAGACTTGCACTTACAAAAGGACTTTTTTTTAAGATGGGAGCATTTTATTAATTTTAGGACAATTGATATTTTTTGGGACAATATACAGGGTGATTCAGCTCGTCGGTGACAAACTTTAAGGATCGATAGAGCACACCTAGACGAACATTTTTGAATCGGGAATGTAGGGTCCCTGACGCGATGGTAAGGCGCTAGGCGCTTTCGAAAATTTGGGTGCCGAAATTCGAAACGTCATAAAAACTAGGGAAATGGTTAGATTTTCTTGCTTGTTGCGTCGAAATGATTCTGTTTGTTTGAACTTTCTTCAGTACCAATTTGATAAGCGTATCTCTTAAAACATGGATAGGGGGCGCTGCAGACTTTGGAGAGCTAGACAACAACTTTAAGCCCGTTATTTTGATAATTTAACACATGCTCGCCAAAGTTTATACTCTAACTTAAAGTTTGAACCCAAAAGTAGAGCCCTGCAAAAAGCGTAAGAGCCGGAATAAAATGTCAAAGTACAGGGTGGTCGAAACTCGAAGGCTCCTAAGAGATAAACAAACAGATTTCTTGACTTATGGCATGCATTTTCATGATTCTGTTTGCTGGGGCTCTCTGAAACTCAGTTGAACGGTACAAAAAGAAACATCGATAGGGGGCGCTTTGGGCAAAAAACATAATTCGTTGACATTTCGGACGCTAACTGGAAACGGGGCGCTACGATCAGTTAGTAATAATGAAAACACATTTTCTACCTCTGCTCAACACTTCTGAATAAATTTAGACCAAAAACATCAATGATACTGGAAATTTATTTACAAAAAATAACACTACAGAAGATGCTCGAAATTTCGACCTTGGGCCATGATGCAGGCTTCGCACCTCCGTCGCATTGAGGAGTGTGTGTTTCCAACAATGCCAGGAGTATCTCTGATCTGCCCTGCAGCTGCCACAATGCGCGCCACAAGTTCTTCAGCACTGCTGACAGGTGTATGGTATACCTCGGCCTTCAGGTAACCCCAAAGGAAGAAATCCAAGCAGGTGAGGTCTGGTGATCGGGCAGGCCAGTGAACTGGACCCCCACGCCCGATCCACCGCTGGCCATACCTTGCGTTTAGATGGAGACGCACGTCGTTCGTGTAATGGGCCGGAGCTCCATCGTGCTGGAACCACATCTGGCGACGCGAACCTTCGGGTACGTGCGCCTCCTCCAGAAGCTGCGGCAGCACTTGATCCAGGAAAATCAGGTAATTTCCACCTGTCAGCCGTTCAGGTAACAAATAAGGGCCAATGAGGCAATCCCCCAGAATGCCGGCCCACACATTTACTGAGAAACGCTCCTGGGCTGCTCGGCTTCTGGTTTCATGTGGATTTTCATTACACCACACATGACTGTTGTGGGCGTTCCACATTCCCTCCCGGCTGAAGGTGGACTCGTCCGTAAACAAAATGCTGTTTACAAAACGGGGATCCCTGGATCTCATCGCCAAGTACCATCTTGAGAATTCCACTCGAGGGCCAAAATCCTGCTCTCTGAGCAACTGCACCCGCTGGATGTGGTAGGGGTGCAGATTCCGGGAACGTAAGATGCGCCACGCAGTTGCTTGCGAAATGCCAACATGTCTGGCGATATCTCTCGTGCTAAGACCTGGGTTGTCCTCAACCAGGTTAAGCACAGCCTCTTCGTTGTCGGGGGTGCTCACTGATCGCTCCCGTTCAGGCCTGCCTCCGTCGAAAGATCCCGTTGTGGACAACCTCTGGTGTACTCGAGCGAAGAAGGCATGGCAGGGGATTTGCCTGTTGGGGTAACGCTCGGCGTACAACCGCTGAGCGGCTCGTCCATTACAACCAGCAGCGCCATACGCCAAATGCATGTCAGCCAATTCAGAGTTTGTGTACCGTTCCATCCTACTACCGATCTGCAGACAAGTAACCCGAAGCTTAAGTAGGTACCGCACGTTCAAAAGACGTGTCTGCGCATACAACTACGTCATCTCGCGTTGTCGTCTACGCATTACATATCTTTTGCATATCGATATGGTACGATATCTTTTGCATAAATCAGCAAAAAGCACCTTATGTAAATTTTATTGCGCGCATTGTGCATGATTGAAACCAGCTATGTTTGTTAAAAAAACAAACAAACTGCAGTTTTAATAGCTTCTTATGATAAGTAAATTACTCTCTTGTTTTGTTTCTAACTGATCGTAGCGCCCCGTTTCCAGTTAGCGTCCGAAATGTCAACGAATTATGTTTTTTGCCCAAAGCGCCCCCTATCGATGTTTCTTTTTTGTACCGTTCAACTGAGTTTCAGAGAGCCCCAGCAAACAGAATCATGAAAATGCATGCCATAAGTCAAGAAATCTGTTTGTTTATCTCTTAGGAGCCTTCGAGTTTCGACCACCCTGTACTTTGACATTTTATTCCGGCTCTTACGCTTTTTGCAGGGCTCTACTTTTGGGTTCAAACTTTAAGTTAGAGTATAAACTTTGGCGAGCATGTGTTAAATTATCAAAATAACGGGCTTAAAGTTGTTGTCTAGCTCTCCAAAGTCTGCAGCGCCCCCTATCCATGTTTTAAGAGATACGCTTATCAAATTGGTACTGAAGAAAGTCTAAACAAACAGAATCATTTCGACGCAACAAGCAAGAAAATCTAACCATTTCCCTAGTTTTTATGACGTTTCGAATTTCGGCACCCAAATTTTCGAAAGCGCCTAGCGCCTTACCATCGCGTCAGGGACCCTACATTCCCTATTCAAAAATGTTCGTCTAGGTGTGCTCTATCGATCCTTAAAGTTTGTCACCGACGAGCTGAATCACCCTGTATATTTGAGTATAGTTCATTTTTACCATTAAATTATCTATGATATATACTTGCCTATAAGTCGATCCCCTAACTTATGTTGTTGAAAATAAGGAAAAAGTTAAAATCCTCATATAAGTTGACCCCCCTTGAAAAAAAAAATTAAATCTATTTTTTTTTCTCATTTTTTGCATGAAAGAAATCTATACAAATTCTATTCTTTTAAATATAAAAAAAAAAGATTCTGCGAATGTGTCAACAAGCATTGCAAGCAAAAAGGGAAAAAAAAACTCTTCTTTTCTCTGCTGTGAAAAAAAAAAAAAAAAAAAAAAAAAAAAAAAAAAAAAAATCGTATTTTTTGTGTAAGTTGACTGATTTTTTTCGAATTTTTCAGCAAGTTGAAATAGTAGTAAATTAGATTATGTAAAAAAATTTTATATAAAAAATAATCATTACAAAGTTACAATGCCTTGCAAAAACACCCACTTAAAGAAACTGAGTACTAGAAAATTATCTGCCGTTTATTTTTGTTTATTCAATTCTTTAGGCAAAATTAAAAATGGAATGTTTACACAATCACATCATCAACTTTGGGTACTTAACTAAAATGTTTTGCTGTGCAGAAAGAAACTGATAGATTTTTTTTCTTTTGAACTAAACATTTAATAATAATAATAATAAATACAAAAATATACTATCCAAAATAAGTTTTTTACGTTTTAATCTACAATGTTTAGATAATCAGCAAAGAAATTTTTTCAAAAAATAAAATTTCTTGAAAATTGATGGGGGATGGCTTACATTTGTGTGGGGACGTATTTCAGAAGTTTATGATAAATAAATTAAATGCATCCATAATAAAATCAGGGTGGATTGAATAATTAAATTATCAAAGGAAAGAAACAGCAAGACATTTTTACAGGATAGTTCCTATGTCCATTTATAGAATAAAGGAGAAGATTATCATAGAAAAATAGAAATCGGTGATGCAAATCAATAGGGGAAGGTGGGGCACGTTGGGACATGGCCCACCTTGGGACATCTCAATTTTCAGGCTTCATTTTGCAGCCATGAACTAGTACTCATAGGTGCTAATAGATAGCACTACAGTCTACTCTTCCATGTGCTTTGGTATCTCTGGTGTTTGCAGGTAATAAATAATACAATTTTATTTGTTTTGAATGAGGCTGAGTAACATTAATGTGTGTTTTGTAGAATAACTTTCTCATAAAAGAAATGAAATAATATAAGTGTGAGCATGTTGTGATGAAAAAACATGGATTTATTGTTATTTTAATGGTAAAAAAAAGACTGTAATGCTAACCCTAACAATGTAAGAGTTTTGAATATATAATATGTGAGATGGGGAAGGTTGGGACACTCAGTTGTGGGGCACCTTTGGACATGTCTCAAGGTGTCAAAAAGACCAAATGCAGCTTAAAAAAGCAAAAAAAAGTACACAGAAAGTTGGAATTTTCCTCGAGCAGCGAAGATGAAGAAGTTGCTCTAGCAGAATTGGTAAAAATTACCCCTGGAAGGACACCAAATATAACTGACTTGTGTGATGACAGTAGTGATGAATTTAATTGTCCAAATGATACTGACTTTTCTACAGATTGCAAGCCTGCTCAAGACAGCTCTAGAAGGTTACAGGCTAAACGAAAGCTCAGTGTGGAAGAGTATGCATTGGTAAAATTTGCAGGAAAAAAAATTTTGTTGCATTTGTCGGTCATGTTGAAAATGTTGAAGACACCGGTGAGTATGAGATGTCCTTTTTGAGAAGACGAGAATAAGAGTGGAAATTTTTTTATCCCAATAAAGAGGACAGATCTTTTGTGGATCAAGGAGATATTATTTTAAAACTTGGCACTCCAAAAGAGACAATAGGGCAAAGATATGGTCTATTAGAGTTTGAAGAACATCAGTTTGTTCAGATCAAGTACAAGATCTGTTGATAAAAATGTGTTGCAATTCAAATCATAAAAATGTTTCAATGTTAAATGTATTTAATTTTCAACTAAAGATTTATAAATAAATCATTTTTCATTAATTTAATGTAAAATTTTGTATGTATTTCTCTTTTAAACTAGTGTCCCAACCTGCCCCACCGTGTGGGGCAGGTTGGGACATTTTAAATGTTTTTTTGTTTTGTTTTTATTATTTCCTTCGGTGAGATATTAGTTTGGTATTAAGTTAATTTGAAGCACAAATGTTTATAATACATGTCTAATTTGTTTTTGGAAAAAATTAACCATTAATAAAAATTAGAAAAAATATTTACTGAAAAATGTCCCAAGGTGCCCCACCTTCCCCTATATCAGACATGTTCAGTGTAAAAAGCATAGAGAAAAATTAAGCTTGTTACCTAAAATTTGTTGTAATTCACATGAGTTTTTGTCTACTTTTGTATAAAAAATTATCTCAGATATTTACTCCAGTTTTATTACTTTTTCAAGTGTTATCTTTTTTTTTTTTACATGTATTTCTGATGTAAATAATTCTTGGGGCGGGAAAAGTGGATAGATTTTATTTATGATAAAAAAAATTCTCTATTAAAATAACTGCTTTAATATTATTGCTTTTTAGAAATAAAATTGCATTCTTATTATAAATCAGTCACTTTTTTTTGCAAGGGGGTTGGAGGGTACATTATCTTTTTTTGACAATAATGAAAGACAGAATAATGAATGAACAATGATGACAGAAAATGATTCAAGAATCAGAATCTCGAAGTTCCGGAGGGTTCCAGATTTTGTACTGGACAAGAATACTTTTAATCTGTGCTGCAACACTTATTCGCCAGTAAAGTGTTTTTCATATATTATTTATTTGTTTCATTTATTTATTTATTTATTTTAGGTCTTGCATATTAGTCACACCACTTTTATCTAGCCCTTCACTTTGAAGTTCTTTTTTGTTTGAAATTTCTCGATTTATATGCAAGAATATACAGTATATTTTCATCTGATTTCCATCTTTCTAGTAATCAGTTAGAGGTCTGTATTCTCCAGCCATCAACGTCTATATGAGTCATCTGTAAACTTAAAGCGTGTACTCTATTGCAGTTCATGACCAATAACTTTTGAATACCCTTGTTCTTCTTCTACAATTGTTGTCTCATAAATTCAAAATTAACATCTTGTAGCTGGGTAATGCTGCCATCGATGAGCATATTTGGAAACAGCTGAATACTAATTTCTTACGTCTCATATCAGTTTGTGTCCGATTTAACTTACTGACTTTCCCTCGTTTCAGCAAACTTCTTATCTGTGTTATAAAGTAAAAGATTTGCAATACATCTTAAACTTAATAACATATAAGCAAATTTTTTATAAAAAAAAATGTGTGTTTTTCAATAATTATAGCTTTTAAGTTATATATATATATATCTGTTTACAAGCTGTATTTTGATTCATAACATACCAATAGGGAAATTGTAATCAGCTGATTTACTTTTTTTTCTTAAAAAATTTAATATATGGGTATTAATGAATTAGTACATGTAAATTTTAAAATAAGAATTTTTTTTAATATAAAACAACCTGTAGAATCATTCTTTCCTAAGGCTGCTAAAAGTTTTCTTTAAAGACGTTTTCTTATTTCTTTATAAAGTGCAAGTTTTAGTACATAATTTTCAATTAATTCTATCACTGCTTGTTGCCTGCTCATCTATAGTCCTATTTGACAGAAAGTGCCTTTCTCCAAAGTTTAAGCATTGTTTTATTAATGTTGATAGTAATTTTTTTATTGAAAATATTCATGTAACTGGGTTTTTTCTTTTCTTTTGACATATTCAGGAAAAAAAAATTGAAACAGGTAATCATTTTAGTTCATCTGTTGCTTTGAAAAATATATAGTTTTAAGCAACACTTAAAAATTTAAATCATTTGCACATGACTCATAATTTTGTTTACATGACAAACATATTTATTATACTTGTTCTTACAAAATTACGTTTCATTAAAATTAATTTTGTCATTTCTAAGAAAATACTCACTACTAGAAAATTTTAATCACTAGCATCAAAATATAAAATAAATTTGGCGTAAATTGTTTGTTGACACCTGGAATATTTGATTTTATAAATGCATTTATGAAAATAGTCACTCGTGTAGACAGCCTCCTCTGTCTGATAATTGATTACTCAAATGGGACAATGAAATAAGTTATGCTAATATTTTTAACACAATCAAACTGATCCGTAAAGTTATCATACGAATTAATTATTTCCAGCTGAGCGAAAAATTGCCCAGGCCGGGAATCGAACCCGAGCTGTTTCAAATAACAGACCAGATGTTACGACCAATAAGGTTATCTGAGCGAAAAATCCCAGCCGGCTATCGCCCAGATAGCTTAACAGGTAAAGCATTGGCCTTGTAAGCCAAGTATCCGGGTTCGATTCCCAGCCTGGGCAATTTTTCGCTCAGCTGGAAATAATTAATTCGTATGATAACTTTACCGATCAGTTTGATTGTGTTAAAAATATTAGTATATCTACGTATCCATCGTTATATGGAGTTCCATTACCTGCGGTTTATTCTGCGAGCTGTTTCAAATAACAGACCAGATGTTACGACCAATAAGGTTATCTGAGCGAAAAATCCCAGCTGGCTATCGCCCAGATAGCTTAACAGGTAAAGCATTGGCCTTGTAAGCCAAGTATCCGGGTTCGATTCCCGGCCTGGGCAATTTTTCGCTCAGCTGGAAATAATTAATTCGTATGAAATAAGTTATGGTTTTAGAATATTCAATTCTTAATGATACTCTAAAAATAAAATAGAAAATATTTCTTGGAAGAAGTTATAGGAGAAAAATTAAGAAATTAACTAACTAAATAAACTAACTAACTGAACTAATTAAAGAAATTAACTATAAATGTAAAAATATAAACAGTATGCTAAGAGTATTATAGAAGATATGAGGCACCTTTTTGATTTTAGTAAATTTAATTTAAACTTATTAAAATCTCTTGCAATGGGGACTTGTCATTGAGTTCCATGATCATGCATATTCTTTAAGTGTAAGTATTATACCATATTTGTGTTTTACAACTATATAAGGTAAGTATCTGAACTATGTTAAATTGTTATGACTGAAAACACTAAATTGAGTAAATTTACTCCTAATTTATTATTTCTTTTAAAGATGAACTTATTTAAAATGCTTATATGATTTTTATTTAAATGTTTTAGTGCACTTTTCCTTTTCATATCCGCTTTAATTAAGTGCATACTAAATAATTATATTTCTTATCCCTTTTAATTAATTGCCGAAACGTCAGTGAAGGCTTACTTTGGAGACACGAATTTTTTTGTTTCTGTCTGTCTGTCTGTCTGTCTGTTCCGCGATAACTGACGTAAAAAGCATTCGATTGACTTGAAATTAAGTGAGTATGTTAGTGAGGCACTGGGATTAAGCTGTATAGTTTTTTGTTAGATTTGATTTATTCATTCGGAAAATATAGAATATTTTATTTTCCGCAATAATGCTTTTCTATGGCAAATCCAATGATTTTCAATTTTTTTTTTCTTGAGAGAAAATGGCACATTTGATTAATGGAATTCAATGATAAATGGATACTGAAATTTTCCGGTTAATTTATTCATATTGTTTAGAAATTTTGTCTGCGCATTTGTCAGATTTTTTAAATTATTACTGCAAATTTTGAAGATTTTTTTATAAATGTGTTCCAATAATATAGACTAATTTGTTTTAGAGATTTGCTTATTTCAAATGTATTTATTTCATTTTCTTTATTTTCTCATATTGGTTGCTAAGCAACCATTCATCCTAATTTTTATCCATAATTTGAAAGCGTGTACGAAAATTTAAATGAAGTCAACATCAAAACTAATGTATAAATTAATGTCTTTGTATCTTTGCGTATAACATAGCCCAGAAAAGAACATATGTCATGTTTTATTAATTTTATTCAAATATTTTCCTTAATAATTCAAAATTTCATTCTTTTTCATACACAATCAATAGAGACTTTTTAGATACAATTTAACCAATTTCCTTTATCGTTGCCAAAAAAATTAAAATCTGGAAGTTAAAATCTATTTTTCAACGGCAATAAGTTTCAATTGAGCAATTTCCATTCGAGAAACTAAACTAAGAATAAATAAATAAATATGACGTCAGAATTAAAATAAAAATTGATATAGTACTTTTTGTTAAATATTAAACACGGATATTTGTTTCGTTAATAAGAATTTTTCTGACAAAAATGGGGACATAATTAGAAGTAAAAGAAATAAAAAAGAATTACATTTTTTACAAACATTTCACTTAGTAAAATATGACGTCATAATTGAAATAAAACAGGTATTTTATACTAGTTGTTAAAAGTACAAGAAACATATCAATAACTCATGAATAATGACGTCATTGACGAAATTTCAGTGAAGGCTTACTTTGGTGACTCGAATTTTATTGTTCATGAAATTGTTAGAAACGAAAAATGTTATTGTTTATTCCGTCTGTCAGTCTGTTCCGCGATAATTGCTACAAAATGCATTCAAACTTTTGTTTTCGGGGAAAAAAATGTAAAACTCTAGATTACTAATTTTACACCTTAAAAAGTTCCTTATACTTCAGATTTAGGTGTTTGTTTGTGGTTGGCAGGCATGTAGAAGTATGAGGTTAATGAAAAATTCTTGTCCAAACTGTTAGTTATCCTTATAAATCAAAATGTATAAAGAAATGCAACATATACGATAACCATTAGCACAATTAATAGAAAGTTGAAAATTTAAATTTAATGAGACTACGGGGGGTTCAGGGGGCTCCGTTCCCTGAAGAGATCTACTATGTTATAATATAAAAAAAATAATACATCATGAAAATTTCAGAATTTCCTAACATAACTAAAATTTTAATTTAACGGATTTGATGGCTGAAAACTTCTTATTCTTATTTTATTCTTATAAATAATAACGTAATTTAAAAATTTTAAATTACAGTTTCCAGAAAGCTGAATTTGGCCCAAAGTGTGTTTTTAAAAAAATGATGTGCAAAGCTGACGTTGAGGCTCCTGATCTGCAGATTTACTAGTTATAGACAATTAGAACAGTGTTGTGAAAAGATTTATCTGTAAAAATGTCAGTATTGCTGACCTCAAAATATAAATGGGAATTTTAACATAAGATACTCGAGATCAGCTTGTATCTTGTAATGTTTCAAAATCACTATAATAAATTAGTTATTCCAAATCTATTCTCTTCTTTAAATTGAATTATAAAATATTGCTCTAAAACAGGCTTTTTTGGCTACTTGTAGACTGTGCATTTTAATTGCAACACCATTGTTTTCAATATTGACGTTTTCAAATTTGTATCTAACATACTGAAGGATTTATTTATTGATTTGTTTTCCAATAAACTATTCTAGTTGTGTGATTTTTATGTCTGATGTCCTATAATGACTACTGTACTCTCTACAGATTCTATTATTACTCAGTTTCATGTTTTCTCCGCACACACTTCATCATCCAATTAACATGGACCAATCTGAGAATTTATTTCAAATTAAGGTGCACTTTCAAATTGCATAAGAAAATATAATTTATTTATCTAGTATCAGTTATATACATCTTTAAGCAAGTGCGGATCTAGCCCTCCATTTAGGGGGGGGGGTCATATCACTTAAGGCTAATTTTTTTTATTGCAGACTGTTTCCATATCCAAAACAGCTACTTTTTTGGTATTTTGGGAATTTGTTTTCATTTGTAAATACAAAAAATCACATTAATACAAAAGATATAGAATACAAATAGACAAGTAGAAATACAAAATTTATACAGTTTATTAAAAGCTAAAAGTTTGACGAACTATCCATTTTCCAATAAAAGCAAAGAATCAATCAAAAATTGAGCATATTAAGCTAATTAAGGACTTGAGAGTCACAAAAATGCTGTTAACGAGGGAGCAATAGGCTGTCGCAAGTATCGTTTTCCAAAAAGTCGTTTGCCCGCATTTATAGTTGTAAAATTTTTCTGATCCCCGAAATGAAATAAAAAGCCATGTAAATTCATATGACATACAAACTGAATTACTTCTTTTATCCTAAAACGATTCATTTGTGTTGTTTGTATTGATAATTTCGACAATAATGCAGATGAAGAGAGGTTGTATGTAGCAGAGGATGCGATTATGTTTACATTGATCATGATATTACGACGTATGGTGTCCTAAACATAGGAAAAATGAATGATAATGCGGAAAATGAAAAAAAATGGCGAAGAAGCAGAGGATAATGTTCATGTTGGTAAAGCTGAGCCCTCATTGAGTCTGTATGACAAGCAACGGTACTTGAAATTGTATGACTTTTTGTATATGCATATGAGTTTACAGAAAATATCCAAAAAAATGTTGCATGGTTTGAATTTTTTTAATAAAAAAATGAAAGGAAAACCAAACAAAATTATTGTTTTTTAAAAATAAATATAGAATTTCTATAACTTCGATTTATTTCTTAATTTTCTTTATTTAGTAAGCAACGATTTGGCATTCATTAGCATACTGCATACACTGGATGCATTAGTAATGCATAAACACCTTTTTTTCGTATTTTGAAGCGATCCACATTCATCATTTTTTCCCGTGCCCCTTAAAAAGATGGATCGAGGTTCTTCTGTAATCCCTTTTGTTCTGAATAAGTGCACTTGCAAATGTCTTGTATCTGAGATTTAAAATCACTTACTTGATGTGCCTTAACTTACTTGCTTTGTATTTAAGTAGAGCTATAAAGATTTACAAAGACTCACATTGTTGAACAAGGAGTAAATTTGAAAGAATTTAATGTATATTCCATTTTTTAAATATGCTTTACAAGAAATATTTAGGGGGGAGGCATAATCCTGATGACCTCCCTCTTGCATACACCACTATCTTTGAGCATGTAAAAAAGCTAATATATGATTAAATTATTACCAAGCAAAATAAATTAATGATGTAAAATCTTGTCCTAATAATGCATTATTTTCGGAAAAAATTAATCACTATAGAAAAATTAATCATTTCGGACGAATTCCGACTAAACACAATTGTCTCATTTGTAAATTGCCATTCTTCTTGCCACAACAATAATTTATTTTCTGCCTCACTGCTTATAAAATGTGTCGTTGTTTCCACTGTTGGTGTGAAATTTTAGAGTTTTATCCTTGAACTTATTTTATTTTTATTTATAGTATTTATTTTTAATTTTAAATGCTTTCTTTACCATAAATTATTTTTTATGATTTTAGGTGTTCTGTTTATTTGTTAGAATTATATTTATTGTTTAATCATTATATAATTTCGTAATGCAACTGATGCACATTTAGATCTCCAGGAATAATGTAATTAAGTTTCTATTGTAGTTCTAACAGTATTAGAGAAATTTTAATTTTGTTCAATTTTGTCCATTGATTTTTTTTTCAAGATGAAATATTTTTCTTATATTATTTTATAATGAAGTATGAAAAGGAATTAACTTATTTATATTTATTGCAGATACATGAAAGTATAAAGTTTAAATACATATCGTCTCTGAGTATTACCATTCAATACTGAAATATTCAACAGAATATTTCTTTAAACGACATTTTTGGAAAAACAACTTCTAGCTCACACCAGGGAAATGCTTTTATATGTGAAATATGCAACAAGAAGTTTTCTGACAAGAGTAGCATGAGAAAGCATCTGTTAATTCACACTGGTAAGAAACCTTTTGTGTGTGAGATATGCAAAAAAGAAGTCTCTGATAAGAGCCATTTAAACAAGCATCTGTTAGTTCATACTGGTGAGAAACCTTTTGATTGTGAGATATGCAACAAGAAGTTCTCTTATAAATGTGATTTACGTAGACATAAGTTAATTCATACAGGTGAGAAACCTTTTGTTTGTGAGATATGCAACAAAAGATTTTCTCTAAATTCTAATTTAAGCAAGCATCTGTTAATTTATACTGGTGAGAAACCTTTTACTTGCGAAATATGCAACAAGAAATTCGCAGAAAAGAGCCCTTTAACCAAGCATTTGTTAATTCATACTGGTGAGAAACCTTTTAGCTGTGAGATTTGCCTTTTAGCTGTGAGATTTGCAATAAGGCATTCAATCAAAAGGGTAATTTACGTCGTCATCTCTTAAATCATACTAATAAGAAACCCTTTGTATGTGTGGTATGCAACAAGAAATTCTCTAAAAAGATATATTTAAGCAAACATTTGTTATTTCATAGCTGTGAGAAGTCTTTGGTGTGTGATATAAAACAAGAAATTTTCTAAAAATGTGATTTAAGTAGACATCTGTTAATCCATATTTAGTGAGAAATTTTTTGTTCGTGGGTTATAAAACAAAACAAACAAAAAAATACTTTATGATAAGACACTTTGCGACTGAATACTTTTAGGAACCTTTCCTTATGTGCATTGTGTCAGAGGACTGGCATGGAACAACATGGCGCTGTCATGGTATGTGCGAGTAGCGAAAGAGGAGTGTTATGCAGTGTATGTTTTGCACCCCAAACATGATATTGGAAAATATGGTCGCTATTACAGGAAAATTCAAAGATTCCTACATGATTCGGGGATAATATCTCCAAATACTTATTTGAGCAACATGCATGTCATTCTCTCGTATATATACATAAAATCTCAGAGAACCTCCTGATGTTCCAATTATTTTATTAATGATTCTGGATCCGAAAATTATTACAGAATCGTTACATGCGCTTTTGCTTTGGATTGACTGTAAAGTCAATCCAAATTTTGAAGTGCGTGAGGTTGCAGAAATTTGTTTGTGAGATGTGACACTGTAAATACATAACATCATCAATTTTTGACCACCCTTTTCATTTTAGAATACCATCCATTATAATTTTCTAAACCGTTTTTTCTAATGATATTGTTATCAATATCTTAAAATTCTTTTAATTTTTACAAAGCTTTTCTTTTTATACATTTGCCATGATACACAGATAAACTTATATATTTATCTTTCACATAGATATGATCGATTATTCGAATCTTTATCGATTTAAATGAAGAGAAGATAATTAAATGTCACTTTCTTTTCTGCAATATCTTTATATTGAATAACATTTGAAGAAATACTTACTACTTAAAAGTATATAATAATAGATTTCTAAACCGTTTTTTCTAATGATATTGTTATCAATATCTTAAAATTCTTTTAATTTTTACATTACATTAATTTTTTTACTTTTCATACATTTGCCATGATACACAGATAATGTTATATATTTATCTTTCACATAGATATGATCGATTATTCGAATCTTTATCGATTTAAATGAAGAGAAGATAATTAAATGTCACTTTCTTTTCTGCAATATCTTTATATTGAATAACATTTGAAGAAATACTTACTACTTAAAAATATTTAATAATAGATTTTTGTTACATAACACATTCAACAATAATAATATCTTCCTACACTTGCTCTATGAATGGGGATAAGTATGTCTTATAAACAAACGAAATTATAGGTAGTTGTTCTCCAATTTTTCTAGTAAACATAAGGAGTGTTATTTTAAATTCGGTTTGTCTAATAATAAATAATGTATATGGCAAATGAATAAGAATGACGTGAAATGGAATATTCCTTATAGAATGAAATGATTTTAGAAGCACTGAGTCATTTTAATAGTTTTATATTTTTACAAAAACAAATAGGACTAAAAAAGTAAAAAAAACAAGAAATCATAATGAGATAAAAATGTAACCAAAAAGAGAAAATTTTGATTGAATCAAGAAGATAACAATATAAAAACAGAAATCTCCCTTCCCCTAAAAGATATTGCATAATATTAGGTGTTGGACAATCCTCCTCCCGAGAGTGACAATTTTATGTATGTGCATCCCCTATACAATATGAAAATTTCTGTAAAAAGTTTTTTGACGAATCATTCATTAATTCATACTGGTGAGAATTCACGAACTCTGTCTGTGTGTTTCAACTTTCTTCTGTTAGATACATCCACGACCACTCGCTCAATTTGGCTATAAACTTTGCTTTAATTGATTAGCTGTTGTAACCAGTTGTATTTTATGTACACGAGCATACTTTGCATCTGTTCAGTTCTAAGACACAATGACATTCACTGAGTTAGTATTTTGCGATGTGAAAGCATTCAAATCAAGTATGATATTACAGAATTTTCTCAAAAATCACATGCTTTGGACCAGAGTCCGTGTAGATTTTAGAATTTTAGGGATTTTGGATTATATTATTTATATTTTTTAGCTTACCATTTTCTAATTTCTAAAAAGAGCATGCAATAATTCAATTTAATAATTCAATCTTGAATCTCTTTTTTTAACCTACGCATTAACACTTCAATACCCAAAATCATTTGTTGTTACAATGTTTAAACATTTCTTATATAGTCCCTTGGTTGAGAACTTCCATTTTCTCTAGTTGAAGTTTATTTTGTATTCTGTATTTATTTTCTGTTCGTCTATAAAACTCTGATGCTCCAATGATTGCAATTTTTTTTTCTAAAACCAAACCATCTTAAGACTTCATTTTTATTATTCATTGATTAAACATTTTCTTCTTTTAAAAACTCTTGTGAACCACGTTTGGAATTTTTTGCATAATTCAACAGTATTTAAATGCTTTTTCTGTTGATAATGTTAAATGAAAAATCTTTATCTTCATCATAATTTTGGATTAATAAAAAACCAAGCCATATTTTATATCATGCATTAATAGAAGCCTTGCATGAAATATAAAATAAATTAGCTTGCTATTTTCTTTAGTGGCTGATAGATGATGCCACTACTAAAATTTTTCTGCACTTTTTTGCATTTCCTGTTCATTTCTTTTGTTTTGAATTATCATGTATGTAAATTTCTGTGAAATAAAAGCATTTTATTTGCGTAATATTTGTTTTTATTTTCTCATAAATTAATGTTTTATTTTGTTGTTGTTTACTGTTATTTGGAATAAAAATGATAAAGAATATTTCTTAATTGTAAATTTCATTGTTTACATTTTGAAATGCTTGCAGATGTTTGAGATTTTTCATATTACCTTAAAAATAATGATCTAAGCTATCTTAAACATCTAATCTGAGTGGAGCATAAGAGTAGGATTGTAACCTTTATCTATTAATTCATTTTGGTAAAAAAAATTATGTGTGTGTTGTACAATGAAATTGTCACGATAGAGTGATATCAATGTTTATTTTTACCTCCATAATTTATTATTTGATTTTAACTAATTTTCTTAATTTGTATTTATGGGATCCTTAGATTATTTTAGCATTAAAAAAAGATATTTCTTACCAGATATTTCAATCCCCAAAATGAAACAAAGACAAGAGAATGAAAATTCTAATTTAAACTGGTAAATTAGCAGATATGGAGCTTCAACACCTGCTGTGCAAAACATTTTTTTATTTTGATCTTAATTTATGTATAAAAAATTGCACAAAGCTTATTTTATTTTATTTTATTTTATCATTGTGTAGAATTTTAAGCCAGTAAAAACTTTCATAAATGTTGAGGATTCAACACTTTCAACTGTTATGAAAATTTTACCTTTTCACTGGCACTTATAGTAGCATGATTTTGTATAATGAAGCTCCTTGACCCCAAAACTTGGCTTTATTATTAACTTTTAAAATTAAAAGTATTTGTGTTTGTAATGGTGCTCCTTCTTAATGTTATGTTGCCTCATTAACTTTGTATTTCTCAATTAATGTTTTTGTTGTTAGTTTTTGATTCTAATATAACAACTGATGCTGTAGTTTTATTTGATAAACATCACCTACGAGAACTTTTCCTATTCTGATAATGATATTTATTTATCTGCCAACCAAAAAACTATTTCAGAAGTTTAGTAATATTTTGTGTAAGAAGGTTTGTATGAGCTGTTCTCATCAGGAATATATAAAAAGAAAATATGGTAACTTGATTACGTTATCATTACCTGTAGTTATGAAATTATTTAGTTTCAAGATCTTCTGAATTCTCATTGACTTCTCATAAAAGTATAAAGACCTCATGTAATTTTTAAATGTTAATAAATGTTAATGAAAAGCATTTGATTTTTTTTCTTTCTTTTTCCAATTCAGTCTCCTTTTAGAACTAATTGATTTCTCTTAACTCATGATTACTATCCCGCATTTTCTATTAAAAATGAATTTCATAGTATTTATAGTTTGTTCAGAGGCACAGTAAAAATAATTCAAAGTTTATCTTATGATCTGTTCGGAAAATCCTCTATGAAATATTTAACACGATTTCGAGTATTTATCAAAAGAAAGAACATGAGTTTCTGAGATTCCTTAAAACATGTTTTCTGTGGAATACAGTGTGGAAAGTATTTATTATTCATGAACACCACCCATATCAGCATTCAAGTCTGTTTTTGATGGTCCGCTGCTCTGAGATCACATAACATTTTTAAACGGACCACTAATTTGAAAAATTTAGTGATCCTCAGTACCAGTAACTTTTCCCCCCTCTCTAATATAAATTTCACAAAAGTAGATTTTCCCCATTCTGATAAAACTGCAATTAATCCAAAATCGCACATTTTTATTTAAAAAATAATTAAAAATTTTAAACACTTCTATTTCTTCTTCAAAGCAGTCGATCCATTGCTGCAGTTCACATTTTCTCTTCCAAACAGCAATTTTGAACATTTCTTAATAATGGGGGGGCACCAGATTGTTAAAGGGAATTACGATATATATTCGTGCATAATTCGAAGAATTTTAGACAAAATTTGAGAGTTGAAATCGGGGGTTTACTTATACACGAGTAAGTAAGAAATAAATAAATTTTTAATATATGATCGGTGAATAAAAAAAAATCTTTTGACTAATCATTTATGGGTCTAGGTTAAAGAAAAATATATAAGCGGACAACCGTTCAAATTCTCTATGATTGGCCAAAAAATCTAAATAATCTCAACAACGACCCTGTGATTGTTATGTACCCATTTTCTCGATATATAGTTCTCTGGAACTACTTGGTTAACCCGTCGACCTAAAAACTATCGCCAATATTGCAGGATTAAATGCCAATAATGGATGATCGTGAATGCCGCATTCAGTAACATTAAACACGAAATACTTGTTTAAAACATCATCAAGTGATTTTTATTTGTATTTTATTAATATTCTACTAATTATTTGTTTTTTCGTTACTTAAAATATGTATAATTTGGCGATTTGTGTAATTTGGCCAAATTGGTCGACGGGATAATTAAATAGTACCAATTCTGTTTTTCACATGGTGATTCCTTTCAGCATTTAAATCCCTTTTTTAAAATTTGGGAATGATTCTAAATTTCTCTCCTAAAAATGCTAGAATGTAAATAGAAAGTGATATATTCTATCATTCTAAGTTATCATCAACGTTATAAGTAATAATCAACCTGTATCAATCCTTGTAAGTAAGACTTGAAAAATTTTTCAAAGAAGTTTTTCTTTTTAAACCTTATTAAAATGTTGTAAATGGGTTTCAAAACAGTTTAAGCTTCTTATCTTTTAAATATAGTTTTATAACGTTGGATTTTAAAAGTCTTATAAGGAATTTGAAAAGTTTACTAATTTTATAAATATTTATTAATTTTTTAGAACGGATTTTTAATTTTTTAGAAATTTTTTTGATCACTTATTTTAGCCGTGAGAAATGAGTATACCTAGAATTACGGCGAGTTGTCATTTTGACCCCTCAGGAGAAAACTGAAATAGAAGTGTTTTTATAGCATTTTTTGCGTTGTTTTTTATAATAAAGATTTTTTATTTGCACCTGCCTGACAGACAGTAATAAAATAATGGAAAGGGGTGGGAAGTGAGTACTTCGGTAAGCAAACACTTGCCAGTCACGTGTTTCAGAATATTTGGAATACGTTTATTTTGTGAAACCATACTTGTGATTGTAATACATGTTTGCTCGTAGGCTTTACCTTTTATTTAATTCTTCCCTTTATGTAATTTTCAATACAGTAATACGCAATATCTTTATAAGTTTTTCACAATTTGTTTATCATTTCAATGTTTCCTACAGAAACAAGATGCCGCTTTTTGCAATATATGCCAAACTAGTCTGATATGTCCGGAATTAAATTTTGACTCGCTGTAGATATAAACACAATATATCCGTTGAATGGATTTCCCTATTTAGGTAAAGACGAAACGAGACCAAATAATCAAAGTTTAGAAGAGAGTGTGGTACTTCGGTTGTGGTACTTAGTTGAGACTTACAAAAATACTGGCCGGAATATCACTACAGACATTTTCTTCACGTTGCTGAAGCTTATAAATTCTCAGAAAGAATGGATTGAACTATGTTGGAACAATGAATCGGGCACAAAGGGAAATTCCATCTTGTTTCAAAAATTCGCGAAACGCATCAGTTCTCTCACATCATATAAAGGAAAAAGAAATAAGAATGTAATTTTGCTGAACATTCTTTATTCATCACTAAAATTTGAATCAAATGAAAAGAAAACTTCAGATGTTATCAAGTTTTACATTTCAACAAAGTTTGGAGTAGATGTGTTTGATCAGATGTTGACAAAATACTCTGTAAAACCACCATCACGAAGCTGGCCAGTGCATGCTTTTTACAATATTTTAGATTTTACTGGAATAAATGCATGGATGCTGTTAGGAAATAACAAAAGAAAACATCAGTATTGCGCTTGGCAGAAGAACTTGGAGAAGAATATATTTCTGGTAAAAATAAGCTTGTAGTTCCTCCAATTAGTTGTATGAAGCAAATTAATTCCGCAGAATCAAAGAAACGGAAGAAATGCCAAATAATGAAATACAAAGGCAATAAAACTCTTAGTATTTGCAACAGCTGCAATAAAGCTCTGTTTGGATATGGTATATGGAAAATAAGAAAAATTAGCTTGTGTGTTATTTGCTGTGCAGAAGAATGATCCTCCTATAAGTAAGATAGTTCTTTGTTCATTGTAAAAAATAATTGAACTAAAATATTTTTGTTAATTTGCTTTAAGCAGTTGTTTTATTTATTAAATGTATGTAAAATTTCCTAATTTTTATAATTTGTATTTCTGAAATGTAACTGAATTAAACAAACAAACAAACAAACAAAACAATTTCTTATAAATGAGCAATTATATACAGTTCTTTTATGTATGATATAGAGTGCTATATTCATTAAAATAAATGAAAATTATTACCATAAAGCTTATTTTAAATTTATTTTTACAAGCATATAATATTACTAAAGGAAATAGCACATTTATTAGATAGGGGTCAAAATGACCCCTCGCCGTAATTCTAGGTATACGAGGATTGCCGTAATTCTAGTGTTAAAGTCCTTGGAATTTTTTTCTATTGATGCCGGTTACACCGGTTATTTTTTTATTGATAATTTTGCCTTATTGAATCAGCACATTTTAACGATTAAGTTAAGCGAAAATTTCTGTTTAAAAAAACAGTAATAACAGGTAAAAATTCTGTAAAAATGTTCGTTACGGAGATGTTAAAGCTAGTTTTTAATTGAGTTATGTATGCTCTAGCTTAGCGCTTCCCAACCTTTTTTCTTTCGCGTACCCTTTTCTTTTACTTTTCATTTCAGAATTCCCAAAAATAAATTAACAATTAGCAGGCAATTAACTTTTAAATTGCCTGCTTAAGCAACAAATTTATGAAACCTTATCCAAACACTCCTTTTAAGAAAACGTCTATACTCATTTTAAACTCTGCCTGACCAACCGGTCAATTTCTCAATGGTTAAGATACTCGGCTCTAAGCAGGAAAATCTTTAATTAAACTTTAAGGTCATCCATAAGATTTGGTTTAAACAGACATTTCTTTAAATATTGAAAATTTCTTTGTTACAATGGAAAAAAAGAATTTGATTTGAAGAAAATATTTGATTTGAAGAAAATATCTTTCAGAGTGTGGCGTGTGTAAATTCTATAGATCTTATACCGGGCTCCACGAAAGCATTTTCCGATATAACTGGTTATAGGCAGAAATTGTTGAAAATTGATTTTCACTGAATTATATGTTGAGTACTCCGAATAAATCATAAATAAACATCTCATTAATTAGCATAAAATGAGATACTTATTTTGGCTAATACATTTCTTTAAAATATCATGTTGTGTTTTAAAAAATTCAAAAAACCTTATGCGTGATTTTTCTTTTGTGTTTTATTATTTGCTTGTAAATACTCTTTTGCCTTTGTCTTCTTATATTATAGTGACTTAATATTTTATTGAAATTTTACTCCTTATTTCTAACTAAATGGTGTACATTTTAGAATTTCAAGAATTTTTTTTTCCTTCGTTGTCTTCATGAAAGCCAATGCAGGACAAACGTGCTGGTTTAAGAATTTCTCTCATTTGGCCTTCTGAATAGTTGTAAAAAAATATTCAAAATAAAGTTTTTCTGCTCATTCATCGTTTTTTAAAAAGAATTCTTCCATTGTAGGAAAATCCATTTTTTCTCTAGGAATATTGGAATTGTAAACATGTCAATTTATTTTAAATGCTATTAATTGCATTTTTTAACACATACAGTATGATTTTTAAACAGCAAACTTTTAAAATTTAGAGAAAGTTTTAGAAGTTTTCAGCTCTATGGGGCTATTTGACTTACTGCTTGCTAATGTTAATCCCATGAGAAAAAATTTAAAAATATCTTGTTAGCATTTCACTATTTTAAATTTGTTTTTTTTTAAACATTGAATAACTGAGATCAATCAATGGCCGTTTTGCTCATTTTTAATTTTCTTTGCACTTTTTTAAATGAGACTACTTTTTACTTTAGATACCGATTCCAAAAGTAAAATATTCTAATAATAAAAATATAAACAAAATCGAAAAGTAAAAAATAATATTTATATCGATGTATCTCAGCTAACCAATGTAAAATAATTATTAAAAAATATTGAAATGCAAGCAAGATATCTTGAAATAAATTCTACGATAGGATTAACACTAGTGGATTTTTGCTTGAGTGAAATAATCTATTGACGAGAAAAGCCAGATAACTGTTTTTGGTATTATCTTATACTGTGAGAGAAAAGTGTCGTGTTATGTCCAAATATTTACATTTACAAAGTCAAGAAAAATTGCAAGTTTGTTGATAAAAATTGAAATTTTATATTCGAAATAAATAAGAAAACTTCGTAGTACTTGGTTATTCCGTCGACCATTTTCGCCAAATTATGAAAATCACCAAACTAATAGCCAAATTATGCATGTTGATATAATTTTTATTTTAAACAACGAAAGAGCAAATAAATTAGTAAAATATGAATAAAAATACAAATAAAAAGTGTAATTAAAAACAACTTGATGACGTTATAAACATGTGTATCGTGTATAATATCATTGAATGTGACTTTCAAAATAATTCATTATTGGCATTTAATCTTATAATTTGGCGATAGTTTTTTGGTCGACTGGATAACCAAGTAGTACCGAAAATTTTACAACAATACTTTCATGGTTTCGGATTTTCTGAAATAGTTTTATCCTTGGAAGTTTGTTCAGTATAAGGATCAAGTTTACAAAAATATGGTTTCAGAAAAAAATAAATAAATATAAAAAACCCATTGTGACATATTTAAAAATTGAGTAACATTAAAAAATAACAAAGATTCCAATTTTGATTCTAAGGGAAATGGATGGAATAAATAGCATTTTTCATAGATATATATTTAAATTATTGTATTTTTACGGAACGATTAGGCTACAAATTTATTTTAAGTATATCTGAGAATATTGATATTTTGCCAGTTTTCTGAAAATGAGAAGTTTCAGGATATCAGATACCCTTACAAACAATGATCAGCTCAAAAATAATGGTTGATACTAATGGTAATAATAATGGCTGATTCTTATAGTTATCACACTAATGAATTAAAATATGGCAATGTGGCGTACACCATTTTTTATGCAAAACGCTTGTTTATGAAATCCAGATATTTCATGTCTTGTTAAAACTTAACTGGAAATTGTATAAATAACTAAATTTGTGTTAATGGCACATAAATTTCAAATAAATAAATGCGTAAAAATATCATCCAGGGTTTAGCCTCATAATTAATAAAGATATGTAACAGCGAAACAGTAAATTTGGCAGTCAGCACGCAGTAAAATTTCTTCCTGAATGTGGGATGAGTTATTGAAAGATGAACATCTTTACGAGTTAACAAAATACATTTTTGTGCAATATTCTACCGATATCGTATCTAAGACAAAAAAATATATATTTCATAACTTCCATTTTATGTAACAATCGAAAAAAAAATAGAACGAATCTTCGCTATTTGCCATAACTGTAGACTCCCTCAAATCCGCATCCCTATGTTTTGCAAATTTTTATTTTGGAAAAAGTTCAAGATATTGCCAGTGGTGTAGTCGTGAAACAAACAGAGGGTATAAGCTCAAAGCAGAGGATATGTCCTAAAGTGTATATACTACAGCTTTCTTGAGAAACAGAGAGTATACAAAAAATCCAGCATGTACCCTAGTATACCATCCACGAAATCCCTGGATATTGCTGATATCACTGGTTATCATTATCTTATTACCAAATACATTTATATATTAATCAAACTTTTTTGGTTATTAAGTCTGGGTAAACCTGAAATAAAACTTCCTTAATTTATGATTTTGATGTGAATTAGTAATGTGCCTTTAACAGGCAAGTTCCATTGACTAATTTAAGAAAAATACATTTCCTCTTTATAATAAATATTTAATCATACATTACTTACTATTGATTGGACCTTTACTTTTAATATTTTAATTTTTTAAATAAAAAGAATATTTCCCAGTTAAACTGATGGCATTGAGTTCACAGGCTACGCATACTAATTGTACATTACAGCCTTGTATTTTCGTTAATGCCGTTCGAAAAAAAAATTAAGAAGCGGAAACAGCTCTCTCCTTTCTCCTTTTTATACTTAATCATTGAACCTCCCAAACTATCAAGGACATGCTTTATCATATAAAAAATCTATATCCAAAATTCAGAGCAAATCGGATAACTCTTAATAAAAACCCATTTAGCATTTATATAATTTAAGAGGAGTTATTCCCCTCTTTTGTACTTAACCATTAAATTTCCAAAAGTATTCAGAGATTTGAACGAAATCTGACAATTCTGCTTGAAAAATCCATTTATACAAGTTAAGGGGAGGGGCAATAGAACCCCCGTTCCCCCTGTTTATACTTATTCAATGAACACCTAATAACAGCCACGGACTCGCCTCATCAGAATGATCCTATATCTAAATTTTGTACGAAAACTGTTAATTCTGCATGAAAACCCCGTTTATATCAATAAAGGGGAGGGGCATGAGCCCCCCCTCCCGTTCCCCCTGTTTATAGTTATTCAATAAACACATAATAACAGTGACGGAATCGCCTCATCAGAATGATCCTATATCTAAATTTTGAAGAAAAACTGTTAATTCTGTATGAAAATCCCGTTTATATCAATTAAGGGGAGGGGCATGGGCCCCCCGTTCCCCCTGTTTATACTTATTCAATGAACACCTAATAACAGTCGCGGAATCGCCTCATCAGAATGATCCTATATCTAAATTTTGAACGAAAACTGTTAATTCTGCGTGAAAAGCCCGTTTATATCAATTAAGGGGAGGGGCATGAGCCCCCCGTTCCTCCTCTTATACATATCGAATGAACTCCAAAAACAAATCAGGGAAGCGCCTGATCAGGCTATACCTATGTACAAAATTTCAAGTGGATCCGATATTTTTATCATGAGTTATCGCGTTACGCACGTACGAAGGTACATACAGAACGGACGGGCACATAAGCTCTCAGGCTATGATAGCCTGTGAGCTAAAAATTATCTAAATTTTTATTCTAGTTTATTACTTATTTTAATATTTTATTATATTGTAAGCATTCATTATAGTTTCTATTGCATCATTAATTACATTCTAATTACTGTTTAAAAATGTAAACAGAGCAATGACCATAAATCCGCAAAATTCTAAAATGCGTACAACCTCTGGTCCCGAGTCTTGCGGATTTGAGATAGTCTACTCTATTATAAAACTGTTTCTCAGTAAAAAAACAAATAGTGTCCAATTCAGATTTTAAAATATCAGATCTGTATAGTTTCCATATTTTTTATGCAGAGAGAAATTTGTTTCAAACCATTGTAATTAATAACATATTAATATTCACCAATGCATTTTATTTTTTAATATTTGGTTTTCATAAATTGTTTTTTACCTGCATTTTTCCCTTACCTTTTGTCATTGATCGATATTCATTTTCTTATTCTGAAGATCTGAACATTTTTGTTTGAATATCCCGTTTTTTGTCCATCTGAAACAGACAAAAAAGTCCTTGTCAGCCTGTATTTTGTCCAGAATCCAAACTCAAATTTAACCAAAAACTAGTTGGATGTGCCAATCCCAAAACTTTCTTCTATCTCATACGTGCATTTTAATATTTTAAAAAAATATTTACACATGTTAATGCTTTAATAATTTTAATTCAATACTATACCAACTTTGATTTTCATTTTAAATTTTTGCTTCAATCAATTAATCGGAGTAAAAACAAGTTCTCGTTTCTGCAGGAGACGTTGGACAATAGAACGATAGAAGTTTTTTTTTCAAATTCAGGGAGGACTTACTTGTCATACCCAAAAAAATTCATAGGCAAAAAGTTTAGTTCAGTTCTATGCATAACATCATACACTTTTTGATGGTAAAATAATGAAAATAGCACAGACATCGTGATTACAGCACCCCCTTCTAGCAGATATTTTTCAAATTCACGGCGGACCTACTAGCCATAGCCAAACACTTACACAAAAATTTGGTTCAATTCTATACATAATTTCATGCACTTTTGTGTGGTACAACATTGAAATTGAAACAAAAATCGCTATTGCGGCGTCCCCTTCCGGCAGAATATTTCAAAACTTAAAGAGTATCTGCTTGCCAAAGACAAAAACATTCAGAAAAAATTTGGTTCAATTCTATGCATATCTTCATACACTTTTCGATGGTAGAATGGCAACATACGGACAGAGAAACACACAGACATTTTGTAAAAACATGTTTTTTTGAATCTCTGACCTCAAAAACGTGTAAATCTGCCGAAAACTGAAAGTCGAAAAAAATTACGATTACAATACTTTCTTTCATTAAAGATAGAAGAAAATAAAAAGGTGATGTACATTCTGACAGAGGTCATTATCAGGAAAAATTATACATATTAAATATAGTCCAAGAGCCAACAGCCCAAAAACCTGTGTTATCGAGAACAAGAAAAAAAATCTTTATTTTTTGGAATAGTAATAGGTGAATCTAATGATCCATGTCTGCCGGAAGTGAAGTGGTGCATAGGCCAAAAAATTAATACCACCAGTGACTCACTTATAGGTTTATTATTGTGCTTTCCTGCTCAAAGTTTTCCATGTTTTCATAATTTTGATTGTTCGTCAAACACAATGTTAAATCTACGAAGCATCCAATAGTGGTATTGGTGCTTAGCTTATGCACCACTCCACTTCCGGCAGACATGGATTATTAGATTCCCCTAATACTACTCTTCCAAAAAATACAGGTTCTTTCTTGTGCTCGATAACATAAGTTTTTGAGCTATTGGCTCTTGGACTAATATATATGGGTGATTCTCAAAATAGGGGACAATTTCAAAAGTGAAATCTTAAAAAAAATACTTTTAGCAAAATTTCTGAAAAAAATAGGTGTTGTTAATGTAGTATTAGGTATACCTTACATGTTGTCAGCGAGCTAAATATTTAAAAATTAACTTTAAAAGAATAATTAGTATTTTTTGAGCCATGCTAATGACAAAACAAATTGCATGGAATAAATATATTAAGAAAATTTTATTTTCTTCCTGTTTAAATATTTTTTTCTACATTTATTAGCCTTCCTTTTCAGCAAATGGTTTCCTTTTTTACATATATACATATAAGGAGAATAAAAACATTACCAAAGAGCAAACTATGTTTACATGAGCAACATTCTGACACTAACAATGTAAGAAGCTGTCTTAGTGATTTTCTGACAGATTTAATGCATATTTTAGGGATAATAAATGTAATACCTAAATTTATATATAAAATTAAACTTTATAAAAGATACAATTTAAGCAATGGTTACATTTATGCACATAGGAGTCTTTAGCATGGACAGAAAAACCATGCTAATGACAAATTTTAATTTAAATAAGATTATGAGCCATAATATAACCACAATGCAATAGTCCTTTATGGGGCTTTTTAAAACATAAAAGTCCTATGCAAATAAGTAAAATAAAAATTTTAATTATAAAATAAACATGAAAATTATTATCCATTCTAATGACATACAATTGATGTACGCCCCTAATATTCAACTTCTATTCTTAAAATACAATACATGCTTCTATTTTCAAGCTGGGATAAAATGGCTACTTGTTGACATGGAGAAACTTTATATTTTCAAATTATTGTCATATGTGAAAATAAAATTTTGATTAATAACCAGCTGTTATAGTATGACCTTGTTTTGAAAATAAAATATGGAAGACAAACTTTAATTCTTTTTTTATATACTGTAATTTTATTTTTTTTTAAAAATTATTGGATAAATCCTCTCTTTGATTAATTTAAAGAAAGAATAATATTTGTTTCATTTTATAAACATGATATTAACTCTTGAAAAAGCTAGTATATACAAGGTACAGCTGCTGTGGACATCCATGCTAATGACATTTTGAACATTTATTCTGTTATTTTAAGGTGTTTTTAACTAAAAAGTGAGTCATTCTTGAGTGCAAATAATGAATAATATTAAGACAAACATATCTAAATATAAAAACATGACAGAAAACCTCTCAATTTTTTTTGTATGCCGAAAGACATAAATTGTCCCCTATTTTGAGAATCACCCATATAAGTAAATGAAATTTTAACCTCTCTAATTTATTTGCATCCTGTAAAAATCACCAGGAATTGAACGATTATGAAAAATGAAGATCTGAAGAATCCCCAAGGGAGATGGGTGATTTTAGAAACATGGAAATTCATACCTGTTATGCATTTCGAACTGAGCTTGACTTTTTTCAATGCAAGTCATCAGGTTGCTTTTTCTTTTTTTCTGCACGTGGCGTTTGAGTCCAACTGATTAATGTTTTTTTTATATGAGTAGTGTTTGATTCTGGTTGATTTCTACTTCTTACTGCGGGTAATGATACTTCTACATTTTGTCAGAACCAAGTACATTGAGTTTGTGGTCAGACTGATGTACATTATTTTGAGTTTGGGTCAGCTTTCGATTGGGTTTTCATTCTTGTGAGAAAATTTCGGCTTGACTTACATTTTTCTAAATGAAGTCTAAATATATTTGAAGAACTACATACAATAAAAGCTCAATAACAGACACTCACAAATAATTATTCAGAAATATTTTTTTTAAATTTTTATAGCAGGGTTCATTCCATATCCCACGAGGGACAACTTTTCTATACATTTATGCTGTTTTAAAATTGTTATATCCTCAAATTAATAGTCATGCTAATATGAAAATGTTGAGATTTTGGTCATTTTTAATGGGTAGTGTATTAACAATCACACACAGAACATTTTGTCATTTTTTCATGGAATTCTCCTGAAATGGGCCGATTACTCTGGAGAAGGATTTAAAATGTCCATTCCCAGGACCTGATTATAAAAAAAAGCACGTAAATTAAGTTCTTTACTTCTGAAATTTCAGAGGACTCCAAAATTATTGTAAAATGCATCTGTAATTTCCATTTTAATTTTTTTACAATGCATTTTTATTTTATTTTTTTATTCATTTTTTGACAAGGAATGTTCCCCTTACGAGAGAGGAAGTGTCAATATGATGTTAACTAATCATGTAGCAAGCATCCTTGTGTGCTGGTAATAAACCATTCGTGTTTTATGCATATTGCTACATGTACTAAATGTATATGAAGTATATACAGGGTGCATATAAAAGTTGTCTAAAGAAATATATATGAACACTGTTAAGCCGCCCAGTTAAGGGTATAATATTAACATCATTGATAAGTTTTTTTGTACAGTAGACTCCCTGAAATCCGCAATCCTGAAATCTGCATAATTTACAGATGTAAACAATGAAACATTCAGTTAAGATAGAGGAACAAAATTTGACTTTTTTGCTTTATATCAATCCCATATATTTTTTAATTTGTAATTTTTTTTTTTCATATTACTGAATTCATGCTTTTTTTATGAAGGAAGAAAAAATTTATTTAAAAAAAAAATCAAGACATTGCTATCACTGATAATCACAGTTTTCTAACAAAACATAGTTATACAAACTTTTTTGTTTATTGCAATAAAACTTCGTTATTTATGATTTTGATGTGAATTACTAATGTATTTTTATGAGGCAAGTTTCATTGAATAATTTAAGAAAAATACATTTAATCTTTATAATGAATGTCACAAAAAATCACAAGAGTTCATTCATATGTTATTGATTATTAACTTGACCTTTCCTTTTAATATTTTAATTGTTTCAAAAATTATCTAAATTTTTATTATTTTAGTTTATTGTGTTATTTATTACATTTATTATACTGTAAGCATTGATTGTAGTTTTGATTGCATTATTAATTACATTCAAATTACGGTTTAAAAAATGCAAATAAAGCAATGACCATAAATCCGCAAAACCTCTGATTCCAAGCTGTGCGTATTTAAGGGAGTTAATTGTATAAAGAATTAAAGACCAAATGAAAATGGCTGCCAAAATGATAACATGCTTCCCCTGGATTTAGAGGTTAATCGGGAACTGGCCATTGCATATCCCTTGAGGAACAGCTTTTCTGCGTATCGCTGCTGTCTGAACCAGTGCCGTGCAAAGAAAAAATTGCGCCCGGGGCGAAGTTTCAATTTATTCAACAAAGCCAACGAGAAGGAAATCCTGCACATTTTACAAAACATTAACTAGCCAGTGAATTTTTATGCATTTTTACAATGTTTATAAGTAGTATTTATTGCTTCTTTGTACGCAGTGAATGGATTAATTAATACCTCGAAAATTTATTGGTCCATAAAATACATTATATGTTTATTTCGACTTTATCTCGTTTAGGCCAACTGAAGTTTTCAACTTTATTTTTCATAACATTATATACATACTTCAAATATAGATCTCCATTACAATACACAGCATAATAATTAGGTTCCTCTATTGCATTATGAATTTCTTTATGCACTATTCTGGCATTTTACATTGAGATAGCATTTCTAATTAATTGTTCAGTTATAGAGTTTTTGTTATCCACTGCGTGCTTACTGTTTTCCTCCTTCATAGTTACTTTTTAACCATAACCATACTTTTTTAACCATCAATTAAAAAAGCATGGTTATGGTTAAAAAGTTAGAGACAATAATTTTTATGGTACACAGTTATGAAATAGATAAAATTTTAAGATTAAATATTGTGAAATTACGACCAAACTTGTTGTCTTGATAACAAAAGCGAAAATGACCGAGAGTTACGTCAGAAAGTCAGTGACCAAGCATTACCTTGAATGACTCTACTTCATTAAGAATTGCAATTAACTAAAACGTGATGAACAATGCGGCTACAGCTAACTTTACAACTGATGCTAAAAGTGTTTGCCGATAATTAAAATAACTAAATAAGGCAATAAAAAGGGATTAAATTATTCGAAAGACATCGACCAAGAATTATCCTTTAGTGACCAAGATTTATCACAGATACATATATCAGTCAGTATATACATACAGGGTGATTCATAAAAGATGGGCAGAACTTTAAGGGATTATAGTACACTTAAAGACAAATAATATTAAATAGGAGAATAAGGGTCCCAGACGTATTCCCAAGGAGATAGGGGGCATTAAAGTTTAGGGTCCGAAATTTCAAATGATTATAAAAAATGGAAAAATTGGTCGATTCGTTTGCGGTTTTTGCAAAAAATTTTCTTTATGCCAGTATTTTCTTGAAATAAAATTTTAAAGTTCAATTTCAAAAAATGCCGATAGGGGGCGCTTTAGACTTTGGAGTAACAAACAACTATTTTTTAACGTTATTTTTTGTATTTCTTTAAATGATTTCGAAAGCTTAGACTTAAACTTAAATTTTGATCTAAAAATCTGAGTCCTAACGAGTAGTTAAGTAGCGTAAACTGAAATTTGAAATTTGAAACCCTTCTCCCCCCCCAGAACAAAAATCAGTTATTCCCGATCTTTGTGTCGTAGATTAGGCTCTAACTACTGCCGCGTTTTGCTAAAATTATTCTTTATGTCAGTATTTTCTTGAAAATAAATTTTAAAGAAAATTTTCAAAAAATTCCGATAGAGGGCGCTTTAGACTTTGGAGTAACGAACAACTATTTTATACCGTTATTTTTTGTGTCTCATTAAATGCTTTCTAAAGCTTAGACTTAAATTTTCAGCCCAAAATCTGAATCGTTAGACGTTGTTAAGTTTCTGGGGAGAGGGGTTTGAAATTTCTACTCCTGAGCACAGTTCTATTTACCATGTCCACACATTGTGTGCTGTGATACGAGGTAAAAAGACACAAATTAGGATTATGTTACCAAAGCATATTTATTAACATGTAATTATAATAAATGTTCAAAATTATGACCACCAGAGGTTATGCGCGCAGAACAACGGCGAAAAATGGAACGGTGAACATTGGCGAAAACATCAGGCTTTTAGAGCACTTCCCCTACAGCGGCGGAAAGTCTGGCGACCAGTTCTTCGGGGGATTCAATGGGTGTCTCATACATAAGAGCCTTCAATTGTCCCCAAAAAAAAGAAATCGAGGGGTGAAAGATCTGGCGAGCGAGCAGGCCAAGCAACAGGACCACCTCGATCAATCCATCTGTTCGGAAATGTGATGTCCAGATAGTTGAGGACGTCTCGTACGTAATGGGCTGGCGCTCCATCGTGCTGGAACCACAAGACCCGCCGGATGCGTGGAGGAACAACGTTTAACAGGTCTGGCAGCACATGTTGCAGAAATGTGAGGTATGTTTTACCGTTGAGGCGTTCAGAAAGAAGGTACGGTCCGATTAGGTGGTCTCCGAGGATTCCTGCCCAAACATTGATGGAAAAGCGTCTCTGATGAGCATGTGGATACGTAGCATGTGGATTGACATCCGCCCACACATGTGCATTGTGTGTGTTAAATGTACCTTCACGTGTGAAGGTACATTCATCGGTGAAAAGCACAGTTCATCCAAAATGTGGATTTAGCGCGTTCTGCTGCAGAAACCAGTGGGCGAATTCAATACGATTTGGATAATCCCCTGGAGACAGTTTCTGGACTCGTTGCACATGAAACGGGAGCAAATGTTCATCCTTCAGTACCCTCCAAGTCATGGACTGTGAGTTATTCACCTGCCTAGCCACTGTTCGTGTACTTGTACTTGGCTGCGCCGCTATTACATCCAGAATGGCTTCTGCAACAACTACTGATTCGTCCTTTTTTGCACGACCTGCATTCGACCGGGAAGCGAGAAATGATCCCGTCCCACACAACTGTCTGTGCAAGCGCTCGAAAGTTTTGCGGTTAGGCAACCGCCTGTTGGGAAATCGTTCTCCGTACATTCGTTGTGCCTCTGCACCATTTCCATCTGCCGCTCCGTAAATTAAATGCATCTCAGCCTTTTCCTTATTCGTGAAGGGCACCATCTTCCGATTCATTACTACAGCGACTTACACTTGATTCACCGTTCAGTGGTTTTTATGCCTGAATCGTGTCGAAATTTTGCATACGTGTTCTTCTTCTTCCCCATTTGACATTTACATACTTTCTGTCTCCTTCTTCACCCGGTGACTAGCGTCAGGAATGGAGCTTTAACGTTTGCATGAGCGACGTTTCCAACTGTGCCAGTGCCTTTATGAGTGAATTCCGACTATGCAGTCCTTGACGAAAGTTGTATTTTTGCCTCGTATCACAGCACAGAATCGTTGGGCATGGTTAAGTAGTGCAAACTGAACTATTTTCAGAAGTTGAAATTTGAACCTCCTCCCTTCGCTACTGAGCCACGCTCAGCGATTCAGATTTTGAGCTGAAAATTTAAGTTTAAGTCTAAGCTTTAGAAAGCATTTAATGAGACACAAAAAATAACGGTATAAAATAGTTGTTCGTTACTCCAAAGTCTAAAGCGCCCTCTATCGGAGTTTTTTGAAAATTTTCTTTAAAATTTATTTTCAAGAAAATACTGACATAAAGAATAATTTTAGCAAAACGCGGCAGTAGTTAGAGCCTAATCTACGACACAAAGATCGGGAATAACTGATTTTTGTTCTGGGGGGAGAAGGGTTTCAAATTTCAAATTTCAGTTTACGCTACTTAACTACTCGTTAGGACTCAGATTTTTAGATCAAAATTTAAGTTTAAGTCTAAGCTTTCGAAATCATTTAAAGAAATACAAAAAATAACGTTAAAAATAGTTGTTTGTTACTCCAAAGTCTAAAGCGCCCCCTATCGACATTTTTTGAAATTGAACTTTAAAATTTTATTTAAAGAAAATACTGGCATAAAGAAAATTTTTTGCAAAAACCGCAAACGAATCGACCAATTTTTCCATTTTTTATAATCATTTGACCCTAAACTTTAATGCCCCTATCTCCTTGGGAATACGTCTGGGACCCTTAGTCTCCTATTTAATATTATTTGTCTTTAAGTGTACTATAACCCCTTAAAGTTCTGCCCATCTTTTATGAATCACCCTGTATATCAGTTTTCAAACACTAAAAAATACTTGACAAGAATTACCGTTGAAAGTTGTTGACCAGGAATCACCTCGGTCGACACTATACATCTTATACAATATGCATACAAAACATACATATTATTCCTTTATATACAATATAATTTTAATGCTATTTTACAAATTATAATTGTATAAATTAACAAAATGGCATGTTTCTAATAAATTAGTTTTAGACATTGCATAACATATAAAATAGTTAGTTTGCTCTAAAATCGAATATTAAATGTAATAGTAAAATCTAAAATATAGAAGTCGAAGGAATAAAAGTGGTAAACTAGTTGGATGTGACGATAACAAAACTTTCTTCTATCTCATACACGTTAATAATTAAAAATTTTTTATAACACTGTCAAAATTAAATGATAATCTATGCCCATCATGATGCTTGTAAAATATAGGTTCATTGAATTGAATGCATTCAACAAGGAGATGCAAGTATCACTTTGTTTCAAATAAATCATTGAATTTTGGAACCAACTCTCTCAGATGTCTACAACCGAAATTTCCAATTCAAAGAGTATAAAATTAATACCTGTTATTCGATATACACCTACATCTAATTAGGATCTATTTACATGAAAATGCAATTAAACTGTGTGCATTAGTTTTTGAGGTGTAAATTTTGCAAAAATCATGAAAAATTCAGCATATTAACACTACCTATTGTGAAATTTACACCAAAACCTTATCACTATTTGTTGTGCAATTTAAACCAAAATCTCATCACTAACAGCTTATGACAAAGTCTAACTGTATCTGAAGTTTGTGAAAAACCATGCGTTTGTTCTAGAGAATGCTGAAATCGTAGAAAATACCGCACAACAGCACAACTGTTGAGCGACACACACCAAAATATTAAATAGCATCAGTTTACATCTAGGTCTAACCGAATTTAATATTTTTATTAAATTCATTACCTTAGTTCTTGAGATAAGAGATATTAGTGAAACTGCAAAAAAAAAAAAAAAAAAAAAAAAAAAAACGCACCATAGCAGTGCTACCTATAGGGCAACACACACCGAAACTTAATAAGCAACAACTTAAGTCATTAAGTAACTAAAGTTTGATAAAAATCCATTTTAAGAAAAAGCAGTTGCAAAATATTATGATAAATACAGCATAGCAGTGCCACAAGTTGGCAATAAATACCAAAAACTAATCAGCACCATTTTATATCAAGGTTAACTAAATTTAAAATTTTGTAAAATTCGATGTTTTTTTTTTTTTTTTTTTTTTTTTCGAGATAGAGCACCTAAAAAATGTTTTTACACATAAAGACAGAAATTTTCTATAAAACATCAAATCATCTGTATGGCCTTTTTAAAAACGTATAGACACATCGTAAACTGGAAGTCAAAATTTTTCACAAATCCAATACATTATTCTTGCAAAAGTAGAAGAAAGTAAAAATACATATCTTATAATTTCATGCATATAATTGATTTGATTTTTTATGTACATTCTTATATGTTTTTACGTATAATTATGTATTAAGTATGCTGTCTAGATCTCTATTATGTTCTTTGTCAACAAAATGTTTCAAAGTACCGAAATATATTTTTATTTTACATGAGGTGCTTATGTAATGGCTTTTGTATAATACATTTTTTTCAAAATTAACTGGAACAAATCCATTATATATATTGCTAAAATTTTTAAATATTTCTGAAAATTGAAAAAAAACCCATACTATGGAATTTTCTGTGGGCTTTTTCAAGTTGGTAAAATCTGAAAAAAAAACAATGGGTTTTTTTTTCAAACTGGCCGCACCTTGACGAACCATGCAACTATGTCCCATTAATTTGAAACTAATCGAAATCTTTTTTTGCAGAAGTCATCGTAGAACAGATAGATAAAAAAATGCAAAACAAAAACTTCTTGTGCCTCTACAATAAGTCTTTAATGACATTTCAGGAAAATAAAATAATATTTTTCTTATTCTGTTATAAAACAGTGAAGTTTTAACAAAATATTTTAGTTGGATTATATTTCATATCTACACCTGATACATAAATTTTCGTTCGTGCCTTTCTTTTAACTATTTAAACAGTTAAAAAGTATTAATGACATCGGTTTCCAAGTCCATCTATCCATGCTCAAACTCTTGAAATTAGAACTGGATTGCCTGAAATTTTAATACGTTATTGCGATCTTCTATAGTACAATCACTATAAAAAATGAAGTTTATAGTTGGTTTACAGAGAAATTATTCACCAGTATGAATTAACTCATGTTTGCGTAAGTCACTTTCGCGAGAGAATTTCTTGTTACATATCTGACAAACAGAATGTTTCTTATTGGTGTGAATTAGCAGATGTTTGTTTAAATTAGTCTTTTGAGTGAATTTCTGGTTGCATATCTCACACACAAAAGGTTTCTCACCAGTATGTATTAAAAGATGACTGCTTAAATTACACTTATGAGAGAATTTCTGGTTGCATATCTCACAGACAAAAGGTTTCTCACCAGTATGAATTAACAGATGTGTGCTTAAATTACCCTTATATGAAAATTTCTTATTGCATATCACACAGACAAAAGGTTTTTCACCAGTATGAATTAACAGATGTGTGCTTAAACTACTTTTTTTAGAGAACTTTTTGTTGCATGTTTGATAAACAAAATGCTTCTCACCAGTATGGATTAACAGACGTCGGCTTAAATCATGATTTTGAGAAAATTTCTTGTTGCATATTTCACACACAAAACGTTTTTCACCAGTATGAATTAACAGATGCTTGCTTAAAGAGCTTTTGTGTGCGAATTTTGCATTGCATATCTGACATATAAAAGATTTCGCATCAGAATGAATGTACATGTGTCTGCTTAAATTACCCTTTGAAGACAAACTCTTGTTGCATATCTTACACACAAAACATTTTCCTTGCTGTGAGCTAGAAGCTGTGTTTCCAAAGAGGTTTTGTAAAAAAATATTTTGCTCCATATTCAGATTTTAAAGATAGTTTTGATGGCTAGCTAATTTTATAGCATCTGCAATAAAAAGAAATACTTTAATCACTTTTATGATTCATTGAAAAACAATTTATAAGAAAAAAATATCATGAAAAATAATAATTTATGTAATAAACTGAATTGAAATAAAATTTGAATGATAGTATTAAAAACTATAATACAAACCTAACTATCTGATGCTTGGAAAACAAAAACTGCAACAGGTGCATTTCGGAATCATACACTGATTAAACTATAAACAAAATTATAATATGTAAACTAAATACTTACCAACATAAAACAAATTTATCATAAAAAATATTGAACATTAAAGTTAAAAGTTTACATAATAAATATTATAAATTTTAAAAAAAAAGATGAAATTCTACAATTTCATATCAGTGGAAACAATGATACACTTAAGTAGTGAGGCAAAAATCAACTATTTTTGCAGCAAGGAGAATGGAATGTACAAATGTGTTTAGTTCGGAATTCATTCAGAATTATTATTATTTTTTCAATCAAATACATAGATCAGTGACGTTAGAAAAGGGGATTGTCGCTCCTAGTCAGAAATTTAGGGGGCGCCAAATCTACACTACAACGTCATTTGAAGACTGTCACAAGAAAAAGTTCGGGAGAGGGGGGCGCCAAATTGAGACTTTGCCCCGGGCACAGTTTTCTCTTTGCACATCCCTGCAAAATATTGCATTATATTTTGCATATATATTTCAAGCTTTATTATATAGTAATAATTTAATTATTTATTAGTATTTTTACCATGTTTAACACATTGAATGCCACGTCAGTCACCGATGACTGACATTGAACTTTTCATTTTTGACAGCGTCAGTCACTGGTGTCTGACTGTGTAAAATATGATATAAAACTTTAAAAAATGTCTTACTTAGTTATTGAAAACTAGTTTAACATTAACTTAACCTTTATTCATAAGAGGATTATATCTTTAAATGATGGGCGGCTTAGACGGAAAGTTCAGTGTCAGTCACCGGAAAATGACATAACATTGGAAGTGTTAATGGCCCATGTAGTTGATAATAGTTCAATCAAAATACATTTTCTTATGCAATTTAAAAAAAAAGCTCACTTGGAAATATATCTTTTGGCCGGTCCATGCAAATTGAATGATGAAATTAGTGAAGCGAAAACATTAAACTGAGTTATAATAGAGTCTGCAGTGAGTATAACAGTCATAACAGAACATCAGACGCAGGGTTGGCAAGTTTCTGCCAGGGGGATTAAAACGAGTGGTTGTAATTGGTTAAATCCAGCATAGTAGAAACAGTAACAAAAAATTGCCGAAACAAAGAATCAATATTAATAAGAACTCTAATTTGCAATACTTTATTTTCCACATATGTATATGATATGTAAACAACTAAGTTAAAAATTAAAACTAAAAATTATGGATGGTATTCAACATAGTAAAAAGTTTCAAACTGATCATGTAAATATACTTTGTGTAGATACCTCATGTTTGTTTTTATACACTGGGACGCAACATCACAGATTATCACCAATATCGAATTCATGGCTGAAATTCCAGAAATAGTCAAAACTCGATTTAGATATTCAAACACAATCGGTCTGTCAAGTCATAACTTGGTGGAACACACTTAAGAAATTAATTTTAGTAATTGACTCTTATATATAACATTGTGTTTTCCAGCACCTAAAGATGTGAAACATGGAGAAATGAGACCAAGAAAACACAATGGCAATCTACCAATAGAGCAATTAAATATTGGGTCGGATTTGATTTCCACCAAGATGGGACTTGTCAGACCAGTTGCATTTTAATATGCTAATCAAGTTTCGATAAATCCCAGGCATCCAACGGTTGTCATCTTGATGAGGTGATTGTCTATATTGGTTCTTTCAGATCAATCATACGACACTATTTTTTTTTTTTTTTACTTGAAAAGAAGAAATTATCATAATGGTAATCTGATGCTGCACAAAATTAACTATAAACAGTATAGTTTATAAGTGAGTTTAAGAGTGACAAAAATTCAAAACATTCCATGATGTTGTAACAAATCACTTTTCAAAATATTTTTAAATAAATAAAACAATCCAGTAACATACAGATTATCTACTTTATACAAATAGAAATGGTTCTTATGAAAATACAAACAAATAATAGAAGTACAAAAAAAAGAGAAAGTTTTTATGACCTATATTGTACAATTATTTCACAATATTGAAAGAACAAAATTAATACTCATAATCATATTATTATTACTTTTTTCCATAGAGCATTCCATCGCATCAAGACTAATCTTGCTGATCTATGTGAACCCAGACTGTTTCTAAACTTGTTTTGAAAAGAAGAAATGTTTTAAAATATTTTTCGAGACCCGCATGACTTAATGATAATGTGCTAGATTTTTTTTAAAAAAAGGATTGAATATAGTTTTCTATTATAATTTTCAAACTGAGATTTTAAAATATTCTAATGATGGTTATATATAAAATTACACAACCATAATACACAACCAGTAGTTTTATTTATTACATTGCCCCCTTTTCCTAATACAAATTTATTTATTTTTAAATGAGCACTATCATAAATATTTTATTTATTTATTTATCCTGAACAAAAATAACTTAAGGAATTTTATATTACTAAAAAACATTGCAGATTATGCCATGAAATGATTTTCTGCAAGTTCTTGTCAGTTTCTGCCAGTTAAAACTGGTTTTAACCACTTATTGGCATTTCAGAAACCACTTTCTGCAAGCAAAAACCCACTCAAGACAGGTGAAAAATATCATGCAAAGAGCATGTTTTATTCAAAAACAAATCAACCAATAAACTTTTCAGTACCTTAGATAAGACTTATTAAAACAGCAACATTTCAAATAAATCTGTTGTAGTTATAATGCATCATCTAAAAGCAACTTAAAAATGCCAGTTTAAGAGGAAGATTTTAAAATTCAATTAGAAGGTATAAAAATAGATTTTGTATGACTTATTAAAATGATTTTAAAGCTTAGCAAGATTGATGAGCTTGTCTCAAATGTCTTATGTTAAATTTCCCTTATATTTCGAGGTCAGCAGCAAAATAATGACATTTTCACCGCTAATTAATTTCGCAGAACCATTTATTCTAATTATCCTACAATAAATTAAGGCAGGTATGAAAAGGAAACGTGCACTAAAAACATTTTAATAGGAATCAAATAAATGTCTCAAATAAAATCAGTTTTCTACAAAATAAAAAATTTTAAAAAATTTACTCAATTTAGTGCAATCAGTCATAACAAATTAGCAAAGTGCACATGAATTATTTACCTCAGATATTTATAAAAGGCAAATGTGCTATACTTTTATTACACTTATAGAATACACATGATCATGAAATTGAATGATAAGTCCCCATTGCAGGATATTTACTAAATTAAATTATTTTCATTAAGTTTTCCTAAATTCAAAAAAGTAATTTACAAAAAACATGGGAACACAAAGTTTCTTTTTAGTTTAAAAATTCTATATTTGTTTTCTCAATGGCTTCATATAGTCTATTAATATACTCTGGATTAGCATACGTCTGTATCTTGTCAATTTTATTGTTAATTTTTCTATTGGCTAATGCTGCTTTTAATTTCTCCAAAGAAATATTTTCTTATTTTATTTTTAGAGTATTATCAAGTGTTGAATACATATTTTTAAAACTATGAGTGATTTCATTGAAATTTTAATACTGTTCATACATTTCCCACAGATGATTTTAATTTTGTCCCATTTGAGTCATTGTCTTTCAGATAGAGAAATTTTTCTACAAACGATTCTATGACTATTTTCATAATAACATTTACATACTCCTGTCTACCAAATATTCTAAATAGAAAGAAACACTTTACACCAAAATTCCTTTATATTCCACTGCTAGTGATTAAAGTTTCTTAATAAAGATTATTTATTTAGAAATAACAAATACGCTCCCAGGAATGTAAGAAGGATTGTAATAAATATTACCTTTGCAATGTAAACAGAATCATGAGTCATGGAGTCTTCCTCTACAGTCTTCCTAGAGTGACTATTATCACACAAAAACTACTAAGAATATTTATGTAGATTATTCTATAGAATAAATATTGATATTTTATAGATACGCTATAGACATTTCTATTGAACTTCTAAAATTATTTTTATACTTTTTGGTTAAACTGACTTATATAAAAATGAGCTATAATTTAATAGAATTCTATTAGAAATTTTGTGTATGGGTGATGTCACAAATAAAAATCTTAACAAAAACATGATAAAAAGCACCAATCTTTTTAAAACTATCCAAAATTGTTTGAAAGTGTTTATGAATTCAATCTGTCTGTCTGTTTGCTGCCTGTCCATGCTCATATATATGTCAATCTCCAGCTTTTCTAAAATCAAGAAATGGACCTTATGCATGTAACGTCAGATGCCAGAGCTGGTGGTATACTATCTGTTATTCAAGTCACTGCACTGCCAGAAAGCTAGTATGAGCAGGCGCAAACATCGCTTCAGCCTTGACTCATGTTGAATGGATACTTTTTCATAGAAAATGTACAAATTTAGAGACTTTTCTTGCAAGCAGAACAACAATTTTAAATTTATATTACAATATACTAAGTATATGCTGCTAGAACAAAGAGTTCATCTCCGGTACTTTTAACAATCAACCATTAATAATTCACACTAAATAGTCTGCTATGGTAAACACCGCCAGTACGTACCACCACCAGCCGAATTTTAGCCTTGGCCTCAGGTTGCCTGCATAAGGCCCATTATACTTTGAACCTGAAATTCACTTAAAGAATGAAATTAAGTGCATTTTAAATGACAGTTATATTTAACGCAACATATACAATTTTTTTTTTTTTTGGTTGGAAGAAAGTTACTTTATTTATTAAAAGCCAGAGGTTGGAAACTATGCATGCTAAAACTGGCATAAATCTATTCGAATTGTCATACAATTGATATAAGTTATTGATGTTTATCATGCATATTCTGTTTTGAAAATGAAGTACCGTAAAATACCGTTAATCCGCCCCCCCAAACGAAACGAAAAATCATACAATAGTTAGAAGGGGGCGCTTACACAAGATTTTTTTCGCGATCGATCAACAAAATTTACAGGAATGAATCATCATGAAATGAACGATTCGTTGAATGAATCATGAATTTTGATACTTAAAAAAATTAGGGTTCTTTTTATTTAAAAATGTAAATTCTGTCGAAAAAACGCATAATAAAGGAGAAATTAGTAAAAAAAGCCAAAACAAGCATGAAATCAATTAAAAAATCTTGAAAAAAACGCACATTTCATCAAAGATTCATGATTCATTCATTTCAAAATGATTCATCGCACTCTCAATTACCTTTGAGAATCTAGAGGGAGGGCGCTTTCTTGGGATTTTTTGAAAAGTTCAAATTCTTTATAAAGTGGGGAGGGGGCGTTTGATCGGGAAGGGCGGATTAATGGTATTTTATGGTATGTAATATTTATCGTTCATTTATAAAGGAACACAGAGTAAAACTGCATTACATTACACTCTATGAAGAAAAAATTGTATGTGATATATTTAATTATGTTACACTCATACAAATAATTTGAAATTGATATGAATCATTGAGATAGGATGCTTAGAATATGGAGTGCAAAGAAATAATTTATTTACAGAAATTTAAATCAAACCCATTTACTTAACAAATCAATGCATAAATGAAAATGCGAATTACAAAATTCGCCTTATCCAAGTTTTTTAAAATTGAGTTTTTATCAATCTACTGCATTGGTGAATCCGTACCAAAAAAGTGTTATAGTCAGCAAAAATCTAGTTTTATCGTGTATTTCTAGCATTATAAAATGACAAGTTTAGAATGGATATCAGCGGATGAGGTCAGAAGCTTTTTTGTGATTTTTCAAAAGTCGATTTTCTGTTACATTAGAATATTTTACTATAGAATATTATGAAATATAATATTTATTATAGAATATAGATACTAGAATATTTTTATAGATTATCCTATAGATATGTGAATATTTTTTATAGAAACTCTATAAACATTTCTATTGAATTTCTAAAATAATTTCTATACCTATATTTTAGTTAAACTAGATTATATAAAAATGGACTAAAATTCTATAGAATTCCACAAAATTTTTTTGTAAGAGTAAGATTACAGATAAAATGTCTTAAAAAAAAACATGATGAAAAGCATTAATCTTTTTAAAACTTTCGAACATTGTTTAAAAATGTTTATGAATTTAATCTGTTTGTTTGTTTGCTGCCTGTCCATGCTCATATATGCCTATTTCCAACTTTTTGAAATCAAAAAATTATGCTTTAAACAATAAAAGAATAAAATAAACTGAATGACTACTACATTTAGGTCAAGACATATTAATTTAAACAAAATATCTGGTTGGAAGTACATATATTTTATTTAATAAAAGATGGAGGTTAGCGAGTATTCATGCTATAACTAGCATAAATCTATTTAAAATTGCCATGCAATTCATATAAGTTATTGAGATTTACCATGCATATTCTGTATTGAAAATGAAGTGTCTAACATTTATAGTCTATTAATAAGGGGGCACTGAAAAGAATTTAGTTACACTACACTGTATAATGAAAAAATTCTGTGGTGTATTTAATTATGTTACACTCATACAAATAATTTTACATCAATATGAGATGGGATGCTTAGAATAAGTTGTACATAGAAATTATTATTTATTTGCTGAAATTTAAGCAAATACACATTCAATTAAACAATCAATGTATAAATGAGGATGACAGTTACAAAACTCACCTTTATCCAAAAATTTTTTAATTGAGTTTTCACTATCAATCTACTCTATCGAAGAATCTACATCAAATAGTCAGCAAAAACTCTAGTTTTATCATACATTTTTGGCATTCTAAAATGTTGGTTTACAAATAAAACCAGTGGATGTAGTCAAATGTTTTTCACAATTCTCGAAAATTTTATTTTTTAGATAAAGCAAGTTTTGAAACTCACATCATTAAATAATCAATACAGTAGACTCTTTCAAATCCACACAGCTCAGGACCAGAAGTTTTATGGATTTTAGAATTTTGTGGATTTCTGGTCGTTGCTTTGTTTACATTTTTAAATAGTAATTTGAAATGCAATTAACAATGCAATTGAAACTATAATGAATGCTTACAATAAAGAAATATTAAAATAAGAAAAGTAATAAACTAAAATAATAAAAATTTAGATAATTTTTTTAATGATTAAAATATTAAAAGCAAAGGCCAAGTTAATAATCAGTAAGGTGTAATTAAATATTCATTATAAAGAGAGAATTTTTTTCTAAATCATTTAATGAAACTTACCTCTTACAGGTACATTAATAATTCACATCAAAATCATAAAATAAAGAAGTTTTATTTCAGATTTAACCAGACTTAATAACCAAAAAAATTTGATTAATACATAAGTATGTTCGGTAAAAAGATTGTGGTTACCACTTATATCTACAATATCTTAATTTTTTTCAGAAATAAATTTATTCTTCCTTCATGAAAAAACATGAATTCAGTAATATTAATGAAAATTACAAAATAAAATATATTGGAATTGATATAAAAATCAAAAAGTCAAATTTTGTCCCTTCATCTGAACGGAATGTTTCATTGGTTACATCCATAAATTATGTGTGGATTTTAGAATTGCGAATTTAAGGGAGTCAACTGTATCACCTTTCTATGCTACAAGTGTATTATCAGAACTCAGTTTGAACAAATATTGTGAAATGTATCAAAATTTTAATAGAAACGTGGAATTTGCTCATGTCATGGCAACTCTATGCATAATCCAATCACTTTGATATAGGAATTTCCATCATTATTTTCAAAAAAAGTAATTTTTGAAAAGTACAATGAATATGAATTAAAAAAAAAACTTTTCTTCTTTCTTAGTGTACACATTTCAAGCAACTAGACAATTTGTTGCTACACAGCCTAAATAAACTGATTAAAAACATTTTATCGAATTCTGTAATGGTAAGCTAACGTAGATATCAGCACAAAAAGTATGAAAATTTTCCAAGAAGGAACACATTTTTTGCCATCGCTGTAGATTTCTCGTCTTTTATAGAATGAAGTGACTTAACTGAATTGAGAGAATGCAGTTTTCTAATCACAGTGCAAGATAAAAAGTCATCAAGATGATCACCACGGAAACCATTCCACTGTGGAATATTTAAACCAAAATTATAGCATTTTATTTATAAAATGTATGGTTGTGGTGACTTTTTCAGCAAAAGAAATGTGCATTTCATTCTGTAATGGTTTTAAAAAAAGTAATTATCATTAAATCTGTTTTTTCCTGAACAATTAGCATTAAATCTTATGTTAACGTAAAATTTCATTTAATACAAAATGATACTGAGATCCCATCAGATAAGTTTGAAAATCAGTGTATTACTTCTTCTACGATTCAACTGTAGTTTCTTAAGGGAACCCTTCACTCATCTGAATACACCCCCTTCATAATGTTAAACAAATGGGCAAGCTATTTTCTAATTTCTTTTTTAATTTCAATATTTTTTAACTTACTTTTCTTTTGCATAAGATAGCTGAGGTTGATCTTTAGTATGTTTTTTTTTTCTTTTTTTTTTTTTACTTTTTAGATCTTGGTACTAGATTTTTTTTTTAAAGGTACTTTCAATTTCTGAACAGGTTTTGGAATTGAAAATACCTTCTTATGGAAATTCTTCAACCAAAATCGAAAAAGTATAAAAATTTTTTATTACAGATTGAACTCAGCTATCATATGCAAAAGAAAAAAAAACAAAAAACGTTTAAACATATTCAAATTCAAAGGATAAATTCTAAAACAACTTGCCCACTGAATTAACATTACGAAGCAGCTGTTTTCAAGTGTCAAAAGTCTCTCCCAGATATGTAAATTTCAATATAAATTAACTTCATTATGCGATCAATTATTTAAAAAATAATATGTCTCAATTGAATAGAATGCAATAAATTCAGTTTATAAGTAACACAAAGTTTTAACAGTAAACGAGAAAAATATTCAAACCAATTTGTTGTACTTAAACTGGAATTTCAATAAAATGATGCTAAACTATTTTTAAATTAATTGATAATAAGCGAAATTACCTACAATAAAGAAAACATTTGGTACTATTTGGTTAACCTGTCTACCAAAACACTATCGCCAAATTATAAGATTAAATGCCTATACTGAATTATCATAAATGTCACATTATCCTAATAATAAACACGTTATACGCTTTTTTAAAAGTAATTCAAAGATTTTTTTGCGACATTTTGTTAACATTTTCATTACCTTATTTGTTCGATCGTTATTTAAGGTAGTAATTACGTTTATTTGTATAATTTGGCGAACAGTAAGTAGTAGAATTTTTAGTCGAAGAGTAACGAAAAAAATTTACCTTAGCACTAACAAGAGGTTCGGTACAATAAATATGCGTTTTAAAAGTTACTTGATTTTAGAAACAGAAGAGTGAAGACGCCAATAAAAGAATGAATCATGAAATGCTTCATGAATCATTGAAAGTGATTCTTGTATTTATAATTTTGAATATTAATTATAAATTAAATTACTGCAATGGAAATTTGTCCAGTACTTTTTTTTTTTATCCTTGGTTATGATATTTGTTACAAGACAGCCATTAAACAAGCTTTGCGAAAAAATTTAAGGTAAAATTTCCTGAGTTTCCAAAATTAAATTGCATCCATTTTTTAATCCTAAGGCATATTTAAGGGCTAGATTAACGAATTTCGGAAATGGTTCCTATTTTCTATAAAAATAACTATTTTGTTTTGTTGATTCAAAGGCGATTGGTATTTTAGTCCAAATCATCTAACTGCAATAGCAATTAAACAAGCTTTGCCAAAAAATCTAAGACAAAATTTCCTGAGTTTCCAAAATCAAATTGCGCCCAATTTTTAACCTGAAGGCATATTTAAAGGCGTGATTAATGAATTTTGAAAATGCTTCCTATTTCTTTAATAATTATTTTGTTTTGTTAATTTTTTTCAGTTCAAAACATCTATTGAAGGAGTTTTCCATTTATTGATTGAATATTTTTTTATGAATGAATTCTTTACTGATGATTCATTCGTTGTGTTGGCGTCAGTAATAAAACGGTCAAAATGGTAGTATTGTGATTGTAGTAATTAGCTATATATTTAAATCAATTTACTGACCTATTTTCTCTATTTAAAATAAGTTTATGGTAAGATATTTTTTTTGTTTGTTTGTTATTCTTCTCCTGAAAATTCTGTAACTTATGGATTGATTGTATGACGAGACAGAATTTTATCTGTTAGAACATTGACTTGAACATTTACGAGCATAGCCATTTTAAATATTCTGTACACTGGTAAACTAAATATTGTGTTAGCCGAATAGTAATTATCAAATCCGAATATCTTATTATTTTAGAATTTAAAAGTGTTAAAAAAGTAAAATTTACATAATATTTATTCAAATTCTTTCATTTAAGTCTTTAAAAAAGGGTAAAATACCCTATAAGTAGCTAATATGCACTATAAGTAACTAAATAAAAACTAGAAAAACTATAAGTTTAGCAAAATATTTTCTGGTAATCTATTTTGTGTTTCATTTAAACAAGCAGTTTTTTCTTTCAACATTTGTATAATTTATTTAATATGAAAAGGCCATTTATTTATTTTATTGGGCAAACAGAGGTAAATTGTGTATAAAAAAATCATAATGCAACTCATATAGGTATATGTATGCATATATGTGTGTAAGTGTAGATTTATATAAAACTATGTTATTTATATGCACATATAAACACTCATAAGCATTCATTAAGTTTGTTTCCATAGTTGTTTGATCATTTGGTAATAAATCTCATTTTCTAAAATTCAAATTGTGCCAGGTATAAAACAGTATGTGAGCAAAATGTGAAAGCCTCCATATGGAAAAAAAATAACACTTTTTTCTCTAACAACCAATGTTGTAAATATTAATTATTAACATATATATAATAATTATTTAGGGAAATTTGATTAAGTATATATTTTATTTCATGTTATCAATTTTAAAATTAGCTATAATTATTATCTGTTTTATATGTAATGTATATTATTTCACGGTATTCTTGAATATATCCATAGTTAAATATGTTAAAGTAATACTAATGATAAAATCTTGATTCAGAAATTTATTTAATTGTACTACAATTTTCTGATTATAAAAGTTATCGTAATAATTTATGCTTTATATGCAATTTATGAACACTTTTTTTTTTTTCATTAACCTCCTCAGTCTTGATGTTGTCTAGAGTAGATACTAAAAAACACTCTTTAAATTAATTTTATTGCTTCCAGAATTGTTAAAATTGCATCTAGACCTTTTTAATAATTGTGTGCATATTAGAAGCATCAATATATTGACTAATGAATTTTTGGAGATTGTTTATAATAAAAATTCAAACAGCTTTTTCTAGTCACACATAATAATTTTCTCAGGACTGCGGAGGTTAAGTAATATGAATTTCTAATTAAAAAGAATTATACATACTTTCATTATTGTTAAAATTAGTTTTAATTATTTTCTGTTTTATGTGTAATTTATAATTTTTTGTAATATATTATCCTTGAACAGTATCATTTTTAAATATGTTAAAGTAATACTAACCATAAAATCATGATTCAGTAATATATTTAACTGTACTACCTATTTTCCTATTATAAAAATAATTGTAATAATCTGTGCTTTATATGTAATTTATGCGCACATTTTTTTTTCTTTAAGTAATATGAATTAGTAATATAGTTAATATAAATTTTATAAATTTTTGTTATTTTACTTCCTTCACAGTAAAAGAAAATTATCTGGCTTCAAATTTTAAAATTTAATTGCAATAGTTTGCTGTGTTTTGTATGTAGTTTTTGTATGCTTTTTAACTATGTTATACGGTGTGTTCCAAAAAACTCAAACAACAAATTAACCCTTTCAGGGACAAAGTAATTTTATTGCTGAAGTTTTGAAATTAATAAATGACACTTAAATTTGAAGAAAAAAAAATTATTTATAAATGTGAAAATGCTACATTTCACAAACATAGTAAACCAAAGTTTTTTTTATCAAAATTCTGGTGCCATTGTGGCGTTAATTGTATCTCAAATTATCTCTGATATACAAAAATTTTTTGTAGTTTTTATAGATTTTGTTTATTTTGCCAACTCGATTTCTGTAGAAAATAAAAGAAAGACAGATACTTACGTATTAACGCCACCGCAGCAGAAGTGATTCTATATCGGCCCATTTTACATCGAAATCTGATTAACTACTTTGTTTTTAAATAAAGTGTTTTGAATTTTGAAAGTGTTTTGATTTTAAATAAAGTGTTTCATTGGTACTACTTGGTTATTCCGTCAACCAAAAAACTATCGCCAAATCATACAATTAAATGCCAATAATGGATGAATGTGAATGCCACAATCAATGACATTATTCACGGTACACAAGTTTAAAACATCATCAAGTGTTTTTTAATTCCATTTTTTATTTGTATTTTTATTAATGTTTTACTAATTTATTTGCTCTTTTGTTACTTAAAATAAAAATTATATCAACATGCATAATTTGTCTATTAGTTTGGTGATTTTTATAATTTGTGAAAATGGTCGACGGGATAACCAAGTAATGCCGTTTTATTTTATGATTTGTCACAAAAATTTGAAGTGTAGACTGGCGATGCTTAAAATTGCCAAATCTGTAGCTGCGGTGGCGTTAATACGTAAATACCGAAAGACAATTGGAAAATAGAAGTTATATCTTTTTGTTTTGGGGGGGGAGGTCTATTTTCCCATAACAACTAAAATATACCGGGTGTCCCAAAAATGACTGATGGATTTTAAAATTCAATAACTTGCAAATGGTGACAGCTATTTAAAAAAATTTTTGCAGGAGGATTATGTATAATTTCAGGAGTTTTTTTATTGTAATTTTTTATTTTAGTTCGAATTTCAAACAATAGGTGGCACTGGCGGCGATTGAAGGCCAGGTGACTGTCGACCTGGGTCATTTTTGGGACACCCTGTATATACATAATTAAAATATGTGCTATTTAGAAAAAATTATAAATGAATGATTTCTGATAAAATATGGTTATTTTATAAACAAAATTTTAATTTGAAGTATTTGCAGGATTGTTTGGTTTAAACCAAGTTGGTTTAAACCGTGGTTAAAACCATGGTTTAAACTAAGTGGTTTTTTAAAAAACCATGCTGGTTTTTTTTCGCCTGGTTTTTTTAATTCTTTTACCCAAATTTTTTATTTTACACATTATTGAAAAATGCAAAATCCAAATGATGAAGAAGCTATAAGCAAAGCTTTTGAAAAATATGAATTAATAAATTTCTAAAATGACAAACATTTTAAATCAACTCAACTTTTCTTGTAAGCTATAAATCTTCATGGCAGAATAATAATTTTTCTAAAATTAGCTGGTTGGGAAAAAATCAGTTTTCTTTTTTTTTTTTTTTAAGGCCTCTCATTCTCTCTCTATATATATAGCCATTAAATGTAAAACACATATATATATAGCCAGAAGGCCAGTCTCGAGTTAAAAATGCACTTTTACTATTTAAATTGCTTGATTAGTTAAGATTTACTAAGAATTTCATCATTCCAGAAAGCCCCAAATATGACATTCTTAAACGATTTTCTCCATTATTTCTTTTGGAATATTATATGCTATTGAATAATTGGCAATGAGCTTTTTTTTGCTCTGTGGTTATTGATTTTAATAAGCCTTTGTTTTTCTTGTATTCCTACATTGGGATTGGGTTTTTTGCATTATGATTTTATTCTATTACCAGCTAGGTTGGTACAGTTCAAACCAATTGGTTTTTTAGATCAAATCTAATATAATATTTTCTCATTTTTGTAATTTAAGTGTTTCAAATTATTGGATGAAAATAATTTCCATTTTTAAGTCTTATGTCAATAGTCACCATAAGACAATAGGAGTCTAGTCAAGATCATGTTAGTATGCATGTAGAATGCAAATTTCATGCATTGATGATAGAGTCTGAAGCTCTAAAGAAAACACTTAAATTATGTAAATTTTAGTAAAGATAAAATAGATGAAAAATATGCAATATTTAGATTTAAAAATTGTTTTCCTTTGAGAAACGCAGATGTACAGATAATGATATAAAATGATCTTTAAAATTTCAGTCAAGCTCTAAAAGAAAATTTTCTTGATTGGAGGGATTATCTTTTAAGAATAAAAAAGAAACTCAAGATATGAAGTCGAATAAGAAGACACTGAAAAATTAGGCACTAGTAAAGCACCTGTTTACATTTAACTAAAATATGCAAAAAATAAATTTAAATCTTGTATTGCATAACCAAACCCATTACTTAGATCAACCCAGAAAATTGGCGGGAGGGGGGGGGGGAGACAAGGTTTGCTTGAGACGTAATAGAAAAAAAGTCTCATAAAAATGCCTAAAAAGATGTAATTATTTTGTTTAGACATTTAAAATACTAAGTGTTATAATAAAGCATGTAGTCCGATGGCTGTTTAAATGCTTTAGTGAATGACAGTATTTATAAAACTACTTTATATCATAAGATCAATGTTTTTCAATAATTTAAAAAGCTGTTAAATAGGTATTTTTGTTTATTTTGCTGTCATCTTTTTTTTTTTTAACCTGGTACTTTTAGAGAAGTGTCAAATAACAATACACAATACTTGAAGTGTGTAAAGATTCTACTGCTAAATTCAAATCATTCCAAAAATTCTTTATAAAAAGCTTTATTTTTCAATAAAAGATAATTCATGTAGTCTTCTAACAAAAAAAAAATCAGACATCACATATAACATGTATTTCAAAGTAATTATTTTGAATAACCATTTGAAAATAATACACATTAAGTTTTATATATAAATCTATATCATATAGTAATTTATAGTGCTAGTAATCAAAAGATTGTTCATTAAGATTTTCAAGGTATCAATGTTTCATTATGCAGAAAATTTTATGTATGAAATATAAGACAGCTTTTTCTAAAAATGTTTAAATTTTAAATGATTTCAATTTTCTACATAATTGACTGTATATTAAAAAGTTATATTGATTTGAATTACTTTTAAATGAAATTATTACTTATCTATTCAAAAATATTTATTTTTGTTGATAAATATGCATGTATATGTACCAGGAAAATATATTTAAAAAAACCCGGTTTAAACCAAAAAAACCATGGTTTTTGGTTTTTAAAAAAAAAACCCGGTTTTTTACCAACCCTGAGTATTTGTATTAATGTTAGAAACAAATAAAGGCATACAAATCAATAAATAGCCATTTTTTGTTGATCAATAAATAGCCATTTTGCAACATGATGATTTTTATGATTTTAAAATAATAATGCTTGAACAATCATTAATTTTTTTATAATTAGAAGATTATAAGGAATATTATGTTTGTATCATGGGATGTTGAACAGTGAAGATACTGCTGTACTGAATAAGTAATTTTTTAAATGTTAAAATTCTTGGTACATAATCTGTTTTTGAGTTCTAACTATCCAGTGCAAATGATCAAAACTAGAAATTGTATTAGAGATTAGTTATATTTATGTCATATTTTCTCACTTTTTGTAAGTTAAGTGGCTGATTTAAATAAAAAAATTTTAAACAGTAAAATTTCGCTAAATTTTCAAATATTATTAAGGTATGTGCACTCAAATTACTGTTTTTTGAAAAGTTTTGCTTACTTTTCTATTATTTTAGGGATTTCAAAAATATCTTACTTTTGTTTCAGCGTTAACTAGAAGAAAAGTTACAGCCCAAAATAACCAGAAATCAATTTTCTGAGACCGGAAGTGACCATCTAAAGAGCCATAGAAAGGTAAATAATACATATTAATGCACAAATGTAAAATATATACACAAATATGTACAAATATTATACATCTAAATATTGTAAATTTTATATAGAAATTTTTGTCATGTAATAAAAATTAGAGATGCAACGGGTATCAAATTGGCTGGATGCCGGACACCGAATATTCGGCATAATTTGTGGCTGGGTGTCTGGCCATGCGGCCACAGTATGTTTTGAACTGTTATTGTAATTTTCATTTTACTTTTAAAGAAGTTAAACATAGATTTACATAATATTTTATTTTAAATATATTACCGTAATTTCTGGAAGAAACGCCGCAGCGGCGTAAACGCCGCACCGCGGAAAATCACTCAAAAAAATTTAGAAAATGGTCGTAAACGCCGCATCGTCGTAAACGCCGCAGGTGAAATTTCCGCGGTAATCGGGGTTAACATGTTAAACAGAAACACATTAATAAGCTGTATTAAGAAATCATAAAAATGAAATTATTAATCAGAAATTAATAAATAAATACAAAATTAATAATATTACTTAAATACCGTATTTTCGGGAATAAGCGCCGCGACGCATACGAGTTTAAAAGTAAAAATATGCTTAGTGCGGCGCAGCGGATACGGTGATTTTTTTTCCCTAACAGTAAAATACCGTTAATCCGCCCCCCCCCCCCCAAACGTGACGAAAAATCATAAAATAATTAGAGAGGGGCGCTTACACGGAATTTTTCCATTATCGTTTCACAATTTTTTCAGGAATGAATCGTGAATCTTTGAATGAATCATGAATTTTGATAATTGAAGTAATACTTGAAAAAAAATTGGTTTAAAAAAACGTAAATTCTGTCGAAAAAAGCAGAAAAAAGGAGAAATTTGTAAAAAAAAAACCATGAAATCAATTAAAAAAATCTTTTAAAAAAGCACATTTCATCAAAGATTCATGATTCATTCATTTCATCATGATTCATCACTGAATCTTTGGAACGGGGGGAAAAAATCGGATTCAGAACAAATTTTCTGAAAGTTATAAAAGAAGGGGAGGTGGAAATTCAGGAAATTCATTCGAAAATGCAATTTTCGTTTATTCGTAATCTAATGCGAAATTTGCGTAACTTTTTGCGGTCTTTTAATGAAAATTGACATTTTTCGCGATATTTTGACGAAATCGAAATTAATTTGTTTTTGCAACCATTTGTCGGAATTCGCGATACATTTTATGTCCGAAATTTTGGAATTATGATCGATTTTTTTTTTAATTTTCGGAAAAATTCAGAAAAATATCACGCTTGTTTGAAAAAAAATGCTCGTAAACGCCGCATCGGTAGAAACGCCGCATCGCTTGAAATTTCAGTTTAAAACACGTAAACGCCGCGGCGTTTCTTCCAGAAATTACGGTAACAATTATTTTTAAAATTATTTAAGAAAAATGCCCAGAGGTTGGAAATTATCGCAAAATCTTGCCAGCCAGCAAGATGCAGCTCACAACTGAAAATAGTTACGACAAAATTGTATCTAACATCACAAATAACTACTATTACAATGCATTTTAATAATTCTTTCTGTAAAATTAAGAAATATGAGTACAAAGGAAATCTTTCTTAACATAGGAAGAACTAAGAACCATGTTTATATTGTAATAATTTGTTAAGTTAACAATATCTATCTCTTTAGCCCCCGTTTTTTTTTTTTTTTTTTTTTTTTTTTTTTTTTTGAAAAATTCAGTCCTCCCCACTTAATTGGGTAACGGATAATCGAATACCCCGCTTATTCGACTAGAACTCTACGGAATCGATTTTATCACCAGTGGTTCTATGCTATTTTCCCCACTTAAACCGAATCCTTTTCGCGACCTCATCAGCTTATTTGAATAGCATCTGGGTGATCAATGTTTGAAAACGGACACAGAAAAAATGTTTCAGCTTGAATTTTTCCTAACCTCTTGTCATTTTCAGCTCATTTACACTAAAAACTAATTTTCAGTTCTTCCTGCAATGATTTTGACCGACAAGTGTGTAATGTACAAGTTAAATGATCTCTCCTCCTTTTTCTGCGAATGGGTGAAATAAGTTGGCCAATGTGGATTATTTTTGCACTTTGTAAGTTTAGTCTCATGTTTGTTAGGAAAAAGGCATTGCTATGAATTCTAAATTGAAAGTTTTACTTTTCTGATAAACTACAGTTTTAAAAGCGTTAAATAAGAAAATAGAAGTCCAGGTAGCAAAAGGTTTTAAAATATCGCAGATGTACGTTTCTAATATGAAACGCTAATACAATGCAGAAAAAGCCCCAAAATGAGCAGAGATAAAATTGAAATTTGAATCGAAGAGGAAAGATAATTCAAAATTTGATAACATTGGTCAATATGTGTTGGAATGGGTTTAGCGGAAAGAACGAAAGTTTCATTAATAAATGACTCTATGATTATGCAGAAAGCGTGTGCACAAAAGATGTTTCTGTGTTTTTTGTGTGTAATTCCAGTAAACGCGTAAATTCCACGTAAACAAATCACTTTAATCGACGCGACGTTTTTAAACCTCTATAAATAATGTAGATTACAAGAAGTAAAGTTTTAACCAAATTCCAATGAACTGCATGTAGTGTAATATAATCATATAACTGTATGTACTGTTATAAAATTATTATGTACTTATTTTATATTAGTATTTGTATTTATTTTACTAATTTATGTTATTATATTAACGATTTTATTATGCTGTTAATTAATTATGCTGTAGATTGTTGTTTTATCTTTTTATTAGGCATGAAATATTACATTTCGATGTTCCCCATTTAATCAAATAGCCTGCATAATGTAGAATATTATTTCTGGAACCATCAATATTCATTTAAACAGGGCTGACTGTACTTAAAGTCCACTTGCTACTGACATAAATTGTTTCCACACCATTATTAATGTTAATATTTCATTATTGATTAATCATTAGTTAAAATATTATATGACAATTTAGCAATAACAATGTTTTTTTTTCCCCTTGGAATTTCATTCTATACATCACTTTACTTTATAAAAACAAGTTTTGTGTTGATTAAACTGAAAGCTTATTTTTTCTTGCTATTAATGCACAGTAAAATGACAATTTTCTTCTTTTCATAAGTTATTCTGTGCTTTTCCATTTTTAATTATATTGATGATATATGAAAGCACATAGTGTATGAACATTTAGAGTATAGTTCTTTGAATGCCTAGAAATGCAATGCCATAACTATAAAAAATTTTACATTAATTAAATTAATGCATTGTATAATTCAAAATTAAATTATCTACTTTGCAATATGATAATTTTAATGATAAGTTAAAATAAAAAATGCATAATATGTCTTTATAGTTTACTGGCCGGATGTTCTTCCAGATAATCATAGCAGCTGGCTATTGCCAACTATCTGGCATATTGGCCAGATCAGCCGGATGCAGTATGTTTGCCGGATATCTGCATATTGTTGCATCCCTAATAAAAATCTTAGTTAGCATTTTCTGAAAAACTTTGTTTGTTTTTCATTATTTACTTTTATGAGAAAACTCCTTTCTTACAGATTTTTTAAGATATTGAAATAAAATTTTATTACAACATTCCGCTCTTCAACTGATATGATAAGAAGTAAAAATAACTTGTAAGTATTTTAAATCTCTGTTTTTATTGAAATTACACTTTTAATCATATTTATATACATAATTTTGTATATGGTAGTATAAATTCAACATGTATTGCAGATCTTTTGATTCATAACACAGTTAAAGGACTTGCTAATATATTGTTAAAAACAAAGTGAAATATATTGAATAGATTTCGCTATAAAAGTTTTCACATAAACACAATTCTTTTTTTAAAATTTTACTAAATGTAACCTAAATTAAAAAAGTTAATTATAATTCCATTGAAAATGTATTTGAATTCAAAGTTTTATTTCCTGTTGTGACTAAAAACGCATGTGTTTAATAAAAATTTCCTGTTTTTTTTTTTTTTTTTTTTTTTTTTTTTTTTTTTTTTTTAAGGCTTTGAAGGTAGGCACATACCTTAATGGAGGGAAGGAAAACGGTATGTTAAAATAATGAATTTATCGATTGATTGACTTATTTAGTTTATTGCTGTTACAGGGATGCAAACGTTATAACACCAATTATTGATTGCTAACACTAAATATTTATAGTATTCCTTACGTTATTTAATAACAGAATTTTCATTATTTAATAAAGCAAAGGATTCTATTAAAAGTTAGTGCAGAAAATCACGCATTTGTAGTGCAGCACTTGCATCTCTGCTGTTACAATTTCAAATGAGCTGCTCAGTATAAATTGTATTCAGATATTTATTTCAGATTTCTGTCAAAATTCATTAATCTAAGAGCAATGGACGCAGAATACTGTTTTAATACAGTCCTAAAAGAAAAGTAAAAAGTTTCGTAAACTATTATTTGCTTAACTTGAAATATAATTGTTTAAATATTTTTATACTTCAAAATAAAAAGAAAAAAACACGATTAATAAAGTTTATTAAATTAGATTGAGGTTTTTATGAAATTAACAGCAAATTATTAAAATATTATAAAAATAAACAACAAATTAATGAGTCAAAATCAAACAAATTAACTAACACTAAATCAGTGTAATTTAAGTGATGTATCAATACTTTAACAATTGAATCACAATGTATTAGAATTATGATTTAAATTATAATCATATTAAATCTATGGAACATTAATATTAAAACTGATATATTATAATTTTTTTACAAATATATATGTAGGTATGAATAAATTAGTGCAGATAAATTTTAAAAGATCCACCATCATCAATTTTGATAAAATTCAGTGAATTTGAAGAATTTATAATGCTGATTCCAAAAATATCAATTATATTAAAATTGATCAGACGGTTTATGAGTTATGAACTTTTAAATAGCTCCCAAGATGACCGATTTGCCGCGATTTTGAATAGTACATGTGACAACCTAAAAGTCCATAATTTCTTTCAGTTTTAATCTAGAGCTTTCAATTTTTTTTTCTTTCATTCAGAATAAAGTAAACTTTCATTTAAACAGAATTTTGTGAACCTCATTCTATAAAAATGCTGTCATAAAATGACGTAATTTTTTTAAGTAGAAAAAGGTGCATCTTCAATGGCTGATTTTCCCCTATGATCTCCCTTCAATTTTCATCTAATTGCATAAATAGGCAACTCAAAGTGTGTTTTGATGACTGATAAAAAAATTTAAATGGGCGGTTCACAGGTGTTTATTTAAAAAAATAAATTCAATTTTACTGACTTTCCACAATAACAGAAAACGCAAGATAATGTTGATATTTCTTTTATTACCAAAAATATCATACATATTTACATCTAAAAGTTTGATAATGTTTTATGTTATATAAATATGCATATTTAATGTGGATAAAAAGGGGGAATCCTCCAGGAATTAATAGGAATGCCAATAATGGATTCTTGCAAGACATGGAAGTACTTTCCTGACAAATTGAAATCTATTAGAGTTTCTATAAATTATAAGTAAAAAAGAAATGATAGAGAAAGAAAACAAATAGGTACATTATATAACAAAATCATACTTGTATATAATACATAATGTGATAAAATTAAAACTATTAATTAAAAAATACAGTAAGTAAAAGTTACACTAGTCTGCATGATATCGGATGACTAAAAACCAATGCCCCCCCTTAATGTGTTTTTTTATGCTATTTACACAACTGTTCTTAGTTTTCGTCTATCATGTATAGTTTGTTTGCAATCAACCAGAGTTGATTTTGAAGATTCATTGCCTAGAACAAGCGTCATGTAATCAGCGCCATGCAAAAGGGTGGAGGGGGCGGCCGCCTAGGGCGCGCGGAAATTTAGGCGGTGCCAGATTTGTATTACCATCTCCATTTTTGGCTTATCACAAGAAAAAGTTAGGGGTGGGGGGGCGCCACATTGAAACTTGGTCCCGGGCACAGTTTTCTCTTCAAACGCCACTGCATGTAATGTTCACATATAATGCAAATGTACACTTGTGGATGCTTGCAAACTTATCTAACGACTTTTAAAATACAATCTGATTGTATTCAGTTGAGGTATACAAATGGTTTATTTGCAGTGACTTCAAATTTATATTAACATTATTGGTACAAAAAGCTGGGTACACAAAAATGCCTTGCTTTCTTTGTGAACGGAACAGTCCGGCAAAGCAAAAGCATTGGATTTTCTGATTCATTTTTAAATCCATTTTTGCTCACAAGCGCATTCAATTGGCAGGTTCTATATATATATAAGGCATAACACATTAAAAAATGCTGTCATAAAATGACGTAATTTTTTTAAGTAGAAAAAGGTGCATCTTCAATGGCTGATTTTCCCCTATGATCTCCCTTCAATTTTCATCTAATTGCATAAATAGGCAACTCAAAGTGTGTTTTGATGACTGATAAAAAAATTTAAATGGGCGGTTCACAGGTGTTTATTTAAAAAAATAAATTCAATTTTACTGACTTTCCACAATAACAGAAAACGCAAGATAATGTTGATATTTCTTTTATTACCAAAAATATCATACATATTTACATCTAAAAGTTTTATAATGTTTTATGTTATATAAATATGCATATTTAATGTGGATAAAAAGGGGGAATCCTCCAGGAATTAATAGGAATGCCAATAATGGATTCTTGCAAGACATGGAAGTACTTTCCTGACAAATTGAAATCTATTAGAGTTTCTATAAATTATAAGTAAAAAAGAAATGATAGAGAAAGAAAACAAATAAGTACATTATATAACAAAATCATACTTGTATATAATACATAATGTGATAAAATTAAAACTATTAATTAAAAAATACAGTAAGTAAAAGTTACACTAGTCTGCATGATATCGGATGACTAAAAACCAATGCCCCCCCTTAATGTGTTTTTTATGCTATTTACACAACTGTTCTTAGTTTTCGTCTATCATGTATAGTTTGTTTGCAATCAACCAGAGTTGATTTTGAAGATTCATTGCCTAGAACAAGCGTCATGGCAGCGCCATGCAAAAGGGTGGAGGGGGCGGCCGCCTATGGCGCGCGGAAATTTAGGCGGTGCCAGATTTGTATTACCATCTCCATTTTTGGCTTATCACAAGAAAAAGTTAGGGGTGGGGGGGCGCCACATTGAAACTTGGTCCCGGGCACAGTTTTCTCTTCAAACGCCACTGCATGTAATGTTCACATATAATGCAAATGTACACTTGTGGATGCTTGCAAACTTATCTAACGACTTTTAAAATACAATCTGATTGTATTCAGTTGAGGTATACAAATGGTTTATTTGCAGTGACTTCAAATTTATATTAACATTATTGGTACAAAAAGCTGGGTACACAAAAATGCCTTGCTTTCTTTGTGAACGGAACAGTCCGGCAAAGCAAAAGCATTGGATTTTCTGATTCATTTTTAAATCCATTTTTGCTCACAAGCGCATTCAATTGGCAGGTTCTATATATATATAAGGCATAACACATTAAAAAATGCTGTCAAAGTGGGCATTTGAATTGAATTTTCCAAAGCGATAGTACTGGAAATGAAAAAAAAATGGTCATACTAAGAAAATAATTGTTGTAAATCAAGGTCTAATCCATTGAAACATAAAATAAAAACACAGGTTGCAAGGCTGCCACAGGTGACTATTTCTTTAATCTAACTGGCACCACTTTCTTAAAACTGAAATCCATAATAGATGCTTTGATAACATTTGCAAGAAAAATATATTTCAAACTTTATATTAGAAAAATTCTGGTGCGCCCAGAATATAAAAATAGTTGCCTGAAACAGCCCTGAGGTCGCTTATAAATCTCTGCAAAAAATCACAATAACAAGTATCATGTTTTTGCTTTTAAAAATGAATCTGAAAATGTGTGAGACAATTTTGAGTTGTTGAGGATACAAAAATATTTTTTATACACTGTCTTTACATGATTCTGAAAAAACCAGTTCTTACAGAAAAATTAAATTTTGAAAATAGCCAGATAAAATCGTTAAACTAGGTTTATATCTAAATTTGATTTAGTTTTTGTTAATGAAACAAGTACAGTAGACTCCCTCAAATCCGGAACGCTAAAATCCATAACTCTAAAAAATGCACACATAATTTATGGATATCAATAATGAAATATTCAGTTCAGATATATGGACAAAATTCACTTTTATAATTTTATATCAATTCCATTTTATTTTAATTTGTAATTTTTGTTAATAGTACTGAATTCATGTCATTTTTTTTCATGGAAGAAGAATAAATTTATTCTGAAAAAATTCAAGATTTTTCTGATATCATTGGTAATCACAATCTTCTTATCAAATATATATATATATATATATATATATATATTAATCAAACTTTTTTGGTTATTAAATCTAAATCTGGCTAAACCTGAAATAAAACTTCCTTATTTTGATATTTTGTTGTGAATTAGTAATGTACCTTTATGAGGCTAGCTACATTGATAATTTAGGAAAAATATATTTCATGTTTATAATGAATATTTAATCATATATTATTGATTATTAACTTGACCTTTGCTTTTAATATTTTAATCACTTTGATAATTATCTAAATTTTGTTTTATTTTAATTTATTACATATTTTAATATTTTATTACTGTATTGTAAAGCATTCATTTTAGTTTTCATTGCATTATTAATTGCTTTCAAATTCCTGTTTAAAAAAATGTAAACAAAGTAATGACTAGAAAGCAACAAAATTCTAAAATCCGCATAACGTCTGGTTCCAAGCTGTGCGGATTTGAGGGAGTCTACTGTATTTAACTTCAAAATTTACATCTGCCTGTTGGAAAGGATTTTTAAATTATTCTTGATGTAGATATATTTTTCATAGCATGTATATTGTGAATGTGATATGTTATTTTGTATTATTTTAAAGTGCCATAATTTTTATTTATGAGTTGCAATTTCACTGTATTTTGTATTAAAAAAGTACGATTTCGCCATAAAATGCAACTATTTGTAGAACTTTTCCCATCATTTCTTTTTTATTCATAATTTACTGAGACTGCAATAGATTTCAATTCGTCAGAAAATTACTTTTTTGTCTTGCAAGAATCCATTATTGGCATTCCTATTTATTCCTATGGTATTCCCCCTTTTTAGCCACATTAAATATATATATTTATATAACATAAAATCTTATCTAACTTTTAGATGTAAATATGTATGATATTTTTGGTAATAAAAGAAATATCAACATTATCTTTATTTTTCTGTTATAGTGGAAAGTCAGTAAAATTGAATTTATTTTTTAAAATAAAACCTGTGAACCACCCATTAAAATTTTTTTATCATTCATCAAAACACACTTTGATTTGCCTATTTAGATGAAAATTGAAGGGGGATCATTGGGGGAAATAAGCCATTGAAGTCTCACCTTTTTCTACTTAAAAAAAAATGACAAGCCATTTTATGACAGCATTTTTATAGAGTGAGGTTCACAAAATTTTGTTTAAATGAAAGTTTACTTTATTCTGAACGAAACAAAAAAATTGAAACCTCTAGCTTAGAACTGAAAGAAGTTATGGACTTTTTTCTTATCACATGTGCTACTCAAAATGGCGGCAAATCGGCCGTCTTTTGAGCTATTTAACAGCTCTTTACTCATAAACCGTTTGATCAATTTCTATATAATTAATATTTTTCGAATCAGCATTAGAAATTCTACAAATTCACAGAATTTTATCGAAATTGGTGATGGTGGGTGTCGTTATTGGAAAAATCTGGGTGATTTGACATGGAATGTCCCGTAGAGTGTTTGTCGCCTCCTGGAATATTTGGACTCAAATGTTAGAAAACAGAATCATCTGTGGAGGTGTATGAACAATATTTGAAATTTCAATAAAATTATTCACAGTTTTCAAAATAAATTTTCAACACTCGATGATACACAAAAAATGAAGGAAAGAACTACAGTGTCAGCAAAATAAAATCTTGACACTCGTTGAAAAAATGTGAAGTTTGTCACATATAGCCCTTACGGTATTTCTTTTTTTATTTTTGCAGTTATTTTAGTTGGTATTAACAGTGCGTCTTGTTTTTAAAAAGTAACAGAGTAGGCAAAAGTCTTTCCCGGGCCTTTTGAACTGATTTTTTGTGGGTACTGTCATTTTTAATGTACTGCTATATAGTAATACAGCCTTGTCTTTTTTAGGACATAGTGTTCCCCAATGCTTATTAAATCTAAGTTTTACGACTTACAGGAGCATTTTGTTTTAATCAAGCCAAAGCACAGGGTTGTAAAACAGGTGATCATTTTCATTCAGCTGTTCTTTTAAAAAATGTGTAGTTTTAAGTAACACTCCAAAATTTAAATCATTTGTGCATAACTCATGATTCTGTTTACATTGCCAAGACATTATTTCTTAGAAATATATTTTTTACAAAATTAGGACTGCTTCTAGGAGTGTTTGTCATTTCTAAGAAATTACTCGCTACTGGAAAAAATTTTAATTACTAGTAGGGAGAAATGGCGAAACTTTGGTGTAAAAGTGTTTGTTGCTGGAATATTTCGTAGCTGTATGTCTATAAATGCTATCATGAAAATAATCATGGAATCACTCATGTAGGAAGACTTAAATTAAAAAAGATGACTCAAATGGAACAAAATCAAGTCACCTCTGAGAAATGTGTGAACAGGATTGAAATTTCGATAAAATCATAGAAATTAAAAGACCTATTCAATAAGCCCCTAAAAATATTAATAATAAAAATGAAAATGCAAAGCAGTATGCTAATGAAGAACATTAATAGAAGATATAAAGGCAATGAGAAATAATAAATATCACTTTTGTTAATACTGGTAAACGTCTGTCTGTGTGCAAAACCCCCTTAAATCCTCAAAAACATTTTTCCGATTTGATGCTTGAAAATACAATATATATATATATATATATATATATATATATATATATATATATATAAGCTAAATTTTCGATACACCTGAAAATGACTGTCTTGAAAAAAATCCCGTGGTAATTAACGATAAAATTAATTAAAAATCTCTTTTTTAATGAATTTCAGCTTAATTGAATCAAAAGCATGTGTCAATTTAACAGAATTTGTGTACTAGGCAATTATTTAAAAGGCGATATCGTTCGTTCTAAAAAATATGAACACACAGATTGCAGGAGAGAACGTGAAATTGAGAGATATTTAAAAGATTCTAAAATTCGCTTTCACAGCCCCATTATTTCTCGAAATATCCTTAAAAATCGACTAAAAATTCATTTTATTTCATCACTCTTTCAATCTGTCACGATGTCTGAAGGAACGAAAATCAAACTGCAAAATTATCAAAGTTTTCTCTGGCAGTTGGTGTCACGTGACATCAATTGCTAGGAAATTTTTAAGGGGGTCTGTAACATTTTTTCTTTATATCGTAGAAATTCTAAACTTGTACTGTTAGACGTAGAAAAACATCTATTTCATATTTTCTAAAAATCGTATCCATAGATTTATAAAAACCCAATTTATGAATTTTTATCGAAATCTTACTTATTTTTTTTGGCTTTAATTTCGATGTTATTTGATCAAACAGATGCACTGGTGAGGTTAAAAATGATATCAGAATTTAATATGTTCTCTGTTTTTTCAATGAGACAAAAAATTTCGGTTCTATGAAAAAATCCGTATTTAATTTGTAACAGATATTGGTTTTCTTGCTCATCAGTTCACGCGAAATTGTTCATATTGAAAAACTAAATGTCCCATTCCTTTTAAAAATAAGAAAAGCTGAAAAAAATCATGGTACTAGAAAATTAGGACGCGGGGGGGGGGGGGAGAGAAGGAGGAAAAAGACGAGTGCTAATTTTTTTTAAACCTCAGCGTTTTTTACCGTTTTAGTTCGCTGATTATATATTACCATTATTCGCCATTTGTTTAAAATTTTAGATGCATAATAAAGCATGATATTAAATATTTAAGATAAAGGATGACGCGTCGAATTCCATAATTAAGATAGTTCATGACACATGATATAAGTTTTAAAAAAATATTTCGCGTTAAATGCCACTGTTTACGAATAATAATTTTTACAAAGATCTTAAATTCTTGCTTTGAAAAACCGCGACTTCGAGTAACATATCTACTGACAGGTTGTTTAATGGAGTTTCATTCAGATACAGTTTTGTTGATAATAGAGTGCAATCCCTTGTAATGGAATGTGGATCTAATATCGCGAATTAGATTAAAATAGCCAGCTTCGCCCGCTATCGAATTGCCGTAGGCAGTGGGGATACGGTTGGAGTTTCGTTCGAAAAAGAGGGTTACATTTGGCAGTTCGTGCGCAGCACACCTGCTATCGCTATCGTACGCATCTTGGACACGATTCGAGTTTCATTCACTTCGAAGCTTGTTCGAAAAGGAAGAGAACATTTGGCAGTGCGTGCGCAGCATGCAATTGATATATGCTGTCGTAGGCAGTGTGGACGCGGTTTGAGTTTCTTTCAAATCTACATCTTATGTGAATTTAAGTAGCCCGAACAATTCGAAGTTCGTTCGCTTCGAGATTTCATATAATTAGTGGCCCCGATTAAAAGGAGGAGGCCCCAGCAAGCCTGCTATACGCTGCCATAGGCAGCAGGGACACTATTTAGGATTCGTTCACTTCGAGGTTTTCTAAAAAAGAAGAGGACCGCCAGCGAGCCGACACTGCCTGCACACCACGCCTGATATACCGTGCCGTAGGCATGAGATCACCCAGCCAATCAATCAGCCTACCGTTAGGTATAGAAACAATATGTCCACGAGGAGAACACACGTTGCCTGGCACAGTGTAGCAGGGAGGTGCACATTTATGGGACTTAAAAAATTTACAAAGGGTTACAAAAATTAGTAAGATATAAGTAATGAATGCAATAACATCCAATAGACACAATCAATAAGTTGTAACAAAACGTTTGCAGTGAGCTTTCTGCATGGATGCAAGATCTTCATTCTCAGGACAGATTTCAGTCTTGGAGAGATTTTTGGTTGATAGTAAATTCTTATTTATATATATAAATAATAGTAATCTTACTATAAAGAAGCTATGATTACATTCTTTTATTGTAAAAGATCAATTTTTAGCCACAATGCAAAGTATAAAAATTTTCTATCTCATTTTCATTTGGTTATTTCTAATACTCAGAAAAATTTTCAGTCTTGACTTGGATGGACATTTTGCACCCATGGTTTTCTGTCGCAGTAGATAACAGTATTATGCTCTATATATAATATGTACAGATGAGGTCATTTTCTTATAATATATAGTACATTTGATCCCTAAAGAAAAACAAGTTACATATTACAAAATATTGCACACTAAAAATATATTATTTATAGTTACTGAGGTAAGTGTTATAAAAACAAAAAGGTTAAATGACGGCTTAAAATATGTTTGGATATAAAATATGTTTAGATCAAATAAAATTTTCCGAAGATTTTCTCTTAGTGACAATTTTTTGTTAAATTCGAAATGATGTGGAAGTAGAGTACCTCTCCCATAAATATAGTGGGTAACAATGCCCGCTCCATTTCGGCAATTACAATATAGATATGAAATTTTTTAAATTTGTTTTGAAATGAAGGAAAGCACCATGCTCTGAAAGAAAGGGAATAAGGATTGGAGTTGGGCAGATGAAACTCTCACTCGGCAGTGCGTGCGCAGCACGCCTGCTATATGCTGCCATTGGCAACATGGTCACGTTTTGAGTTTCGTTCGAAAAGAAGGAGTTTATCCGAAATTGCGTGTCCGGCACGCATGCTATATGGTGCCGTAGGCAGCAGGGATACGTTTCAATATTCGTTCGTTATCTTTAAGATTTCATATTATTAGAATCCCTGATATAATTGGGCATTGCATGCGCAGCACGCCTACTATACGCGTCCGTAGGCACCGGGAACACGGTTCGAATTTCTTTGGAATAAAAGGAGGATATTCGGCAGTTCATAAGCAGCACGCATGCTGTATGGTACAACAGGTACATGCAATCGCATGGGGACACGGTTCGAGGTTTGTTCAATTCGAGATTTACGTATAAAAGAAAGTGCTTACTATCAGACGAAGCCATCTAGTAAATTATTAAAACTTAAAACAAACTTTGTTTTTAAAAAGTTCTTTAACAATTACCTTTTTGATTGTAGTAAAACGTAAATTATATAATTGAACTTATTAACAATTTTGCAATGGAGACTCATCATTCAATTCCATGAACATGTTTTTCCTTTAAGTTTAATATTACAACGCATTTGTTTTTTATAAGTATATAAAATCTATATTAATAAAAGAACAAAACGTTCTGTCTGCGTGTGTGTGTGTGTGTCTGCGATAGCTAGCAAAATCTACAGCATGTACGAGGCTCAAAATTTTTTTGAGAGTAGCCCCAAATCTCTCCTGATGCACTTGAGCTTCAGAATTTCGAAATTCTATTTATTAACTGAGTAATTAATTAAATTCCAAAGATCACTCTCATAAAAAATCGCCTTTTTCTTCTTTTTTCCCCCTTCATTTAGTTATGGCATAAAATAAATGGCATAAAATTTTCGCATAAATAATTAAAAAAGCTAGAACAGACCTTTAAAATCCATAGACTGGCAAACTGTTAGTTTAAATGATGATTTTTTATCACAGCGGTTGTAAACCATGGAGGAAAAAGATAGGTGGTGGTGAAGTAAACCGAAAAAAGGGTTGCAATATTAAACCATTTATCGCTCAAATTTTAATGTCCCAAACAAAAGCATGTGGAAGGGATTTTGTATTAATAAGACGAATTGAAAGAAATGAGTTACAGCTGAAGCATATTTTACGAAGAAATAGTAATTTTTTAAAATGGTCTTTTTTCTATTATATTATATATTTTAATAAAATGTTTGCTTTTTAAATAATTGAAATTGATAAATTCGAAATAATTAAATGTCAAAATAAAATAAAATAAAATATTGAAAACATTTGATTTGAACTAAAAATTGTATTACTAAAAGTTTTCTTTTTTTTTCAGAACTTTTTAATACTTTATAACGTAGATGAAAAATGTTTATGATTTAACAACATATTAATAATTCTATGTCAATATATAAAATATATTTATGAAAACATTTTTTTTAAATCATGAGCGAAAACTTAAATAACAAGTATTAGTCTAAAAGCTAGATTTCAGAGTGCAAACGATTTTAAGACATTAACGAAAGAATGTTAACTTTTCAAGCAAAATCTTAAATGATGCATCTATATTGATATTTCAAAGTCATATGATAAAAATAATCACATAATTCTTGCCTATGATTGATCTATTTGTATCTTTTCTGCATTCCGATCGTGTATTACAGTCAATAATGGCTCAAAACATTATTTTACTGGTAAATATCAACACTTTAACACGAAACTAACGCAATCGTTGGATGCATGTTCCCTCCCGTGTTTCTCACTGCTCATTTTAAGTATTTTTAGAGCTTAATATTAGTTGTTGCTTTTAAAACCGAATTTTCAATGAGTCAGCTACGACATATTTCAGGCAATGCATTTCTGCATGCTTCCAGTTAATGATAAAATCATACAAATTTCAAGTTCGTTTAATATTGTTAATACGGACCCGGGCAACGCCGGGCGGGTCAGCTAGTACGTAATAAATATGCACTATACTAATTTGTTATAATTGGTTACGCTAAACCAAGTAAATTTATTTTTGATTTATTATTTCGTAGGAAATAAATTTATTTCAGATGTATATATGATTTCAAATTAAATATTTTCAGTGCGCTTTTCCTTTTTTTATCCAATTTAATTAATTGTAGGCTATTAGAAAATTGTTGTGAAAGGAATTATCCGTGACAATGTCATTATTTTGTTGCTGACCATGAAGTATGAGGGAATTTCAGTATAAGATATTTGACACCAGACTGTTTATTGTAATGCTTCAAAATATTTTTAATTAATTATTCTTAATCTATTTCTCTACTTTTAAACTGGTTTTTAAAATCTTGCTCTTAAGCAGGCATTTTTATTCTGCTTGTAGATAACGAAAATGAATCTGAACGATCTGAAACACATTTTTTTGAAAAATTGCTACTTTGATAATTTTCATCTAATGAACTGACCGGTTTATTGCCGATTTTTTGAATAAAATATGTTATTTGTGTGATTTTTTGTTAACGCCTGTTGTTCCATTGTGACTATTATACTTTCTAAAGACTCTATTATAAGTCTGAGTTTGATGTTTTCTCTGCATACACTTCATCATCCAATTTTTATGAATTGATCTTAGACTGATCCACGTGCGCTGTATTTTTAAATTGCACAATAAAATGTAGTTTGCTTTATTTATTGTCATTTATACAGGTTATTAAACATATTAAAAATATTATTGCATTATTGAATTATTACCATGAAATATAACGTGAATTAATAATGTAAAATCTTGTCCCAATAATCCTTCATGTTAGATTAAATAAAATAATTTTGAATGTATTCCGACTAAATATATTTTTAAATTGTCATTTATCTTACCATAATTATAATTATTTTTATCTCAATGTCTATAAAATGAATCGTTGTTTCCATTCATGGTGAAAACGTAGAATTTTATCCTTAAATTTGCTTTATATTTTTATTTATAGATGATATCAAAATACTTTATTTATAAATATTTGCTTTATTTTTTATTTAAAATATTTACTTATAAATTTTATTGTATTCTTTATGATGAATTAATTGATTTATGATGCTGTTTACTTGATTCTTTATAATTTGTTTTTAGTTTAATCATTATACAATTACAAAATGCATCAGATGCACCTTTATTTCTCCAAGCATCAGATAAATAGATTTCTTTAGTAGTTTTTAATGCTATGATGAAAATGCTATTTCAGTTCAGTTTTCTACATTAATTTTAAATTTTTTTGATAAATTTATTTTTCTTATTTTGGCTTTTAATGAATCCTAAATAATATTTATTTTTTGCAGGTTCTTAAAGCTATAAAATTAGGTATTGATCACGTAACTCAAATCTTTAAAGTCTGAAATATGCATCAAAGTACTTTAAAAGATATTTTTGAAAAAACAGCTTCCAACTCAAAACAGGGAAAAAACTTTTTGTGCGAGGTATGCAACAAGGAATTTTCTGACATGATTAACCTAAAAAGGCATTTGTTAATTCATACTAGTAAGAAACGTTTTGTGTGCGAGATATGCAACAACAAATTCTATCAAAAGTGTGATTTGAGTAGGCATATGTTAATTCATACAGGTAAGAAACCTTTCAAGTGTGAGCTATGCAACAAAAAATTTTCTCATAAATGTAATTTAAGAACACATCTCTTAATTCATACTGGTGAGAAACCTTTTGTGTGCGAGCTATGCAACCAGAAATTCTCTCAGAAATCTACTTTAAGCACACACCTTCTAACTCATACTGGTGAGAAACCTTTTGTGTGCGAGATTTGCAACAAGAAATTTTCCCGCAAGTGTAGCCTGAAAAGTCATTTGTTAATTCATATTGGTAAGAAACCTCTTGTATGTGAGATATGCAACAAAAAATTCTATAAAAAGGGTGATTTAAGTAGGCATCTATTACTTCATACTGGTGAGAAACCCTTCACTTGTGAGCTATGCAACAAGAAATTCTCTCTTGAAGGCAATTTAAGAACACATTTGTTAATTCATACTGGTGAGAAGCCTTTTATGTGCGAGATATGCCACAAGAAATTCTCTCAAAAATTTATTTTAACCAGACACCATCTTGTTCATACTGGTGAAAAATCTTTTGAGTGCGAGATTTGCAAAAAGAAATTTCCTCAAAAAACTGCTTTAAGTAGGCATCTCTTAATTCATACTGGTGAAAAACCTTTTGTCTGTGAGACATGTAACAAGAAATTCAAGCAAAAGGATGATTTAAGGAAGCATCTGTTGATTCATACTGGTGAGAAACTTTTTATCTGTGAGATATGTAACAAGAAATTCTCTCAGAAAAGTAATTTAAACACACATCTATTAAGTCATAGTGGTGTGAAACCTTTTGTGTGTGACAAATGCAATCACAAATTTTCTTATAAGAGTGCTTTAAATAAACATTTGATTGTTCATAATAATTAGAAACTTTTTATACTTGAGATAAGCAATAAAAAACTTACTTGAAAGCGTGATTTAAACAATCATGCTTTTATTCATATCGCAGAAAAAACTTTCGCATGTAAGCTGTGCAACAAAAAATTCTCTCGTGAAGGCTTTTTAAGAAGGTATTTATTAAATCATTCTGGTGAGTAAGTTTTTCTGTGTGAGATATATAAAAGAAATTCTCACAAAAACTACTTTCAATAGGCATTTCTTAATGCATGTTGGTGAGAAGCCTTTGACGTGTGAGATATGCAACAAAAATTTCTCTGAAATAATAATTTAAGCATTCATCTGTTAATTGATACTAATAAGAATGCTGTCGTGAGAAATATGTTATAAGAAAATTTTCTCGTAATAATCATTTAAGAAAACTTGTTAATTCACGATGGTGAGAAGACTTTTCGGTTGGATATAAGTCTAAAAATCATCTAAAAAGATTGATTTATCTAAGCTTTTGAAAATTCATATGTAGTGAGAAATTTCTGGTGTTAGGTTAAAAAAAACTTACTTTATGATAAGTCACTTCGCCAGCAAATGATTTGATGAGTCCTTGTGCGCACTGTATTCAAATCACTGGCATGGAACAACATGAACTGTCATGGCATATGATACTAGCGAAAGGAGAGCAAAATACAAAGTATGCTACTGTCCCACAAGCCCAAACTAACCATTTGACAATATGGTTGCTATAACAAAAAAAAAATACTCGGATTATTTTGCATGATTCAGGGATCATATCTAAAGTGCCGCTAAATCATCAAGTGTACCAGACACATATATACCACCCCTAGGATAAAATCCTGATGTTCCCAGATGTGCTTTTGTTTTACAAATGATTCTGAATGCGAAAACTATTACAGATCGTCACATGCTTTTCTGCTATGGATTGAATGTAGAAGTACCTTCTGAAAGTCCGTGAGCTTGCAGGAGCTTTTGTATGAAATGTACCTGAGTACATATATAAAGTTATCACGTTTTTTGTCAATTTTGGACACGCCTTCCTGTTTTAGGATGTAATACACTATCATTCATCAAACCACATCTTAGCAATAATGATATTGTTATCAATGTCTAAAAATTCTTTTGAGTTTTACGATGTTTTTTATACGTTTGTTAAGATACAATGATAGTGTTATTTATTTATTATTCTCTCATTTTATTGGTGTAAATGTCGAGAAGTTAAAAAAATTAATTTTACATGAAATATCAGTTTAAAAATATTTAATACTTAAAAGTATGTAATAATAGCTTTTTGATACATAATCCATTCAACAGCTAAAATGTCTTCTTGCATTTGCTCGAACCGTGGGCGTATGTAGTGCCTATGTAAACAAACAAAAGTAGGTACAGCCCTTCCTCATTTTTCTAGTAAACATAACAAATATAATTTTAAATCCGGTTTCTCTAACAAAAAATTATATATAAGGCAAAACAACAAGTATGATGAGATGTGGGATATTCTATATACTAGAATAAAATGATTTTATAAACACTTACCATTTTAATAATAACTTTGTAACTTTTAAAAATAGATAACAAACTAAAAAATGAAAAAAGATAACAAACTATATCGATGTAAAGAAAAAATAACCAAAAAGACAAAATTTTGATTGGATTAAAAACGATAACTATATCAAAATAGAAATTTTCCTTCGCCCGAGAGATAGCTAACAATATAGAGTGTTGTGTACTCCTCCCCCCTAAAGTGGTAATTTTATATCTGTACAACCCCTATGCAGTATGAAATTTTCTGCAATTGAATACTTGGTCTGTTTATTTTTTAACTGAAAAAATGTTAACAGACTTGCAAATAATTTTCTCCAATAATAACTGTAAATAAAAAAAATTTTGATCACATCCTTTTGTGCTTTTCTGTGTATGAACTCACTTATTATACTCACATCACTTACTGCAGTAGAATTGCATTGTGTTAAAAAAGTCTTATAGAATTAAAATGTATTTTAATCAATAATTAACCATGTAGATTTGCTAATGTGTTTGATTTATTTTGGATAGCTCTGTATAGAATACTTAAAGTTTAGAAATTGTAATCAATAAAATCCCTTTTCTTCCCACTGCTTTTTATATAGTAACATTATCATAATCTTGAAAACCTATTACCCTATTGAAAACATAATTTCACTAACTATCAGTTATACACAATAAAGTATCTGGCTCGGTAAAAAAAAAATGCTTAATGATACGTGCTTGCTATGCAAAAGGTATTATCTTGCACTGAATGAAGTACATGAATTATGTTACCGATGGTAACACATTATGTTTAGTCTTTACTTCAAACAATTACCCTTACATACCATAATGATGTGGAATATGGGTGTGTCTTTGTTAGTGAAAAATAAATGCCAAACACAGTATTTTCTATGAGAGGGATGTTTCAGTAAAGCAGGCTTCAATTCAAGCTCACAAATCAGATGCACGTGTTCAATAAAATAAATAAATAAATGTTTCACTACATATCAACAACAGATACCGACTTGTTTCTTACTTAAAATAGAGTTACATTATCAAAATGCACTTTAAAGAATTACCCTCCATAATGCATAACATATCCTAATTATTTTGAGTGTTAGTTTATTGCAAACAATTGAATCGTCCAAATTGAACCAAAAACTTTACAGCTAATTCAGGCTTTATTACAAAACTTTCCGGTAAATAGTTATCCAATCGGATACTATTTTGCAGCATTAATTAAAACATATTGAACACCATCGGTGTTTTACAAATTTTTATGTCAAAAACATAATTTTCCTGATGTTACTTTTTTCTATTAGCAACGAGAAAGCATCAGAATGGCGAAAATTTTCTCATTTCTCGGAAACTTTTGCGTAAACTTTCACAAATCTTTAATTCTCCTAGTTAGTGATATCTACAGATGCCGATAACTTCTGGAATAAATGACGGAACAGATGCACTGCAATGTAGCATTTTCGCAATTTCTGCATTATCTATAATTCAAGAATTAATGCATGATATTTGATTAAACTTTACCTTCTGTAATAGCTGTATAATACGAAATCCGTTCCGCGAGAATTTTCTCTGACAGAATATTTCAGTCAGCAAAAGTTGATTGACCTTGATGAAAGGGAGAATTTTACTCATTATTCTTGCTCGCCGCACATTTTCCAGCATTTCACACGGAAAATGTTGGTCATTCATTCCGCTTTGATCAACTGACCAACAAGAGTAGTGCGAGAAATTAAAAAACCCACAAACCTATCTACCGAACACGCAGCAAGCTGAGTAGCAAGCATGTATAGTTTGTTTATTTGATCACACAATATTTTCTTGTAGTGTGTTTTGAGTTATGCGTTAGGACATGTATTTTTAAGTTAAAGTTAAATTTTTAACTATGACAGGGTGCGTATAAATTCAGCAGATTCGATTGAAATGGGCTGCAATTTTAGAGTTTCATATAGAAAGCTTTTAGAAATGAATTTTTATTAAAAGTTTTTGGATAACATTCTTTTTTTCTTTTCTAAATTAAAATTTTAAAGTTATCATATTAAAGAAACTTGTTTATGAATTGTAAACAATACATTTTAAATAGCAATCCATTTCTAGATTTGATTGTAGTTTGCAAAATTTATGTCTATTGAATGTTAATGTTATTCACGTAAATTTAATTTACATTTAAAAAAAATCATTTATTATGACTTACTGAAATAGAATCCGATTTCTTGAAGCTTCAAATGTACAAAGTCTGAAATATCGCTTTATTCTAACATTTAGTTTTCGAATTATGTATAAAAAAAAGACTTGCCATTTCAAAAAATTACCAACCAATCGAAATTGAATGTTAAAATTGAGCATTTGTACTGATAATCTGCATTTGTTCAATTTTTTTCTGAAATGAAAATGTTTTATTATGTATGAAGTTAACTTGCTTAACATGACGATAGTCATGTCTGATTATTTAAAAAAGAGTAACACTATATTTTCCTAGTAACTTTAAACTAATTAACTACAAAAAAAAAAGCCTTCAGGAACAAGAAAATAATGAACTGCTTGAAATTTTCCTTTTGAAAAGTTCTGGCAGAAAATTATTTTCAATTTTTTTAATATTTCTCAATTACTAAATTTTCGTATATGAAATTCTGCATGTTCTGTGACTCACCACGTATTCCTAACAAATCAACGTATTTTTAATACTTTTTTCTTTATTCCGGACTCCTTCAATTTTTTTCTTCAAAAATTTAGTTTAAATATCATTACCATCTTCTTTTTTAAGGATTTCATTAAGATGGAAAATGTTATTAAAAATTTGAAGAATATAAAATAAGACAGACTTGAATGCACTTTTTATAAATAAATTTATATACAAAAAATTAAAGCACTAAAAAATATTTAAAAATACAAGAGAAAACATTTCGCCAACGCAAGGCCTCATCAGTGTAGCTTGGCGAAACGCTTACTCTTGTATTTTTAAACGTTTTTTAGTGTTTTAATTTTTTGTATATAAATTTTATTTATTTATAAAAAGTGCATTCAAGTCTGTCTTATTTTTTATAATTCAAACTTTTAATAGTTTTTATATTCAGATGTTAAATGTATGTGTATTGCAAAATGGAAAACGTTAATTTGAATCTCAATGTTTCAAATCGCTTAATTCCTTCGAAAAAAAGTGCTTTTAATTTAATTTTTAATCTTTTACCACCGGTTTTGAAAACAGAAAATTTTCTACAATTGAATCATGAAAATGTTCTGATTAAATACGGTATACTTAACAATAAAAAATAATTGGTGAGAACAATGACGGATTCTGAGCACCTTAATTGGCAATGCATCTGAAGGGTGATGTGGTTTCGTTTGTATTTATGTGGGCCAAATATCTACATGATATAGTGGATATATGCCCCAAAGGGGGTATGTCCTCCATGGAGGTCGTTCTAAGGGAACTTAATCTATATTTACGCAAGATAATCCAACTTTCCAAGAAAACCACAGAAAACTCCGAACAGTTAGGCCGATGGCTGCGATTGGTTTCGAACCCAGCACATGCCGTTTACCAGTTTCGAAGGCAGAACCTCTCGGTCACTGGAGAGCGAAAACATTATGACCACCTAATAACATATCGGTCCACCTTTAATCCGTAATCAGCTGCAACCCGCATTCCTATGGATACCACAAGTTTTAGTGAACAGGAGAACCAAATGTTATTGTACCAAATGAAATTATACGAAATGTTAAAGCAGCAGTCTCGCAAACCCGTGAATTTCCGATAGGATTGTTTGCTTTTTCCATGACATCACCCTAAAAGTGCTCTATCCGATTAAACTCCGTTGAGTTAGATGGCGAGGACCTTAATTCTGAGAACTGGAATTCAGTATTACGTTCCTGGAATCACTCTTGAACAATTAGAGCCATGTGATATGAAGCATTGTTTTGCTCGGAGCTCCATTTTCATCTGGGAAGACAGATACCATGTAAGGTTATACGCAGTGAAGTTAGGGTAATCCGTGGCCTTTATAATCTGTTCTACCACAATCGCAAATCGCAGAGACGTTCATAAGAACTTTTCGTAAACAGGCAACCACTGCCCTGTGTATGACTTGTTTAAAATAAAGGGGCAACAGCTCGCCTGGAACACGATCTACTCTAACACGTATATCGGCGTGTTAAAGTATGAATCGTGGTTCATCCTACTAAGAAATTCTCTCCTTATGATCGATGACTTGGTCATGATGTTCTTGGACCTAGTGTAGGAGTAGTTGACAATGATGCTTGATTGCAACAGAAGAGGAAGGTTTGCTGCGTAGTCACATATTCAACAGTGTCATCTGCAGGGGTGCCCAGAGAGGAGTTTGGCGACGCAAGATACGTCATACGATTTAGTTTTAGGGGGGGGGGGGATTTGAGTAAAGGTACATTTTGGGGGGAGGATTTTTAAATTCTTATTATTTCCTTTTTTACTGTTAAAAATTTTTTTGAGTTTTTTAATATCATTTTTCCATTTTTTTAACATTTAATTTCTAAAAATGTTCCTGTGTTTCCTTTCTTTAAATTCTAGATAAGGGCAATTAGAACTCATCCCGCTTGCTCTACTCTCAATCTTTTGAATGTGCAGTAGATTATAAGTAGATTATATTTTACGACTAGAATATATTTTACAATTGATGTTCTGTTTAGGGGGCGGGGATCAATGTTAAAGTATGAAGATTTTTTTTTTTGGGGGGGGAGCAAGTTTATTTTTTTTGTTGTTGGATTTGTGTCATTGGGTTTGTGGGAGTGGTCACCACTGGTCATCTGAACTGTGTACTCCAAAAACATTCTACTAGAACCTATATCGTATTAGAATGTGAATTCAACTAGTAACTTGTGCCAATTTTCCAGACTCAGAGACATTCTTTATATTTGATAGTGAGCGGGCTTTCTGTGGAATGGAATCTATTGGCGAATTTATCATCACGCATCCATTTTATATCTATATTATAAAGGCCAAACGTATCTGTGTGTAACGCATATGTCATTTTGCGAATGGCAACACTTTTTCCCTGTAATTTCGGTTTTGCAATTTTCGCTACTACAAAATTTTACACTTCTATACATAGTACATTTTAAATTTTTACACCATCAGATAGAGAAAAAATTGACTTTTAAATGCCATTTGTTTGAAAGCTGTATCTCAATTTCTTTTTGAGATATTAATTTTTGTATAGTTTTTAGTATCAATTTTGTAATTGTGGCAACAGAATTGCTCCATTTTCTTTTAAATTGAAAAAAAAACCAATAGAAATTAAAATGCGCAACACTTTTCCATGCAATTCAGTTTTGTAATTTTCGCTACTGCAAATTTTACATTTCTAAACATCGTACATCATAAATTTTTATATCGTCGTATAGAGAAAAAAATGTACTTTTAAATGCAATTTGGTTCAAAGCTGTACCTCAATTTATTTTTGACACAATTATTTTTTTTAATTTTTAGTATTAATTTTGTAATTGTGTTTTGTAAAATATGTCTGTTATAAAATCAGGTGAATTTTGGTTTTATTTCGTTTAATAATTTGAATAACTGAGTTTTATAGTATTTTGTTAATTTTAGCTTAAAATAATATTTCTTAAGAGTTAGACTGACCAATGTAATACTTATTTTTTACTGTAACTAATTTTGCAGATTTATTATAAATAAATAAAACAGCTCTTTTTTAAAGATTTACTTTCGTCGAATTTCGACGGGATCCACCTCGTAAGTACTAACAGTGATATATCAAGAGTAATGAGTCGTGTAGTTTCGGAGATATTCCTTTTGAATCGTCTGGCCATTGAATTATGCCCACTATGAAAGTCCTTTAGATAATCTTTCTCCCAGCACAGGCAGATGTCATCACAAAATTGATTATATAGACTCCCTAGCAACGGTTAAATGTCATTTTTACTTGATTACGCGCTCTCCACGTCCCCCTGAGGAGTTCATTGCAAAATATGGGGAAGGACAAAATGTATTGGTTCATCGATGTATACCTCTCGTTCCTCCACAAAGGATTAAAAGTATTCAGATTTCCATGAATATTTTATGCAGATTCGACATTAATCATAGAATGCCACTTACTGAAAATTAAATTTGCAGGATTTATAGTTTGGCTACAGGGATACACAAAAGTTATCTGTCCCACTATGGCCTATTGAGAAAAATCATTAGCAGTGCTTATTATTTTATGATGTCTCAGTCATAATGAAATATTTATGCTACACTAACATGGACTGTGTAATGCTTTCTCTTGTAAATAATAAGTTGAATTAATAGCTTGTTTACAGGAATATACAAAAAACTTTATTGCATTTTATTCTATCGAAACAAATACTTTGCGTTGTACTTTAATGGATACCAAGGTGAGCTACAAAATGTTTTGTATGGATTCCGAACACATTCACATTTATCGTTCATTTATAGAAACATACAAAAATTATTGGCTGACGAAGTGACTGATAATTGCTGGAAGTGAATGTTCTAAAATTTCATACAATTTTAACTCATTTTTAGCGTATTATGTGCACTGTAAAAAATGCCATAATACATAAAATTATTCTTTAATTTTCAACAAATAATTTCCATACACCTAAAGTATTTCCTTTCTATGCTATATTTTATCGAAAGGGTAAACAGGGTAAAATGCCATTTACTCTCGCATGCATGCGTATTGGCTCTATTGATAAGAGTATCATTCATTTTAAAAATGAAATCTCAAAAATTCAACAAATTAAAATTTCTAATTTATTTTAAAACAAAAAGAAAGCTTTCGATTTTAATAACTAAACAACTATTTTTCTTATTATTTTAAAGTTATGAAAAATATTCATAATTGAAATATATTCTAAATGAATACATTTAAAAAATATATAATAGTTAAATTAAGTGAAATAAATTGATTTTACTCAAAAAGCAAATATATATTTTAATTTTATTAAAAATACAATATGTGTATTTTATTTTTAAAAAGCAAATTAAAAATACATCTAATTCATACTTTAATTTTCTAGTATAAGTTTTTTAAAACCCCAAACATTATCTCACAATGATGAAGTCAATGATTCAGTCGATAATTTATCAAATCTTACACAAGTTCCCATTTTTATACTCATTTTTAACTCTGCCAGATCAAGCGGTCATTGACATCACGATTAAGATACTCGACTCTAAGGAATAAAGTATCGGATTTAATTTTAATGCTAACCGAAAGATTCCTTTAAAGCCGGCATTTTTTCAAATATGGAAAATTTTTTCCTACAACGGTAACAGGATAAGAAAGTTTCATCAACTGACGGATATTTTTTCTAATGTAACAGAAAAAAATATTTTTGAAGTAATGGAAATATCGCAGCAACACTGCTGCCAGTTCAGTTTCAATGATTTTAAAAAGTATATCTTAGGGTGTGGCGTGTATAAATTCTCCAGACCTTATACATGGTTCCACAAAAGAATTTAAGACATAACCGGTTATAGACAGAAACTGCTAGAAATGGTTTTTCACTGAGTTATATACTGAGTACTCCGAACAAACCATAAAAAAAATCTCATTTAATTGCACGAAATGAGGTACTAGTGTGGGGTAATAAATTTATTTAAAATATCATGCTGTGTTTCATCGAGTTCTGGAAGACTTATGTGTGATTTTTCTTTATTGTTTTATTATTTGCTTGTAAGTACTCTCTCACCCTTGTCTTGTTACATCATAATGACTTAATACTTTATTGAAATCGTTCTGTTTATTTCTAAATAACTGCTGTAAGTTTTAGAATTGCAAGAATATGTAAAACAAGGTAGGTTTTACCATGAAACATTTTTATGAAAATCAATGCAAAACTAATGTGCAGCTTTAAGAATTTCTCTCATTTTGCCCTTTAAATCTTTGTAAAAAATTGTTCAAAATAAAAATTTTCCTGTTCAGTCATCGTTTTCAAAAGAGAATTCTTCCATTGTCAGATAATCCATTTTTTGTCTAGAAATATTCGCAGATGTAAACATGGCAAATTATTTTAAATGTGAGTGATTGCGCTTTTTAACACATTCTGTTTGCTTTTGAACAGCTAACTTTTAAAATTTAGAGACAGTTTTAGAAGTTTTCAGTTTCAAGGGGCTATTTTACTTATACGAAAACACCCGCTTTCTAATGTTAATCCCATGGGGATAAAATTTAAAAATATCTTGGTTAACATTTCAATATACTTAAATTATTTTTTAAACATTGAATAACTGAGATCAATCAAACGGCGTTTTCCTCATTTTTAATTTTCTTTGCACCTTTTTTAAATGAGACTACTTTTTACTTTAGATATCGATTCCAAAAATAAAATATTCTAATAAAAATATAAACAAAATCGAATAAGCAACAAATACTATTTATAGCGATGGATCTCAGCTAACCAATGTACAAAAAATATTAAAAAATATTGAAATGGTAACAAGATATCTTTAATAAATTCTTCAATAGGATTAACATTAGTTTTTAGGTCGACGAGATAGCAAAGTAGTACCAAAAAATTTTATAATAATACTTTCAGGATTTTGGACTTTCTGAAATAGTTTTCTCTTGGTAAATTTCTTATGTATAAGGATCAAGTTTACAAAAAGATGGTTTCAGAAAAAAAATAAAAAGCCGCTGTGACATATTTAAAAATTGAGTAACATTAAAAAATACCAAAGAGTCCAATTTTGATTCTAAAGCAAATGGATGGAATAAACACCAATTTTCATATATATATATATATATATATATATATTATTTTATTTTTACGGAACGATTAAACTACAAATGTCAAACTTTATTTTAAGAAAAATCTGAGAATATTGATATTTTGTCAATTTTCTGAAAATGAGAAGTTCCAGGGTATCAGATACAGTAATTAACAATGATCAGTACAAAAATAATGGTTGATAATAATGGTAATAATAATCGTTGATTCTAATAGCTTTCACACTAATAAATTGAAATATGGCAATGTGTCGACACCATTTTTATGCAAGAACACTTGTTTTTGAAATTTAAATATTTCATGTTTCGTTCAGGCTTAAATGGAAATTGGATAAATAACGAAATTTGTGTTAATGGTATGTAAATTTCCTATAAATAAATGCGTAAAAACATCATCTATGATTTAGTCTCATAATTGTGTGCAATATTGTACCGATATCGTATTTAAGACAAAGAAAATCTTTTTCATAACTTCCATTTTATCCAACAATGGAAAAAAATAGAATTTTCTTCTTCGCTATTTGTCCCTCAAATCCACAACCCTATATTTTGGAAAAAGTTCAAGATAACACAGGTAATCACAATCTTCTTACCAAATGCATTTCTATATTAATCAAATTTTTTTGGTTATTAAGTCTGGCTAAACCTGAAATAAAACTTCCTTATTTTATGATTTTGATGTGAATTAGTAATGTGCCATTAGGAGGCAAGTTTCATTGACTGATTTAGGAAAAATACATTTCCTATTTATAACAAATATTTAATCATACATTTTTAACTATTAACTTGACCTTCACTTTTAATATATTAATCATTTAAAAAAATATCTAAATTTTTATTATTCTAGTTTATTACTTACTTTAATTTTTTATTATATTGTAAGCATTCATTATAGTTTCTATTGCATTATTAATTACATTCTAATTACTCTTTAAAAAATGTAAACAAAGCAATGACGACAAATCCGCAAAATTCTAAAAATCCGTACAGCCTCTGGTCCCGAGTTATGCGGATTTCAGGTAGTCTACTCTACTATAAAACTGTTTCTCAATGAAAAACAGTGTGTGCTGCTGCAATTCAGAGCTGTATAGTTTCCATTTTTTATATGCAGAGAGAAGTTTGTTTTGCTAACCAATGTAGTTAAAATTATATTTATATTCACCATTGAATTTTATTTTTAATATTCGATTTCCAGAAATTGTTTTTTACCTGCATTTTTCACCTTACCTTTTGTCATTGATCGATATTCTTTTTCGTATTCTGAAGATCTGAACATTTTTGTTTGAATACTGTAGACTTCTTCAAATCCGCACAGCTTGGGACCAGAGGTTGCGCGGATTTTATAATTTTGCGGATTTCTGAATTTCTTTGTTTACATTTTTTAAAAGTAATTTAAATGTAATTTATAATAAAATTACAACTACAAAGAATGCTTACAATATAATAAAATATTAAACTAAATAATAATTAAAATAATAAAAATTTACATAATTTTTAAAATCATTAAAATATTAAAAACAATGGTCAAGTTAAAAATCAGTAATGTATGATTAAATATTCAATATACAAATATCAAATATATTTTTCCTAAATTATTCAATGAAACTTTACTCATAAAAGTACATTTCTTAATTAATATCAAATTCATAAAAGAAGTTTTATTTTAGATTTAACCACACTAAATAATCAATCAAGCTTCATATTCAAAAATATATTTGGTAAGAAGATTGTAATTACCAGTGATATCAGCAATATCTTGATTTTTTTCTGAGATAAATTAAATATGCATGTAGTTATAAAAATCTTCCTTCATGAAAAAAAAAAATAAATAAATTCAGTAAAATTAACAGATTAAAATATGTATGGAAGATATAAAACTAAAAAAGTCAAACATTGTCCCTGTATCTGAACTGAGATTTGGTAAGAAGATTGTAATTACCAGTGATATCAGCAATATCTTGATTTTTTTCTGAGATAAATTAAATATGCATGTAGTTATAAAAATCTTCCTTCATGAAAAAAAAAATAAATAAATTCAGTAAAATTAACAGATTAAAATATGTATGGAAGATATAAAACTAAAAAAGTCAAACATTGTCCCTGTATCTGAACTGAATTTTTCATTGTTTACACATATAAATTATGTGCGGGTTTTAGAGAGTTGCAGAGATTTTAGGGTTGTGGATTTATAGAAGTCTACGGCATCCCGTTTTTTGTACACCTTTTGTACACACTCTTTCTCAGCCTACATTTTGTCCAGAATCTAAACTCAAATTTAACCGAAAAAGGTGATGTATATTCTGACTGAGGTCATTTTCGGGAAAAAATTATACATATGTAAATATAGTCCAAGAGCTAACAGCCCAAAAACCTATATTTTTGAGCACAAGAATAAACCTTTATTTTTAGAAGAGTAATAATAGGTGAATCTAATGATCCATGTCTTACGGAAGTGAAGGGGTACCTAAGACAAAAATGAATACCACTAGTGGCTCACTCATAGATTTATCATTGTGCTTTCTTGCTCCCAGTTTTCCATGTTTTCATATCTTTGATTGTACGGCAAACACAATGATAAACCTACGAAGCATCCACTGGTGGTATTGATTTTTTACTTATGCATCACTCCACTTCCGGCAGACATAGATCATTAGATTCCCCTATCACTACTCTTCCAAAATTAAAAGTTTTTTTTTCTTGTGCTCGATAATATAGGTTTTTGTGCTGACAGCTCTTGGACTAATATATATAAGTATTTGAAATTTTAACCTCTCTAATTTATTTGCATCCTGTAAAAATCACCAAGATCTGATGATGAAAAAAGGAAGATCTGAAGAGTCCTCAAGGGAGATGGGTGATTTTAGAATATGGAAATTCCTACTTGTTATGCATTTCGGATTGAGCCTGATTTATTTCAATGCAAGTGAAGTTGATTTTTCTTTTTTCTGCACGTGGAGTTTGAGTCCAATTGATTAATACTTTTTTGATGTGAGTAGCATTTGAGTCTGGTTGATTTCTACTTTTTTCTGCGGGTCATGATGACTTCTACATTTTGGTTGAGCCAAGTGCATTGAGTTTGGGGACAGAGTGATGCACATTATTTTGAGCTTGTTGTCAGTTTTCGATTGGGTTTTCATTCATGAGAGAAAATTTTGGTTTGATCTAATTGTTTCAAAAGGAAGTCTAAATATATCTGAAGATAAAAACTACATACAATAATAGCTCCATAACAGACACTTACAAATAATTATTCAGGAATACTTTTTAATTTTTTATATAGTAGGTCATTCAATGTCCCATGTGGGACAACTTTTCTATACATTTATGCTGTTTTAAAATTGTTATTATATCCTCAAATTAACAGTCATGCTAATATGAAAATGTTGAGATTTTGGTCATTTTTAATGGGTAGTGTATTAACGATCGCACGCTGAACATTTTGTCATTTTTCATGGAATAATCCTGAATAGGGCAGATTACTCAGGTGTAGCATTTAAAATACACATTCCCAAGCGCTATTAGTGAAATAGTACGTAAATTAAGTGCTTTACTTCGGAAATTTGAGAGGGACCCAAAATAATTGTAAAATGCATGTTCTAATTTCCATTTTCCTTTTTTTTTACATTGCATTTTTATTTTATATTATTTATTCCTTTTTTTCGTAGGGAAAATTCGCCTACTGCGAGAGGAAGTGTCAATATGTTGTTAACTAATCATATAGCATCCTGGTGTGCTGGTAAGAAACCATTCGTGTTTTATGCATATTGCTACAAGTACTGAATGTATTTGAAGTATATACAGGGAACATATAAAAGATATTTAATTATATGTGAACTTTGTTATGCCGCTCCCGGATATAACATTAACATCATTGATAAGATTTTTGTATAAAGAATTAAAGACCAAATGAAAAAGGTCCCAAAACGACAGCACGCTTCCCCTGGATTCAGAGGTTAATCGGGACCACAGACTTCTAATATAAGCAGACGCCACATTCCATTGTTCTCTCGGAAAGGTTTCGAATCTGACATCTTTGGCTTTCATCGCCAAAAAGATGCCGTTTTTTGGCGTTGATCGCTTGATTGGCAACTTTCAGATTTCATTCTCGCAGTAAAATAACTGTGAACATAAAAGCGAAACTACAAGCTGTTGTTGCTGCAATTGTCATTTTGGAAGCTAAAATAATAAGTTCATAAAAGAACCGTTAAAAGGTAAATTAAAGAGTAAAGCAGAAGTACGGTCAACTTAAGACAAATATAAAAAAGTGAGTTTCGGCGGGAATGCGATAAAAAAATTCCGAAGAGATTTTAGCGGGAGAAAAACCGCATTCGCGTGCTAAATCTTCCCTCCGTCGCTTGACGGAAGGCAACAATCCCGGCGTCAAGAAAAGGTTGCCGATGTGGAGTCTAGTTATGAGAAGGTTGAGATCGAACAGCTTTTCTACGTATCGCTGCTGGTGTTAACCAGTGTCGTGCATACAGAAAATCGCGCCCGGGGCGAAGTTTCAATTTATTCAAAAAATTCCAGGAGAAGGAACTCTTGAGCATTTTACAAAACATTAATTAGCCAAAGAATATATATATATTTTTACAATATTTATATGTAGTATTTATTGTTTATTTGTACACAGTGAATGTATTAATTAATACCTTAAAAATTTATTGGTCCATAAAATACATTAAATGTTTATTTCGACTTTATTTCGTTTAGACCAACTGAAGTTTCCAGCTTTTTGCAGGACATTTTACACATACTTCAATATGGATTCCAATTAGAATACACAGCATAATAATTAGGTTCCTCTATTGCATTATGCATATCTTTATGCACCATTTTTGGCATTTGGCATTAAGATAGCATTTCTAATTAATTGTTCAGTTATTGATTGTCTATTGTCCTCTGAGTGCTTGCTGTTTTCCTCCTTTATAGTTTCAATTAAGGATGCTGCAAGACAATAGTTTTAAAGGTGCACTGTCATAATAGATAAAATATTAATTATAAATTTTTACAAGTTGCATTATTAATCACTCACCAAAAATTACCTCACAAATATGGACTTTGTTTGACTTGTTCATATAATAGAAAAAAAAATTATTATTTTTATGAGAGTCTGTACTATGTGATTGTAAACCAAAAAAATGAAAACTTTATGAGTAACACAAAGCTTTGTAAAATGTGTAAAAATCAAAATTAATCTCATTTTGCAGGAATATGAGTCAGTTTTGAATATATGTTTTTTCATTATTAAATTTGAACCAAATGAATAATTAAGGCACACATTTCAAAAATATATTTCAGATTTTTTACAGTTTGAAAAATTGTTGTCTTAATAACAAAAGCGAAAATGAGTGAGAGTTACGTCAGAAACTCAGTGACCAGGTATTACAATGAGTGACACTACTTCATTAAAAATTGCAATTAACTACTAAAACGTGGTGAATAATGTGGCCACAGTTAACTTTACAACTGATGCTAAAAGGGTTTGCCGATAATTAAAATATCTAAATATGGCAATTAAAAGGTACGAAATGATTCGAAAGACATTAACCAAGAATTACCCCGTAGTGACCAAGCTTTATCCCAGGTACATGTATCGATATTTGATCAACTCCTGTAAAGTATTAAAAATAGAATAAGAAATTTCAAGATAAAATTTTAATAGCTAAAATAACTAGTAATTATATCAAAAAGAAGGAAAAGAAAAACATTTTAAATTTAAAGTGTGACAAAGATCTTTGTAAAAATCTGCCATTACTAAGACCAATGTTGTTTTACAGGAACATTTCAGGCAGTTTCAGAACAAGTTTCTAAAAAATATCAAATCATCCTTATGGCCTTTTTAAAAATGTATGAACACATCGTAAACTGGAAGTCAAAATTTTTCACGAATCCAATTCATTATTCTTGCAATAGCAGAAGAAAGTAAAATACATATATATTATTTTCATGAATATAATTGATATAGAGAGATATTCCTATTTTATGTCTTTACCTATAATTATGTAATATGTATGTTTTCTAGATGTCTATTATGTTATATGTTAGTTGTATTTTATGTTGTACAGAAATGTGCTAAAATGTATCTTTATTTTACTTCAAATGCTTATGAATTGCCTTTTATATAATAATATTTTTTTTCAAATTTAACTGAAAAGAACAATTTATTAAACATATATATTGTTCAAAATTTTAAATATACCTGAAAACGTAAAAACCCACATTATTTGTTTTTCATTGGGCTCATTCTCAAAAACCGACTGTTTTTTTTTTTTTTTCAAACTGAACCCGGAATTTCGTGCCCTTCCAACATGTCCATTCACAATTTAGATACTTTTAGCAGTAGTTAATGCAGAACAGACTAAAAGATAAAAAAAAAACTTTTTGTGCCTCTAAAGTAAGTTTTTAATGAAATTTCAGGAAAAAAATACTACTTTTCCTATACTATTATAATACAGTGCAGCTTTAACAAAATATTTTAGTTTTATTGGATTATGTTTCATACTCTATACTTGAAGTATGAATTTTCGTTCTCGTCTTTTTTTTTAAACATTTTAAGAGTTGAAAAGTGTTAACCAAGTTAACCAAGAAAAGCGTTTTCCAAGTTTCACTATCCATGCTCGAACTCTTAAAATTAGACCTGGATTGCCTGAAATTTTAATATGTTATTTCAATTTTCTTTAGCACAGTCACTACATAAAATAAAGTCTACAGTCTGTATAGTTTGTTTACAGTGAAATTATTCACCAGTATGATTAAACCCATGTTTGCATAAATCACTTTTACGTGAGATTTTCTTGTTACATATCTGACAAACCAAATGTTTCTTATCAGTATGAATTAGCAGATGTCTGCTTAAATTATTCTTTTGAGTGAATTTCTTGTTACAAATCTCTCACCCAAAAGGTTTCTCACCAGTATGTATTAACAGATGACTGCTTAAATGACTCTTCTGAAAAAAACTCTTGTTGCATATTTCACACAGGAAAGATTTCTTATCAGTATGAATTAACAGATGATTGCTTAAATGACTGTTTTGAGAGAATTTCTTGTTGCAAATTTCACACACATAGGGTTTCTCGCCAGTATGTATTAACAGATGTTTGCTTAAACTACACTTTCGAGAGAATTTCTTTTTGCACATCTGACACGCAAAAGGTTTCTCACCAGTATGTATAAACAGATGTTGGCTTAAACTGCACTTTTGGGAGAATTTCTTGTTGCATATCTCACATGCAAAAGGTTTCTCGTAAGAATGTATTAACAGATGTTTGCTTAAACTACACTTTCGAGAGAATTTCGTTTTGCATATCTCACAGGCAAAATGTTTTTCACCAGTATGAATTAACAGATGATTTCTTAAACTACTCTTTTGAGAGAATTTCTTGTTGCATATCTCACACACAGAAGGTTTCTCGCCAGAATCTATTAACAGATGTTGGCTTAAACTATACTTTTGAGAGAATTTCTTGTTGCATATCTCACATGCAAAAGGTTTCTCGCCAGTATGAATTAACAGATGACTGCTTAAATTACTTTTTCGAGAGAGACTCTTGTTGCATATCTCACACACAAAACATTTTCCCTGATGCGAGCTAGAAGCTGCTCTTCCAAAAATATTTCGTAAAGAAATATTTTGCTGCATATTCCAGACTTTAAAGACAGTTTTGATTGATTTGATGTATATCTAACTTTATAGCTTTATGCATCTGCAATAAACAGAAATAATTTAATCACTTTTTATGATTCACTAAAAAACAATATATAAGAAGAAAAATACATTTTTAATGAAAAATAACAGTTAATGTATTAAATGGAATTGAAATAAAATTTGTATGATAGTATTAAAAACTACAATAGAAACCTAACAACAGGCATGAAAGGAGGAAATCAGAAAAAAGCTGGAAAATTTTTTTCATCTATATAGTGACATCTATAAGTATAATCGCCATTCTCAAAGGCGATTGAGAATGGGATGAATCATGATGAAATGAATGAATCACGAATCTTTGATGAAATATGCGTTTTTTTCGAGATTTTTTAATTGATTTCATGCTTTTTTGGCCTTTTTTTACAAATTTCTCCTTTTTTCTGCGTTCTTTCGACAGAATTTATGATTTTTTGTTTAAAAATACAAATTTTTTCATGTATTGCTTCAATTATCAAAATTCATGATTCATGCAAAGATTCAAGATTCATTCATTTCATTATGATTCATTCCTGCAAATTTTGTGAAACGAACGCAGAAAAATCCCGTGTAAGCGCCCCCTCTAATAATTTTACAATTTTTCTTCACGTTTGGAGGGGCTCAATTTCACTTTGAATTTTTAAAGTCTAAGAAAAATTCATTCTTAAAAGACATTTTGAACACCTTCATTCATATGAGTTTCAGATGCTTATATGACTTTTTTTCACAACAATTCAAGAACAAACTTCAAGGGTTTGAATAGACAAAATGTCAGAATACTAAATTTTTCAGGCACCTTCCCCCCTAATAGCCTACAAAAATTTTCTTTGCACTTTTGCATTAATCCAGAGAATGACGAAAATTCCTTTAAAAAAGGTGGATTTCCTCATTTAAGGAGGATCTCTTTCATACATGTAATAATTATCTGATGCTTGGAAAAGTAAAAGTGCATGAGGTTCATTTCATAATTATATACTGATTAAACTATATATAAAATTATTATATGTAAACTAAGTTTGAACCACTATAAAACATATTTAACACAAATAAATTATAACCATTAAAATAAAAAGTTTTTTAATGAATATTAAAAAGAATTAAAGCAAATTTAATGATGAAATTCTACAATTTCATATTATCAGTGTAAAAATCGATACATTTATGCAGTGAGGCAAATATCAACTATTTTTTTGGTAAGATAATGTACTAATGTGTTTAGATGGAATTCATCCAAAATTATTCATTTTTCAGTCTGGTATAAATGATTATTAAGAAAAGATTTTGATCACTCTTTCAAGCTATATAACATGGTACTAATTTAATTATTTATCAGTCTTTTTACAATGTTCAAAGACCTATTATATATGGATAATAGGTAAATTAAGATGCATTTTTTCATGTAATTTCAAAATACAGCACACTTGGAAATATATTCTAAGGTGCAAATTGGATGATGGAATGTGAGACGTAAAAACGTCAAACTGAGTTATGATAAAGTCTATAGATAAAATAATAGTCTCAGATGCAGGGTGGGCAAGTTTCTGCTGGAGTGGTTAAAATGAGCAATTGTAACTGGTTAAGATCAGCGAGGCAGAAACTAAAAATAAATACTAATGAGAACTGGGTCATTCCATGTCAGATCACCCAGACCATGGCACCCATCATCACCAATTTTGATAAAATTCAGTGGATTTATAGAATTTTTTATGCTGATTCCAAAAATATCAATTATATTGAAATTGATCAAACGGTTTGTGAGTTATGAGGGTACTTTTAAATAGTACCCAAGACGGCCGATTTGCCGCCATTTTGAATAACACATGTGACGACATAAAAGTCAATAACTTCTTTCAGGTTTAAGCTAGAACGTTTTGTTCAGAATAAAGTAAACTTTCGTTTAAACCAATTTTCGTGAAGCTAATTCAGTAAAAATGCTGTTAAAAATGACTTTTTGTCATTTTTTTTAATTAAAAAAAGGTGCAACTTCAATGGCTGATTTCCCCCAATGTACCTCTTCCAATTTTCATCTAATTGCCCACATAGCATGCATGTTCACAGTGACGTCACAGTGACGTCACTGTGAGTCACTGTGGTCACGTCACATCTGTGACCAAAATGCCACCCCTCAGTGACGTCACATTGTGACTAAAATGTGACGTCACACCTGTGACCAAAATGCCACCCCTCAGTGACGTCACATTGTGACTGAAATGTGACGTTACATCTGTGACCAAAATGCCACCCCTCAGTGACGTCACATTGTGACTGAAATGTGACGTTACATCTGTGACCAAAATGCCACCCCTCAGTGACGTCACATTGTGACTGAAATGTGACCTTCTTAGAATTTATTATTAGTTTTATTATTAGTTATTATTTATTTATTATTCTATTTATTTCTATAACTCCCCACCCCTCCCGCTCCTTTTTTTTTTAAGAAGATACTATGTATGTTTGCGTTTGCTACAAGTAATGGTAATGATTAAAAAAAATTATATTACCATTAAAGCTATTATTTTTACTTTATTAAAACCTAAACAATGTTTTATCCAATAATATCTAATTATGAATTTTATTATTATTATTTAACAATTTGCTTTAAATTGAATTGTTTTGAAACTAATAAAAGTAAAAAGTAAAAATACACTTAAAAAAAGACATTCTCATAAAACTGTTCGTATTTAACTTCCGAAGCTGTTGCGCAGAAAAAGAAAAAACTAAACGGTCATGCGCATAGGAAATGAAAATCGTTTGCAAACGAAAGAATAAATAAACGTAAACAGAAATATTTTAAATTGATGATAGACGTAAGAAATTAGTTGGCAGGAATTTATGGCAGTTGTGAGTAGTTGCATATTGACACGGATTTAACAATTTAAAGAAGAATGTCCACTACAGGTCTTCCAAGCGGCAAAATATAAGTCCGAGAAAATTAATGGGGCTTTGACTGTTAAAATAATTTGGTCTTTGCCACTTTAATTATTATCGGACTTAGTTTGTGCGGCAAGAATAACTAGAATGAATGACTTCGATGGAAAAAAGGTATGGAAATTATTATTTTTAATGGTTGCTTTTTTAATATTATTGTTCTGAGAACGATTTTAATTACATTGTCAAAACATGCTATAAAACATCAATGTTTCATTAACTTAATAAAGTCTAACGTATTCATTATTTATTTTGTTGTCATAAAGAACTTGATTTTTAATAATTTGGATTAGGTTGTTACAGGTAGTGATTTTAATTGCATTCTAATCTGCGTTGTTTCCTTTTTTAAAATATATGGTTAAAATAATATGTTTCCATAAACATAAAATCATATGATAGTAAATTATAATAAATCGATAATATAATTATTAAACATTTAAAGATAATTATATTTTGCAATAAAGAAGCTTTTTTATGGAATAAAATTATTTACAAACATCCTTTTTTAATTTTTGTATTAAGTAATCTTCTGAAACATTGCATAATTTTATTTAAAAAATTGTATCTGCTCAGAAGAGGAATTTATAAGAGAACGAGAAGAACTATTAAAATAAATCGTAGATGTTTGATATTAAAAAAAAACAATTATGTTAATGATTGTTTTTTGATATTAAAAAAAACAATTATGTTAATGATTGTTTAATGTATTTTTCAACTTGTGAAATGTTATAAAATTTCTGAATGGATAGTCATCGTGGGTGAAAACGTTTCAGTTGTAAATATTATTATTGGAATGTTTTCAGAAAGAACTAGAAGTCTGGATGAAAATTTGGAAGTTACGCAATCGATAAGAATTTAAACATGATTGAATTTAAAACAAATGACGCAAATACTTGAGCGGTATGAAGCTAAAAAGTAATAACTATATTTTATTATTAACTTTTCATTTCAGAAACTTTTATTATTTCCTTTCCTGAATAATTTTACAGAGGTAAATTTCAAAATATCCATTATATGTAGTATAAGTGAACATCGTGATTAAAGTGGGTATTATAAGTACTCTCTAATATTATAAATAAAATATTTATAATTATGATTAACGTATTTGTTGTTCTAATTTATGTTTATCGTCGGAATTTTTATTAGATAGATGTGTCTGTGATGGATAGCCTTGCAGTAATGGATAGCCCCTTAATGTTTTTTGCTTATTAATATACTAATAAATATTTAGCTTTAATTTTTTCCATAATTACTCTTTGCATGTTTTAATAATATTTTAATATTCATAGAAGACAGTATATGAAGACAGTTTGTGATTATTTTTTTATTTGTGACAAATTTGTCACTTACTTTGTGACGGTGACAGCATTACCAATGTTGTGAAGCCACACTGGGACACAAATATACAGTTATGAACATTGTTATGTAGTGTAAAATCACATCTATAATTTTATTGTACTTTGGCAATGCATCTCAATTAAAACTTGGGAGCTGCTATAAAAAGTATGTACCAAAAGAAAGTTACCGAATCAAAATGCCATCCAAACTTTAATCTTTGTTACATATTTTTTTTCTGTGGCAATAAATGAGAATATTTAAGACAACTGAATATTCGATCTATTACAATTATTTCAAATTTAGCAATTTGTTTTTCTAATAAGCATTAAAATTATCAAAGAAACACTTCCTTTAAGGTGCAACACTAGTCATAGAAAAAGACCCGGATGATAATATAAAGTCCGTGGCAGCGTTCTTTTCAAATATCTCGCTCACATTTTAATATTTTTACATGTTTTTTTTTTTTTTGCATAGCATAGCTGAAGACGATCTATAAGCGGCCTAGTTTTTACTTTTTTGATTTTGGTTTCAGTTTAAAAAAAATATTTAAATTTCAAAACCGGTTTAAACCGGTACGGATATTGAAACTATCAAAATATAAAATATATGCAAGCAAAATCGAAAAAGTAAAAACTAGGCCCGTAGTAGATCGTCCTCAGCTTCCTATGCAAAAAACATGCAAAAATATAAAAATTTGAGCGAGATATTTGAAAAGAACGCTGCCACGGACTTTATATTATCATCCGGCTCTTTTTCTGTGACTAGTGTTGCATATTTAAGGAAGTGTTTCTTTGATAATTTTAATGCTTATTAGAATAAAAAATTGCTAAATTTGAAATAATTGTGATAGATCGAATATTTAATTGTCTTAAATATTCTTATTTATTGCAACAGAAAAAAATGTATCAAAGATTAAAGTCTGCATGGCATTGCATTTTGATTCAGTAACTTTCTCTTCGAACATTCTTTTTATAGTAGCTCCCAAGTTTTAATTTAGATGTATCGCCAAAGTATAATAAAATTATTAATGTAAGTGATTTTACACTAAATGACATTGTTCATAACTGTATAATTGTGTCCCAGTGTGACTTCGCAACACTGACAATGCTGCTACCGTCACAAAGTTAGTGACAAAATTTGTCACAAATCAAAATATAATCGCAAACTGTCTTCACAACCTTGTCACTATCGTCACAGAATAGTCACAGTTTTAATGACAATTTTGTCACAAATGACACATTTTTCACATTTTGGTCACATCGTGGTCACAATGTGACGTCACAAACGAGCTCTAAAACGGCCATAACGACTTCACATTTGAGTCACTGTGACTTCACATCGACGGTCACAAAGTCACAATGTGACTTCACAACGACGTCACCGTGACGTCACCATGTCTTACGGGTGCATAAATAGGCACCTCAAAGTGTATTTTGATGACTTATAAAAAATTTCAGTGGGTGGTTTACAGGTTCTCGCTTAAAAAAATAAATTCAATTTTACTGACTTTCTCGAGTAACAGAAAACACAAGACAATGTTGATATTTCTTTTATTACTAGAAATATCATACATATTTACATTTAAAACTTTGATAATATTTTATGTTGCGTAAATATATATATTTAATGTGGCTAAAAAAAGGGAATCTCATTGGAATAAATAAGAATGCCAATAATGAATTTTTGCAAGAAATAGACATGAAAAGCAAAGCAAAAAGAGAGACCCCTGACAAATTGAAATTTATTGCAGTTTCAATAAATTATAAATAAGAAAGAAATGACAGAAAAAATTCTACAAATAGGTACATTATCTAACAAAATGATCTACAAAATATGATAAAATTATTACTCTTACATAAAAAATACAGTAAGTAAAAGTTACACAAGTTTGCATGATATCAGATAATTAAAAACTAATGACTGCCCTTAATGCATTTTTTATATATATATACTAATTACAGAACTGTTCTTAGTTTTCTTCTGTCACGCATAGTTTGCTTGCAATCAACCAGAGTTGTTTTCGAAGATTCATTTTTTGAGAACAAACATCATGTAGTAGTCACACATAATGTAAATGTATACTTGTAGATACTTAGTAGAACTTAATGATATATCCTGGTCTTAAATAAGCACAAGGGGCAAAACATAAAATGAAAAGGAAATAAAATTGAAAGCCAAAGAAAACAAATTTTAAGTAAGACAACTTCGTAATTTTTTAAAAATCAATATTACAATTAGAGTTAATTAGATTTCGTAAGAAATATTAATTATTACTCTCCCCTGTGCTGGAATTTCAGAAAAAAATTTGCAGATTTATGGCGATCATGTTGCTAACACCCAAAATCACTCCCCCCTCAGTTAAAAAATATCTATCTATCTAAATTTAAATTTTTTCATAGACATAACTTCCATAATTTTTCACAAAAATCTCCCAAACTGACACATGAAATCCAGGGACCAAAAATCTCAATCAAATTTGTTAATAGGCAGAATCAGATCATGGGATTGAAATAGGAAAGGATTTGTAAAAACTGAAAAAAAAAAATCTTAATTATATAATACATATTATATTAGGTTAAAATTTTTATTACTTGTAGGAAAAGGTACAAAAAATTATTTATCGCAGATTTTTCATTAAATTTAAAATGAGCTCAAGGGGCAAAAAAAGGGGGGTGTTAGGAAGAAAAAAATTAATAGCTTAGTCAATTCTCAAGATACCAAAGTTCAGTTAAACTTATTATAAATCATCATTCTCAAAAATCTATACATAATTTATGGATGTAAATAATGAAACATTCTATTCAGATATAAGGACAAAATTTGACATTTTTAATTCTATATCAATTCCATATATAATTTAATTTGTAATTTTTTTTAATATTAGTGACTTTTTTTTTCATAAAGGAAGAATAAATTTATTTTTGAAAAAATTCATGATATTGCTCATATCATTGGTAATCACAATCTTTTTATGCATTGATAATACACAATATATTTATGTATTAATCAAGCTTTTTTGGTTATTAAATCTGGCTAAACCTGAAATAAAACTTCCTTACTTTATGATTTTGTTGTAAATTAGTAATAAACCTTTATGAGGCAAGCTACATTCAATAATTTAGGAAAAATATATTTCATGTTTATAATGAATATTTAATTGTAAATTATTGATTAACTTGACCTTTGCTTTTGAGGTTTTAATCACTTTAAAAATTATCTGAATTTTTATTATTTTAATTTATTACCTATTTTAATATTTTATTATGTTGTAAAGCTTTCATTTTAATTTTGATTGCATTATTAATTACATTCAAATTACTGTTTAAAAAAATATAAACAAAGTAATGACCAGAAATCGGCAAAATTCTAAAATCTGCATAACATCTGATCCCAAGCTGTGCGGATTTGAGGGAGCCTACTGTTATTTAATTTCAAAATTTACATCTGCATGTAAGCTCAGCTGACAGGGATTTTTAAAAAAATTACTTATCTCTACTTTAAATTGTTATTGATGTAGATATATTTTTAATAGCATGTTTACTGTGCATGTTATATATTTTATTTTATATTATTTTAAAGTATCATAATTTTTATTTAACAGTTGCAATTTTATTGTATTTTGTATAAAAATAGAAGTATGATTTTGCTATAAAATGTAAAATGTGACTATTTGTAAAGCTTTTCCCGTCATTTCTTTTTTACTCATAATTTACTGAGATATTGCAAGAAATTTTGATTTGTCAGGGAAATGCGCCCTACCTCTTGCAAAAATTCATTATTGGTACTATTCTTACTTATTCCAATGGGATTCCCCCATTTTTAGTAACATTAAATATGCATATTTATGCAACATAAAAAAAATTATCAAACTTTTAGATGTAAATATGTATTATATTTTTGGCAATAAAAGAAATTGTCAACATTATCTTGTGTTTTCTGTTATTCAAGAAAGTCAGTAAAATTGAATTTATTTTTTTAAGTAAGAACCTGTAAACCGCCCATTGAAATTTTTATATAAGTCATCAAAACACACTTTGAGGTGCCTATCTATGCAATTAGATGAAAATTGAAGGAGGTACATTGGGGGAAATTAGCCATTGAAGCTGCACATTTTTTTAATTAAAAAATGACAAAAAGTCATATTTTGACAGCATTTTTATGGAATTAGCTTCACAAAAATCAGTTTAAATGAAAGTTTACTTTATTCTGAACAAAACAAAACAAAAAAAAATGGAAGATCTAGCTTAAACCCGAAAGAAGTTATGGACTTTTATGTTGTCACATGTGCTATTCAAAATGGCGGCATATCGGCCATCTTGTGAGCTATTTAGAAGCTCATAACTCACAAACCGTTTGATCAATTTCAATATAATTGATATTTTTGGAATCAGCATTAGGAATTCTACAAATCCGCTGAATTTTATCAAAATTGGTGATGGTGGGTGTCATTTTTGAAAAAATCTGGGTGATTTTACATGGAATGACCCAACTTTAATCTGCAATGATTTATAATTCATACATACATTTGATATGTGAACAACGAAGTGAAAAATTTAAACTGAAAATTATAAATGTTATTGAATATACTAAACAGTTTCAATTTAATCATATACATATAATTTGTTCATAGACAGGGAGGCAGCAGTATGGACAATCATTCCCATCGAGTTCATGGCTGAAATTCTTGAATTAGTTAAAAATCGATTTTTATTTTAAAACAAAATCGGTCTGCCAAGTAGTATCTTGATGGAAAACACTCGGAAACCCAATTTTAAAGATTGTCTCATATATTTACTATTGTGTTTTCCTGCACCCAATGGTATAAAATCATGGATAACTGGCAGCACGATAATGACAATGGCAAATATATCAACCAACAAATTAAATATTTGTTCTCGATGTTATTTTCACCAAGAGAGGACTTATCAGGTCAGCTATATATTCATATGCTTATCAAATTTTAGAAAATTTCAAATTTCCAGTTGTAATCATCTTAATGAGGTGATTGTATGTCTGGTGCCTCCCGGTCTATTATATATATTTTCTAACATTCTTTCACTTCATGTTATACTTTTTTTTTTCAATTGAAAAATAAAATATTTCACGATGGTAATTTGATGTTGCAGATGTTTAACTATTAATAAAAAATTTGTTTGCAATTGAACAAAAAACAAAAAAGCACAAAACATTCTATGATATTTAATCAATTATTTTTTATTATATTTCAACAATTTTCATTTTACAGTATCATCACTATACAATATAATATAATTTTCATCAATATTCAAACAACGAGTTTTGAATACATATTTCTAAAACTATTAATGATTTCACTGATTGGTTTGGTTTATTTTTGTCGTCCGATTATCTACGCTAGAGATATAGGACCAGGGGGGAGTGCCCTTCGTGGGGGTCTTTCTAAGGGAACCTAACCCGTATTTACGCAAGGTTCGAAGAAAACCACGAAAACTCCGAACGGTTAGGCCGATAGCCGCGATTGGATTCGAACCCAGCACCTGCTGTCTACCAGTTGAGAGGTCCGTACCTCTCGGCCACTGGTGGGGCCATGATTTCACTGAAATTTCAATGTTGTTTACAGATCTCCTACAGTTGATTTGATTTTGTTCCCATTTGAGTGATTTTTTTTTTCAGATAGAGGATTCTTTCTAAATGAATGATTCCATAGCATTTTTTGTAATAGTATTTACACAATGTGTTTCAAAAGTTTAAGCACAACAGAAAATTTCAAAATTAAACTTTATTAATGAGTGGAAGTTACTTTCTTTTTCACATAACCTACAAATTGTAGTTTTAAAAAGATAGTTAACAGATTTTTACTATAAAATTTATCGTAAATTATAAAATTTATCAAAACAACAAAAATAAATGAGTCAAAAGTTTAAGCACAGGATTTTTCTTTAGCAGACCAAGAACAACAACAAAAAAAAAACTTGATTATTGCTCCTTTCTGTTGAATTACTTTAAATATATGTTTTTCCACTGATAAAATGAGGTTCTATATTGTTTCTGGTTCAATTTTAAACTAAGTGTTCTCAATGGCATCTTTCAAAATTTTAAGCTGAAGGATACTGCTTTCGATTTGGTAAAAACGCATGAGTGAGAATACCCTACATATATTTTATAATGTTTAAATCAGGACTCATTGCCCACCATTTCAAAACAGACGCTTTTTTCGACTTAAGTCACGATGAAGTTGAGTTTGAGGTTTGGATTGAAGCGTTATCAGGATGAAATAACCATTTTTCTTCCCCCAAAACTTCGGCAATAGGTAACAAATGATTGGCAAGTGTATCTTGGTAGTTTTCAGAGTTTTAACGACCACAGGTCAGGGTTGGCATTTTTGCCGGCAAAAAGGTTTTTTTGCCAGGACAGTGGCAAAAACTGGAAAAAACCGGCAAAAATGGAAAAAATCTATTGGTGTTTAATGTGTAATAAAATCTGCATGCTAATAAGGATAATAATGGTATAAACAATTAAATTTAACAGTGTACTATTTAATATCTTAATTTAATTTGCTAATTAATTAATATTAAACAATTTAAATCTTTAAAAAATAGGTGGGATTCACTCTTACTTAAGAATTTAAGAACAAAATAAAAAATTACATACCTAATTTTTTTTTCTTAAGTCAGGGATATGTTTAAGAAAATTTTAGATCCTTTAAAGGACCCTTCATAAAATAATTTATTTTAAAACAGGATCCTTTACAAAATTCTTTAACCTGAAACAGGACCCTTCGTAAAATTATTTGTCTCTGAAATAGACATTTCACCTTCAAACTGAACTCTTCACAAATTTAATCATTTAAAAATAAAATCTGCCCTGTTAATAAACAATTGAACTCGCCAAAAAATATATTACTTAGTTTCTTTATATGTGAAGGGTAGAACCTGAAAACACTGATAATTTAAAATTTACAAAACTGTCTAGAATTTTCACAAAAACAAGAAAAACTTCCCAATTTAACAAAAGCAGGACCCTGTAAGTAAAGTATTTTATCAGTCATTAATATGTATATATATTTTTTAATTATCAAAAGATTTTATACAATTTTGTTATTTTTGTTTTATGTCATGAGACTTAAGAAATGTAAATATGTCTTTGGTACTATTTTATAACTGTTTATCTGATGAAACTAGTTTGTTAAAGATAAAATAAGTAAATTAAATTGAAAATTATATATTGAAAAAACTGTTATGGCTTATTAGGAAACTAGATTTTTTTCTGTCACTTTTACTCTCCAAGAAAGGAACAAAATTTAAATTATTTAGATTTACTTTCAGTAAGTAGCCTGTTGTCACTTTTTTTTTTGTATTATATTCATCTTTCCCCCACCATAGCAGATGCTTGTCATGTATGGCTAAATCTTTTGAAAAATGAAGAGTTAAAACCACATTTTTCAAAACTAAAAAAGATATTTGAACAAGCGATTTTGCCATGTCATCTTGTAGCATATTTGTTGCACCGAAAGTACAGAGATGAGCTTCTAAATTATGAACAAAAAGAAAGCTGTAAAGCATGGTTATCTAAAATCAATCCCGATTTTATATCTTAAGCTCTTTTAAGCTCAAAGAAAAACCCTTTCCTAGCCCATATTTTGCAGAAGTGATTAATAGTATCAGTGCATGTAATTGGTGGAGAAGTTTTGAATAAGCCTGTGCAATTTCAAAAAATTTCTGTTCATTAGTAAAACACCTTCAAATATGCCAGCAAGTAGTGCTGCTATTGAAAGATTGTTTTCAAATTTTCATTTGTGCAAACTAAGAAACGAAGTAAGCTATCAACAGATGCTCTTTCAAAACTTGTTTACTGCTATGCCATGCTAAAACAGCAAAATTTAGGTTGTGGGGAAGATATTGCTGAAAAATCTGAAATTTAATAGTTTTCTGCTTTAAATATAATTTTATATTAAATTAAATTTAGGTTACTATAACTGTTTCTTCGAATTTCTAACATATATAAGCTATAAACTATAAACATAAGTGCTTTACTCAGTCTCAACAGTTCTATTATGTGAATTATTAATAATTGTATAAACATGAATAAAGAAGTTTCTATTTATTTATATAAAATTGGAATTTTTTTCATTTATAATCTTGTTATAAAAATTAGTATTCTTTCATAAAGTGCATAATTATACTTATTTAACTTAAAAGTTAAAATAAATTTAGAATAATATTGATTCTTTAATTAAGTATGCAGTTTATTTTTTCTTTCGTGAAATATTTTTTCTCTTTCTGGGGAAAAAAATTAGATGGACAGCCTATTTTTGTCACCTTTTTGGCAAAAACCTATTTTTGCCGGGACAGTTTTTACTAGGTTTTTTCCACCTTCGGCAAAAACTCGCCAACCCTGCCACAGGTATATACTAGAGATGCCTGATCACTGAAAGAAATAGCTCCCCCCTCCCAATACCATTACTGAACCACCATTATGTTGTCAGTTAAATACACTCCTAGGTTCTTTGAGGAGATCATGCCAATAGTACTTAAATCCATCAGGAACATCGAGGTTACATTTTCTTTCATCACTGAATATGATATTCAGCCATTTTTCATCGAATGACATATTCTCTTTGCCCAATTGTAATCTAGCTTCTGTATGGTGTCGTTTGAGACACGGTAATCGAGTCATTTTATGATATTTGTATTTCAAAACTCTTCTATGAACAGTTTTTTTTAATTTGTCCTCCAACTGTATGTTTTATTTGTGAAAGCATGTATTTACCAGTTGAAGTAAAATTTTTAATGTGACTATCTTTGCGCAAACACGTCACTGGCAGACTTCCTGAACGAAATTTTTGTTTGAAATCATTACTACGAGCCAAAAATTCATAAGTACTTCGTTTTGATCTTTTTAATGTACTTGCAATTTCAGAAACAGACTTACATTTTGCTCTCATACTCCAGATTTTTATCACCTACTGCTCTGAAAATTCTTTCGACTCAGACATTTGTACTAACTCAAAAACAACAGCTGATTGCTTCTCATACATCCAGAAATTGTTTGCGTGCACAACCGCTTACATCAGATTGTGAAATTTGCATAAAAACGATTTTGTGCTTAAAATTTTGACATGGTTATTTTTTTTCTGTTCCTAAACTCCATGGTTTGAAATAAAATTTAAAAGTTAATTTCAATGTATAAGGATATTATTAAGATATACAAGTGATATATTGAAATAAAGTGAATATTTAAAGTTTTGTTTTAAAATTGCTATTGCGCTTAAACTTTTGACAAACACTGTAGATTTATATTTACCAAATAGTCCAGGTGGCAGCTAACACTTTACATGAAAGATTCTACATATTCTCCAGCAAGTGATAAAAATTTTGCGCTAGTGAGTATTTATTTAGCAATAACAACAGTCCCAGGAATTATCATAATTTTATAAGAAGGATTAAAGTAAATACAGTCACCGCCAAAAAAATCTTGACACTTTCGATTTTTGATGTTTTGTTAAATATCTAGAAATATACACAACGAATCATTCTGAAACTACTGGTGTGTAAACAAAATAGTACACGTCATATATTTTGACAAAGATTTTCCCCCGAAATCTAACAGGGGTCCGTCAATAAATTGAAAAAGAACGAAGATCTTTTGGATCACCCTGTCAAAACTAATGAAGCAAAACAGTTTAAACTGCAGATAATGATTAAGTGGCTTATTGTGATAAGTTGTGTCCATTTTTATGAATATAGCTTGAAAACTCGTAGAGAAATTAAAGTTTTTATAAAAACGGTCCAAAATTTTTCCAAGTTTTTTGCTTATAATTTTCAGAGCTCTTCATAAAACACAATAATCTTTTCAGAAAATATGACAAACGACATTGCACATAACACCCTGTAATCAGAATTAAAAAATAATAAAAAATGTATGAAAAATGAACGGGTTTACTAAATAATCTTTTACTGCGCATGCGTCAACGCTATTAAAATTTCATTTGCATATTATGTTAGTTAAATGTATAGAGCAACTTTTATGAAAGTCTCAAAAACATAGCTTGTAAACTCTGAAAATTATCGTTAATAGAATATTGTCAAAATCCATTATTCCCAAAATGAAGCAAAAAGATGAGGGGCTGTATCCATATTCCATTGATTAGTACCTACATAGTATTGCACGTACTACTATATTTGGATACAACTCCTTATCTTTTTGCTTTATTTTGGAAATAACGGATTTTGACCATATTCTATTGACGATAATTTTTAGAGTTTTTAAGCTATGTTTTTGAGACATTCACAAAAGTTGCTCTATACATTTAACTAACATAATATGCAAATGAAATTTTAATAGCGTTGACGCATGCGCAGTAAAAAATTATTTAGTAAACCCGTTCATTTTTCATACATTTTTTATTATTTTTTAATTCTGATTACAGGGTGTTATGTGCAATGTTGTTTGTCATATTTTCTGAAAAGATTATTGTGTTTTATGAAGAGCTCTGAAAATTATAAGCAAAAAACTTGGAAAAATTTTGGACCGTTTTTATAAAAACTTTAATTTTTCTACGAGTTTTCAAGCTATATTCATAAAAATCGACACAACTTATCACAATAAGCCACTTAATCATTATCTGCAGTTTAAACTGTTTTGCTTCATTAGTTTTGACAGGGTGATCCAAAAGATCTTCATTCTTTTTCAATTTATTGACGGTCCCCTGTTAGATTTCGGGGAAAAATCTTTGTCAAAATATATGACGTGTACTATTTTGTTTACACACCAGTAGTTTCAGAATGATTCCTTGTGTATATTTCTAGATATTTAACAAAACATCAAAAATCGAAAGTTTCAAGATTTTTTTGGCGGTGACTGTAATATATTTGCAATGTAAACAGAATTGTGAGTCATGTACAAATGATTTAAATTGTGAAGTGTTACATAAAACTATGTGTTTTTAAAGTAACAACTGAACAAGATAATTACTTGTTGAGTTGTTCTGTGCGTGTCAGAAGACAACAAATCAAATACTGTGAACATTTTCAATAAAAACAAATGCTGTGAACAATAGTAAAACAATGCTTCAATTTTTAAGAAAGCTGGAACTTTCGCTCCAATAAGACTATAGATTATCAGACAGCAGGCAGTGATAGAAATCATTCAAAATTATCTACCAAAACTTGCATATTACAAAGAGATAAGAAACAGTCATCTTAAAAATGTCTTTGTGTTTCACCGGTATTAAATACATTATGGAACCATTTATCTGTAAACCAATAAACCAAAATGGTATTTCGAATAGACTGGTGTTAGAGTCTTTGTAGAAAAAAAGTGTCATACACTGCCAGTTTGACATATGCATTGCTTGAAACAATTGTGTAGTTTGGTAACAGCATCTAGTATTTGAAACAGAAGCAAATATAGTTTTATTGTAAATATTTTTATTTTTATGCAGAAAAAACAAAAGAAATTTTGTTCCCAAGGAATTCCCATAAAACACCTTCTCTAAAACTCTTAACATTTGATCTTACTTGCATTTAATTCTTAGTTCAAGTAAATCTAATAATTTAAAATTTGAAGTAATAACTAGGGATGGGACGAATAGTGATTTGGCCGAATAGCCGAATACCGAATATTCGGCCAAATTTTAGGCCGAATACTGAATATTCGGCCGGCCGAATAGTAACATTTTTTTTCCAATAAAGAAAATAAATTTTGATTACATATAATTTAAAAAATAGGAGCTCATTAATAATTATTGCTCTTAAATGTGCTTTTAAATGTATTTTTAAATTTGAAAAACTTATTTCGACACAAAAAAAATTATGAAATTGCATTATATCCTTTATTCTAATGTACATCAAATTGATTTTCAATAGGTCAGGATGCGAAATATTTCCATTAAAATATGAAGAACTTTTACTATCAATTGATACTTTTACCCTTTCTTGCATCCAAAATCAAATAATATTCTTAATCTCTCTCACTCTGAACTCACAAGGACATATTTTCTGAAATAACCTTTAATGAAGTAAATTTTATCATTTAGAGTTTGTGTCCCTAGTGATAAACAAATTCGTAAGAATGAGAGTGTTCTGAAATCAGATGCCAAGCTTTAAATTACAAATTACGTTAAAGCAAAAGGTTATGCTTAAAGTAGAATGCATATTTTAACAAAATCTTTGACATTTGAATCAGCGCATACAATATTCAACTTGACTTTTATTCAACAAGCATTAAAACAGAAATTGATAGCAACATGAAGGAAGGAAGATTAAATTAAAAATATATGCATAATAATGTTATGTTACATATTTAAGTCAGTAATTATGCAAATAATTATTTAAAAGTGAAAACTATAGAATAAAAAAATTATTTTGTTAAGTATTTAGAATTTATATTAAAATACAGTAGAACCCCGCTAATTCGGATCTCCGGATAATTCGGATCGGTTTGGTCATTTTTTTTCAAGTTTGAGAAGTGAGTGGCTAATTTCCATAACATTAACTTGTTATATCGTCGTATTCCGAATAAAAAAAAAAATTCTGAAATCTTTTCGGAAGAATTAAGCAAAGTGAACGTTTTTTACTGTCTGTAAATATTCAATAAGTTTAACATAAAGGTGATTTTCTGTAAGTATCTTCTGTTTTATTTCATTTTTTTTCTAATTCTCCGGATAATCCGGATTGGGTCCGTTCCAAATTAATCCGAATTATCGGGGTTTTACTGTATTTATAAAACCATCTTCATAAAGCAAGTTGTGTCAACTAATGTGCATCTAGTTTGACACCAGTTCTGCTTTCAGATGTATCGTTGTATTTGGAATGGTGATATTTGATATTTAATTTTGAAAATGAATCTTTGTTAATACACCGAGTGAATGAATTTTTTCATTTCTTACTTTATAGAAAATAAGTTATGATTTTCATAAGAGCCTTATTTATATGTGCATGGAATTTGCAGACATTAATAAATATTCGAGTGTTTTAGAATAATTCAGTGTTTTTCTTTTTTCTATAAGTGTTTTTGCATCTTAAATTGTAATACATCATTCTCTAATAAACGCATTTCCCGTACAATTAAATCTCCAACTTGGGCAGCATTTTCTAGAATATCACTAACTTTTATAGGAGATACAAAAAGGCTGTAAATTTTTTGGTATCTGAATAACTGTATATTTTGTAAGTAAGAATGAGAATGACTTCATAAATGAAGTAGCCAATTTGGATTAGAGAAAAAAAAAATTGTAAGAAATGAAACTGTTTAAATCCTAAATTTATTTGGCAAGATATCTTTCACTATTCGGCGAGATTTTACCAATATTCGACCAGATATCTCTAAATATTCGGCTACAGGTATTCGGCCGAAGTATTCGGTCAACAAGTCTTCAATATTCGGCCAACCGAATATTCGGCAAAAGGGCCGAATAGGCCGAATACCGAATAGTGGCCGAATATTCGTCCCATCCCTAGTAATAACCACAACCACATACAGTAGACTCCCTCAAATCCGCACAACTTGGGACCAGAGGTTTTGCGGATTTTAGAATTTTGCAGATTTCTGGTCATTGCATTGTTTACATTTTTTAAACAGTAATTTAAGTGCAATTAATAGTGCATTCGGAACTATAATGAGTGCTTACAATATAATAAAATATTAAAATAAGTAATAAATGAAAATAATAAAAAAATAGATAATTTTTTAAATGATTAAAGTACTAATAGCAAATTTCAAGTTAACAATCAATAGTATATGATTAAATATTCATTATAAAGATTAAATTTATTTTTCCAAAATTATTCAACAAAACTTGCCTTATAAAAGTACATTACTAATTTACATCTAAATCATAAAATAAGGACTTTTTTTTTCAAGTTTATTCAGGCTTAATAACCAAAAAATCTTGATTAATGCATAAATATATTTGGTAAGAAGATTATGAGTACCAGTGATATCAGCAATATCTTGAATTTTTTTCAAAAAAATATTATTCTTCCTACATGAATAGAATATTATTATGAAAATTACAAATAAAAAAATCTATGGAATTGATACAAAACTAAAAAAATCAAATTTTGTCCCAATATGTGAATTGAAAGTTTCATTGTTTACATCCATAAAATACGTGTGCGGATTTTGGAGAGTTGCGGATTTCTGGTTTGCGGATTTGAGGGAGTCTACTGTATATTCCATAAAACTTACAACTGGATCCAGCTTTAATGCCCAACCAGTTTTCCGCAAAAACCAGTTATCCAGAATACATCTGACAACAATTAATCTGGATAAATGGTTCTGTATAAGGTTCTATAGATCAATGATTCTATAGATTTTTTTAATAGAAGAATTATATTTTTTGTTTTTTGAAAATATATGTGTACTAATTTTTTATATCTACATATTACAAATAATAAAAAATTATAATACATCATATATAGATTTTAATAGTAGCATGATGATTATAATATAAATCACAATTTAATTACATTGCGATTCAATTGTTAAAGTAATAATATATGAATTAAACTACATTGATTTAGTGTTAGTTCCTTTTTGATACATTAATTTATTGTTTAACTTTATAATGTTTTAGTAATTTGCTGTCAATTTCATAAAAACATCTAATTTAATAAAACTTTTTAAGTAATTGTAATTTTTTTTCAACTATTTTATTCAGAAGTACAAAAATATTTAACCAATTATGTTTAAAATTTTACAAATGATGATTTATGAAACTTTTAGTTATTTTTTCAAAACTATATTAAAATAAAATTCCATTTTCATCACAGTCAGATTAACGAAATTTAACAGAAATCTAAAATGAATGTCTGAACATTATTTCAGCTGTGATCCTCATTTGAAACTGTAAAAAATATAGTACCACTACCAATAATAGAAAAAATAATTAAATAAATTATTTATTTTAATGGTTTGTTTTTCATCTTAAGGCATGTGCCTATCTTCAGAGCCCCTTATTTAAAAAAAAAAATGAATTTTTTTGTAAACACGAGTGTTTTTAGTTAAAACTCAAAATAAAAATATAAATTCAAATAAATTTTCATTGGAATTTTAAACTGCTTATCAAATTTAGGCAATAATTAATCACTTTTTTGTAAAGACTTTTGTTTATGCCAAATCTTCTATGTTCTATATTGAAATCTACTCAATATATTTAACTTTTTTTCCAACATTATATTAGTAAACAACTTACCTGTGTTATGAAGCAAAATAATTGCAATACATCTTAATTTTCCTAACATTTACCAAATTTTGTACATAAAACATAATTTTTTATGTAAAAATGCATATTTTTCAATCATAATAGCTTTTAAATTAATATGTACATACTTACAAATTATATTTTGCTTCAAAACATACCAATTGAAAAGCAGAACCTCATAACACAATTTTATTTCAATATGTTAAAAAATATATGGTATCAGTCTGTCTGTCTGTCCATGTTCATACACACTAATCTCCACTTTTTTTTTCAATCCAACAATTTTACTTTGAATCTGAAATTCAATACAAGTTGAATGAAATTAAATTGATTGACATGATTTTAAATGTCTACTATATTTCAGTCAAGACACATTTAATTAAATGATCAATGATGTATAAATGAGGATATGAGTTACAAAATTCGCCTTTTCTATGCTTTTTAAAATCGAGTTTTCACTATCAGTCTACTCCATTGATGAAACTGCATCAGAAAATTGCAACAATCTGGTCTCAATAGAGTATTTCTGGCATTGTAAAATGTTGATTTACAATGAAAACCAGACGATACAGTACAGAGATTTTTTGTTATGTTTGAAAATTTTACTTTCTGGATAAGGCAAATATTGAAACTCACATCATCATATACTATATACATATTATTTTTTTACACTACAAGTGTATTCAGTACTCAACTGTCAGTTTCAATATTTATCACAAAATTTTATTAAAACCAAGAATTTGTCCATCTTGTGGCATTCAAAAACTCTGATATTGAATTTTTATCACTATTTTTATAAAAGGAAATTTTCGAAAAGTACAGCATATTGGAATCGAAAGAAAATTTTTTCACTCTAACCTAGTGTGCATGTACATTTAGAGTGAATAGACAATTTGTTGCATCACAGCCTAAGTAAATAGGTTAAAAGCATTTTATCAAGTTCTGTAAAGCTGACATAGATATCAACAAAAAAAGTGCAAAATATTTCCACAATGGAAAATATTGTTGTCTTCACTATTGTTTTCTCCACATTTGTTTAACAATGAAGCGATTTAACTGAATTGAGAGAGTGCAGTTTTCTAATGTGTAGTGCACAATAAAAAGACAACAAGGGCCATGGCAAGATATTTAAATCAAAATTATTAGATTTTATTTACAAAATGCATTTTTGTTCTGACTGTTTCATTTTAAAAAATTGCATTTCACTCGGTAATGACTTCAAATGATAATAATAATCATGAAATTTGTTTTTTGGTGCATAAATACCTTATTAACATGAAATTTTGTTTAAAAAAAAATTATACTGAGGTTTCGCCAGATAAGCCTGAAAATCAGTGTACAACTTGTTTTAGGTTTCAATTGTAATTTGTTAAAGGGGTTAGACACTCAGCCTATAAATTCCCTTCACTAATGTAATGTGTCTGGGATTTTGATGCATTTGTATATTTAAAATATCTCCTCCAGCAATTAATATTTTTAACTTGTAATTTTTGTAAATATTTTTTTAAAAAAATCTGTTTTCCAAAATTTTCTAAAGTATATATTTTATTCAACATGAAGAAGTGTCAAAATTTTGCACACAATTCATCAGCTTTTAACACATAAAATATTAAATAAAGGATAGATTTTAGAAATGTTATGAGAACTAAGAAAAAAGAACCACAAATCCTTCAGGAAGAGTGCATAGAAAAGAGAAGTTAAAAACTTCTTGTTTAAATTTGAATATTTTTAAACTGTATTTTTGCATAAGCTAAGCTGAATTTTAAGATGACTATTTATTACTATTTTTATTTGGGTAGCAGATTTTTCTGAAAAAGTTACTTTTAATTTCGGTATCAATTTTGAAATTAAAAATACTTATTACTAGAAAATCTTGAGTGTTTAAAAATGTTCATATTTAAATAAATTCAAAAACAACCTGCTCAAATATTAACATTACTGAGCTGTTGTTTTCAAGTGAGTGAAGAGTTCTTCTAAATTTAAGTGGTCTTATACGTAAATTTCAATAAATTGTATAAAAAAATTTTGTTATGTGATAAATTATTTTAAAAATATTTAATTTCATTTGAATAGAATACATCAGTAATAAAATAGAATATATGAGTTTAAAAGCAACACAAAGTTAAAAAATAAAAATAATAAATACGTTGTATCTAAACAGAAATTTCAATAATATTAAACTAAACTATTTAAGAATAAATTGAAATAAGCAAAATTATCTGCAATAAATAAAACATTTTAATAATGCTTAAAATGATTCAATGATAAATCAGAAAAAATGAAAGTTGCGACAGATAAATTTTCGTGCAATCATTATCAAATAGCAAATAGAATTTTTAATTGCAGTGTAACGAAAGAGACTACACTATCTTGTCATTAAAAAAAAGTTGGGTTACAATAAATGTATGTTTTGAACTTTGAAAGAGAGGGGGGGGGGGTGTCTTTGTGACCTTAAGCTGCAGTCTGTTATCTCAAATGATCCAAAAAAAAGTATGTTTTAAAAGTTACCTGATATTACAAACAACCGAAGAGACATGACGCCAAAATAGAACGAGTCATGAGTTAGACCATGATTCATTTAAAGTGATTCTTGTTTTAAAAATTCTTAATATTATTTAAAATTATCAATTAAACTGCTGCAATGGAAATATGGCTAGTACTTTTTTGCATTCGTTGGTTATTATGCTGGTTACCAGACAGCCATTAAACATTCTTTATTATAGAATTTAGGTTAAATTTCCTGAGTAATCCAAAATCAAATTGTATCTTATTTTTATACCGAGTACATATTTAAATGCAAAATTTGCGAATTTTAAAAGTTCTCACTTTTTTTGTATGAATAAAATTTTGTTTTATTAAATAAAAATTTGTTGACCTTTTCTATTGCACCAGTTCTCCATTTATCGATTGATTCATTATTCATGAATGAACTATTTTTATGATTCATTCAATGTGTTGGCATCTGTATAAACAAAACACGGACTTCTGGAACAAAATGATCATACTATCACCTTTTGACAGCACATCATCTGCTCTTCCCCACCGCAGCTGTCTGCGAGATGAGCATTAATTCTTTTTATCATCATGATGATCTCTGCTTAGATTGTCTCTGTTTCCATGGAAGTTAACGCGGGATATCACGCCCTCGTAGGTATTCCAATACCAATCGCTTTTGAGCCTTTGAATGATCGATCTCACTCGAATTTTTACAGTAATGTTTTTTTAAATCAATTTACTTAAAATTACTTTTATCAATTTTATCATTTTCTTTAGTGAAATTAATTAATTGTAAGATATGTTTCTTTAGTTATTTTTCTACAAAAAATTCTCAACTTGTAATTTGATCGTATGAGGACAAAATTTAATTTTTGCTGACATTCATAGTTATTTAATCTGCACACAGCTCAGCTGGATATTTTGCTAGCTGAACACTTTTTTATAATTTAAAGATGTTAAAATTTACATAATATTTAAACCTGATGTCTTTTCTATTACATCCAGCTTAAATTCAGCTGTGTAACTTAGGCATTTTCTTTTAGACATGATTCTTTAAATTATATATATATTCCACGCGACAAATAAAAGAAGATTCAGCTAACAAATTATTAGATTGCAATTTTTAATTGAGATGAGTTGAAAAACTCTGTATTCTTCATAGAAGCATGTTGCTAAAAGACTAAATAAATATTCTTAAAAAAATCAAAGGCCACTCCCACTAGAACATACATGTCATAAGAGAAACAGTCTCAAGCAGCTCCGCGAGTGGATTCCCAAACAGACAAATATTTGAAATGTTTACATTTTATAATTGCCGGTAGAAATGAAAATCAGTTCTTCTTGAAAAGAATTTCATCAGATTATCTGCACTTTCGAGGAAATTTTTTTAATTTACAAGGTTTTTTTAACAGATAATCTGCAGATTACACACAGGAAAATATGGTAATTACTTTCATGGGGGGGGCCTCTAAAGGGAAGGGCTGGGGTAATTGCCCCCCCCCCATAAGTCAGGTCCTACGTATGATGACATAAAATTTTGTATGTCGCAATTTACTTTAATGCTGACATTCATAGTTACTTCAAATAATCTGTGCACATGTCAAACAAATACTTTATTATTTTACATTTTAAAGATGTTAAAATTTACATAACATGTATAACAGATAATTTCATTCCAATAAACAAGGTTTTTTTTTTTTTGGAAGTAAAATACTGTAATTAGTGCATTATATGACCTATAAAAATTATGCTTTGAGTTACTAGATAAGAAACATTTTTGAATTGACAAAATTTTAAATTCCATGGTTGGGAACACAGTTTTTTTTTACTCAAAAACTTCTATTTTAAAATTAAAGCCATAATAAAACACTGAAACAAGTAAGAAAAATCATGCGTCAAGCATATATTATGAAGCACTTTCCAATGCTTCATGAAATCTTTAACAAAACTTCACTATTTAGGGGGGAAAAAAAGCCAAATATGTATTCCAGTACTATTGAACAGCACTGTATTTGATCTGTCAACTTATATATAATGGGGAAATTTAGTTTTGCAAGAAAATGCCTAGTAGCTTGAAATTTCTCTTTCAGCAATTTATATTAATAGAACCATATTTGAATACTTTATTCAGCTTTGTAGTTTACCTGGCTGGTACCTTTATTATACATCAATATTAAGCTAAAATTTATTTTAAACTAAAACACTCTTAAAACAACTGAAATCACATTCTCATAAATTATCAATCATAGGCGTCCATGTACCCATTTCTTTGCATGGCTTTATATATTATTTTATCTATATTCTGCAAACATTTCTCAGTAAATTTAATGTAGTTCAGTATAAAAATGCATAGCTTAATTAAGAACCACCTTTAACTAATTTATGTTCATATTCAGTAATGTTGGAGAGCTGGTTTGGGTTGCCCTATATATTAACTACAGCATTTATACACACCATATAATGTGAAACTTATACACACATATCATAATTAAAATGCATTTCATCCATCCATCAGCCATCATCGGATACATATACAGTACTTTGGAAAGAATGTACTTTTTGAAATCTTTTGTATGTCCCTGTGAATATTATGTACTTCATATTGGGCAAGGCACAGTATCGTATAATTTATATTAGCTTCAGTGAATACATCAATTTTATTATACATGAAACAGTTTAATATATTTAAAATATGTCACACACCACTTTTACGATTATCTAATGGAATTCTTTTGTGTGGCCCTGTAAATGAATAATAGCTGTATTTTCACTGCATATTTTAATCCATATAAATTCTAATATGTTTGATAGGGTATAACACCTTTAAAATTCTTTTGAAATGATTTTTACCCATAGGCTGTAATGTAATGGGAAACTTTTGACTCTCCTTGTAGATAAGCTAATCATGGTAGAAACTTCATTTTCAATAGGGTTTGTGCTAAGATAAATGTGAATAACGTCCTAAAATTTCATGGCAATCTGGTTATATTAACGTAAGTTAAAGAACAGATAGACGGCCAGTATAACCAAATGCATAAGCACTTTTCAACTTTGTTGGAAAGTGCTAATAAAAAATATATGAATAATGCAATTTATTTAATTGAAAATAACTCATATATTATCCACTATCTAGGCTAACTCAGGAACAATCAATGACACCAATTGCATTGATTTAATTAATCCTTAATTTTTTATTGCTTGTTAGCTTAGCAAAGCTAACAAGAACAATAATGTAATAATAATAATACTAGCTTATGAGGGGTTTGTTTAACAGTTTATTTTTTGTAATTTATGACCTAAATCATTGTTTGTTGTATGACTCATTGTTTTTTCAGTTAATTAAAACAAGTAGATAATATCTTGTTCCACATTAAAGAAATATTTTTAAATCAAAGAAATAGTTTGAAGAAACTGAAAAAAAAAAAAAAAAGATAGCCTTGTATTACTTATTACTTAGTATTACTTATTAACCTTGTATTACTCTGATTGGCTACAAAGCTTCGCTTTTATTCATTGGCTGTTGCGGCCGTCTTTACTTCAAGCGCATGCGCATACATTACATTTGTTTAGTTCAGAGGTACAGTGACATTTGCTGAGATATCTTAGGTAAGTTTTTCAATGTGAACAGGCATCCAATTCCGGAAAGATCCACTTCAAAGACGGCGATCTTAAGATATCTTATGTTTGTAATGTGAACAGGGTGTAATTCGGCAATATATCCATTTTCAACTTTAAAGAAAACAAGGGAGAACCCGTCAAATTTCGACGAAAGAAAATGTTTAAGAAGCAACTGTTTCATTGATTTATAATAAATCTACTTAATTAGTCACAATAAAAAAATGCACCTTATATTCGTAAGTCTAACTCTTAAACAAATGATATTTAACGTAAAGTTAATAAAATACTATTTCTATAAAACTCAGTTGTAGAAATTATTAAAATTAAACTTTAATCGAAATGTAAACAATAAAATATAATAAAGATCTTGTATTATTATTAAGTTATCAATTATGGCAAAACTTACTCCACTTTGACTCAATCATAGAATTTTTTGATCCATGAAATCTAAATCCGACATTATTTTTACCACTTCAAAATTTACATATACACATCTCTTATCCGTGTTCACGTTTTAAAAAAATGGTATTTGATCAAAAAAATTTTTAATTTGATCATTTCAAAATCATTTTAATTCAAAACTTGAAATATCGATTGCTATTAGCTATAAACAGATACTAATTTATTTATATTCTTTTAAGTGTAAATGAAAATTTATAAAATACCTGCATGCAATAAGTACGATATATAATATTCCTATGACGTCAGAGTGTAAAAAGAAAGTGTTGTATCGAGTTTAAAGAAAGTTTTTAATAATAAACTAAAAATCCTTTAAGTAATAAATAAAAGTGAACTAAAACGATTTTTTTCCGCTTTTAAAAAATAAAATGGCAACAAAAAATACATTAATTTGCCTTTTTCGCTTTTTTCATTTTCATTTTCATTTTAATAAAAATGGTGTATGTCTGTTGCCACAATTCAAAAATGATATAAAAAACAACAAAAAAATTAATAACTCAAAAACAAATAAAGATACAGCTTTCAAACAAATCGCATTAAAAAGTGAATTTTTTTTTCGTATACGATGGTATAAAAATTGAAAATGTGCGGTATTTAGCAATTTAAAAAATTGCAAAAGAAAAAATGCAAAACATAAATTTCATCAGAAAGTGTTGCCATTCGCAAAATGACGTATGCGTTACGCACAGATACGTTTGGCCTTTATAATATAGATATTAGAGTAAAACCGAGAGTAATATTTAATGTTGCCAGTGAAATATATACTGATAATATTATTAAATAAATTTTCAATTTATGGGTGACAATACTTATACTTTTTAAGAATAAAGATATATTTATTTTTTCAGTTGTTGCTATATGTGCTTTTTGTTTTGTTTGGAAGCTTTCAAAATAGTTTATTTAGACTGCAGTGAGCAAGTAAAATTTATTTCGCATCATAATTCTTAAAAATTATGAGTATTTAATGTTATGTAATTTCATCAAGGAAAATTATTAAAGGCCGATATTGTCAGTTAGTAAAAAACTGTCTTTTAGCCGTAAACCATACTTACAATAAAATGCGATTTTTTTTAAAAGTATTTTTTGCATGTTTTATTTAAGAAATGAAAACCAAAAAAAATTTTTTTTTCATCAGGCCTTTGAGGGTTAACATCTAAATTGTATAGATTTTCCCTTTTCAAGTCCACCAATCTGAAATCTTAAAATTTTTGTTTTGCTTTCTTCTTTAGATTTCGATAGTTGGATTTTTCAGGTATGTAAGACTCGAAATTAAAGAACTAGTAAAAAGGAAAAAATATTTTTTTTCTTTTTTCTTTGAAAGGTCTAAGAACTGAATTAATACTGAAATAGTGAAATTTTCATCTTATATTTTATACATTCTCTCATAATTTTAACCCAGAGAAACACTAATATATTAGCCATTTTCTCACCAACTTTTCAGTCCCGATTAAAACACAAGTAACATTGACATTTGTTTATTAAAACCTAATTAGTTCTAAAAATAATGTAGCATATAGTAAAATACTTTAGAAATTGCATTTAAGGTTCCTTACTGTCCCTAACCGACGAAGCGGTTACGAGCTGATGATCTACGTATGGGGAAGTTATTTTCTAATACTGATTTGCATCTTGACAATTTTTTTTATTATTTTTTTTATTTTTTATTTATTTTTTCATTGGACAGCTAAGGTGCATGCTGGCATCGCTTCTGATTGCAGATTAAAAAAAAGAATACGGATAAAGACTCGAAACCGGCTTTGGAAATGAAAGTAACTTTGCAAAAAACATCTGCATTCAGTATGGAAAAAGTAAAAAAGGAGCGATGCCGGCATGTATCTAAGCTATCCATTGCAAACAAAATTGTTTTAAAAAGTCAAAATGCAAACCAGTATTAGAAAATAACACCCCCTCCCTTAAATCTTTATTAAACTCCTTTTTAGGATTTCTTTTATCTGACAAAATCCTATTCGTGTCTGCACGACCGTCAAAGAGATAATATGAAAAAAATGTACATGTCAGAGACTTCAAATTTGGTTTTCTTACAACTGTATACTTCGGGCAACACGACAAATCATTTTTTCACCAACTCCATGGCCCTGGTTTTAATAAACATCAGACGTTTATATTTGTTTCTTTCCATTAATACTTGAACTGGTGTAAAATAATCCATAAAAGATTTTCTTTACAGACCATAACATAAAATGGTATTAATCTTAATGTACCTTTAACTCCTTGAAAAACAAGCTATAATGTCTCAGTAATACTTAATTCTCTCTTGAAAAATCGAAAATTTTTATTTTCAAATAGAAAAGGCAATATTTCAACATTTTTCCGCAGAAGTTAAAAATTTAAAATTTCGTTAATGGCTTCTGAAGAGAATCTCGTTTAAAGTAGATGTGATAAAATATATCGCAACGGCTCTCAAGGGGTTAAACGAACTATAAAGAACTATGAAATTCATTTTCAATAATGAATGTGCGATAGTAATCATACATCAATTACATGGAAATCTGAATTTTCCCGAGAATTAATTAATAATCAGATGGGAGATAGTTAAGTGAAGTATTAAATATCTTTCAAAGACGTTGATAAGTTTGAAAGGGAGATTGAATTGGAAAAACAAAACAACAACAACAAAAAAAAATCAAATACTTTTTTTCCAATATTTATTGACATTTAAAAATCACATCAGACCCTTATACTTTTATGAAAAATCAATCAGAATTCACAAGATCTTGAAACTATGTGATATAATAACTACATACATAAGTATTGACATTTTTATCAAATTAGGATGTTTTATTTTTATAGATTTATGATGAGAACAAAATAATTTTAAAACACTTTTAAGAAACCTTTATTTAAATTTTCAAACCGCATCAGACTTTCTAAAATAACAATAAGTTTATCAAACACATTTAATTACATCTTATTTTCAACATTATGGGGAATTCAGGGGAGTATCACTTTAAAAACAGTTTTTTCAGCATAACCTCCCCAGTCCCGATTTCGTCTGTATGCAACACTTTAAAACATAACTTGAATGCTTCCAAAACTTTTAAAATTACTTTGAGATAGTTTTAATGAATTAATGCAGGGCCTGACTAAGACAGTGGGGGGACCTGAGGCAAACATTATTCGGGGGGGGGGGGCTTCTATATTTTGAAATTTTCCTTGAATTATACGGAAAATACCTAAAACTTAACTTCATATATGTTGTACATTTACATAAATTTCATACCAAGTATTATTCACATTTATATATTAAACATACAGAATAGTGTAAGAAACATAACTTTAAGAAACTGAAGAATACAATTTTTTTGGTTATAGGAATTATAAAGATAAACGTAAGATTTTAAAACCTGCAGTTCTTTAAAGCATAGTAATGTTTCGTCATAATCAAGCATAAGCATGAATTTGGGCTTTCATCGTATGGAAACGCAAGTGAAGCTATATTAATAAAAATAATATTTAATAATAATAGCAAACATTTTTAACACTTGTTATGTTGTTATTACATTTCTCATGGTGTATTAAATTATTTCAGTGTAAAATTTCCTGTTTTGACAAAGTCTTTTAAGCAGAAAGCAACATGTAAGAGATGCGTGAAATACAGTAATGTTATAATAAAATTTACTTATTTAAAAAAATAAAACTTTATGAAATTGTTAAGAATGAAATCAAAAATCACAAAATAAAAAGCTCTTTAAAATAAAATCGATTCACTTTTTTTATCATTCGGCTTCTTTTTATGTGCTCAAATCATAAGCATCAATATATAGATTGATTTGTTTTTGAAGATGTTTTATAGAAATTTTAAACTGATTTTTGTAGTCCCATGTAATATTTGCCTCAGAATTAAGAAGGTTAAAACAGTGTTGCCAGTGGGCTACTTTTTTAAAATTCAAATTTCTTGATTAACACCACTTTTCTGAAATGGTAAAATTCTCCCTATTTTATCCTTAATTAATATCATATTAAATAAGATGAATTTTACTATTTCAAAAATGTCGTGCCACTCAAGAAATCTGAATTAAAAAAAGTAGCCTACTGGCAACACTGCATTAAAATGTTATACGAAAGACAATTTTAAAATCAGAGAACTTCACTGTACGAGATTACGTTTAACAAATCTTCTGACTTAAATATTCTCAATCGCGAACAGGCTCAATAATACAGACTTATAAATCTATGTTATGTCAAGAAAAAAGATTTCAATACTTTTGCGATGATACAAAAGATAAAACCTGATTAAAAAAAAAGTTGCCAGAAATGATTTTTAATTTCCCAATTTGCTGATTTGCTAGTTTAAATTGGCAAAACTTTTGTTGGTAGATGTTTAATTTTAGTCTTTGAAATATTTGGAATAAAATACTACTTTAACAGTACAATATGCAAAAGTTCCTAAATAAAAGATGTATACATATTAGTTAATCGCAGTTAGCAAATTTTGAGAGCAAAAATTAACAGATTGCTCTTTTGAAGTTTTTTCTTTTGTATAAACTTTACACAAGTTTTCTCAATTCATAAACAAATGCTTAAACTAAACTAAAGAGAATTGTTTGCTGCATACTTAACACACAAGTATTTATTTTCATCAGTATGAAGTAAGCGGTGTCTGCTTAAATGACATTTCCGAGGAAATTTCTTGTTTCATGTCTCACAAACAAAAAGTTTCTCACAGTATGAATTAAAAGATGCTTGCTTAAACTACTCTTTTGGGAGAAATTTTTGTTGCATATTTCACACGTAAAAGGTTTCTCACCAGTATCAATTAACAAATACCTTCTTAAATTATACTTTCGAGCAAATTTCTAGTTGCATATCTCACACTCAAAAGTTTCTAACCAATATGAATTAACAGATGCTTGCTTAAACTACTCCTTTGGGAGAATTTTTTGTTGCATATTTCACATGCAAATGGTTTCTCACCAGTATGAATTAACAGATGCTTTCTTAAATATTCCTTTAGAGAGAATTTCTTGTTGCATATTTCACACACAAAAGTTTTCTCACCAGTATGAAGTAATAGATGCGTGCTTAAATTACTCTGTTGAGAGAATTTCTTGTTGCATATCTCACACACAAAAGTTTTCTCACCAGAATGAGTTAACAGATGCTTGCTTAAACTACTATTTTGAGAGAATTTTTTGTTGCATATTTCACACACAAAAGTTTTCTCACCAGTATGAAGTAATAGATGCGTGCTTAAATTACTCTGCTGAGAGAATTTCTTGTCGCATATCTCACACACAAAAGTTTTCTCACCAGAATGAGTTAACAGATGCTTTCTTAAACTACTATTTTGAGAGAATTTTTTGTTGCATATTTCACAGACAAAAGTTTTGTCACCAGTATGAATTAACAAATGCCTTCTTAAATGAACCTTTAGAGCAAATTTCTTGTTACATACTCCACACACAAAAGGTTTCTCACCAGTATGAATTAAAAGATGAGTGTTTAAATTACTCTTTCGTGAAAATTTCTTGTTGCAGATTTCACACACAAATGGTTTCTCACCAGTATGTGTTAACAGATGCGTGCTTAAATTACTATTTTGGGAGAATTTTTTGTTGCATATTTCACAGACAAAAGGTTTGTCACCAGTATGAATTAACAAATGTCTTCTTAAATGATCCTTTAGAGCAAATTTCTTGTTACATACTCCGCACACAAAAGGTTTCTCACCAGTATGAATTAAAAGATGCGTGCTTAAATTACTCTTTAGTGAAAATTTCTTATTGCAGATTTCACACACAAATGGTTTCTCACCAGTATGTGTTAACAGATGCTTGCTTAAACTACTATTTTGGGAGAATTTTTTGTTGCATATTTCACAGACAAATGGTTTTTCACCAGTATGAATTAACAAATGGCTTCTTAAATAATCCTTAAGAGCAAATTTCTTATTGCATATTTCACATGCGAAAGTTTTCTCACCAGTATGAATTAACAGATGTGTGCTTAAACTACCCTTTTGAGAGAATTTCTTGTTGCATATCTCACACACAAAAGGTTTCTCACCAGTGTGAATTAATAGATGCCTGCTCAAATCATTCTCTTTAGAAAACCCTTTGCTGCATACGTTACAAATAAATGATTTTCCTTTCTGGGAGTCAGAAGCTTTTTTTCCAGAAAGCTCTTGTGAAGGAATATTTTGCTGCATATTTAACACTTTAAATAGAGTTTTGAGTTATTTGATGTAATGCATCTAAATTTAGTGCTTTTTGCATCTGAAAAAGATAAAAGTAACACAATCTACCACCTTTTAAAATTCCTGCAAAAGAAAATAAAAAGAAATTAATTTATTATAAAATATTAACGCAGAAAATTGAACTGAAATAGACTACCAGTTATTTGATGCTCGCCAAACCCATGGAGTGTCAGATAAGTTTTATAATTGCATAAATATTTAAATTATAACTAAAATTAGAATACATAAACTAAAAAATTGACACCAAAAAATGAGAACTTATTGTAAAGAAAATGTAAATAAAATGTAATATAAAGAATAATTCAAATATTAATATACACAGCATTTTTAAACAAAAATATTTTTAAAAGAATTTATAAATAAAAAATTGCGCAAACTCAAAACGAAAAATTTTAAAATTTCATATCATCTATGAAAAAAAGATGCATTGTAAAAGCAATGTGGATAAAATTGCACTCTTGCAATTAATATAAATTCTTATATTAATTGCAAGAGAGATTATAATACTCAGAAACCCTCCAAATTAAAGATTTTTAAGACTCAATCTAATATGCATGTTTATTGGGTAAAACATTTTAACTGTATTGCTATAACTTAATCATTTCCGAGCATTTTAACCATGTTTAAAGCTCTTTGTTATATAATATGAGTAAAACTAAATGCATTTTATTTAAAAGTTTTAAAATATTAGCTTTGGGATACATTTTAAAATCTGTGTATGCAAATTAAATGACCAAATGTGTGAAGAAAATTATAAAACAGATTTAAACTGGAGCATCTTACGAGAGTGCCTGTAGAGCGTATAGTAATAAGGACAGAATTTCAGATGGGATGGGAAGAAAGAAATATTTCATTCAGAAAAAAATTCAATCAAGAAAACGTTCAGTATGTTAAATAAAATTATCAAAACAACAGTATCTAACATTAATGGTATTGTAGTTATGTGTATTTAGTAGCAGTACAAATTTTTTGGGGGAAGAAGATTGTAGAATTTAATATAAAATTGCAAAATATAGATTTGGAAAAACGAATAGTGACTTTAAATGCTGGGTACATAATGCTTTAGTGGCGGATCCGAGGAGGCAGTCACAGGGGTCATGCCCACCCCCTTGGACGAAGTAAAATTCTAAAGCATATTTTTAAAATGAAACATATAATATTTTTTTCCAAATTTATGCATTTCTCAGCAATGATAATTTTTTTACTCTTTAAAAATCTTCTGAAATCCAAAGCAGGTAATTTCTGATAAATACAAGAAGTCATTTTCAATCTCAGATGCACGACATTTGCAAATTCACTTATTTAGAACAAATGTGATTAATTAGTCTTTTTCTTTTTTTGATAAAGGTTGGTTGGTTGTATAGGGTTTAATGGCGCAAAATCCCTTCAGGGACATGCTGCGCCAAAAATAATTTTTGATAAAGGCCAAGAATCTAAGTAAAATGTGGGGGTTTTAAACCGAATTTCAGATCGCAATAGCAATTGCTCCCTCATTTTGTAACTATTAAATCCTTATTTCGCTCAAAATGCTAAATTTCTTATTGATTCTTTGTTTTTATCAGAAAATAGAATATTCTTCATTTTCTTAGTACCTAATAAACTGTGCAAATTATATATTTTTATGAATATTTATGAAATATCTTGTATTTATGAATGAAAGTGAATTCTTAAAAGTATCAGAAGAGTAGCTGCTTTGTAAATGCAAACAGCCTACAACATAAAAATTTCTTAAAAAGTGATGTGATTCCCTCCCTCCCCAAAAAAAATGGGGAGCCATGATTCCCCTTCTAAATGAAAGATTAGTTTGACCTTTATAATGCTTCAATCCACGTTATGTAGCCAGCAATTTAAAGCATTTCAATATTATAATACAGGTTGGTCTAAAATATCTTACGTTAAAATTTCATTATATTTCCAAGAAAGTATTAAAATAGGGTCATTCCATGTCAGATCACCCAGACCATAACACCCACCATTACCAATTTTAATAAAATTTTGCTAATTTGTAGAATTTCTAATGCTGATTCCAAAAATATCAATTATATTGAAATTGATCAAACGGTTTGTGAGTTATGAGCTTTTAAATAGCTCCCAAGATGGCCGATTTGCCGCCATTTTGAATAGCACATGTGACAACATAAAAGTCTTAAACTTCTTTCAGGTTTAAACTAGAGCTTTCAATTTTTTTTTGTTTTGTTCAGAATAAAGTAAGCTTTTATTTAAACCAAATTTTGTGAAGCTAATTCCATAAAAATGCTGTCAGAAAATGACTTTTTGTCATTTTTTTTAATTAAAAAAAGGTGCAACTTCAATGGCTAATTTCCCCAATGAACTCCATTCAATTTTCATCTAATTGCATAGATAGGCATCTGAGAGTGTGCTTTGATGACTGATAAAAAAAACTTTAATGGGCAGGTTCTTACTTTAAAAAAATAAATTCAATTTTACTGACTTTCTCGAGTTACAGAAAACACAAGATAATGTTGATATTTCTTTTATTACCAGAAATATAATATATATTTACATCTAAAAGTTTGATAAGGTTTTATGTTGAGTAAATATATACTTTTAATGTGGCTAAAAAAAGGGGAATCCCATTGGAATAAATAAAGATGCCAATAATGAATTTTTGCAGTAGATGGAAGTGAAAAGAAAAGTAAAAAAAGAGAGATTCCTGATAAATTGAAATCTATTGCAGTTTCAATAAATTAAAAAAAAATGATAGAAAAAATTCTACAAATACGTACATTATCTAACAAATTTATATACTAAACATAATAAAATTAAAACTCTTAAATAAAAAATGCAGTAAGTAAGCGTTATACAAGTCAGTATATCAGATAATTAAAAACCAATAACTGCCTTTAATGCATTTTTTTAATACTAATTACAAAACTGTTCTTATTTTTCTTCTGTCACGCACAGATTACTTGCGATCAATCACAGTCGTTTTCGAAGATTTAATTTTCGAGAACAAGCATCATGTATAGTCACACATAATGTAAATGTATACTTGTAGATACTAGTAGAACTTAATGATGTATCCAGATCTTTAATAAGCAGAAGGGGCAAAACATAGAATGAAAAGGAAATAAAATTGAAAGCCAAAGAGAGCAAATTAAGTAAAACAACTTCGTATTTTTTTATTCAATATTACAATTAGAGTTAATTAGAATTCGTAAGAAATATTAACTATTACACTCCCCTGTGTTGGAATTTTCGAAACTTTTTGCAGATCTACACTGATCATGACCCCTAGAACCCAAAATCCCCCCCCCCCAGTTAAAAATATCTATCTATCTAACTATCACTTTTTTCGTGGGCAAAACTTTCATAATTTGTTTCAAAAGTCTCCCAAACTGACACATGAAATCCAGGGACCAAAAATCTCAATCAAATTTGTAAATGGGCAGAATCAGATCATTGGGTTGAAATAGGGAAGGATTTGTGAAAACTGAAAAAAAAATCAATTGTAATCATATTATATAGGTTAAAGTTATTATTACTTGTAGCAAAAGGTACAAAAATTTTTGTATCGCAGACTTTCCATTAAATTTAAATTCGGCTAAAAAAAGGGGGGGAGGGGTTAGGGAGAAAAAATTTCATAGCTCAGTCAATTCTCAAGATACCAAATTTCAGTTAAACTTATTGTAAATCATCACTTTCTAAAATCCACACAATTTACAGATGTAGATAATGAAACATTCAGTTCAGATATAGGGACAAAATTTGACTTTTCTAATTCTATATCAATTCCATATATATTTTAATTTGTAATTTTTGTTAATATTACTGATTTTATGTTTTTGTTTCATAAAGGAAGAATAAATTTATTTCTGAAAAGATGCAAGATATTGCTGATATCATTGGTAATCACAATCTTCTTATCAAATATATTTATGTATTAATCAACCTTTTTTGGTTATTAAGTCTGACTAAACCTGAAATAAAACTTCCTTATTTTATGATTTTGTTGTGAATTAGTAATGTACCTTTATGAGGCAAGCTACATTGAATAATTTAGGATAAATATATTTATAACGAATATTTAATTGTACATTATTGATTAATTTGATTTTTGCTTTTAATATTTTAATCATTTTAAAAATTATCTAAATTTTTATTATTTTAATTTATTACCTATTTTAATATTTTATTTTATTTTAAAGCATTCATTTTAATTTTGATTGCATTATTAATTACATTCAAATTACTGTTTAAAAAAAAATATTAACAAAGTAATGACCAGAAACCGGCAAAATTCTGAAATCCGCATAACCTCTGATCCCAAGCTGTGCGGATTTGAGGGAGTCTATTGTTATTTAATTTCAAAATTTACACCTGTTTGTAAGCTGAGCTGGCAGGGATTTTTAAAAAAATTAATTATCTGTACTTTAAATTGTTATTCATGTAGGTATATTTTTAATAGCATGTTATTTATTTTATTTTATATTCTTTCAAAGTATCAATTTTTATTTAACAGATGCAATTTTTATTGTATTTTGTATAAAAATAAAAGTATGATTTTGCTATAAAATGTGACTATTTGTAAAGCTTTTCTCGTCATTTCTTTTTTACTGATAATTTACTGAGACTTTGCAATTTGTCAGGAAAATGTGTCTATCTTTTGCAAATGTTCATTATTGGCATCTTTATTTATTCCAATGGGATTCCCCCCTTTTTTAGACACATTAAAGGCATATATTTACGTAACACAAAACCTTATCAAACTTTTAACTTTTAGATGTAAATATGTATGATATTTCTGGCAATAAGAGAAATATCAACATTATCTTGTGTTTTCTGTTATTCGAGAAAGTCAGTAAAATTGAATTTATTTTTTTAAAGTAAGAACCTGTGAACTGCCCAGTAAAAATTTTTCATCAGTCATCAAAACACACTTTGAGGTGCCTATCTATGCAATTAGATGAAAATTGAAAGGGGTTCATTAAGGGAAATTAGCCATTGAAGTTGCACCTTTTTTTAATTAAAAAAAATGAACAAAGTCATTTTCTGATAGCATTTTTATGGAATTAGCTTCACAAAATTTGGTTTAAATGAAAGCTTACATTATGCTGAACAAAACAAAAAAAATTTGAAAGCTCTAGCTTAAACCTGAAAGAAGTTATGGACTTTTATGTTGTCACATGTGCAATTCAAAATGGCGGTAAATCGGCCATCTTGGGAGCTATTTAAATGCTCATAATTCACAAACCGTTTGATCAATTTCAATATAATTGATATTTTTGGAATCAGCATTAGATATTCTACAAATTCATGGAATTTTATCAAAATTGGTAATGGTGGGTGTCATTTTTGAAAAAATCTGGGTGATTTGACATGGAATGACGCAATAATGATATTTTCATAGATAGTTCCTTTCAGAACATCATCCGTATGTACAATCCATATTCAATTAAAGTGGATATGAAAAATAAAACAACACTAAAAAATGTTTTTTTATACCATATATTTTAAATTCATTTATCGATGAAATAATACAAATGTATTTATTCAAGTTAGTATAATCAGCAAAAAAATCTTAGCACTGTTACCAGATATTAGTTATCTTTTACTTATTAAAGATAACTGTGCTACATTATTAAACTTAAAACATGTGCAAGGAATTAAATGACATTTTTGGAAATTTAATAGGTTAATTTTCACTTAAACTGTAAAAGTAATTGATAAAAAATATCAAAATACAATTACTTTCAAACCATCTATTAATACTCACGAACTGAAGCCCGTCTAATTTATGAAGAAAGAAAATGTTTAAAAAAGAACTAATATATATTAATTTATGAACCTATAGAATTAATTTAAAAAAAATGCATCTTACATTTGTTAATGTAAATGTAAAAATAACTAAATTTTTAAGCTAAAGTTTCCAAAATAGTACTGTTATAAGCTTCAGTTGTTCAAATTATTGAAAAATTGGTAGTACTTGGTTATCTTGTTGACCAACTTTTTCAAATTACACAAATCGTCAAACTAATAGCCAAATCACACATAATGACGTAATTTTTATTTTAAATAACGAAAAAACTAATTAAATATTAATAAAAATACAAATAAAAAGTCAAAATAAAAATCACTTAATGAAGTTTTAAACATGCGTATCATATTTAATGTCATTGAATGAGACATTCACGATCATTCATTCTTTTCATTTAATCTCACAGTTTGGCAATAGTTTTTTGGTCGACAGGATAACCAAGTAGTACTGAAAAATTAAGCTTTATTTGTATAACTTCCTCAGTTTTGATATCATCTGGAGGCGACACTAAAATCATCCTTTAAAGTAATTTAAAAGCTTCTAGAACTGTTAAAATTACATCTAGAGTTTTAAACTAAATGCATGCATATCAGAAGCATCAATATACAGACTGATGCATCTTTGGCGGTATTTTAAATAATTTTAAACTGGTGCTTGTAGTGTTACGTAAAATTTGTTTCAGGACTGAGGAGTTTAAGTAATCACATATATATATACATAATGTTAAACAGTATTTATGACGAACTTATCCATTGAGTCTTTTATGCTTGATATTATGAAATGAAGAATAAGCGAAGATTTTTTTACTTTGAAACAATCATATATTTTCTTACCATGAAATCTAAATCTAACATCCTTTCATTATTTCAAATTTTACATACACTATTTATTCTCATAACCATGTTCACATTTTAAAAACTTTTTCAATGTGCAATTGTTTATTGATGTATTTTCAAATATGGAGTCGCATTTGTCAGCTATAATCACCACAACTTGGAATGCAAACTTTCAAACAATTGACTTGTACCTGTAATCTCAGTAACAGTATATTCAATTTTATCAAAAAAAAAAAAAAAGAAAAAAAAAAAACATACATTTTTTTCAATATGACATCATTTTTACTCACTGGAGTGTTTTGCGTCTAAAATTCAGCATTGGCAGAGTGGAAAAGTGTAACATCTTTGAATAATGTAACATCTTCATGCAGAAAAGTGCCTGTTTTTTTTTTTTTTTAAGCATGACATCATTTACTGTTTACATTCTTTAAAATGTTAGTTTTCATTAGAAATTTATGCATAGACTTGGTAGTTTGCTAGTTTAATCACCCCACCCACCTAATTGTGATTTTTCAATGTCTTTAATTTGTCTACTTTCTTTTTCAAATTTGTCCAGTACGTGCAATATATTTTAATTTCTAATTTATATTATGCTTGAAATATTTATTATCAGCAATAAGCTGAATCTTTTAAAAATATCATATGCTGTATAAAAAACATTGTGATATTTATGAAACCAGGTAAGGAACGCAGTTTTGGAGAAAATAAACAATAATAAGAACCAATTATTGATGGTCAGCAATAGAGATATTAAGGTGGATGTACGATATTTTCATTGATAAGACAAACACAGTGCCAGACTGAGTCTATCTGCTTTCTTTTTATATTTAGATTGTTTAACGTGCTTAAAATTAGAAAACAAATTACAAAAAGAAATCATGTAACTTTTATTTTTATTTCCCTAAAGAAAAAAGGTCTTTGAAAAATCTAAAATTTCCCAAGCTCACAAATATTGGAGACTTCACCACCCTTCCACCTCCCCACCCCATTGATGACAACTTAGATGAGGGGTTTTCTTCCCCCTGATGAACTCCACGTACCCTCTTTAAAATGTTGGTTGAATTTTAGAACACTCAGTGTAGTATAATCAAAAACAAATGAAAATTACATATAAAACACAGCAAACTATTGCAATTAATTTTATAATTAAAAGAAATACAATTTTCTTTTGTTTTGGAGGAAGGAATAAGCATATAAAATTCATATTAATTAAAAATTCATATTACTTATAGAAAAAAAAATTGTGTGTATAAATTACATATAAAGCACAAACTATTACAATTATTTTAATAGTTGGAAAAATGTAATACAATTAAATATATTATTGAATGAAGATTTTATTATTAGTACTACTTTCATCTATTTAAAATTGTATTGTTCAAGATAATACATTACAAAATTTTTTTAATTACATATAAAACTGTAAATAATTACAGCTAACTTTAGCCCTTAACTACTATGACAAAAATTGTCCCATAACCACTGTGAGCGGTCTCTCAGACTGCAAACTCAAAACATGGATAAAATATAAACTAAGTGTTAAAAAAGTTTGTTTACTAATACTTACCTGCTTAATTGATTTATTAAACAGTTTTTGAAATTTTAAGCTAATTTTTGAGGACTTAAAACAGGTATGCCGTCATATGTGAATAGTAAGAGGGAAAACAAATCATCGGAGTCATCGATGAAAAGAAATAATTAAGAAATAATAATAAAGAAATTTGAGAATCATCTAATAACAGTTACATAAAAATATATTTTCTTTGTTAAAAATGCATGAATACCTAATAAAAGTAGTTAAATAACAAAAATTTGATTATATATGCAAAAAAAGAAAAAAAATCGTTATAGAAATAAAAACACACTAAATGTATAAATATATCTATTAAAACTTGATTTACACACATATATATATCTTTATATGGAGTTAATGAGAATTTTTACATGACCATAGATATATGATAAATAAAAATACGTCTAGCTATTATTCAGAAAAGGAATCATGATTGCTTTCAATAAATTCATTTTCAGAATTATAATTTAAATGTTCTATGTCGGACCAATTTTTTACAATTTCTTGAATTTTGTGTTGTGTGAGGTACATAGGTCAATTTTTCAAAACATTTGATTGCATTTTTTATAATATCATGAAAAAAAGCATTCAATTATCCACAAAATCAAAACTTCCCGACGGGACAAAAACAGAATCGTAACTGCTGTGAGTGGTATGTCAGACCGCTTTCGCAAAAGAAAAGGGGAAAAAATAATAACAAAAACCGCTATCAGAATGATATGCGGAATCTGACCTTGGGGGGACGTTTCAGGAAGGTAGTTAAAATGGTGAGGATCACTATCTATTTTGAGAGGTCGAAATAGATGCAGAAATATATTGAGCAATTTGTCAAACCGCTCACAGTAGTTATGGGTTAAAATTGATAATATACAGTAAAATAGAAACTTAATCAAATCTTATTTAATTATTACATGTTCACAATTTATATTGACAATTTGAATTGATTAATAAAAAAAGTGATATTTTTCCATTATAGAGGCCTTTGCATTCTTTTTATTGCTATTTGTTACCAAACACAATTTGGGCTTTATAAATTGAGATTTATTGACAAATGATACAAACAGCTTTTAAAACAATCCAAATGAATGCTTATGTGTGTTTAAGTAAATCTATATAATTATAATAATTCTATATATACATGTGTATATACATACATGTATGTGTAACGCATTATGATTGTTCTTTATACACAATTTAGTTCTTTTCGTATAATAAAATAAATAAATGGTATTACAATAAATAAATTATACAAATGCTAGAATTAAAAAAAAAAAAAAAACAGCTTGATTAAATGAAACAGTGAATAGATTGCTAGAAAATAGGTTGCCAAATTATAGTTATTTTTGTGCATTTTAGTTATAGAGTATGTTAGTTACTTAAAAAGTATTTTACTGTAAGGAAAAAAAATCTTATTTCTGTAAATGATACTATCCGTTTTAATTATTAAGTAAATTTTAATTGTTTAATACCTTTAAATTCTAAAATAATAAAGTATTCGGCCGGATGATTATTTTTCGGTTTGTAACATAATTAGTTAATAGTGTGCAGAATATTTAAAATGACTATAAATGATAGCAATAATGAAAGTTGTGACACATAAAATTTTGTGTCATTATATCATCAAATCACAAGTTATAGATTTTTCAGTGGAAGAATAACGAAAGAAACATATCTTACCGTTAATTTATTCTAGTAAAGAAATAGGGTCAGTAAATTGATTAAAAATATATCCACTGTTACAAATTAAGTACGGCCATTTTCCCTATTTTAATACAGACGCCAACACAAAGAATGATTCATGAAAAAAGAACTCATTCCTTAATAATGGTTTAATGAATATTTCTGATTAAAAATTGAATGTAATTTGATTTTGGAAACTCAGAAAAATCTTGCATAGATTCCTTGTTCAAGCTTGTTTAATAATTGTTTGGTAACTATTACTATGACCCGGAATAAAAAAAAAAAAAAAGAAAGAAAAAACAGTTTTAGCCATATTGCAGCCTTGCAGCAGTTTAATTGATTGAGACGCCAACACAATTAATGAAACACTAAGGAAGAGTTCATTCATGAACAATGAATCAAACAATAAACAAAACTGAAACAGAATTTTTTTAACTAATAAAACAAAACATTTATTTATAAAAAAAAAAAGGGGGGAACAGAAAGCATTACTAAAAATTTGAGAATCTAGAACCTTGCGCTCGCGTATTAAAATTATGCAATTTAATTTTGAATAACTCAGGAAAATCTAACACAGATTCTTTTGTGAAGCTTGTTACTGTTAACGACTGTCTGATAACTAGTCTTAAATGAGGGATAAAAAAGGATAGAAGTATTATTGCTATTTCAGTAGTTTAATTAATCACGAATCTAGGAAAAAAAGTGACCGGAAAAAAAGTTATCGGAAAAAAAGTGACCTAAACAACAAAAGCGGAAAAAAGTGACATGGAAAAAAAGTGACGCGGAAAAAAAGTGACAAGGAAAAAAAGTTACCGGAAAAAAAGTGACAAAGAATTGATTTTGGGGATTTATTATTGATTTTGGGGATTCATTGCTTAAGTATGTAAGGGGGGTCGGGGAGGGGGCTCATAGTTTAGGTAAATGGGTTTTCATGCTGAATTAACTGTTTTGGTTCAATTTTTGGATATACGTTCATCCTGAAAAGACGCTTGCCTGATTAGTTTGGGGAAGGTACGATTACTCCCCCCCCCCCCATCCGTCCTCAATTAGATGAATGGATTTTTATGCAGAATTGTCCAACGTGTGTCAAATTTGCATATAGGTTCTTTTCGCTAAGGCTTATATATCGTATATAATGCCTGAAGAGATTTAGGAGTTCTAATGGTTAAGCATAGAGAGGGAACGGGGGATAACCTTTCTAAAATTAAATTAATAACTTTTTACGCATAATTATCCGATTTGCTTAGAATTTTGGACATAGGTTCATTATGATAAGACGTATCTCTGATTAGTTATGGGGTTCTTCTGCTTATTATAAAGGGGGGTGAGCAATTATATCCCCCTTAAACTAGAAAAATAGGTTTTTATGCAGAATTATCCCATGTATTTCAAATTTTAAATATAGGTTCTTTCTGATAAGGTGGATCTCTGAATAGTTTTTAAGTATAGAAGGGGAATAGAATGTAACCCACCTTAAATTAAATTACTTTTTACGCAGAATTATCTGATTTGCTTCAAATTTTGGATTATAGAACCATTATGATAAGGCGTATCCCTGATTACATATGGGGTTATTTTGCCAATTAAAAATTGGGGTGGGTGATTATCCCCCCCCCCCCCCTTAAATTAGGTAAATTGTTTTTTATGTTCACTTATCCGATATATTTCATATTTTGGATATATGTTCTTTCTCATAAAGTGAATCCCGAAATAATTTTAAAGGTTTAATGGCTAAGTAAACACTGGGGGAACGGATGATACCCCCCCCCCCCCCTTAAATTAATAAATGGCTTTTTACGCAGAATTATCTGATTTGATTCAAATTTTGATTGGGCGTTCATTATGATAAGGCGAAGTCCTGATTAATTGTGGGTTATCCCCCGTTCATCGCTCTATACTTAGCCATTAAACCCTTAAAACTATTCAGGGATTCATTTTATCAGGAAGAACCTATATCCAAAATTTGAAATACGCTGAATAGTTGTGAAAGAAAAAAACAATTTATTTTATTTAAAGAGTGGAGGATTAATCGCCCGCTTCCCCTATTTAATTATCAAAAGATCCCCATAATTAATCAGCGATTCGCCATCATATAATGAATATACATCCAAAATTTGAAGCAAATCGGATGATTCTGCGTAAAAAGCCATTTATTTAATTTAAGGGGGTTTATCCCCTGTTCCCCCTCTATACATAGCCATTAAACCCATAAAACTATTCAGGAATTCACTTCATGAGAAAGATCCTATATCCAAAATTTGAAATACATCGGATAAGTGTGCATAATTTTTTTTTAATCTAATTTAATGTGAGTATAGTAATCACCCGCCCTCCTTTTTAATTACCAATAGAACACCATAACTAATCAGAAATACGTCTTATCTTAATGAACCCATGTCCAAAATTCGAAGCAAATCGGATAATTCTGCATAAAAAGCCATTTATTTAATTTAAGAGCCATTTATTAAAAAGCTATTTATTTAAAAGCCATTTATTTATTTATTTATTTATTTATTTTAAATTTATTTATTTTAAAGCCATTTATTTATTTAAAAAATAATTTTAATTTAAAAATTTAATAATAATTTAAATAATAATTTTAATAATAATAATAATATAATATATATAATAATTTAATAATATAATATAATATATGTAATGTAATAAATATTTATAATATATATAATATATATATATTATATATATATATATATATATATATATATATAATGAATAATAATAATATAATGAAAATAATAATAATAATAATAATAATAATAATAATAATAATAATAATAATAATAATATAATGAAAATAATAATAATAATAATAATAATAATAATAATAATAATAATAATATTAGTAATTTAATAATAATAATAATAATAATAATAATAATAATAATAATAATAATTTAATAATTTTAATAATAATTTTAGTAATTTAATAATAATAATTTAAAAAATAATTTAAAAAAACATATTTAAATTTTTTTATTAAAGCCATTTATTTATTTTAAAGCCATTTATTTAATTTAAGAGGGGTTTCCTCCATCTCCACTTTATACTTAGCCATTAAATCCTTAACACTATTCCGGAATTCACCTTACCAGAAAGAACCTATATTTAAAATTGAAATACATGGGATAATTCTGCATAAAAACATATTTATCTAGTTTGAGGGGGAGAATTGCTCGTTCCCCCCCCTTTTATAATAAGTCGAAGAATCAATAACTAATCTAAGATACATCTTATCATAATGAACTTATGTCCAAAATTTTAAGCAAATCGGATAATTATACGTAAAAAGCCATTAATTTAATTTAAGAAAGGTTATCCCCCGTTCCCCCTCTATACTTAACCCTTAAACTCCTAGAATCTCTTCAGGCATTTTATACTATACATAAGCCTTATCGAAAAGATCCTATATGCAAATTTGACACACGTTGGATAATTCTGCGTAAAAACCCATTCATCTAATTGAGGACGGATGGGGGGGGGGGGAGTAATCGTCCCTTCCCAAAACTAATCAGGCAAGCGTCTTTTCAGGATGAACGTATATCCAAAAATTGAACCAAAACAGTTAATTCAGCATGAAAAACCCATTTACCTAAACTATGAGCTCCCCCCCCCCCCCCCCGATCCCAGTTTCATACTTAACCAATGAATCCCCAAAATCAATAATAAATCTCCAAAATCAATTCCTTGTCACTTTTTTTCCGGTAACTTTTTTTCCTTGTCACTTTTTTTCCGCGTCACTTTTTTTCCATGTCACTTTTTTTCCGCTTTTGTAGTTTAGGTCACTTTTTTTCCGATAACTTTTTTTCCGGTCACTTTTTTTCCGTTTACCATTAATCACGGCAATTCACCATTCTCGGAATCAATGAATGATTTCTTTTATTTGAATCGAAGTGTAAAATTCATGATTCATTCATGTATTGGCGTCTTTGCTTGACCTGTCTATAATTATCAGGTAACTTTCAAAATATGAATTTATTGATCTCACCCTTTTTGCTAAAATTAGTTAATGCTAAAGTGGTTTCGTTTTTTTTTTTTTTTTCCTACTCTTCAATTAAAATTTTACAACTTACAGTTTGATAATTACGACTACATGAAATTTCATATGTTGCAAATTACATTCTGCCCTTAGTCATTTAAAGCATTAATAGAATGTTTTATTAAGAACAGATAATTTTATTTATATATTTGTAATTAGTTAGGCGAATAATATTCAAGTTTAAATTTCAAAACAATAAACTCGTTTGAATTTTTATTAACAGTTAAATTTAAAACATTGTGTTGCTCATAGACTAAAATTGGTTGTATTCTGTCCTATTGAAAGTAAATAAATTTTAAATCATTGGCAGCATACTGAAGTTCTTTTATAAATTTTATCAAAAATCACATGAAATGTCAAACAATTTACGAAACCAAGGATCTGAAATTCCAGTGTCTTCATAATATTAGATCCATTCCTAATAAGTGGTGTGGTTGCACAGATTAAAAAAAAAAAAAAAGTCTTATTGTTTTCTTACATTTGGAAAAATGTACTTGTCTGTTCTCATGCTAGCAAGCTACACTGTACCAGCAATGTTACTACTTGCAGCATTTCCTTTGCAATATCTTATTTAATCGTATACAGTTCCTGCATTAAATACAGCTCAGGAAGTATTTGCTATATAATATCACTTATTTAATATTATCAGCTTTCTGCATTTTTTCAACTAGAACACATACGGAAAATTTATATTTATTATATGTATTGTTTCTTTGTCATACTTAATTATTTCATTGGATTCATTAAGTAAAATTTCCTGTTGAAAAAATGTTTATACCATATGAATAAATAAAGAAAATTGTAATTTTTGTGGGTACTTATAATGTTGCACCAATTTCCAGAAGAAAATATCTGTGATAAATGGTGGGTTCAAAATATTTCTAAAATTTATGCTCAATTTAATGTTTTATGTTTTAAAAACTAATGAATTAGAAGCAAAATTTTAACACTTCATATAAAATTATGCATAGTTTTTCAAAAAATATTTTGAATGCTAAGAAAAAAAGAGGCATTTTTTAAGAAGAGAACACTGGAAAAAAGAACTTAAAAAAATATTAATTACTTAAGGTGATTTTCAGTTAGACTGCTGAGTGACTAGCACCATTAAATAAAACTGTTGCCAAATAGTGTGAATACAGTATAATCAATAAAAATTTGGGTAATTTCATAAAATTTACAGATAATCTGATTCAATTAATTTCCAACACACTATTTTATATTGAAAATATTTGCCAATTTTTACTGTAACATTTTTTAGATAAAGCACTACTCTTCTTTCCAGTTCCACCACTTTTTCATATGATATTTATATACATACAGTAGACTCCCTCAGATCCGTAACCCTAAAATCTGCACATCATTTATGGAAGTAAACAATGAAACATCCAGTTCAGATATTAATACAAATTTTGACTATTTTAGTTTTATATCAATTTCATACATATTTTAATTTCTAATTTTTGTAAATATTGCAGAATTCATGTTTTTTCATGAAGAAAGAATAAATTTATTTCTGAAATAATGCAAGATATTGCTGATATCATTGGTCATCATAATTTTGTTATGAAATATATATTTATTTATTAATCAATCTTTTTTTGGTTATTAAGTCTGACTAAGCCTGAAAGAAAACTTCCTTATTTTATGATTTTTACATGAATGAGTAATGTACCTTTAAAAGGAAACTTTATTGAACAAATTAGTAAAAATACATTTAATCTTTATAATAAATATTTAAACTTACAGATTTGATTATTAACTAAACTTTTGCTATTACTAATTTAATCATTTTAAAAATTATCTAAATTTTCATTATTTTGGATTATTTCTTATTTTAATATTTTATTATATTGTAAGCATTCTTTATAGTTATGATTGCATAGTTAATTGCATTTAAATTATGGTTTAAAAAGTTTAAACAAAGCAATGACCAGAAATCTGCAAAATTCTAAAATCTGCAAAACCTCTGGTCCCAAGCTGTGCAGATCTGGCGGAGTCTACTGTATAGCTGTAAATGTAACATTATTATTTATATGTATATGTAAACACTCATAAGGATTCATTAGGTTTGTTTTCAAAGTTTTTGTATCATTGGATAATAAATCTGACTTCCTAAAGCCCAAATCGTGTCGAACAGCAAATTGTTACAAAAAAAAAAAAAAAAAAAAAAGTGAAGGCCTTTCTTATGGAAAAATAACGCTTTTTTCTATCAACCAATGTTGTGAAAATAAGTTATTAATTTATAATAATTATTAAATAAAATTTGTCTAAGTATATATTTTATTGCATGTTTATCAATTTAAAATTAGCTGTAATTGATTTCTGCTTTATAAATAATTTATATTTTTTCATGTTATTATTCTTGAATATATCCATTGTTAAATATGTTAAAGTAATGCTAATGACAAAATCTTGATTCAGTAATAATTTTAATTGTGTTGCAGTTTTTCAATTATAAAAATAATTGTAATAATTTATTATTTGTATATAATTTAGAGATTCTGTTTTTTTTTATTATTATTAACCGCCTCAGTCTTGACATCACTTGGAGCCGACACTGAAAAATATCATTTAAATTAATTTAAATGCTTTCAGAATTGTTAAAATTACATCTAGACCTTTTTAATAAATGTGTGCTTATAAGAAGTATCGATATATAGACTGATACATCTTTGGAGAGGTTTTATAATCATTTTAAACTGTTTTTTGTAGTCCCACACAATATCTGTCTCAGAACTTACAAAGTTATATAATATGAAGTGTACCTGTACTTTTATTGTTTTACTTCCTCCAAAGTAAAAGAAAATTGTCTGACTTCCGGTTTAAAAATTAATTACAATAGTTTGCTGTGTTTTATATGTAGTTTTTGTGCATTTATATTTGTGCTATGCAGCGTGCTTGAAAATTCAACCCAGAAATTTAAAGGGTTGATCAAGCTTGGAAAAAACAAGTTTTTTTTACAAAAAAAAAAAAAAAAAAAAAAAAAACTGTTTTTTTGGTTTAAACCAGATTTTTTTTAAAACACCTTTCTTATTACATATACATGCATATTTATTGATAAAAATAGAATTATTGGTTTATAAGCACTAACTTCATTTTAAAATAATTTAAATTAAATAATTACAGTGAGTTTATGCTGATAATTGAAAAAATTCATGTTTTAATCTAAACTGTCTTAAGAATAAACTGCTCTACTCACTGAATCTCTGAAAATCTTTGTAAACAATCTTTTGATTACTAATAATAAACATTTAATATAGTTTGATAAATATTCTTTTCCACCATTATTCATATAATAAATTGCAAATACTTCTTAAGAATTTTTTTTTTTTTTTTTTTTTTTTTTTTTTTGAGTGACAATTGAGAAGTTAACATTTTTAGTTGTTAGATTTAGCAGATAGCAAAGGGGGAAAAATATCATTAAAATGCTATAACTAGCAATCAGTCTTTGAATACTGTCTTATTTGGCTTTATATTTTGCTTTTAATTCTTCAAGATAATCTCCCAAAAGAAAAATTTCTTTTACAGCTTGTGCAAAATCTTAAAAGATCATTGTGTTACATTATTAATTACATTAAATAATCTGCATTATTAAAAAAATAAAATATTTTATACTAAATATTGAATCTATTTTATCTTTGAAGATTTTTATATAATATTTTTTATAAGTTTGAAGATTTTTATATAGAGCAATAGATATATTCACCAATGTGTACTGATTTTAATCCTATATATAAAAAAATGACGTAAACCTACTGCATCTAATGCTTATTGCTAAAATAAAGTGTTAAAAGTAGAAATTATTTATATCCAATAATCTGAAACACGTTAATTATAAAGAAAATGCCATTAAATTTCTTCTAAAAAAAACAATTGTTTTTTTTTAGAAAAAAACCAGTTGATTTTGAAGATTTTAATGTAATATTTTTTATAAGTTTGAAGACTTTTTGTATAGAGCAATAGATATATTCACCAATGTGTACTGATTTTAATCCTATATATAAAAAAATGACATAAACCTATTGCATCTAATGCTTATTGCTGAAATAAAGTGTTAAAAGTAGAAATTATTTATATCCAATAATCTGAAACACGTTAATTATAAGGAAAATGCCATTAGATTTCTTCTAAAAAAAACAATTGTTTTTTTTTTTTTTTTTTTTTTTTTTTTTTGAGAAAAAAAACAGTTGGTTTTGGAGAAAAAAAGGTTGTAGAAAAAAACCCATAATTAAAACCAATTTATTTAAACCGTGCCAACCCTGGGGTTGATAGAAAAAAAAAATTACCATCACAGGCATAATTAGGGGAAGTGTGGGGGGGGGGGGGGTATGGTGGTGGAGTCTTCAATCTTTATGAACTTGTGAAATTCTAGATTTCTAATAAAACTTTTTTTTCTTTAAGAAAAAAATATAAAGGTTATTTCTTGAAGGATTTCTTTTTGTTTTTGTGATTTGTTTTCTAACTGTAAACATGCTTAGTAATCAAAATTGTATAAAAAGAAAGCAGCTAGACCCAGTCTGTCATTGTGCTTGTGTGATCTATGAAAATATCATACTTCCACCTGACTTTAATTTCTCTATTTCTGTCCATCAATAGCTGATCCTCATTGTTTATTTCATCCAAAACTGTGTTCCTTACTAGGGTTCATAAATATCACGATATTTTCAACACATTATACAATATTTCAAAATAGTCAACTTACGGTCAATAATAAATATTTCATACATAATATACACTGGTGTCCAAAAGTTAAGCATAATTGGTAATTAAGTAAGTAATGAAAGAAATATAAATCGAAACGTGGTGAAACTCCAGGTGTGTAAACAAAATAGTACGCGTCATATACTTTCGTGAAGAGTTTTCCCCGAAATCGAACAGGGGACCGCCAACAAATTGAAAAAGAACGAAGATCTTTTGGATAACCCTGTCAAAACTAATGTAGCAAAAGCGTTCAAACTGCACATTATGATTAAGTGGCTTATTGTAATGTACAGTGTTTATTTTTTATAAGGATAGCATTCATACTCGCAGAAAAATTAAGGTTTTTATAAAAACGGTCACAAATTTTGCAGTTTTTTGCTTATAATTTGCAGATTTCTTAATGAAAAACAATGTTCTTTTTAGAAAATATGACAAACATCATTGTACACAATACCCTGTCATCAGAATTTAAAAATAATAAAAATTGTATGAAAAATGAGTAGGTTTAGTAAATAATTTTTCATTGCGCATATGTCAACGATATCAAAATTTCATTTGCATATTGTGTTAGCTAATTGTATAGAGCAACTTCTGTAAAATTTCAAAAACATAGCTTGAAAATTCTGAAAATTATCGTCTATAGAATCAACTCAAAATCCGTTATTCCTAAAAGGAAGCAAAATATCAGGGGTTTTATCCAAATACAGTTGTATGTGCAATATTGTCTAGGCAGGAAACAATGGAATATGGATACAGCCCCTCATCTTTTTGCTTCATTAGGGAATAGCGGATTTTGATCTCATTCTATCAACGATAATTTTCAGAATTTTTAATCTATGTTTTTGAGACTTGCACAAAAGTTGCTCTGCACATTTAACTAACATAATATTCAAATGAAATTTTAATAGCGTTCACGCATGCACAGTAAAAAATTATTTAGTAAACCTGCTCATTTGTCATACAATTTTTATTATTTTTAAATTATGATGACAGGGTATTGTGTACCATGATGTTTGTCATATTTTCAGAAAAGAACATTATTTTATATTAAGAACTCTGCAAATTATAAGCAAAAAACTTAGGACTGTTTTTATAAAAACCTTAATATCTCTACGAGTATACATGCTATCCTTATAAAAATAAACACAGTACACTACAATAATCCACTTAATCATAGTGTGCAGTTTGAATGCTTTTGCTACATTAGTTTTGACAGGGTTATCCAAAAGATCTTCGTTATTTTTCAATTTGTTGACGGTCCCCTGTTCGATTTCGGGGATAACTCTTCGCGAAAATATATGACGCGTACTATTTTGTTTACACACCTGGAGTTTCACCACATTTCAATTTATATTTCTTTCATTACTTACTTAATTACCAATTATGCTTAACTTTTGGACACCAGTGTAGATTAGAAACTAAAACATATTTCTTAACATGAAAACTTTTAATGAAAAACATATGATGTACTTTTTTTTAAACTTAAAACAATATTGAAAATAAATTAATTGAATACAGAAACATTTTTCTTTATGCACTTGCATGAAGCTTAAAAAAGAAAAATTATAGGATTCAGTATTAGCAATAAAAAAAAAAGAAATTTATAAATATATATATATGTGTATTTTTTTTGTAACTGAAATCACAAATCTTACGTTAATGTTTGTTAACTAAAAGGTAAGTATTATTTCATGTCAGATCTCTAAAAATGAAATAAAGCGCTTTGGTGAAACGATACAATCATGTCACTAACAAAAATCGTACAAAATATTATGAAATTTCTTCAAAATGGTTGCAATTGTATTGTTTCAGAGTAGTAAGAGGTTTTATTTATTGAATATATCTTTTATAATGCCATTTTATCATTTTAACTAGAAATAACTTTTTTAAATAATATGAAAAAAAAATTGCATCATGCCTTAATAAACATGCATTTTCCTTCATGAAGATGTTGCTATTCAATACTTTTTCACTCTGCTAGTATGTAACTGAGATATGCATTTCGAGTTTGAGACACAAGACAAAATGCTTCAGTGAGTAAAAAAGGAGTCATATTAAAAGAGAATGACAATTTTCTTTCATAAAACTGAATATTTTCATCAAAAGTCTGTCTACAACACAAGAATTTCTGAAATTTTTACTTACTGTTACTGAAATTAAAGGAAAAGTTTGAATGTTTGCATTCCAAGTTTTAGCTGACAAATGCGATTTCAAATTTGAAAATATATTAATTAACAATTTCACATTGAAATAATTTTTAAATGGTGAATAAGATTATGAGAATAGCATATGCAAATTTTGAGATGATGAAAATGATGTTGGATTTAGATTTCATGCGGAAAAATTTATTTGATTGTGTAATAGTAAGAAAATTTTTCGCTCATTTTTCATTTTAGAATATCAAGCATACAAGACTCATTTGATAACTTTGTCATAAATAATTTTTTGATTATATATTTCTGAACTTTTTTATAAAAATAAAGTCTAATTTTTCAATGCAGTCGAACTTTGTTAACATGAATTTCAAGGGGAATCAAAATTTTGTTCATGTTAACAGTAATTTATGTTATCAGAATCAAATCTTTGTATTTGTCTTTATAGGGGACTGTGAAAACAGTTCATGTTAAGCATGTTTATATTAACAAGGTTTAACTATAATTTAAATAATTGAAGCTTTTGAAATTAGTATTTTGATAAATTTATTTAAGAATTTAATTCTTTTAAGACGTACATCAACCTATGTAATTTGGATTTTTTTATTGTAGTTAATTCTTTAGTTTTATTACAAACTGATATAACAATTCTTATAAAGAAATTCTTTCATCAAAATTTAGATAAATTTGAATATCAATTACTCTTTTGATTTCTGTTAAATTTAATGTTATTAAATCTTCAGTAATGCCATTCAATTTAATGCACATGTAGGGATTACAATCCCGGGATTCCGGGATCCCGGTGTATTTTTAATCCCGAAAATCCCGGGATTTATCAGAAAAAATCCCGGGATTTTCGGGATTGTCTGTTTTTTTTAGTGGAATAATATTCAGCTGAAATAAAAAAAATATATTTATAAACTTAAGCTTTTGGGGGAAAAAAATTAATTTTCATGAAGTTTATATATGATTGAAAAAAAATATGTACCTCAAATATTTTATATATATATTTCTAAGCGATGAAATCTTTTACAGCTGAAATCTTTTGACTTGCAAACAGATGTAACCCACACAGATATTAGTAAGGAAAAATGAAATCGTTTGTTTATTTTGATTTTGTTGCATGTGTAGAAATTATCTTCAATTAAAATCGGGGTTTGTTTTAATTTCCGAAGACGAACAAGGCTTTTTATACTCTGATGACTATATCGATGAACTTATTAAAAAAATTGGAAAATTAGTAATTTATAACAGATGTAACTTTTTCATTTTTGGGTGAAAAAAGTCCGGGCCAGGATTCGAACCAGGGATGTGTTGGCTGAAGCCGCCAATGCTCTACCAACTGAGCCATCCCGGACACGAACACTGGAGGACTATTTCACCCAATTAACCCGGCCCGGAATCTTGGACCGGACTTTTTTCACCCAAAAATCAAAAATGGAAAAATTACATCTGTTATAATTAATTTACCAATTGAATAATCGTGTTTAAAAATTAATATAATTAGTAATTTATTTTAAACGATCTGCAACAAGGAATGAAGTCCTATCTAAGTATGTTAAATCTGAAAAGAGAAGGAACTTTCCATTCTTTTAGATTGCAAGACTAGATGGAATAGCCTAGTAATTATGCTTGAACGATTTTATTTCTTGAAAAGTAGCATACAACTAGCTTTAATCGATTTAGAGTATGAGATATGAACTGACGATTCGGATTTTCTACTTATAAACGAAATCGTTGAAGTACTCAAACTTATACAAATTACAGTAGAAGTAGTAGAATCTGAAGTAAGGGTTCTAATTTGTTAACCGCAGACGCAACCTTAAAAATTCTTTTAAACGAATTGTTGGAGACAAAATCAAAATTTGCTTACAAAATGACAGACGGGCTAAAACTACACATTAGAGAAGGACGACGTATGGAATTATCAGGTGTTTTAAATTACTTGCATAATCCTAAACGAGATGACCTGAGTGCAGAAACTAGTAGTATGTTTTCTATTCCTAACAAAACTGTTATTAAGAAGCAAGTGAAAGCAATAATTGGAAGGGTAAAGAGTGTTGACAATGACAATTCTGAAGATACAGAAATAACGCATATTGAGCCCACTGCGAAACAGCAAACGGATAACCGAACATATAAGGAAAAATTACAAGAAATAGAAAAAAGCATGCGAACTGTCGAGCCTGAAACACAAAAACAAAAGGATTTATAAACACAAATTAGAAATGAGATGTCTCTTTTTGAAAACGAAGGAGTATACAGTCATCATTTAGAATTAGCTTCTCAATATTTGCTGACAGTTGCTCCCGCGAGTGTAGAATAGAATGAGCATTTTTAGCAGCAGAATTTATTGCAAACAAACTTAGAAGTCAACTTGGAGAGGATACTTTAGATGTTTTGATATTTCTTAGATCGTATTTTCAAAGGAAAACCGATTAATTTTAAAAAACACTGAGCTATTGAAACTAATCTTCTTTTTTATCTTGGTATGCAATAATTTTTCATGTTATACAACGTTTTCAAATTTTAACAACGATCACATATAATTAGAAGTTTAAATAATACATCTATTTAATTTTTTATTGTTATGTGTGTGCATGTGTTAAGTACTTTTATTTTTTTTATTTTTGCAAGCAAAATAAAAAGCATTTTGTAGGGGAAAATCTTGTGTTTTCGATATCCTAAATTTGTAATCTTTAATTATTTGGTTATGAGAATAATTCAAAATTTAATTAGTGATAATATTTATCTTTTCATATTGTAAACATTTACCCATTCAAAGACTTTTTTAACATCAAATGAAAGAAATTATTTGGAAAATAAAACATAGAATTTTTTTTTCTTACATTGTCAAATATTAACAACATATTTGTTTTAATTTCCAATTGTTGTAATTTATCCTATACTTTTTTATTATTAAAGAAATAAATTTTGAATTTGGTATATTTTCATAAGTTAGGCTGTATTTTTGCTTTAATTATATTTTTTTTACAATATTGTGAAATTTAGTTATTGTGAAAATTGGTTATATTAGAGAAATTCTAATTTCCGTAATACCGGGATTATCCCGGGATCCCGGGATTAAATCTAAACAATCCCGAAATCCCGGGATCGGAAATTAGTCTCGGGATTGTAATCCCTATGCACATGTTTTATTTTAAGTGTAAAGATGTAGCATGGTTGTGTTTTGTTAATAAAAGGTAAGTAATACATGACAACACTGCTAAGATTTTATTGGTTAAAGTAAATTGAATAAATTGATTTGTAAAGTATAGTTTCATTGACAAAGGAATTTAATTTAGATGATTTTTAACATATTAGGTAGCTTTCATAAAAAAAATAATAATAAGCTATCTATTGGAGAGGTCCGATGGAAAGCACTTAAAAAAATTGGTATATTTTTACCGATCATTACCCCCGGACCACAAAACCATTCTCTGTCCAAATGTGTACTTGTATGTACACAGTAGATTCCCTCAAATCTGCAATCCTAAGTTCCACAACTCTCTGAAAACCGCATGTAATTTATGGATGTAAACAATGAAATATTCTTTTCAGATACAGGGACAAAATTTGACTTTTTTTGTTTTATATCAATTCCTTATTTATTTTAATTTGTAATTATTTGTTAATATTACTAAATTCATGTTTTTTCATGAAGGAAGAACAATTTTTTTTTTCTGAAAAACTCAAGATACTGCTGATATCATTCGTAATTACAATCTTTCTACCAAATATATTTATGTATTAATCAAGCTTTTTTGGTTATTATGTTTGGCTAAACCTGAAATATAACTTCCTTTTTTAGGATTTTGAATTGAATTAGTAATATATCTTTATGATCCAAGTTTCATTAAATAATTTAGAAAAAATGCATCTCATCTTTATAATGAATATTTAATCATACATTATTGATTATTAAGTTGACCTTTGCTTTAATCATTAAAAAAATTATCTAAAATTTTATTATTTTAGTTTACTCATTTTAATATTTTATAATATTGTAAGCATTCATTATAGTTTCTTTTGCATTATTAATTACATTCAAATTACTGTTAAAAACATGTAAAAAAGCAATGACCTTAAACTGCAAAATTCTAAAATCCACACAGCCTCTGGTCTCAAGCTGTGCGTATTTAGAAGACTCTACTGTATATATATATATATATATACACACACACGAACATAATAGGAACAAAGGTGGCCGGCCACTTGCGATTTTTGATGTTTTGTTAACTATTTAGAAAAATACTTGAGGAAACATCTGGAAACTCCCGGTGTGTAAACAGAATAGTACAGGTCATATATTTCCATAAAGATTTTTTTCCTGAAATCCCTTCGGGGACCGTCAAGAAATTGTATGAGCATAAATACTTTTGGTTAAGCCAGTAAAACTAATGTAGCAAAAGCTTTCAAATTGTAGATTATGATTAAGTGGCTTATTTTAATAAAGAGTGCTCATTTTTACGGGAATATCATGTATACTCGAAGAGAAATTAAAGTTTTCTTAAAAAATGTTTCAAATTTTACAACGTTTTTTGCTTGTAATTTGCAAAATTCTTAATATAAAGAAATTTTCTTTTCAGAAAATATGACAAACATTCTACATAATATCTTTTAGTAAAAAAATTAAAAAAATAATAAAAATTGTTAGAATAATGAGTAGATTTACTAAAAATTTTTACTTGTGTATACATTAAAGCAATCAAAATATAATTTACAAAATGTGTTAGCTCAATAAATAGAACAACGTTAGTGAAAGCCTCAAAAACATAGCTTGAAAATTTAAAAAATATCTTTTATAGAATCAACTCAATATCTGTTATTCCCAAAAAGAAGAAAAAAGATAAGGGGATGTATCCATATTCCATTGATTAGTGTCAATACAGCATACATAATATTCATGTGCTACTATATTTGGATTTTTTTTTATTCTACAGATTGTGTTGTAAGCAGCTCTTATTTAAATCTGTTTAATCATATTCATTCAGTTTATAATCCAACTTGCATAGACAGATTTATAAATGTATAAAATAATATTTTGTTTTATTTATTATAAACAGCATTAAACATTGTTAAGATACTAATCAATGATTAAATTATTGCTATACAATGTAGATTGAATTAATGCAAATGGTTTTCCTCGATAATCATTTATATTAGTTAAAAAAAATTCTTAAATTTGAAAAAAATTTGACTAAATGCTTCTAAATATTATAGCTCTCCTTGCCTAAAAATAAGTTATTTTATCAATATTGGTTTTACAATGTATCATCATTTTCATAGACGATATGAAAATATAAAATTTTCTACATAAGTTTGCGTTGTTTTTTACTTATAAAAGTTTTATTCATAAATATTTGATTTATTTTTCATTTACAACATTTATTTCTAATATTTTTAATAATATTTTCTTTATGATAACTTTTTTATTTTGCTTACGTTTTTTATTGTGGCAATTATTTGCTTTATTTATTCTAAATTTGGTTATCTTTTAAATCTTTATGCAATTAGACACACCATTGGTTCTGTAAGCATCATCAATTTCATCGTTCGTCAATTTCAATTCAAATTTCTGCATTAATTTAACATTTTATAGTGTGTTTATTTTTTGTAAATTTCTATTTCATGAATCGTAAAAGGTGATAGATTATGTTACTTATATTTATTGCAGATGCAAAAAGCCATGAATGTAGATGAACATCACATCACACAAAACTGTCTTTAAAGTGTGAAATATGCAGCAAAATATTTCTTCACAAGAAGATTTAGATAAAGTAGGTTCTGACTCACAGCAAGGACAACTGTTTGTTTGTGAGGTATGCAGCAAAGGATTTTCCAGAAAACTTTATTTACGCAGACATCTCCTAATTCATACTGGCGAGAAAACTTTTATTTGTGAAATATGCAACAAAAAATTCTTACGAAAGAATAATTTAAACAAGCATCTATTAACTCATACTGGTGAAAAACCTTTTATGTGTGAAATATGCAACAGGAATTTTGCTGTTAAGAGTAATTTAAACAGTCATCTGTTAATTCATAATAGTGAAAAACCTGTTGCATGCGAGATATGCAACAAGAAATTCTCCCATAAGGTTTATTTAAGACAGCATCTTTTAATTCATACTGGTGAGAAACCCTTTGTTTGTGAAATATGTAACAAGAAATTCTCTCAAAAGAGTAATTTAAACACACACCTGTTAATTCATGGTGAGAAATCTTTTATTTGTGAGACATGCAACAAGAAATTCTCTGATAATAATCTTTTAAACAAACACCTCTTAATTCATACTGGTGAAAAACCTTTTGTGTGTGATATATGCAACAAAAAATTCTCCCAGAAGAGTAATTTAAGCACACACCTGCTAATTCATACAGGTGAAAAACCCTTTGTTTGTGAGAAGTGCAACAAGAAATTCTCAGATAGGAGTAATTTAAGGAGGCATCTCTTAATTCATACTGATAAGAAAGGTATTGTGTGCGAGACATGCAACAAGAAATTCTCTCATAAATATAAATTAAGCAGGCATCTTTTAATGCATACAAGGGAGGACAGTATTGTGTGAGATATGCAACTGTAATTTCTCTTCAAAGAGTGTTTTAAGGAAGACACTGTTCATGTATTAAGAAAACTTGTTCGAAATATATGCAAAAAATCCCTGAAGAGTAATCTGTTAATTTTCGCTCCCATAAATTAAGTAGATGTTCAATTAGATTTAATTTTTAATTAGATGCTTCTTCAAAGAATGTTTTAAAGAAACATCTGTTCACGTAATGAGAAATTTTGTGCGAAATATATACAAAACAAATATCTAAAGAACAATCTGTTAATTTTCGCTCTTGCAATTGCTAATTGCTTTTAACTGATTTGTATATTTCCTTTTTATAGGTACTTTGTCATATTCTACTATAAAGACAGTATTTTATTCCTAATATTATAGAGACTAAAATGAAACGTCTACCAACAAAAAATGATTCCAATTTAATCTAGCAAATTATCAAATGAAGTGTTTTAAGAGAATTTGAGGCGAATACATCTTTTATCAGGCTAAAACTTTTATGTTAACCCAAAGATGTTGCAAAACTTTTTTATATTATTTATTTTGCGTAGCATAATTTTTCTCAGCGAAGTTCTCTGGTTTTAAAACTGTATCGTAAAATTTGAACTTCTTTAGTGCTGAGACAAGTATTATATGGAACTACATAAATCAAATTAAAATTTCTGTAAAACATCTCCAAAAATGTATCAGTCAATAAATCAATGCTTATTATATACATAGATTTATGGAAAATATCTAAAAGTGATTTTAACAATTCTAGAAGCATTTAAATTAATTTAAAACATGTTTTGTAGTGTTATTCAAAGGCGACATCAGGAATGAGGAGATTATATTGAAAATACGGTTTTTAAAGGGGTACTGCCCTAAATTCTCCATAATGTGGAAAATAAGATATACCGTATTTTCGGGCGTATGCGCCGCACACACCGTAAGCGCCGTACCTCCGAAAATGCATTAAAATAAAACAAATATTCATCAGAAGCGCCGCATCGCCGTATGCGCCGCACTTACGAAAATGCATCAAAATGTTAAAAATTGCGTTATATTCAGTGTTTTTTCGCGTTTTTTTAACATTTTTAATGTAAAACTAATTTTAAATTTAGTATATTTTGTATATTTTTTATGATAAAATTAAATTTTAATTCGTGCAGCCTTTTTTTCTCAATTTTTAATATGTTTTTTGTAGTTTGTAACGTGGTTTGCAGGGTTTTATCGCGATTTTTGACGAAATTTGCAGGGTTTTATCGCGATTTTTGACGAAATTTGCAGGGTTTTATCGCGATATTTGACGAATTTACAGAGTTTTTTCGCGATACTTGAAAAAAATGCGTTTTTTATGGGGATGAGCAAGGGATGAATCATGATGAATTGAATGAATCATGAATATTTGAATGAATCATGAATTTTGATACTTGAAGCAATACTTGAAAAAATTTGCGTTTTTTAAAAAAGTAATTTCTGTCGAAAAAGCGCAGAAAAAAGGAGAAAATTGTAAAAAAAGTATAAAAAGAATGAAATCTATTAAAAAAATCTCGAAAAAACACACATTTCATCAAAGATTCATGAACCATTCATTTCATCATGATTCATGCCGTTCTCATTCACCTTTGAGAACGGAATAAATCATGATGAAATGAATGAATCATGAGTCTTTGATGAAATGTTTGTTTTTTCGAGATTTTTTAATAGATTTCATGCTTTTTTTTCAAATTTCTCCCTATTTCTGCGTTTTTTTCGTCTGAATTTACGTTTTGTCTCGCTTTTTTTTACCGTTTATTTATAGAAACGACATACTTGCATTTTTTATAAAAATTTTTTGACAATTCTTTTTGGCAATATTTTGAGAAATTCGCGATTTTTCCGCGATCTTTTGACATAATTTATGTATTTTAGACATTTTTGACATATTTCGCGTTTTTACTGCATTCTTTCGTAGAAATGATCTCATGAATTTCGCTGAAGTATCGCTAAAAAACCAGGGGAGGTGGATATGATATATTTTTTTCCCTTGCAGTAATATTCATTACAGAGGTGATTCATACAGTATTTCAAAATTATGTTGTCACCATGAGAAATCTAGAAAAAGAAAATATCCCAATATAAAGAAAATTTCATTACTTATACCTGTAGTTATTAAATTACTTAATTTCAAGATCTTCTGAATTCTGATTGTTTTTTCATACAAGTATAAATATCTTATGTGATTTTTAAATGTCAATAAATGTGAATGAAAAGCATTTGATTTTTTTGCTTTCTTTTCCAATTCAATCTCTCTTTAAAACTGATATATTGCTATAAACTTATGATTACTATTCCACATTCCCTATTAAAAATGAATTTTGTAGCATTTATAGTTCGTGCAGAGGTACAGATAAAACAATTCCATTTTACGTTATGGTCTGTAAGGAAAACTTGTTTATGAATTATTTAACACTATTTCAATTATTTCTCAAAATAAACGAGCTCTAATTTCTGAGGTTCCTTAAAACATATTTTCTGTTGAATGCAGTGTGCAAAGTATTTATTATTTATGAACACTAGCCATACCAACGTTCAAGGCCTTGATGGTCTGCTGCTCTGAAATCACATAGCATTTTTAAACACACCACTAAATTGAAAAATTTAATTATATCAGTACCAGTAATTTTTTTCCTTCTTTAGTGTAAATGCCACAAAAGTAGATTTCCCTCACTCTGAGAAAATTGCAACTGGTCCCAAATCACACAACTTTATTTTAAAAAAATGAAGAAAATTCTTTCCTTCTCCCTAGCAGTAGATCCACTGCTGCAGTTTATACTCTCTGTTCCAAACAACAATTTTGAGCGCCATTTTTATTCGGAAGAAGGGAAAGGGTCACTCACAGTATTAAAGAGTATTTCCGTATGTACTGGGGTATAAATCGAAGAATTTTTGACAAAATGTGGGATTTTCAAGATTTTGATTTTGGGAGAATTGTTTTATACATGAGTTAGTAAAATTAAAGTTTTAAACAGATAATCGGCGAATAGGCAAGTCGTTTAACTAACCGCATATGAGTCTGTTTGGAGTAGAGATGTGAAATAGAGTTACTTATGTTTAATAGGTTAAACACTTGCATAAGTAACAGGTTCCAACAGCCTGTTATTTTTTGTAACGTATAATTAATGGCCTGCTTTCTACGTATGTTTTAATTAGATGTCATAAAACAAAATGTTTGAAATAATTTTGCAACTTAAATATAGACGCTGTTTTTTGCTTAAATAAATCTACACCATTAAAATCAGTTTGTGGTTAAAAAAAATAATATTTGCAGGCGAAAAACACTTAGTTATGATTTTGTGAGTATCGTGTATTTTCAGCTTTTCTGAAACTAAAAACACGTTTACCATTTATGGTTCCTATGCATGGATTTCAGTTTGAAATTTTTGGCTTATTTCAGTAAAAAATTCCATCTTTTGAATATTTTTTTCCGGAATTTGTGCAACGTTTTAAAATTTTTTCAAGATTTTTAGATATATTTCGCATTTTCAATATAATATGAAACAAAATGTAGATATATTTTAAATGGTAAAATTAAAAAAAGAACAATATATTGATATTCGTTTAGTAAATTATTATGCGATTAAATTAATTTCATAGAAACTTCAAAACATATTGATTTTTGCACATACATTATATTTCCCAATCAAAATGGGGTTTTTCTTTGTTTATTAGCAACCCTGTGATTTTCGAGCAAACCCTGGTTTTTCGGCAACGGCTGTAATTCGGCTCTTGTAGAACAAATAGCACTGCCAAATTAAGGTGAAATGAACTATAGTTATGATCTTGAGAGTATTGTGTATTTGCAACTTTTCACACACTAAAAACATTTTTTTCCATTTATGGTTCCTAAGACCCCTTTAAGCGTCTGGCCTATTTTTTCCTTTATGTTTAACGATTCATAACATAATATCTATGAAAAATACTTGTATGGGAATTTGTATATTACTACCTTACACATTTATTTATCTTATGCGCTGCAAAAAATAACTTTAATATCAGTTTTGTAATTAATCAGCCCCTGATTTTAAAGAGTATGTGATGGAAAAACCCGGTTACGACGCTAAAAGTGTTAAATGCTTAAGTATCATAACTCAGAGTTTTTGCTATAGAAGAATATTTTTTTCTGGCTAGATGTTTGAACATGCAGAAACTTTTTTAAATGAAGATTTAGGACCCAGACATTGTAATTTTATTAAAAAATTGCTTAACTATTTAAAAAGCACTTTTTTAAACAGAAATTGGATTTTACATGATGCATAAAATCTGAAAAATACTTGCAATTGGAACTTTATCACTTAAACTAATGGTTTAGAAATTAGTTTTTAGTAAACGATAATAAGAAACGCCCTGTATAAACACAGTTTTAACATGATTTGTAAAAAATAAAAGTTTGTTTTCGACTTCATTACTGCCAAACGCATATGCATAGCAAACACCATAAGACTATGAAATTATTATTTATGTATACATTCAAATACAATTTAGAATTGCAGTACTAAAAATACGTTTTTCCATATTTGATGGCTAAAAATCAGAAAATTCATTAAATTGCAAGTATCCTAACTCAGTAAGTTTTGGTCAAGGAAGGATATTTTTTACTTTTTTACACTTTAAAACACAGAAAATGTTATAGGAGTCGAAACTGAAATTTTTATTTCTGAAGAATTTAAAAAGCAGCTATTTTAATGCAAATCGGTTTTATATGATGTAGAATCAAATTTTAAACACTTTTGCAACTGAAACTGTACTCTAATATTAACGGTTCATAAAATAACTTTTTCTAAACGGTAAGAAAAGACATGCTAAGTAAAAATAAACAGTTCTAAAGAAACATGATTGTTAAGAAAAAAAGATCCCCGAACTTCATTGCATTAGTATTTATCAGTGCTTGTCGAAATACATAATCCACAAGAACCTGAAAGTGTCCTTTATACACTTTTAATCAAAAGCAATTTATACAAATTTTATAACGTTTTTCAATTTTGTTGCAATTGTGCTCGCACAAATAATACGAGGCAATTTTTTTCTTATAATGAAAAAAAATGAAATAAAAGTATTTCTAGCTTTTATTTTTTAAAAACACGGTGTTGAGAACTTAAAAAAAATAAACAAATAAATGCATATGCCATCCTTTCCGAAAAAATCTAGTGTGTTTTTTAAAAAAAGAAAGAAATCCTTGTCAATTTCCATGACCAGTATTCTTTTTAAACATCCATATTCAAATAAACCGCCGCTACTCGGTCAAAAAAAATAACAAAATCAAAATAATTCCCGCCCTGTTCTCTGATTCCCTTTCAACATTCAAATTCAAAGAAAAAGCCACAGGGCTGACGAAAATGGCTGACGAAAACAACTCTGCCAATGCAACGAAGTCGGGATTATGTCCATCCTCTGATATCATTTGTTCAAAAACATGCTTAACTTTTTATTCCAGTGACTCCCATCTATTGTTGTTGTTGACGTATGCCCGCAGGGCAAGAGAGGGGCTAGAGCATCCATTAAACTGCACGCAGGAGGCTGGAAGTCAGATTTTTTTCAAGAGAGGATGTTCGGTAAGGCCCCAATAGATGACAGCACCAAACATCGCCACCTCCTCAATTTCTATATGTCTCTGAAGAGGAGGGGAGGTTTCTCCAGAGATCAATACCCATGGTAACTGTTACAATCGATCATAGGACTTTCAGAACCCCTTTATTTAACAAGCGCGTACACTGCATACATTAGGTGGGTCTTTGGGGATGTCGAACATCGAACTCGGGACCTTTCAGTCTGGAGTTTGGTGCTATGACTACTAGACTAACACGGTCCCTGTCCTACTAAAATGATTTTATGCAACACTATTTGCCTGCACAACAAATTACAACAATTTAACTAATAGCAATGTGGTGGGAAAAAAATATTTAGTCTCCCTATTGGATAAAAGAAGTCGCATTATTAGAATCAAGGGATAACCACCCAGGGAAGCATTTTCAGAAAGAATCACGTTTTCAGCACCTTATCGCTAGAGACACGGTCGGCGCGAAGATGAATTCAATGCTATACACCCTTTCTTCTTTGTGACGTCATACGTGTAGCAACCCCTTCTTTCTGCGAAGAGTTCGTGCTTATTGTTCATTTGAATTCTGTAAATGTTATCAAGCAGAATACAAACAAAAACAAAAGGTTTCTTGTAATAAATATAATTCTATTGATCATGTTTTTTATGACACATTTGAACTTACTTTTATTTGTATTGCTACTGAAATAATTTATTTTTATTTATTTATTGTGTGTGTGTGTATTTATTTGTTAATTAAGTGGCATAATTGTGTGGCGTATTGAATGCGTTAATAAAACATGTTTTCACTGAAATAATTCATTAAAAATTAGTTGTTTTTAATTTAATCGCGATTAGAAGTTAATAATAAGTTGAAACTAAAATCAATTCGTTATAATTAATTTGAATGATAAATCACAATTATTTAGCTACATCCTGCAATTAAATAAATTAAAATAATTGCAAGTTGATGTTTGCAATTAAATCAATAATTTTTTATGCTTTTAAATCTTTACCATTATTAAAATTCTTATTAAAAAAAAGTCTGCCTCTAGTGCACAAAATTTAAAATTCTGCAGTTTTTTTATTTTAAAATTTCTGCCATATTTTCAATATTATTTCATCCTAATTGTTTCATTTATTATTTTGAAATAGCAATTCAATATTTTTGAATAAATAATACAAATTCCTCTCTCCAGTTAAATTCCCCCCCCCCCCCGCACACACCCACACAACCATTTTTCGTCATTCTCTCACTATTTGTTAAGTTTCAATGACAATAAAATAGTGATCTCATCAGACGTTACAGACAATCCCCCATTCAGATTTTTCTCATGTACCCCTCTCCCTCCAGAACACTACTGTTTTACCATTTAAAATTAAATGTTGTTTTGCAGAAAAGATTAGATAAAATTGTGTCTAAAATGTTCCCTATCCCTTCGCTTATCCATAACAGTGCATAAAGTATTATGTTTTGCAATGTCTGTTGATTTTTAAATAACAAATAAATAATTTATCATACAGAAAGGATTAAAAAAATAATACCAGGGTTAAAGTTTTGTACACATACTTTCATATTTTTTATTTGTTTGCTTTTTAATTCTTTACATTTTAAGAATTTTTCTGTCCTATTTATTATTTTGAGGTAACTATAAATAAAGAGCCGATTTTGTCTCCCCCCCCCCCCTCCTAAAAAAGCTTGTTTTTGTTTTATTTCCATCAAATGCTAAATAATCCAAGCTTTTAATTTTTCTGTTTGTTAATTTGCTAAAATTGATAAATGTAATGTTTCAAGTTGTTTCGAAGACGATTTCTTCTCATCTAAAACACAATATTCAAAATATTCTTTTAATTCAGATAAGATTTGGATTGTAAAATACGATAGATCGTCGATTGAAAATAAAAACAGAACGACGATTGGCGTTTGGCGATGCAACTAGCTGAAAGTTCTCGTTTTCGCCAACTCGCCAAGGCTGGTGCTCAAAACGTGATTCTTTCTGAAAAAGCCCCCGGAAACTCATCATGTCCTTTAAAGTATCAGTGCAATCCGGGGGAAAAAGCATTAATAGAATCAACAGTAATGAATATTAGTAATAAAAGAACTGCCAAGTTTTATGCAGTTTCTCAGACCATTTTAACAGTCATAGCGTTTGTATCTAGCAAACTTCCATGTGGCTGCTAGTGAAATGGACTCCGGTTGGGTGTTTGGATAATCCTTCGAATTTCAAAGTTTTACTCATTTTAGTGCACTGGATAGTGAATATACTTTTAGCCCTTAAAGGTGACTAAAGTCATGAAAGGAAGATTTTTCACTGTCTGTGGTTATTGATGATTTCTTTCTTTTGGTTTTGGCGCATCATAATAAGCGTTTAAAGTAAGACCATTTTTTTTAATTTGAAAGTAGATTTTTGAAGCTTTTTACATATTAATATAGCAAAATAAATTTTCGAAATTTTATTTTTATTATAATTTAATGTGTATTTCTGAAAATCTGTTATTTTAGCTCTTTGAGGGATTTTTCACCAGTGCTTATAGTATTCGAAAAAGTTACTTCATGTGTATCTGCACATTGAAAAAATCAAGTTGTCCAAAAAAATTGTATGCCAACATCTATTTTATTTTGTAAGGATTTGCCAATATTTATTTTAACAAAAATTGTGTTATTTTTATAAGTTTTATTTAATTTTAATGGTTTTATGTATGTTTCTTTTCAGTTCAAAGTTTGTACTCGAATTTTAATTTGCTTTCAAATATCCGAAGGAGATTAAATTTTACATACTGGCGAACATCCGAAGACAACCTAATATTAGGATTTTCGGTGGCTACCATTTACAAAATAACGCAAAAATATTCAGATAGATTACCGACAAGAAGTTTTAAAAAGGGTTTTAGAATAGATAGCACAAGAGGACGATGTTTGTGATTCTTAACTTTTTTTTTTATTTTTTATCGCTGAAACCGAAAATTACCTTAGATTTTAACTATCATGTCAGGATTTTTCGTAAGTCATAAATTGTCAGAGTTAAAAAATAACAAAAATTGGTTACAATAAAATAGAGGAAATGGTTATGTTTTTAGATTTACATTATATTTAGATTTATATTTGATTTTTGAGTATTTTTAACACTCAATCGGAAAATGACCTTCATTTTTAACCATCACGTTAGAATTTTTTTTTTTGTAAATCGTAATTGTCAAAGTTAAAATATAACAAAAGTTTACTATAAAAAAGACGTGAAATTTTTTTCAAAAATTATATTTTTTAATTCTATAATTTACTAAATTCTTTTAATTTTACTGAGATTCTTACAGCTGAACAGGTCAAGGGATCCGTTGAGGGGGGGGGGGTTAATTTCGAAATTTACAATTTGCGAAAAATCCTAACGCGATGGTTAAAAATGCATTTCATTTTCAATTTCGTTGGTAAAAAATAGTTAAAAAATAGTTATCAAAAACTAAAACACATCTATTTTATAATATCAAATTTTTGCGTTTTCTTTTTTTCTTTTTGTAGCTATAAAATTTATGATTTACAAAAAAATGCTAACGTAATGGTAACAAATGAATATCAATTTCGGATACAGTGGTACAGAAGATAAAAATTTTAATTATAAAAAACTGAAAAACATGATGTAACTCTACTTTTGCAGGTTATCTAATATTATTTTAAAATTTCCATCATTCTGTTCGACAAAAATTCTGTTTTTTTTTCATTATATATTTATTGCAAATTGTACAATGTCATGATTAAAGATTTCAAATTTGCATTGTAATATAATTTTATTCTCAACCTTTTTTAAAAATATATCTTACGAAATTTCATTTCTTCTAAATATGTAAATGACCCCTAATTGGAGGCAAAAAACATACTCTAACTTTAAACAGCTGTTAGTCAGTCAATTTTAAACGTAGAATAACGGGATTTTATTTTTCGTCGTATTTGCAGTGTAACAAAAAAAATGTACTAAATATAACTTATAGAATGGGGAACTGTATAAAAATATAAATTTCGTAATTAAAAAAACGCTTTTATTTAAACTAATTAATATTAAAATATTTTTTTACCTCATTTTAAAAGTTTCTGGAACCATATGCCTCTGAGTAACGGTGTAGGAATTAGCCATTGGCCCCCACTGAGAGTGGAGTGGGCACCCTGTATATATTTAGAATAAATGTTTACATATGAGTCTGATTTCCTAAATACTAAATATTTTAATCTCATTTCGTCTGCATTGTTTTACATTCGTAGTTTTAATGCCATATTGTAAAGTCAAAAAAACATTGAAGCTTAAATAGAAAGGGTGGCTTTTTAAATTTTCAAAGGAAAGAGGAAGTCTTGTTGTAGATCCCTGCATATGGTCACGTTTATCCTTATTCGACCCGAACCGACTCGTAGGTCACTGAGACGTTATTATTATTTTTTTTTCGTTCCAGGTCAGTTGACTTTCAAGATTTTGATTCAAATTGTAAGACTTTAACAAGGGATCAAAATGACCGAATTTCTCGGAAGTCCTGAAATTTTTCAATGAAAAAGATATAGTAAAAATATATGATGAAACGAATTTTTTTTATCTTATTTTTAACACAAAATATAAAATATAAACTTTAAAATGTTCAGGTTTACTTAACCCTTCACTGTATGATTTTTTTCTAGGTTTATGAAAAAAAAATATTAAAAAAATATATGTCGGTCTAATAATGGGGAAAATAGTGAAAAAAAAATGTCACAATAATTTTCAAATTTTGAGCTAAAATTTGATATTGTATGACGCGTATACACAATTAGGTTTTATAATTAATGCTTTATCATGTTTTGCAATCGAATGGGCTTAAAATTATTAATTTTATCAGCTTAACGTTCCGTAACTTTCTTTATACTAATACTTTTTAGTATACAATAAAAATAATAAAAGTGAATTTTGCTTTAATATCTTGATTGATTTTTTTTTCTGTTTCAGAAGAACAAATTGTAATTTTTTGTCACATGAATCCATCTTACATGGATAAAATTCTAGACTAGTCTTGATCAGCTACAGCGCACATATTGGCCAAGTTCAAGGCACATAATGTGAGTTACAGTGTTTTTAGATATGTGCCAGGTATGGCACATTGTGCATTGAAGGGTTGAAAAGCGATTAAAATAATCAAATAGAGACGTTAATAGTTAATTTTATTTAAAACGTCTAAGTTCTTTCAAGCCTTAATCAGACTTTTCTTCAGAGAATAGTTTACTTTATTTGTACAAATTTTGTTTATTTATATAAATAAACTAAAATATCCTCTGAGGAAGAGCCTGATTAAGACTTGAAAGTACTAAGATGTTTTAAATAAAATTAACTATTAACATCAGTACTTGATTATTGTAGTCACATTTTAACTGAATTTTAACATTTAAAAATTCATATTATGTGTTTTGTAATAAAAAAAAAAAATTTAATATTATTACTAAGTGTATATGAACTCATTTTTATACAACAAACATAAAATTGATATTAAAAAGTTAATAATAAATAACTAACACAATTAATTATTTAACAATGCTTCTCTACTGTTACATTAAAACGTGGAATTTTTTTTACATCAGATTTTTTTTACAGAAATTAATTTACCTCATAGTTTCAATATGAAAATGTTTTTTTTTTTTATCTCATCAAATTTTTTATATAAGTATTTTCTTTTCGATAAATCATTAGTTTTTGACTTGCATAAATGTTTCAAATTTTGATTTTCTCGAGCTCTTGAACATAGAATTCAAGAGTATTTCATAAGGAACTACTTAAAAAAAAGAAAGTTTTTTTTTTAATTTCCTGGTGAATATGAAAGTTGTGAGAAAACTAACGAAATCGAAGGAGATTGTGATATAGGTCTTACTAATGACGAATGACAAATTGTATCTCATGGATGTGTTTATTTCAATGAATTTGATGACATTGGTGATAATTTTGTTTCAACTGAATAAAGATATATTGAGACATTATTAATCAAATGCTTGATAATGATGGTGATGATAATAATGAAATAGATAATGCAAAATTTCCTCCGAATCATACCATCGCGTAAGAAGCTTTGGCCATTATTTTAGACTGTTCGCAATTTAATTCAGCTGCTGAAACTCTCTTTTCTTATTTGTATGAACTTGAAAAAAAGTGTGAAACTTGAAAAAGAACTGTTTTCGAAATTCATCAACTAAAACAAAAACAAATCTCTATCATGGATTATTTTAAGAGCAAATAAACTGTCATTAGGTATGTTGTACTTAGTTTTCTTTATATAGTTACGAGTGTTGAATTCAGACGCTTTACTTTGGGGGACAATGTAGAGTTCCAGAGGGGGGGGGAGAAATTGCCCATTAAGAACATAAAATATCAAAATTTCCGGGGGGATTTAAATTTCCCCCTGGGCCACTCCCTGAATTAAACACTGATAGTTACAGCAGAGCTGCCAACTTCTACACCTTTTTAAATCGTATAAACCTGTTTGAAACCACAATTTTTTTAAAAATAAAATATATGTCAAATGTATTTTGTGTCATGCATTACAATATATATTGTCAATTACTAAATGAAATTTCTGATTCTAACACGTTTATTCGATCTCAAATAGGCGTAGAAGTTGGCAGCCATGTTACAGTAATTACCAAACCATTGTAAATATCAACATACAGTCTTTAGGAACTTTATTATTCATGCTATTCTATCTCATCAGGGGATTTTAGAGTCCCGAGGTGGAAGTGCAATTTTTAACCATTAAAAACACAAAATCTCAAAATTTCCTGGGAGAGACATTTTATTGCTCCGGGGGGGGGGGGGGGGGGGATTGCCCCCACCCCGAGTCACCCCTGAATTCATCTCTGAAGTCGAAATTCTCCATTCTCAATGTTTCACGGTAAAATATATATATATATATAATGTAAAATTTGAAAAGTAAAAATATATGAGCGTTCTATAAACTGTCCATAGCTAACAAATTTAAATAATTTTATTTTTAAATTAGCGTTGTAAGCTGAATCTATTATTTTATGAGTAACTGCTCCAAAATATTTTATAAATCACTGCATTATGTTTTTTTTAAAATTAGCAGTAAAACAGTTTTCTTTAAATTTATAAACCGATGGATATTGTTTAACAATTTTCTGGAGTTTTTTAGTATATTTAGAAATTAACCGATATTTTAGTTTATTCGTTCTTTATTGAGATCTTTTTAATTTGAATAAATACAACATTTACATAAAATATAATTTGTTTTATTTTTAAGAAATATCTGTGTAATGTACATAGTACAAAAATAAAAAAGGAACTGATAATAAAAGTCAACTATTCATTTTTAACAGACAAAAAACAAATCTGAGAATAAACATAAAATCACCAGCGGGGATAAAACCTTGGCAGCTTTGTTCAGTATTTCAAAGCTTTACACAAGTACAGCGCCAAGTTCAGTCGCAGACATTTTCCTACAAAAGTGGAGCCTGCTAATGAATACAGAACTAGGAATTTCTTCGGAAGGTCAAAGGCATTGGCGAAAAAAAAATAAGAAAAAATAAAATCCCATTTTTTAAGCGGATGACATAACAAACAAGAGTTTTGGCAGGAACAGGCGAGTTTAATTCGATACATCTAAAACACATTAATATTGTACTTTAATTTTAAAAAAATTGCAGGCCTTTTCTGAGAAAAAATTAAGATAATTTTAAACCATGCAATTTAATTTAAAAATAGATTTACACATTTCAAAATGTAGTGCATATAGAAAGGTAAAAATTTTAGAATAGGATTAGACATCAGATATGACTATTTCTGAAAAAATAGAAAAATATGAGTTATCAAATGGCAGCTTTTCGTGTTTCCTTTGATCTCGAGTTAGCTATGAGTCTTGCCATTCTACAAGCATTTCAGGCTTAAAGTGGCAGCACTTGGAGATATTATCGTCTCCTACTATATTTATAACATTGGAGCCTAGCAAAGAGAAAATCACCAAAATTTTTATGCTGCATATCGCATGCACACATATCTGCAACTTCCTATCGTAGCAAGAAAATACTTCGATCTATAGTAGAATGTCTTATGATGATCTTTAAGAATTTTCAGATCTGATATCATTTGATAAAACAATAGCACAGCTGCAAACCTACACTAAAGGATATGAGGAGCCCAGAAGCCAAGGGGTACAAGTGACAAAATGTCGATTTGGAGTAAATTGAGTTTAAAGATAATTGATGTTAAATTGGAACACCAATAACAATTGACTAAATTGAAATAGGAAACATCTGCTTGTTGCATTCTAATCTTTGAAATCTCATTTCAATAACGGTTAAAAAAATAGAGTACAATTTTCTTTAAATGTATAATTAATCAATATTGTTTGTTTTTCGAAAAAAGTGGTTTATCTCTATAACTCCCCAAATAATCAGAAAATGATCTATATTTCTTTACCTGAAATGAAAAAAGCGTATTTACAGATACCCTGTGCACTTAACTCAATTTTGTCACTTTTACCCCTTGGCTTCTGGGGTCCTCATATGTTCTAGACTGGCACTAACACGAGTGTCTAATGCACTTAACGCTTCAGGCAGGTATTCGGAGATGTGATCCATGGATGACATAGCATAATGTTTGAATACGAGTTTTCTTATCATAGTGACCATATTGTTCAATGGTATGTTTCCGGTGCAGGAAACATGACATATACCAGATTATGCTTCTCCTTTGCTCGTACCATATGCCATAATAGCACCATGTTGGTTCGTGCCAGTCCCCTTAAGACACTGAATAAAGTTTGCACATAGCTTAGGCTGTTTTCATACAAGACATACTTCTTTGAATTGCTAACGACTATGAGCTAACGATCTATGCTGAAAAAACACTTTCCAGAGATACTTAATTCAAATCACATGCGCAAAATATTTTCCAGCAAATTAAATTAAGAAATAAACATCCTTACAAGTGAATTTCTTGTTGCATCTCTAACACTTAATAGATTTCTCACCAGTATGGATTAACATATGTTTGTTTAAAATATCCTTACGAGAGAATTTCTTGTTGCATATCGTACAAACAAAAGACTTCTCAGCAGTATGGATTAATATATGTTTGTTTAAAATATCCTTACGAGAGAATTTCTTGTTGCATATCTCACACAGAAAAGGCTTTTCACTAGTATGAATTAAGAGGTGTCTGCTTAAATGACTCTTATCGTAAAATTTCTTTTTGCATATTTCACATACAAAAGGTTTTTCACCAGTATGAATTAACAGATGCTTGCTTAAACTACTTTTTTCAGAAAATTTCTTGTTGCACATTTCACATACAAAAGGTTTCACACCAGTATGAATTAACAGATGCTTTCTTAAATGATCCTTTAGAGCGAATTTCTTGTTGCATATTTCACACACAAAAGGTTTATCACCAGTATGAATTAACAGATGCGTGCTTAAACTACTCTTTTGAGAGAATTTCTTGTTGCACATCTCACAAACAAAAGGTTTCTCACCAGTGTGAATTAACAGATGCTTTCTTAAATGATCCTTTAGAGCGAATTTCTTGTTGCATATTTCACACACAAAAGGTTTATCACCAGTATGAATTAACAGATGCGTGATTAAATTACTCTTTTGAGAGAATTTCTTGTTGCATATCTCACAAACAAAAGGTTTTTCACCAGTGTGAATAAATAAATGCCTGCTCAAATCTTTCTTTTGAGAAAACCCTTTGCTGCATACATTACAAATAAATGATTTTCCTTCCTGCAAGTCAGAAGCTTTTTTTCCAGAAAGCTCTTCTAAAGAACTATTTTGCTGCATATTTATCACTTTAAAAATAGTTTTGAGTTATTTGATGAAGTGCATCTACATTCAGTGGTTTTTGCATCTGAAAAAGATAGAAGTAACACAATCTACCACCTTTTAAAATTCCTGCAAAAGAAAATGAAAAGAAATTAATTTTTTATAAATTATTAAATAAACGCAGAAAATTGAATTGAAATAGACTACCAGTTATTTGATGCTAACCAAACCAATGGAGTGTTAGATAAGTTTTTGAATAGCATAAATATTAAATTAGTACAAATAAAATAAACAAGTCACATCATAAAAAAAACTTATCCTAAAGAAAATATAAATAAAAATTAGAAATTAATGTCTTCAAAAAAGAATAAATCAAATATTTATAAACAATTTTTTTAAGAATTTATAAATAAAAAGTCAAAAACTGTATTTATATTGAAATTATCATTTGAGTCTCTTATGCTTGATATTGCAAAACGAAAATAAACAAAAATTATTTTATTTTGACACAATCATAAAAATTTTTACCATGAAATCAAATTCCAACATTCTTTCATTATCTCAAAATTTTTATACACTACTTGTTTTCCCAATCATATTCACCAATTAAAAATTATTTCAATGTGCAATTGTTTATTGATATATTTTAAAATTTGAAATTACATTTGTTAGCCCACTGCAACTTCGAATGCAAACATTTGAACTATTGACTTGTACCTGCAATCTCAGTATCAGCAAGTAAAAATTATAAAATTCCTTTCTTATAGACACAGTTATGGTGAAAATATTCAATTTTATCAATAAAAACGATCGTTTTAGTTTAATATGACATCGTTTTAACTCACCAAACCATTTTGCCTTGTGTCTCAAACTCAGTATTGGCAGAGTGAAAAAGGTATCGAACAGTAACATCATAATGAAGGAAAGTGCCTGTTTTTTTAAAACATGACTTCATTTTGTGTTTCCTTTTTTTAATAGTTACTTTTTATTAGAAATTTAATGAGAAAATGCCATTATATCCTCTATAATAATAGCCGTTGTGACTCTCTCTCTCTGTCCCTGTAGGTAGAACGATTCCGGGGTTGTACGCATCCGCTAAAGAAGAAATTCTGACGGCCATGTTTTATAAATTTTGGTGTTTTTTTTTTATTGCACTAACCTAAATGTTATGTCATTAGAAAGAGCTTTCAAAAATAAACGCTTTTTTTGCTTACGGTTTTTCCGTAATTGTAATATCTTCTGAGATATAAAGTCATTTTTTTCCGGCGTTCGAGCGCTGGATATATGTAAACAAAGGCCGGATTTGATTCATTCGCATGACGAGTTTTCTATGCACCATGGAGGATATTCGGCGAGATTGAATTTCATATATCCAAACCAGTAATGAAACGTAATCTTATTGCTCTCTGCGCATTCCTGCTTGCGCAGATCCGACAACAGAACCAATGAGAGAAGAGATAATTACTGTCTCTAAATGTTAGCGTGGTATGCCCGCGTTTGTTGTTTGTTGTTGCAGAGCCAATGGATCTATTCTATTGTGTGCTTTTAAAATGTGCAATTAAATATATGTATGGATTTTTTTTATCGCAACGTAGTTAGTATATTTTTAACATAGGATTTCAACAATATAACCTGGTAAGTGAGAACTTTTTTTTTGAATGGCAATGTAGTAACATTGGGTCGATCGAGTTTATTTATTTTGATTTTGCCCGTTTTTATTAAAGGACATAATTTAACCGTTTCTTCCATTGCATAACACTTCTTATTTTGTTTTCAATCTTTTTTTTTTAAGTAATTCCTTTTTTTAATTAATTCCTTTTTAAGTAATCCCTTTTTTTAAGTAATGTGATCTTCATTTCTGTCATATGAAAAATACATTTCTATTTTGCCATGCGTACACTGAAGTAAAATATCCCCCTTACGATGTTCGCAAAAACTTTTCTCGGATAGTATTTTTCGATCGATGCTTAATTTTATATTTCATAATATTATTTATTTTGATTTTGCCCGTTTTTATTGAAGGACATAATTTAACCATTTTTATTTTATTTTATTTATTATGATAATTTAACCACTTCTTATTTTGTTTTCAATCTTTTTCTTTTTTCTAAAATAATTCCTTATTGTGATCTTCATTTCTGTCATATGAAAATTTCATTTCTATTTTGCCTATAGCATTTACATTTGTTGCATTATCATTTTGAAAATTGATAAAAAATAACAAAAGACAAAACATTGCAAATTCTAAATTCGTATTACTCAACTAAATAAACGTAGGTCTTGCAAAAAATAAACAAAATAATAAGAGATCAAAATAGATGCCTTATAAATAACTTACTTTTTTAAATCTGCAGCTACAAAATATATATATATATATATATATATATATATATATATATATATATATTTTTTTAATTTGGACATGCAAAAAACATTCTGAAATGTCTCAATCAATCACAAGATTTTTGTGGGAACTTCTACTGATTGATAATTTTTGTGGGGTTTTTACATAACTGAATGACTTTTTTTCCATGATTGATTAATGAATTTTATAATTTTTACCCCACATGACCAACTGTCGAACTGATTGACAAATTTTCTATTTTTCATGTGATGGATCGAGAAATTTTGTGATTTTTTTTTTCTGATGAACAAAGAAATGTTGCATCTTTTCTCCAAGCAATTAATGGAAGCTTTTTTTTGAAATTTGTTGTTTTTTTCTCGCAATCTTTTGATGTAATTTGCCGTTTTATTGAATTTATCCTTCTTTCGTGATTTTTTTTTTTTGAGAAAATGTCGTTTTTTGTTATCTTTTTGAGAAATTTGTCTTTTTTTGCTATTTTTTGTGAAATTTACATTTTTATGCGATTACCTAGACAAAATTTCTGTGCTTTTGAGATCTTTGGACGAAATTTGTGTCTTTTATGATACCTGGACAGTTTCGAAGAAGTTTATCGTTTTTCTCGAGTTCTTTCGATGAAATTGTCGTTTTGTCATTATCTTTCGATGTAATTTCCCGTTTTATTGAAGATCTATTTGCAAAATTTGTTGTTTTTTTCTGCAAAATTACCTTTTTTTGTGATTATTTGATGAAATTTGCTTTTTTTTCAATCCTTTGACGAAATTTGCTGTTTACTCGCAATCATTTGTCAAAATTTGTTGTTTTCTCACAATATTTTGAAATTTTTTTTTCACAATATGTTTAATTTGCCATTTTTTAGAGTTTTTTTTTCAAAATTTGCTTTTTTTCGAATTTTTTTTAAACGTTTTGGCAAAATTTTGATTTTTTGCAGTATTTTCACGAAATTTGTTTTATTTGAGATACCTGGACAATTTTTTTTTCTGCAGTTTTTTGACAAATTTTTTAGAGATCTTTTAAAGAAATTTGTTGTTTTTTGCAATCTGTTGACGAAATTTGCTGTTTTTTTTTTTCACATCTATTTACAAAATTTCCAGGTGTTCTTTTTTTTGGGGGGGGGGGGGGTATTTTGACGAAATTTGTTATTTTTTGTGATTATTTGCCAAAATTCATGATTTTTTTTTTATACTTGGATAAAATTATTTGTTTTCTCAGGGATTTTCGGTGAAATTTGTTATCTTCTCATGATCCTTCGATGTAATTTGCTGTTTTATCGAAATTATCATTTTTTTGTGAAATTTTTCATTTTTTTGTTATTTTCAGAAATTTGTCTTTTTTTTCACCTTTTTTTTGCAAAATTTACCTTTTTTGTGATCTTTTAATGAAATGTACCTCTTTTTTTCATCTTTTGACAAAATGCGTTGTTTTATCACAATCTGTTTACCAATATTTGCATTTTTTGAAGTACCTAGACAAATTTAAAGTATTTTCACGATCTTTTGACGAAAATCACGTCTTTTATTATACCAGGAAATAATTATTTGTTTTCTCAGGGATTTTTGGTGAAATTTGTCGTTTTTCTTGCCATCTTTCAATGTAAATTGCCGTTTTATCAAATTATTCCTTTTTTCGTGATTTTTTTTTTGTGAAATTTGTTGATTTTTTTTTGTTATTTTCAGAAATTTGTCATTTTTTTAACTTTTTTTTTTGTGCAAAATTTACCTTTTTTGAGATCTTTTGATGAAATGAGCCCCTTTTTTCTTACTTTGACAAAATATGTTGTTTTCTCACAATCTGTTTACCAATATTTGCATTTTTTGAAGTACCTAGACAAATTTAAAGTATTTTCACGATCTTTTGACGAAATTCATGTCTTTTATGATACCAGGAAATAATTATTTGTTTTCTCAGGGATTTTCGGTGAAATTTGTCGTATTTTCTTGCCATCTTTCAATGTAATTTGCCGTTTTATCGAATTTATCCTTTTTTTGGAAATTTGTTGTTGTTTTTTCGTTGTTTTTTTTTTCAGAATTTCATTTGTTAACATTATGTAAATGCTACAGGCAAAATAGAAATGAATTTTTCATATGACAGAAATGAAGATCACAATAAGAAATTACACAATAAGAAGTGTTATGCAATAGAAAAAACGGTTAAATTATGTCCTCCAAAAACAAGGGCAAAATCAAAATAAACTCGATCGACCCAATGTTACATTGCCTATCAATAAAAAAGTTAGTTCTCACTTACCAGGTTATTTGTTGAAAAGACTAATTTACTCTGATCCTATGTTGAAAATATACTTATTACGTTGCGATAAAAAATTCCATACATATATTTAATTGCCTATAGAATGAGGGAATAAACATATGTCACTCAGCACACAGTTCAATAGGTACACTGAACTGCAGTATTCCCATCATAAGATTACCCAGAAAAAACATTCTGAAATGTCTCGATCAATCACAAGATTTTTGTGGGCTTTTTTACATAACTAAATGACTTTTTATCCATGATTCATTAATGAATTTTATAATTTTTACCCCACATGACCAACTGTCGATTTTTGTATTTTTTCTTCAACTGATTGACAAATTTTCTATTTTTCATGTGATAGATCGAGAAATTTTGAGAATTTTTTTTTTTTTTTTCTGATGAAAAAAGAAATGTTGCATCTTTTCCCCCTGCAATTAATGAAAGTTGTTTTTTGAAATAGTTGTTTTTTTCTCACAATCTTTTGATGTAATTTGCCGTTTTATCGAATTTATCCTTTTTTCATGATTTTTTTTGAGAAATTGTCGTTCTTTGTTATCTTTTTGAAAAATTTGTTGTTTTTTTTCTTTTTTTTTTGCTATTTTTTGCAAAATTTACCTTTTTTTGCGATTACCTAGACAAAATTTATGTGCTTTTGAGATCTTTGGACGAAATTCGTGTCTTTTATGATACCTGGACAGTTTCGGAGAAGTTTATCGCTTTTCTCGAGTTCTTTCGATGAAATTGTCGTTTTGTCACGATCTTTCGATGTAATTTGCTGTTTTATTGAAGATCTTTTTGCAAAATTTTTTGGGTTTTTTTGCGAAATTTACTTTTTTTGTGATTATTTGATGAAATTTGCTTTTTTTTTTAATCCTTTGACGAAATTTGTTGTTTACTCACAATCATTTGTCAAAACTTTTTGTTTTCGTATAATATTTTGAATTTTTTTTTTCTGAATATGTTTACAAATTTGCCATTTTTTAGGGATTTTTTTGTCAAATTTGGCTTTATTTTTCGAAATTTTTTCATGAAAATTGCTAATTTTTTTAGACGTTTTGGCAAAATTTTGATTTTTTTGCAATACTTTCACGAAATTTGTTTTATTTGAGATACAATTTTTTTTTTTTTGCATTTTTTTGACAAATTTTTTAGAGATCTTTTCATAAAATTTGTTGTTTTTTGCAATCTGTTGACAAAATTTGCTGTTTTTTTCTTTCACATCCATTTAAAAAATTTTCGTTTTTTTTGGAGGGGGGGGGGGGTATTTTGACGAAAATAGCTATTTTTTGTGATTATTTGCCAAAATTTGCATTTTTTATGGTACTTAGACAAATTTTTGTACATAGTAAATGATTTCTAGCATTTTTTTAAAAAAAACTTTAACAGTAGAAAAATAATCTTCAAACATTTTCAAGAGTTTGTGACGTGTGTCGCAGCGTTGCACCGATTCTGCGCCTGGGATCATGTCATGTTGGTGTTACGTTGGTAAATGAAAAAGCATATTGAAATTTTTAAGAAATATTAATTTTTTTATAGCGGCAAAATACTTTTTTTTCTTTGGTTCTTTCATATTGTTGCCGTCAAGTTTTGACGGGTTTCACCTAGCCAGAATAAATATCATTAATTTTTTTAATATGTGAAATCGACATGTATTTTTGATTTCTGAAAATGTAATAGAAAACTTATTTGAAAATGCAAATATTTATTTGTTGAATGGGGTGGGTAATGTAAAAACAAATTAACCACTGAGAGGATTATTGTTACAGTTGTTGCTAAATGGCAAACTATAAATTCAGTCTTATTTTGCTGCAAAGTAAGTGAAGTATGTATATTTTGTATGAAATGAGAAATGACGGTAATTTATGATTTATTCATGTCATGTACAATTTATTGGTGTTGTATTTGTAAATGGAAAATTATCAAATGAGAGAGATTCTAATTATATAGCAGCATGTTTGAATGTAACTCTGCCGATTGCGGGTCATTTGCCTGGATGGAAAATGCAGGTTTTTCTTTTATTTATTGAAATTTTTGCTGAAGATAAGTCGTTAAAAAATCCTTTAATAGCTGGAAAATACCTTTTATTTCTGTGGTGCCGTCAAGTTTTGACGGGTCCCATCTAGTTACTATTATTTGCATTGGCTCACTCAGATTGATCACTAAAAATACTTTTTACTTTTTAGGGTTTCGTTCATCTGACTAAAACCTATTCGTCTCTGTCTTCTGTCTGTCTTTCTGTAGAGAGTCCGTACACAAAACTTGTGTAAGTCAAAAAGTTAAAATTTTGTGTACTTAGAGCTGAATACCTCCTGTCACATCACAAATCATTAAATTTTGAAAAAGGCTATTATCATATCATATATATTATAAAGCAGAAGTTCTGAAACTTCCAAACGGGTGTTTTCAAAAACTACCCGATGGATTTTTTTGCCGATTGTATCATTCGATAGGAAATATTTTCCCGAAGATTTATAATTCAAATTTACAGGGATAACTCTGATTTTTCGTAATAAATTTCGTATTTTTCGGTTATTTTTGACAAAAGGGTTGCCAGTAGCTGTTTTTGGCGAAAATTATAATTGTTAAAAGAATTAAAATGGCTATATCTGTTAGAAACATTACAAATATCTTGCAAATAATAGTAGAAAATAACTACTGATAATATTAATAATAATAAAGAAAGACCGCTTAAATGAGGCGTAATATTATAACAATATATTTATCTTGAAAATGAAAAAAATATTTCGAATGCTTAAAAAATAAATTAACGCGAAATATAACAATTGGTTCAACATTTGGCGACTTATCCCTGGTGTTAGAATAAAAACATGAATTTCAGAAATTGATTAAATGAATTTTGAAAGATAATTATTTCCCTTTTTATTATTTTCCTTCTCTTTTTTATCGAATTTCCGTATAATATAACTTACAGCAGAAAAAAGCAATCTGATTGTAAAAGACACTGTAAGTTGTGAGTTACTATTCGTTTCTATACCATTTTCATCTTGCTTTTGTCACCAAAGAATGTGTTTTAAGCCGAAAATGCACTACTGACTTAATGCCTGACTTAGGTTCTTAATGGTCGCAATAATGTTTTTTTTTTTTTTTTTTTCCAAGTGAAGATAATTTTTAGAGTATATTTTAATATTCAATCGTAAATTATATAGATATGAGTATAACTCTTTTATTTCTTTTTGCAAATGTTTTCATTGTTAATTTAATTTTTCTTGCGCCATTTCGTCAATTTCACTTACAGGAAAAATTTCAGTTTTAAAATTTAAAAACTGAAGAAGGAAAGATTACCCCATCGATTAAAAATCTACCCCCAAATTCCAAGATTAAATGTTAATAATGGATGATCATAAATGTCACATTCACTTGACATTAAGTATAATATAAATACTAATTATGTCATCAAGTGATTTTTAATTCGACATTTTATTTCTACTTTTATATATGTTCTGCTAATTTGTTTTTCGTTATTTAAATGAAAATTTATGCTAATCTATATAATCTGGCTAATAGTTTGGCGATTTGTATAATTTGGCGAAATTGGTCGACGGTATAATCAAGTAGTACTGAAGGAAAAATTTTGCAATTCAAAGTAAATTTATGCAATTATGATTACTATAGTTATTACTATAGATAAATTCAACATTTTGAAATGAAAAATGAATAAAGTCTTTTTTAGTTGACCATTTCCTCTTCAATATTTCTTCAATCAAACTTTCGCTATTCTCTTTCGCGCAGGCTAACAAAAATGTATTTTAAATATTTTATTAGATAAAACGTAAATAACATTTTTCTATTTAAAAAAAAAATATTTATAAAATCTAATTCTACCATTATGTGTCTTAGAAAACAAAATAGCAGAGTTACTTTTAAAAATGGTTTTATCTATTAATTGTATGTTATTTGTTTATTTGGGTGTTTGAATTTACTTTTGTCATCAAACAATGCGATTTTATACCAAGAAGGCATAAGCCGGAGCGATGTTCACAATTACTAAATTCTCTCACTCGCTTTTAAATGTGGGAGAGCATTTTTAGGATGTTTTTTTTAAATGTTTAATTGTATATATAAATAGCAGTTATAGCAAAACAAAAATGCGTATAATGTTTAAATTTTAGTATAAATGTCTTCCTCATCCAAACTGTAAAATAATTTAATTGCAACTTTTTAAAGTTTTGGCACATATGTCATATACGCACCACATTCGCACGATTGCAACAAATTGGCGATTTTATGCCACACATGGTAAACCGACTATGGTTGTTTATTTATTAATAAACTATTTATTAACTTTCATTTTGTTTTTTAAAATAATATAAATCATTTTGTTCTATAGCTATTAATTAAACTTTTTATTTATTTTTTTTTCAAATAATACAAAATAATTAAAAAATATTTATGAAATTGGTAATTAAAAACCAAGTTCTCCAAATTGGCGCCAGAAAAAAATTGCGCCAATTTGGTGCATACATGACATCTGTGTCAAAGTTTTTTCTTATACATAAGTAGGGAAAATGCAGTATAAATACCGATTAAAGTTTTTTCCAAATGGAAATTTTGTCACGGATTTGGTCATATACTCATCGAGGTATCTCACTGGTGACAAAATGGCATTATTTGCCTCATATGGTAACCCAGCTATAGTTGTTTATCTGATGATAAGTTGTTTATTTACTTTCATTTTTTTCTTTTTTGAAATGATATTTGTTGTTTTGTTCTACAGTTACTTTTTATTTATCGTTAATTGCTGTTTAAAATGATAGAAAATAATAAAATATACATAAATTTCTTTGGTATTCTAAAACGAGGGTTTTGCCACATTGTAGTTGCAAGATAATCGTGCTAAACCTATTGCGTATATGATGTCTGTGTAGGAATCTTTTGTGAAATATGAAAAGTGTAAATTGGCTACTACTTGATTATCACGTCAACCAATTTCGCCAAATCGTTCGCCAAATTAAACAAATTTACATAATTTTATCTTAAATAACTAAAGAGAAAATGCTTAAATACGAAAGAGCAAATAATTTTATTTTCATTTTTCAGGAGGAAATTTTGCAATAATAAAGTAATTGTTGTAGTGAGAATTTTTATGTTTGTTTTTTTATCTTTGGCAACTTGCTGTAACGAAAAACGTTTTTTTTTTCTTCTTGCTATTGTTTTGTAAGAGCTGGTTTTGTGAAAGCCATGTTAAGATGGTATTCAAATTTTTGAACCCTTCCCAATTACCACCCCCTTGATCCGATTTTGCTCATTTGCAATTCAGTGGGATCCCACTGAGATATTAACCATCTCAATGTACTTGACGAGTTTGAAGATGATTCTTGCATAATTGTGCCTTTTATCGCGCGGACAAAATTTAATATGTATATAAACTTTTTAGGTGGGAGTAGCTTTGGGTTCCTGGCTTCACATAATGAAAAGTTGTGAAGAAATTTTTCTGAAGTTGTACCATGGTAACGACTGTAATAATTAATATTTCTTCAGATAAGGGAAAATTTTAAATCCTGTTGCCGTAATGGTCTCATTTCGCTTCCAAATGTTCACTGTTAGTAATAAACTAAAATAGTTACTTCTAAATAGCAGGTTTTTGCGCAACGTTTAAGATAATTTAATATCACAATGGTGTCTACATCGTTTTCAGCAATGAGCAAGGTGCTGCTGGAGGTCCAAATTATTTAAAATACAAATTTAAATTCACCAGTTCGTTTCATCCACGGTTGATTTTGAAATATTGACCAGCGCAGCGGGCATAGCCTGCTAGTTTTAATTAAAATATTTTTTTAATATCACCAGTTCATTATCTTGTTGTTGTTTTTTCTTCTAATTGTTGAACACAAGTTTAAACAAACATAAAAGTAAGTATGCATATAACATAATTTAATGAATTAAATAAATCGTACTTATTTGTTTTTCACGTGATTTATTCGTGTTAAAGAGTTTTGAAGGCGATATTAAATGAAATCCTCAATGCGATCGTAGATCACACTTATCTATGTGACGATTTAAAAGTTAGGAGCCAGAGACATCAACGCCGGGTTTCCCATTCACCGCAGAGAAGTCATGGCCACCGAGGAAAATAAATAAATAGATGTAGAGAATCCAAATAATTACTCATTGGCTGCTGTAAGTTCATTTATTTAATCCGTATTTAATCATGAGAAAGGGAAAAGCTCCTTTTGCAAACTATCTCTAACCGAAATATCCAAAAAAATATTCCATCATTTACTTAAACCAGCCGTACTCATCGAAGAAGAAAAAACCCAAGAATCCTCCTTCTCAACTCGAGGCTTCCAACTTTTTAAAACTAAAAAGAAAATTCTAGAACCTTCTGTAACCTCAAACCATCATTCTTTTATGTAAACAGAATTCTTGTCCAGCTACGAGGCTATTTTCCACAGACGATAAATAAATTTTAAAAAATATATTATTTAACCAATTTATAATCGACTCAGGATTTCTTAGGCAGATGATTTTCATAAATGATTTATTTTAAGAGAAAAAGAAAAGAAATGAATTTATTAATATGCACACTATCAAGGTTGACAGAGGAAAAATAAATAAATAGATAAAATAAAATAATGATATTTTTTTAAAGGTATGGTTTTGGAATAAATTTAATAAGACTTCCTTAAAAAGGGTTGACAAAACATAGAAAAATGAATTTTATTTAGAATATTAAGAAATAAAAATTTAATTACGAATATTTTTAATTTAGAGCCATCTGTTTAAATTTACGCACACTGGAATAATGTTTTTTAAGGCAAATTAAGAATTTATATCGTCTGCATAAAGATTAACAGATCAGATCTAGAAACAAGATTTTAATTTAATAATTTGAAGTAATACGGAACATTATTATAAGAAAATTAAGATAGTAAAAAGGTTAGTTTTGGCGAAAAAAAAGTATAAAATTTGTAATATTATCCCCCCTCCCCAAAAAATTTGTATGAAATTGATAGTTAAATAAAACTACAAGTTCAGACAACAGAAATATAATAATTTAGAAAAGTTAAATTTTGGAATAAAGCTGTCAAACTCCGGAAGCCAAGAGCTGGAAGAAAAGAAAATTAACGCAATATAAAATATATTAGCGATTAAAAAAATAGTGAAGAGAAAATTAATCTGAATTAAATTTAGGTAGGAGCATTTCCCTGAAAGAAATACAAAAATATTACAATATCACTTACCATTTGTAAGTGCATAGGAGATAATACATACAATAACAGAAAATAAATTTTGAATATTAATAAGTAAGAGAAAAAATATAATAAAAACAATAAAAACTCTTTCTCATGAAAGTTTAAATAATTACAATAACTTAATGGATAGTTTATTTTAAATAAAGTCCTTCAAATGTAAAAAGTCTTTCAATAGTATATAAGAGAGTCTTTTCCAATGTTCACTGAATACAGTCTCTTTAATTAAAGATCTTCAAATTTAGTTTAATCTTTGGGTTTAATGCTATGTTGGAATCTTTGTTGGATCCAACATCTCTTAAAAATATGTCAAATTTCTAACAATAAATATTATCACTTCAAAATTTATTAATAAATAATATAAAAAATTTAAATAATAATAATAACAGTAATGAAAAGTAATAGTATAATAAGACTCAAAATTTATAGCAATAATAACAATAATTCTCCATATCCTAATATTTCTCAATAAGAGTATAATTAATACTAAACTTCATTATAGAAATCATCATAATAATAGTAAAACAAAAGTATAATCAAAAGAAAATATCACTATTTGTTTATTATTGTTAGGGAAAATATTGGTTGAGGATAAAAATAATTACATAGCAACTAAATAATTTTCTTATCTTCTAATAGCATAAGAAAGTATTTTTTTTTTTTTTTTTTTTTTTTTTTTTTTTTTTTTTTTTTTGCTAGCCGAAAGTATAAAAAAAATCATAATAATTCCAAAATCCAAATAAAATTAAATCTAACTATTTAGGAAATGGACTCTCAACCAGTATTTCCTTACAATAATTCCTCTCTGATACTTTTTTACAAAATTGTCAAGTTTGGTTATAAGTTTTTCAAATGCCAAATGAAGATTATTATTTTATCTACACATGGTTTATAAACTTTAATAATAAAATAAGTAGGAATAAAAGGTGTCATTCTTAATTGAGAAATGGGAATAAAAATAGTGTGCTTTTTTTGAAAAACTTTTAATATCTGTAGTTTTCACAATCACTGAAAATCACATAATATGTTATAGGTTTGAGTAGAATCATCAGATTTTATAACTGTTATAACATAAATATCTGCTGGATAAATAGAATAATACTAATGTCAAATACAGGAATAAATATAGTTAGACTTAAACACACTTAAAATTAATTTATCAACATCAAGTTGAAAGCTTTTACAATCAAAGTGTACACCTTATGCCTGCATAAGGAGCCCAATTTAACCCCAAAAACTCCCAAAAACAAGTAATATTCTTGTTGCGCACCAAGAACATACCTGCTAATGTTGAAAATTATGGTGATAAAATATTTAAAGAATAAGAATTAAAATTTAATCTACTGTCTTGACTTTAGTTTGATCTAGTGATGGTGATTGTATCTGAGGATTTGTTTGTTTTTTGGGTTGCTCATGAAACAGTTTAAAATCTTCGGGTGAAAAATAGGGTCTTAATTTAGAAACATGCACAATGACGGAATTCTGTCCTGTCTCATCATTAAATTTATCTATTTCACAAGTTACATCAGAAAGTCTATTTATAATTTTGTATGGTCCAGAGAAAGTAGGTTCTAATTTTCGAGTGTTAGGGTATTTAAATTCTTCATAAATTACAGAGTCTTGTATTTTTAATGGGCATTTGACAAAATTTCGATCATAGAGTCTTTTACTTTTAAGGTGAAATTCATGAGTTCGCGCTTTCGCAATTTTGAGGGCTTTGTCTACTGGTGTTGTATACATTTTAAGTGCCTCACACAGAACCATTACCCACCTTTTTAAAAATCTGAATCAAAATTATCGCGAAAATTATAGCTATATTTAGCTGCTAACTTTAACCAGAAATTTTATCTAATAAAACAGAAATTGTAAATATCATAGATATACCTTAAATTGGGATCAACTTTTAATTCTATTATTTTATAGATCATAAACAGATTCAAAAATCTTAATTATAGGTAATTTCTTACTTAAAGTCACAAAATTTACTGAAAAAATTAATCATATTTATCAGTCAAAATTCTAGCAACACCCTTGCACAGTTCCATCTTTCTTACTGAATTTAAATAAATTATAAGAATCCGGGAACCAAAGCTCACTGTAACCAGAAATTCTAACAAATAAAAGGAAAAACATAAATGTTAACTTAATTTTCAGCTCAAATGTTTAGATGTAGGAACATTATCATGAAAATACTGAATTCTGAGAATAGTTCTTGATAACAAACAAATATCAATAAATTAGAAAATGTATTTTTTAAAAAATAACTTGAGCTTCTAAGTTCTTCTATACTTCATTAGTATTACGAACTTATCTTTACACGTGCATAAAAATATCATAATAATCTTTAATATGCAACAGTAATTGTCTAAGAATATCATACTCTTCAATTTAATCCTTAAGAACAAAAATGTTTCAATCTCCAACACATAATAATGATAATAATAATACTCATAAATAGGTAAGTAAATAAAATTCACAGACAAATAATCAAATAAATAAACCTGACAAACAGAGAATAATTAATTTAAATAAATAATAATAATCAAAACACTACGAAAAAATTCTCACCGAAATCCTATTGTGCTCAACTATCTCGAAAAATATTTGTCTATTCACCAATTTACAAGAAATGGTCTTGTAATTATTATTTTTTTTTCTTCTTTTTCATCATCACGAGGACTACTTTTTCTCGACTATGAAAGAAAGGATCTCAATCGTCATGGAACACACAAGCAAACTCAAAGCAAGCACTAATTCTTTCAGATTAGCATCTTTCCAAGCATAGCTTTTCTACTATGCGATAGCATGTTCTACTTTGCTCCATCGCAATTTTCTTTAAATATCCGAAAAAAGGCAGCACAGATAAATAATCCTGTCGGACTTTGGAGTTTATTGTGACTATTTAAAAGTTAGGAGCCAGAGACATCAACGCCGGGTTTCCCATTCACCGCAGAGAAGTCATGGCCACCGAGGAAAATAAATAATAGATGTAGAGAATCCAAATAATTACTCATTGGCTGCTGTAAGTTCATTTATTTAATCCGTAATCATGAGAAAGAGAAAAGCGCCTTTTGCAAACTATCTCTAACCGAAATATCCAAAAAAATATTCCATCATTTACTTAAACCAGCCGTACTCATCGAAGAAGAAAAACCCAAGAATCCTCCTTCTCAACTCGAGGCTTCCAACTTTTTAAAACTAAAAAGAAAATTCTAGAACCTTCTGTAACCTCAAACCATCATTCTTTTATGTAAACAGAATTCTTGTCCAGCTACGAGACTATTTTCCACAGACGATAAATAAATTAAAAAAATATATATTATTTAACCAATTTATAATCGACTCAGGATTTCTTAGGCAGACGATTTTTATAAATGATTTATTTTAAGAGAAAAAGAAAAGAAATGAATTTATTAATATGCACACTATCAAGGTTGACGGAGGAAAAATAAATAAATAGATAAAATAAAATAATGATATTTTTTGAAAGATATGGTTTTGGAATAAATTTAATAAGACTTCCTTAAAAAGGGTTGATAAAAACATAGAAAAATGAATTTTATTGAGAATATTAAGAAATAAAAATTTAATTAAGAATATTTTTAATTTAGAGCCATCTTTTTAAATTTACGCATACTGGAATAATGTTTTTTAAGGCAAATTAAGAATTCATATCGTCTGCATAAAGATTAACAGATTAGATCTAGAAACAAGATTTTAATTTAATAATTTGAAGTAAGTACGGAACATTATTATAAGAAAATTAAGATAGTATAAAGGTTAGTTTTGGCGAAAAAAAAATTTAAAATTTGTAATATCTATTTATTTGATTTTTCTTTATTAAAATACTAATATTTTTGGAGCCGGTTTTGAAAGTGAAAGTATTGTCATTTAAAATTTTTTAAAAGAAAATCCAGAAATGGGAAAATTGCCTTTTTTGAGATAATATATATATATATATATATATATATATATATGTTTGTATTGAGATGTTAGCGAGATAACTTTTAAACTTTCTTCCATTCATAGGATTAATTTAAGCGAACGAATGTTTTCGCATGAGTGATGTGATGTCTTAAAGCTCAAAACATCTAAAACTACCTCTAAAATTCAGAAGATTGTTAATTACAAAGTAAACAGAATGAGTTGAAATGCACAATTATGTATAGCAATATGCATGTATAGCACTATATATAGCAATTGTGTTAGCATTTGGAACTATTTGACTTCTTTATAACTGCGAATATTCCTGGACCAAAAAATGGATTACTTTACAGTTGAAAGAATTAAAAAACAATGAAGGGGTAGGAACTTTCATTAGTGTCAATTCTATACTAAGCTTTAAATAATAAAATGAGAGAAATAACAGGAATTTTAAAGGCTGCTGTCCTACCAAGCTAAGATACGCGCAAGCTAATGATAAACCTATATTTGCGAATACCTCGTTTGCATTTCGACATTTTAATTTCTTTATTATTGGATTGCTGAGGTCGATCTGTACATGGTTCCTTTTTTTTATTTTTCTAATTTAGGTCGCACATAACTTTTATGATGACATTTCCGTAACTGCAGGGCCGTTGCTAAGGCGGAGCTTAGGGCGGCTCACCCCCCCCTAAAATATTTCGAGCCCCTCCTAGAAAAGATTCCAAGGTCACTTAATGAATTTCTGCTTCGAAAATTCAAATTAAATTCTGTTCAGAAATGTAATTTCAAATTAAATTCTGCTCAGAAATCTAATTTAGTTTGTGACCCTTTCACAGTTTTGCAGAATTACTAAATTGCATTTAAAATTAGTAATTCAACACTTCCTCATCCTACTTATATACATGAAGCTAACATGATGTTTAATTTTGCACCAGTTATACACTCAAAATTTTCATCACCATATACTTTTCTTAGTATAAAATGAAGTTATTACAACAATTTAATAAGAAACATAGTACCTATAATGTGAATATGCAGAAATTCATCTTTCTGCATTAGAGAGAGAGAAAACCCCCCTACAATCTCTTGAGCCGCCCCCCCCCCCTAAAGGTCACTTCTAGCTATGGCCCTGCGTAACTGGTTTTGAAATTGAAACAAACTTCATAAAAGATATCTGTAATCAAAAACGAAAAAAAGTACAATAAGGGTAATGTAGAGCTCGAATTCAGCTATTCAATGCAAAGAAAAAAAATATTTTAAAATGTCGAAATGCAAATGTGATGTCTCGAAATAACCTCCCTATAGATTTAACATTAGCTCGCAAGCATCTTTGTCTGACGGACAAAAGAATGAAGCCAACAACTCATTCTGCACTCGTTTTCATGAAGACAACGATAATAAAAAATGATCATATTTTACACATTCCTCCAATTACAAAATTTATAGCGGTTATTTACAAATATGGAGGGAGATTTTAATAAAATATTAATCATTATGAAGTAAAAGGGGGAAAAGAGAGAGTTATTTCGATGTAAATAATAAAACAAAAAAGAAAAAAGTCCATAATGCTTTTTAAACTCATCGAAAGCCAATATGAGATTTTTAAGAAATTCATGGTATTAAATAAATATCTCACTTCAAGCAATTAAATGAGACACTTATTTATGGTTTATTCAGAGTATTCAGCACATAACTCGGAAAAATGCTTTTTCCAGCAATTTCTATCATTATCCAGTTACGCGTGAGAATTCTTTCGTGGAGCCCTATATAAGATCTATAAAATTTATACAGATCGAAGTCCAGTATATCACGTAAATTTTATTAACAGCAGTTTTATTGCGATATTTCCATTATTTCTTGAGTGTTTTCTCTGTTGCAAGAGGAACAATATCCGCCGATTGGTGAAACATTTGTGCCTCTTTATTGTTGTATTAAAGAAATTTTCAATATTTGAAGAAATGACGGTATAAAAAAAAATCTTTCGGTTGACCTTAAATTTGAATCAAGGGCTTTACTGCTTAGAGTGGAGTATCTTAACCTCTGAGCCAATGATCATTTGCTCAGGTGGAGCTTAAAATGAAGGCAGAAGTTTCCTTCAAATGGGGTCATAAGTAAGATTTGATGGAGGTTTTTTTGTTACTTTTAGCTGACAATTTAAAACTTAATTGCAGCAAGATTTCATAATTATGAGATCATGTTTGGGATTTAAAGGCTTCAGTATAATAGAGGTTAAAAATATAAATTTGACATATCTTTAATTTGAATGCTAAATATAGAAAATGGCTACTGTATTTCTTATTAAATTCAAGAGGAATTGTTTGCTTTATTCAGTAAAATACTTTTTCCCACTTAATTTAACTATTACATACTGTTTAAATATGCTTGTTTAGGATATATTTCAAGTACAAATATTTTTTTAATAACTTAAAAATTAAATTGCAAATTGTTTTAAATGAATGAGAAAATTAACTGTTAATTATTTAAATTCCAAAGCATTATATGTTTGTTTCTTTTTAAATAAACTAGAAATTTTGATTTAAAGAATTTTCGATTTTTCTTTCTTAAAATGAATTCGAACTTTACTATTAATAGAGCTACTACGCATGCGTCCAAGAAATAACTGGAATTATTTTTCAACTTTTCCGAGTTTCGGGAAGAATTAGCACAATAAGTAAGTTTTTAAGAATATATAAATTACTTGATGAAAAATCAGGAATAGTTTAATGTATAGACACTACACGTAATGCGTTAAAATGAGTTATTATTAAAATTGCATACCACATGGAACTATCAAGGCCAGCAACTATCGACAAGTTTAGTTCTTTGGCCAAAATGTCTTGTATGTGTCTATACATGTCAGATAAATGATATCTGGTGTATAAACTATACAAATGTATGTTGTGTTGCACCTTGTGATCCTTTAAAATGCATCGCAAGCCATTTGTTTCTATAGATTTTGCTGCAATGGCGTTTTTTGTATATGCCTGTAAACGAGTTATTAATGCAAATTATTACTTACAAGAGAAAACATATTGCAATCGATGAAACATATTCATCTTGTAATGTTTGAAAATTCATAAATTAATAATAAGAATAAGCGCTACTGAAGTTTTTTCTCTATAGGCCATAATGGGATAGACACACTTTATGGCCAAAGGTGACCGGCCACTTGCGATTTTAGATATTTTCTTAAATATCTAGAAAAATACAAGAGAGAATTATCCTGAAACTCTAAGTGTGTAAACATAAAAGTACAAGCCGTACATTTCACTGAAAATTTTTTTTCCCGAAACTCCATAAGGCATCTTTAATAAATTGAAGTAGAACGAATATCTTTTGCATATCCCTGTCAAAACTAATATAGCAAAAGCGTTCAAATAGCATATTATGATTATGTAATATTTTGTAATTAACTGTGTTCATTTTTATGCGAATAGCGTATATACTCGTAGAGTAATTAGGCTTTTTATTAAAAAAAAAAGTTCAAAAACTTTCCACGTTTTTCTTAAATTATAATTTGCAGAGTTCGTAACATAAAACAATGTTCTTTTTCGAAAATATGACAAACACCATTCTACATAATAACCTGTAATCAGAATTACAAAATAATAAAAATTGTATGAAAAATGAGCAGATTTACTAAATATTTTTTCTTTGCACAGGCATGAACGTTATCAAATTCAATTTCATATTGTGTTAGATAAATGCATAGAGCAACTTTTGTGAAAGTCTCAAAAATATAGCTTGAAAATTCTGAAAGTGATCGTCGAAAGAATAGGCTCAAAATTCATTGCTCCCGAAATGAAGCAAAGACATGAGGGCCTGTATCCATTGATAAGTGTCAAAATAGAATACACAGTATGGCACGTACTGCTCTATATTTGGATCTTTCACCTACATGTTTGGAATGTGTTGTGGACATTTTCCAATTTTGATCTTTCACGGTAACATAGATATAGTGTAATGAGCCATTTTCACCATTCGTTTACACTTCAGAATTTTATTTTTATTTTTCAAACTTACATAGTAATTTTTTTTTTAAATGGAGACAAGTGTTAAAGAAAATGTTTAAGGTACATGAAAAAAATATTGGTTGTGCACTTTACCCTATAATATAATATATAAATGCTATTTAAAGTTGGCTTGATATTGTCAAGTCCTTTACCATACAAAATTACTGAAAATACTCAGCTTTAAATTTAATAAATTTCCTAAAATCAATTTACTTTGAAGTGACTTATGTTCCTAAATTTCAAAACATGATATTTATCAATAATACTTAAATTGAAATGAGAGACAGCTTTAGCCACAAGATTTTGATCACATAGAAATTATACAAGAACTTTTCCTAATAATTACAATATATTTCCATGTAATTTATTAAATTTTAAGGAAATTGCTTATTTGTTTCTCAGTTGAATAAAAAATAAAAGTAGAATTGTGAAAAATTTATAATCATTTAAAAACCGTGCGGCAACAGACTTGACATTTGGTAATGGACTTGACACTATGTTGAAAATGGCCAGTATAATTTGCTAAATAAAAGTATTTAAACATAAATATTGTCCATATCTAACATGCTTAAGTATTCTATTTTTTTATTATTATTATTGCTGTTAACTGAGTCGTATCATTTTTGAGCAACTGCTCTAAAATATTTCATCAATCACTACGGTAAGCTTTTTGAAAATTAGCAGAAAAATCATCTTTTAAAAATACATAAAACGATTCATTTAAAATGCAGCAAAATCGTACGTTGGAATATATTTATAAATATAAAACAACTTTATCTATATAAATTAAAAATCTTCTAATTATAGCCTCATTTTATAGTAATTTTTCGACAAATTTCTGCATTCTGTTTTTAGCATGTATAATGATTAACTGGTATTTTAGTTTCTTCAGTGACTCTACTTTCTTTATGGAGGTTTTTTTTTATTTGGAAAAATAAAACTTAATACATTTATACAAAATACATTACTTAATACATTAATAATATTCATGTAAAATACAATTTGCTTTATGGTTTAAGAAATATCAATCGTGTACATAAAAAATTACAAAGGGAGTAATATTGAAGGTCAGCTATTCTTTATTCACTTACATAAGAAAAATGAAAACTAAACAACTGAAAGTAAACGTAAAATCACCAGCGAGGATACAACCTTAGTAGTTATGTTCAGTAATATAAAGTTTTGAACCGCTGCGTCAAGTTCAATCGTAGACATTTTCCCCCAAAAGTGGAGTGATGAAAAATCGAGTATGGCAATGAATAAAGAAATGGGAATTTCATCACAAGGTTACAAGTCATTGGTGGAAAAAATGTTTCTTTTTTCATACAGACTAAATAACAAATAAGAATTTTCCCTGAAACCAGCAAGTCTTATTCACTTTATCTAAATCAGATAATTAATAATTTAAAAAACTGTTTAGGCCAATTCTCATAAAAAAAATTGAAAAACATGATAGAAACATTGCGCAATTCGTAAATAATTTCCTCCGTTGTGCAACAAGTGACAATTATCATGGCATCATAAATAAAGTTAAGTGCTTGTTAGCATGACCTTGGAAACAGTGATTACGAGTGAACAATTACAGGTTTACAAAACTGTCAAAACTTACAAAATGACTCTTTTTTTATTAATAATTGTTTCTACATTATGATTTATGTGTGCATCGATTTAAAATTCATTCTGTTCTCTGTTTTTGTAGCTTGATGTGAGCACTACCCTTTTGCTGTGTTTTTTCTCGCGTGTTAAAAAATAAAGTAGAAAATGAAGAAGCGTGGATATAATAATTTGTGTGTGTGTTTTACAGTTACCATATAATAATGTTATATGTCTTTATCAAGATGAATTAGTGCAGTGGATATATCAACATGTGAATATGCCCGGTTCCCTTCCCTTATGGTGGATCTAATTGTTGGACACTTCAATGAAGAAGAATTCATCGGGTGAGTACCATTTACTCTCCTCTTTAATTCTGATTAATGATAAGAATTGAAGATAAACAATTATATTGAGGTTATAGTGAGAACTCACGCCGTTATTAAGACAAACGTCTTACAATGATTATGAGTACGATCTAAAAAGATATATCAATTTGATAACATAGTGATATACTAATTTCACACAAATAAAAAAATATTGAATAAAAAACAAATAAAAATATAAGATTAGAATGGCCACCTTAAAAGATAATTATTCAATTGAAAAATTGACAGCAACGAATTACAGTACATGGAAATTTAAAATTGAAATGCTCTTAACTAAAGAAGAGCTGTTCCATGTAATAACCGATAATCCACCGACCCCTTTGACCGATCAATGGTCCAAAAATGATAGGAAGGCCCGGGCATTGATAAATCTAACTATTGATGACTCACAAATAACCCACGTTAAAAACTTACAAACTGCTAGACAAACATGGGATGCATTAAAAGAAATCCATGAGAGATCAAATCTCACAAGCAAATTGTTTCTTCTAAGAAAGTTATATAGTATAAAATTAGCAGAAAATGGAAATATGATAAATCATATTACAAAAATAATGGAGCTTGTTGATCATTTGGCAGCTATAGGCGAAATAATTGATAATCACCACATTTCCGCGCTCCTCCTGTGCTCTCTGCCCCAGTCTTATGATAATTTAATTACTGCTCTCGAAAGTAAAGAAGAAGCAAAATTAACTCTGTCATATATTAAAAATAAGCTGATTGACGAGTTTAATCGTCGAAATGAAAACTATGAAAGTATTGATAATACAGCGAAAGCTTTTAAAGCTCAGAAAAAGTTTCCAGCTAAAAAAGAATCAAAATATTGTTCGATTTGTAAAATGAGAAGCCATAACACACAAGAATGTTGGCACAATAAAAACAAAACACACACAACACAACAAAATCAACACAACAAAAATTACAAAAAACACTATTCTACATCACTCGTTTTTCAAAGGGGTGAAAACAATTTTAAGAATGAACAAGCATCGGAATCGTATAACAGGTTTAATCGCTATGAAGGAAAAAACAATACATGGAGAAACAGCGAAAACAAAGATTATGCATTTATAACACAAGGGATAGAAAATAAAACATTCATTGTGGATAGCGGTAGCTCAAGTCACATTGCATCCTCTGAATCAATGTTTACAGAGATAAAATCGAGGGAAAAAACAAACGTGACTATCGCAAACGGAAAAAAACTTATCGCTTACGGTTCAGGCGATGTAAATTTAAATACGCTGACATCGGATAATAAAATTCATAAAATAACACTTAAAGATGTACTTCTAGTACCGGAAATCGAAACGAATTTACTATCAGTCAGCAAAGCAACCCAAAACGGATGTGAGATTGTATTTAAAAATGACCGATGCACTTTCAAACTTAACGGAGAAATCTGCTTAGAAGCACAAAAGGTACATAACCTCTATGAAGTCCAGTTGGCTAACGAAAACCACGCGAACATTACACAAACGTGCAACAATAAAAATTGTCTAGAACTATGGCATAGAAGGTTAGGACACAGAAATCTAACATCGATTAAAGAAATTACACAAAAGGAATTAGTAAGAGGTATCCAGATAAACAATTGTAAACATAATATAGATTGCGAACCGTGTATTAAGGCGAAATTAACTGATGAACCCTATCCGAAAGTTGCTCAGTATAGAGCAAGTAAAAGGCTTCAACTTATTCACTCGGATGTTTGTGGATCTTTTCAGACACCCACGATTGGGGGGAAATCATATTTCTTGACTTTTATTGATGACTACTCGCGATTCACAATAATCTATCTATTGAAAAGAAAAAGTGAAGTCTATGAAAAACTCAAAGAGTTCATTGCGCTGATAAGCAACAAATTTGGTGAAAAACCGAAAGAAATCAGAACGGATAATGGGGGAGAATTTACATCAGATGAAATTGAGAATTATCTCAAATCAAATGGGATAAAACATCAACATACAGTCCCATATTGTGCAAGTCAAAATGGGGTGGCTGAACGGAAAAATAGGTCGTTAGTTGAGATGGCTAGGACAATGTTAAATGAATCAAATCTACCTTTAAAGTTCTGGGGGGAAGCAATCTGTACGGCAAACCACCTACAAAATAGACTGCCTACAAAAGCTAATGCAAAAACGCCATATGAATTATGGACAGAAAGACAGCCAAACTTAAGTTACGTTAAAGTATTTGGCTGCAAAGCCTTCGCTTATATTGATAAAGCCAGAAGACAAAAATTAGATAATAAAGCTGTTGAAGGTATTTTTGTGGGATACGACAATGAATCTAAGGGATACCGCATATATGTAGGAGGAAATGAAATAAAAATCGCGAGAACGGTAAAATTTCTTGAAAATAAATTCAAATACGTAAATGATAAGCCTGAAATTGAACAAAAACAAAATGAAGACGAAAAACGCAATTGTAAAAATCTCGTAGAGATAGAAATTTCGAACGGAAAAACAACACCATCTGCGTCTCAACAACAAATTGTGGAACTAAGGCGCTCAGATAGAATAAATAAAGGCGTACCTCCTGATAGGCTAATATATATTGTCAAAGATGACAAAATTAATGAACCAAAGGATTATAAGGAAGTTAAATTAATGGAAAACTCTCCGGTAAAACAGAATTGGATAGAAGCCATGGAGAGCGAAATGAATTCTTTAAGAAAAAATAAAACATGGTCAATTGTAGATCCTCCACCGAATAAGAGAATAATAGGTTGTAAATGGACTTATAAATTAAAGCGTGACAATACCGGAAAAATCCAAAAATATAAGGCACGTTTAGTAGCTAAAGGATATACGCAAAAGTTCGGAGAGGATTATGACGAAACCTACGCACCGGTCGTATCGTATACTACGATAAGAGCATTATTAATAGCGGCGTTGCACCAAAACTTAAATGTTAAGCATATAGATATTAACACCGCGTTCTTACATGGGGAACTTGATGAGGAGATATACATGTCGCAGCCGGAAGGATTCGTTGAACCAAACCAGGAAACCAAAGTTTGTAAATTACATAAGGCAATCTACGGACTTAAGCAAGCCGCGAGAGCGTGGCATAATAAAATAACAGAAACACTAAAAAACATGAATTTCATTCAAAGTAAAATTGACACATGTCTTTTTACACAGAAAAGGAATAATGAAACAACCTATATAATAACATACGTCGATGACCTCTTAATTGCAGGAAAAGACGAAACCATTGAGGAAATAATCGCGAACTTAAATAAAGAGTATGAATTAAAGAATTTAGGGGACGTAAGCAATTATTTATCCATGAACATTCGAAAGGTAAACAAAAGCTACTTAATTAACCAAACTTCAAAAATTAAAGAGTTAATTAATAAATTCAATTTACAAGAAGCAAAACCATGTAGTACACCCATGGAAACAAATTACACTCACTTTAAAGATGATGACAATATTTTACCAAACAACACACAATACAGACAAGCCATAGGTGCACTCTTATATCTTGCCACAGTGAGCAGACCTGACATTTGTGCAGCTGTCAACATCTTAAGCCGAAGGAACGAAAAGCCAAGAATGAAAGATTGGAACAGTGTAAAGCGGGTCATGAGGTATCTTAAGACAACAAAAACCTTTAATCTAGTTATAGATGGAAATTCAAAACCAACGCTAGAAGTCTACGCGGACGCTGATTGGGGTGGGGACACAGAATCAAGAAAATCGACAAGTGGTAATGTATATTTGCTAGGTAAAAATTCCATACTTTGGTCAACTAAAAAACAATCCTGCATAGCTTTATCTTCTGCCGAAGCTGAGTACATCTCAGCAGCTAATGCAGCTAATCAAGTCAAATGGCTGGTGAATTTACTTGAAGAACTCAATATCTCACAAACATATCCTATAGAACTCTTCGAGGATAATCAGTCGGCTATCAAAATGATAGAGCTTGAAAAACATTCAAGTAAAACAAAACACATTGAACTTAGATATCATCTCATAAAACAACTGAAACAAGATGGCATAATAAAACTCGTATATTGCCCAACCAAAATCATGATAGCTGACTTATTCACGAAACCCCTGCCCAAACCTCTTTTTGAAATTCACAGGAAGAACTTGCATCTGAGTGACAACACAACTTCAGAAATTAAGGAGGAGTTGATAGAAACATTGCGCAATTCGTAAATAATTTCCTCCGTTGTGCAACAAGTGACAATTATCATGGCATCATAAATAAAGTTAAGTGCTTGTTAGCATGACCTTGGAAACAGTGATTACGAGTGAACAATTACAGGTTTACAAAACTGTCAAAACTTACAAAATGACTCTTTTTTTATTAATAATTGTTTCTACATTATGATTTATGTGTGCATCGATTTAAAATTCATTCTGTTCTCTGTTTTTGTAGCTTGATGTGAGCACTACCCTTTTGCTGTGTTTTTTCTCGCGTGTTAAAAAATAAAGTAGAAAATGAAGAAGCGTGGATATAATAATTTGTGTGTGTGTTTTACAGTTACCATATAATAATGTTATATGTCTTTATCAAGATGAATTAGTGCAGTGGATATATCAACATGTGAATATGCCCGGTTCCCTTCCCTTATGGTGGATCTAATTGTTGGACACTTCAATGAAGAAGAATTCATCGGGTGAGTACCATTTACTCTCCTCTTTAATTCTGATTAATGATAAGAATTGAAGATAAACAATTATATTGAGGTTATAGTGAGAACTCACGCCGTTATTAAGACAAACGTCTTACAAAACATACATCAAACAATTTCTTTAAAAAGGGGTTTACAGATTTCAAAATATACTAAACATAGAAATGTAAAAATTTCACAATATGACTAAACTGCAGATATGACTGTTTCTAAAAGAATAGAGCAATCTAGAACAACATGAGCTACATTTATTGCATTATTATATGCTGCTTTTGAAATTTCCTTTGATCTCGAGTTAGAAATGAGTTCTGCCATTCTGCAACCTTTTTGGATTTTAGGCTTAGGCTGCATAACTCGAAAATTCTATTGTCTCTCATAATATAAATGTATATATAACACTGGTGCCTGGCTAAGAGAAAAATACCGAAATTTTCATACTGCATCTCGCTCACACATATCCCTGCAACCTCCCATTATTGCAAGAAAGTCTTTCATGTTCGATCTATAGTAGAATGGCCCATGGCGATAGAATAATATTCTCAGATTATATAATTTATAATTACATAATCTGAGATATTGAATCTAAGATATCTAATCTAAATTATAAATAATATAATAATTTTCTCAGAATAATTGTTTTCCAGATGAGAATAATTTTCTCATCAGGAGATATTTCATAAAACAATAGCACATCTGTAAACCTATAGATTACATCCTAGAGACTGGCACTCCTATAAGTGTCTGCAGCAAATAACGCTTCTAGGAGGACTCGGAGATGCGTAACACTGATCACATAGCATAATGTTAAAGTCTGACTTTTTTCGTCATAGTGACCATATCGTACAATGCTGTGCTAGGGGTATAGGAAGAGTGACAACCACTACTTCTTCTCTTCTTTTGCTGGACCACATGCCGTAATAGCACCATGTTGGTCCATACCAGTCCCTTTGAGACATTGGCATAAATTTCTCACAAGCCTTAGGCTGTTTTTATGCAAGAAATATTTGTTTTACATCTCACACATAAAAAATATTCACAACAATGAATTTATAATCTTAGATTAAATAAATTTTAAAGAGAATTTTTTGGTCATGCGACATACGCAAAAAGTTTCCTAGCAAAGTGAATTAAGAAATGCTTGCTTAAATCACTCTTATAATGAATTTATTAGAACATGTCTAACAAAAAAAAATATTTCTCCCTGCTATGGACAAACATATAATCGTTTAAAGTACTCTTACGAGAGAATCTCTTGTTGCATGTATTACACACAAAATGTTTTTCATTAGTATGAATAAACAAATGTTGTTTTAAATCACATTTTTGTGTAAATTTCTTGTTGCATATCTCACATGCAAACAGTTTTTCACCAATATGAATTAATAGATGCTTTCTTAAACCACTTTTTTGTGTTAATTTTTGTTGCATATCTCATACACAACAGGTTTTTCACCAGTATGTATCGACATGTGTGTTTTTAAATGGCATTTTTGTGAGAATTTTTTGTTGCATACCTCACAAGCAAAAGATTTTTCACCAGTATGAATTAACAGATGCTTTTTTAAATCTCTATTTTGTAAGAATGTCTTGCTGCATAGGTCGCAAGCAAAGTTTTTCACCAGTATGAAATAAGAGATGTCTTCTTAAACTACTCTTTTGAGAAAATGCCTTGTTGCATATCTCACATACAAAAGGTTTCTCACCAGTATGAATTAACAGGTGTGTTCGTAAATGAGACTTATGAGAGAAATTTTTATTGCATATTTCGCAATTAAAAGGTTTCTCACCAGTATGGCTTAATAGATGCTTCCTCAAATCATCCTTTCGAGAGAATTTTTTGTTGCATATCTCACATTCAAAAGATTTTTTACCAGTATGAATTAAAAGGTGTCTACATAAATCACTCGTACCTGAAAATTTTTTGTTGCATATCTCACACATAAAAGGTTTTTCAGCCGTATGAATTAACAAATGCTTGGTTAAACTGCCTGTTTGTGAGAATTTCTTGTTGCATATCTCACACACAAAAGGTTTTTCACCAGTATGAGTTAATAGATGCTGGCTTAGAAAGTGTTTTCGAGAAAATTTCTTGTTGCATATTTCACAAACAAAAAGTTTTTCACCAGTATGAGTTAATAGATGCTTGCTTAGATTGCCTTTTTGAGTGAATTTCTTTTTGCATATCTCACATACAAAAGGTTTTTCACCAGTATGAATTAACAGATGTGTGCCTAAAATACTCTTTCGAGAGAATTTTTTGTTGCAAATCTCACACACAAAAGGTTTTTCACCAGTATGAATTAAGAAATGTTTACTTAAGTAACTCTTGTGAGAGAATACCTTATTGCATAGCTCACATATAACATTTTTCTTACTAGTATGAGTTGACGTACTACTCTTCGGAGAAAAAATTTTCTGAACTTCACAAATAAATGTCTTTCCTTGTTTGTGGTCAGAAGCATTTTCTCCAGAAAGCTCTTGTGAAGAAATGTTTTTCTGCATATTTCCTACTTCAAAGACTGCTTTGATTGATGCGATTTTTTTATCTGTTTGTATGGTTTTATGCATCTGCAAGAAATAAAAGTTAATCATCACTTTTTTATGATTCATTAAAAAACAACTTATGAAAAAATGAGTTTAGAATTTAAATTTATAATCAATCCAGAAAACGAAAAAAAATAACCATGGCATTAAAAACTACAGTAGACTACAAATTAAAAGATGTGTCAGATTCATTTCCTAATTAATAAGAGTTCTTAAGGAAAAACTATAACTAAAATGACAATAAATAAGACGAATAACTACTATCATAAATTAGATGATTTTTCAGAATCAAATCAATGAGAAGTTTCTATAATTTCATATTTAAGGAAACAATTATGCAATTTTTGAGCAATAAGGTAAAAATAAATTATTTTTGTAAAAGGAGAATTTTAATATACAGTGTTTTTTTGCTGGACAATTCTTCCTTGGGGTCTGCTATTACAATAAATAAACACATAAAAAGTTAATAGAGAATATTTGTGCATTATTTCCCATAATGCGTTATTCAGATTTGAAGATTTTCATATAGACTGAAGTGTAGTCAAAAATAAACAGTTATGAAATTAACCGTATAAAAAAGGATTTTGAGAAACATAAGTAAATATACAGGTATGTTACAATCAAAGTGGATGTGTTTGAAAAAATCTAGAAGCAAAATTATTTAGAATTGTTTTAAAAGAGATTGATTTAAAAAAATTGATAATTATAATTATACTGTGTGAAAATAAATTTTTGAATAAACAAAATACAGCAGACTCCCTAATATCTGAACAGCTTGGGACTAGAGATGTTGCAGATTTGTTGGTTTGTGGATCTTTGTGTTTATTTCTTTGTTACTATGTTTTAAAGTAATTTAAATGCAATAAAGCAATCGAAATTATATTTGTGATGAAGCTTACAATATGTTAAATAAAATAAATAAATAAAGTACTGATTAAATAAACTAAAAAAATAAAAATTAAGATAATTTTTGTAATGATTAAAACATTAGAAGTATATAACTAGTAAATAACTAATAATCTAAAGTTAGATACGCATAATAAAGATGAGAAATATTTTTCATAAATTATTTAGTGAAACTTACCTAATGAAGGCTATCTACTATTTAACTTCAAAATCATAAAATAAGCAAGTGTTATTTCAGGTTTAACCAGACTTAATAATCAAAAGAGCTTGACTTAAACAAAAATACATTTGGTTAAAAAAAAAATATATATCAGTGCTATTATCTGTATTTTCAAAATTTTCAGAAAAAAATTTATAATTTCTTCATGGAAAGCAATAATTCATTAACATTAACTGCAGCTACATATAACAATGCATACTAAATCGATATACAAGAAAGGCTAATTTTGTCCCTATACTTCAATTGAAAGTTTTATTGTTTATATCTGAGATGATTTGCGGATTTTAGGGTTGTGAATTTGACCAAACATTTTTAGAATTAACAACAAATGGCACTATACATCATTAAAATTTAATAAAAGAAAACTACATTATGCATTGGAATCAAAACAAAGAAATACTTTAAGATCAAATAATGAATCTTTAATTATCAACAGTGTCTGTATGTAGTTATCTAGAGAGAATAATGCATCATTTTTTTAACGAGCAAGTGATGGTGCACAATTTGGGCATGCATTCGTTGTAAATGATGTGATGATTGGGTGCATAATTAAAATTACATCTAATTCAAATATTTCTCCCAAAGAATAAAATATGGAACACAATATTGAGCAAGAAAAAAATGAGCTGGAATTTTTTTTTTCAGTTTAATCGTCTGGTTTTGGAGAACAACCTGCCTTAATACTGACACAGTTGTAACCGTTTATAGCACATCAGAGCAAGTGAATATTGTAAAATAAATGGCCAAGTATAACTCATACACAGAGAGTAATTTATAATAAATGATTTAATTAGTAACTAAAATTATTACAAAATTAATAGCAATTTTTAAAAAAAATCATTGTTAAAAGAATAATAAAGACTTTGTAAAAACCTATACAACATAGGATCTGGTATAGGTGTTTACACTTGAAAAGTATTAATGATAATAATATGAAACTTTAATAAGGTATGAAGCCTAATAGTATCAAATATTACTACTCAGATCATTTTTTATTTTAATCTGTTTATGATGAACTTAATTCAGTGATGACAATAAAAGTTGTGCATATTTAAACTTAATTGGCATTTCATAAAAAAAATATTCGGTATAGTAATAATCTTTTCTGTTTACTAATAAACTTTTCTGCTTAAAACTTAAACTCTGTTCAAATTTTAAAGTTGGCATCGTCCTGAGCATGCTTTGAGTGAAGGTCACAAAATCACAATGCTGCTTTGGTCTGAGCTGTGTTTTTAAAGATAGGTTTTTAATTAACCTTTAAAGACATGTATGGTGTATTCAGAGATCCACTAAAAGCAAGCTAGTTGCGAAACCCATAATAATTATTTGATTATTTCTCACTATAGTTTGTTCTTAACAGCTTGATGTTTATTGATTTTATATTTTTACTGGGCATTGCAAAACACATATCTATCATTAAAAGTCATTATTTAGACTTTAAAAGCAATGGTACATAGAGTATGTCATCCTTATATCTTTATGTGTTTCCAAATCATCTGTGTCTTTAAGAATTATTATCTCGGCTAATTTCTGAGATATTTTTTTAATCATTGTCAATATTCCTTTTACACTCTTGTAATGATGCGTACCTCCAAAGCTTCTTAACTCTTTTGCTGAATGTCGGCAAATCAAAACTTTTATGTCACAGAAAAATTCAATTTTCTCTAAAACTATGCAACCTAGGGTTGTTACTATAACACTAGAGTTTTTCCGCATGTTTTGAATTTTATACATTTTTTAAATTTTATAATTTTAGTCACAGTAGATTCTGACATGGAAGTAGGGGAGGGATCATATTTTGACATTGCATTTTAAAACATTTCTCTGAAAATATAAGGCCTAAAATTAAAAGATATGTATTTTTTAGTTCAACACTACAAACCCCACATGTTATACGAAGAAAAGATCTGTTTATTCAAGCAACTAAATTAGCCCTTATACATATTTTCTAAATATATGTGTGAATGAGTAATAATTAATAACTATAGCCCTTATTACTTTAGCAAGTTGAAACTTTCTATGTTTCATATTTTACAAATAAAATAGCTGTGACAGACAGTCACAAATAACATTGATCTTATAAAGGTTCCAATTTTTATATTTTAAGCCTGGAAACACAAAATAACATTTTCGAGCTTTTGATTTTAGATATTGTTTCTATCGATGTGGATGTCCTTGATATATCACTAAAAACTGCTTTATTTTAAAGGAGATATGAGAAGTTTTTTAAGCACATTGGGAATCTTAGCTTAAATGTTATGAGAAGTTTATTCCTAAGGACAACTATACCTTAAATAGTTGATGATACTTAAAGAAATGCAGGCTTCTATTCGCGATATGTCAGATCTTAGGAGCAGAGTAAATCTATTAATCTTAACTCCAAGAATAGAGAAACTACTCAATGATTTGTTTTATCATTTTGATCACAGTAAAAAATATGTAAGAAAGTGCAGAATATATCATTTTATTGTAAATTAAACTCAATTAAATACTTAGAACATTATGATATAATTGTCACAAAAACACACACACACACACAAAAAGACAAAGTCCCAATACATTTTTCAAACAATGATATCTTCATAAGACAATGTTTTTCATTTAGACTAGGCTCAATTCATCTTAATTTCTCTATTATTGGTTGAATTTTTAGACACATTTTAAACACAAACAAAATATAAAAAACATAAGTTTTTTTTTCTTTTATACAGTGGAATGAAATTTGTGTGAAAAGATCAACAATGAAATACTTTTTTTCCTTGGATCGATCTCCATTTTAAAAATATTACTCAAATTGCATTGCAACAAATACAAAGATAAAGTAATATTTTGCGGGTATCAAATTTCTAGTTAGCACTGAAATAAATACTTATTTCTGATTCATTTACTGAAAAATCCCCTCCCTCCGCCCCCCCCCCCCCAAAAAAAAAAAGTTGTGAAATCAACTGCAAATTTAGCAGAGAGCGTTTTTTAACTGATATAAGATTAACTTGCTTTTTGTTATTCTGTAAAAATAAATAAGAGAGTTTACATAAAAAGATGTTTGTTACATAAGATATATATTACAGAATATGATTATTAAACATATTATAAATGGCATATTTTATAACAATACTATTTATAAAAAATGGAATACATTTTCCAAATTCTAGAAGGTTCTGATGCTTGATATTCTGCATAAAAGAATTTTAAGGGGAAATTGATGCAGCAAAAGCTTCTTTTCATCGATTTATAACCAATAAAACTTTATATTAGAACTTAATTCAGAAAGGACTTGGGATATCAAAATACGTTTTAAACAAAAAATTAGAAATTTTGAATTTTTTATACTTTTTTGAAAATTCATTTTGCATTTTTTTTGGGAAAAATTAAAAATACATTTAAGTAACATATTATTTACTAATTTAATAATATTTAATTAATTATGGTAGTTTACAGTGAATCTCCAGTTACAGCAAACATTTCTATTTGGGCAACTTTTTAAAAATATAGATTTTTACATTGTTTTATTACACTTAACGTGGTTCTTAATAAATGAAGTTTTGTAATTTATTTTTAACTCACTTTCTGAAATGACTCCACAATAAAGGCTGCATTCACAGGGGTGTTTCTGATGGCAATGCAACATGTGGAACTTTTCCATCATCCTTTCAACCATATTGCATATAAAAAACTATTCACCAAATTGTGAAAAAAAAAATCGACAAAAGAATGCAGCCCTTAAAATCTTACAAAAATAACAATGCAGAAAACGATATTTAAAAAATATATACCACTCCCTAAAGTGTCAATCATCAGCAATTTTAAAGACATTTTTTAGTATAAAATTAAATGTAGAAAAAAAAATTATAGGTATTTATTTATTTACATACTATTTTTCTTTTTGTTTGCTGTTCCATTGGACATATGAATTTGTGATACTACTTGGTTAACCCGTCGACCAAAAAACTATAGCCAAACAATAAAATTAAATGCTAATAATGGATGATCATGAATGTCACATTTAATGACATTAAATACGATACAAATGTTTAAAACATCAAGTGATTTTTATTTCGACTTTTTATTTGTATTTTTATTAATATTCCACTTATTATATGTTTTTTTCATTCTTTAGAATAAAGTTTATGTCAATATGCATCATTTGCCTATTAGTTTGGCAATTTGTATAATTTGGCAAAATTAGTTGATGGGATAGCTAAGTAATACCAAATTTCTCTCTGCAGATTGTATACCGGGGAGAAAATGATAGGAACAATCATGTAATTGCCTAAATAAAAAATATAATTATTACAATCCTGATATAAACTTTATAAACTTATTTTATCATACTAAATACTCAATATAAATATAAAAAATATTCTAAAACATTTGTTATAAGTACAATATAATATGTAACATTTTTACTTGATTTCCACTGAGAGCAAAATGATAGGTACGAAACAGATTTTTCCAAATTATAGAAATATTACATGTCAATTAGACTTCTTTTGTGTTTAATAACTTCATTACAACATTGCAGCATAGAGTTTATATAGTTTTAAATTCGTTGAGGAGACAAAACATGTCATCTCTTCCAAATTTCATATTATAATTCTGCTTCTGAATTACACAGCATGATTTAACCATCTTTCATTATATATTGTGCTCTATGATATCCCAATCATTGTTTATGTTATTTAGATTTGGACCACTGGCTGGCCAATCAAGTTTGAGAGTCTTCTTTATCTTCAAACCATTTTTTGTGTCTTTTTCTGAGTGAATTTAAACATTGCCTTGTTGAAAAATTTGATAAATTTTTCACCCAGGTTCAACAGTGGTTATTCTAAAATGCGGTTAGAGTTATGTTTTGTTTATACATCTACAAAAGCAATTATAAGCTTACCTACGTAAGTTTTTTCAATTTTTTAATTGTTTGTTTTGAAAAATGATTTTTGGATCACACATTTGTAAGTATCTTAGCATTATTTCACTGTTTACATTCATAAAGTAATGTGAATTATAGAAAATTGCGGATTATGGGTGTGCAGATTATCGATCCTTGACTGTATTTTAAACTAAAAACGGGAGCAAAAAACTGACATATTATACAACCCTCTTGCAAGAATTTTTTAAATATCTGCCACCATTTGCAAGTTATTTAATTTTAAAATCTGTCAGTTTATTTTAGAACAGCTAGTATTTTTAAAATTCAGGTAAAATATCACTGAAAAGTGTGAAGAGATAAAATATAATACAGTCAAAGTTCTATAATCTGCCCAAGCTGGGCCGAAGATTGTGTGGATTTTGGAATATTATGGATTATAGAAGGTTATGGATTATACATCATTTTATTATTCCTAGAAAACATTTTAATTTTATAAATCAGTTTAATATGAAAAGATAAACCTGAAATCTAGTAATTAATTTAATATGCTATCTCAAAAATGCCTTTTAAATGTTATTTTATGTAAAAAAAACCTTATATCAATGTGCATTTAAATGAAAATAATTAAATATATTCCATAATACAGTTTGTTTTTTACTGCTAATAAAAAAATAGAGTTGTATTTAAAAAAAGTATATGTTTCACTATGATTTTTTCAACTATTTTACTATTTGTTTTGAAAAAATCATTTTTTAATCACAAATTTATAAATTTTCTTAATTGTTTATTTAATAGTTTACATTTGAAAGTAACATGAATTATAGAAAATTGCAGATTATCGATTCATGGCTGTACTTGGTTATCCTATCGACCTAAAAACTATCGCCAAATTACAGGAATAAATGCCAATAATAGATGATAGTGAATGCTACATTCAGTGACATTAATCACGAAATACAGGTTTAAAACATCATCAAGTGATTTTATTTCAATTTTTCTTTGTAATTATATCAACATTTTACTAATTTATTTGTTCTTTCATTATTAAAAATAAAAATTACGTCAATATTACTATTACTATTACTACATACTATTAATTTCACGATTTCCACAGTTTGGCGAAATTCATTCACAAGATAACCAAGTAGTACCATTTTTTCCCCCCTGCACTCAAACAATTCAAGCTTGCAAGCTCTTTTATAAAATAATATTTTAAAAACTCAATATACTGAGTCATCTTCGTTACTAAAGTAAATTAATGGTAAGATGGTTTATTTAGTTATTCTTCACAAAATTTTAGGACTTGTAATTTGATAACAGTGTAAATTTTCCAACCAGATGAAAAAGTCCAGGCCAGGAAAGAACTGAGCCTTGTAATTAGATTTTATGAGGACATAAAGTTTATTTGTCTAATACTGCATTTATTGACTGATTCATTATTTACGAATGAATTCTTTTTATTCATGATTCATTCATTGTGTTGCTTTCACAATAAAATGGACAAAATGATTATATTTTGATTATAACAGTAGACATTCTGGCAATATACTGATCCATCATTTTTACTAAAATAAAATAATTGGTAAGATAAGTTTCTTTAGTTATTCTATTGAAAATTCTAGTGATTGTAATATGATCTTATGATGACAAAAATTTTAAGTGTCACAATTTAGTTTTGAAATTAAATAATTATGAAATCTAAAAAGTTGTTTAATAAGCTAACTCAAAAAATGCCTTTTTTAAGTTATTTTATTAAAAAATTTATGTGCATTTAAATAAAAATAATTACATAGGTTCTGCAATACAGTTTGTTTTTTACTGTTAATAAAATAAAAAAGTTACATTAAAAAAAATGTCTTATTATGATTTCTTTTTCATTTTTTTATTATTTTTTATAAAAAAAATCATTTTTAGATCACTTTTTGTAAATTTTCTTAACTGTTTATTTCATTGTTTAGATTCGTAAAGTAATGCAAATTATAGAAAATTGCAGATTATGGTTGTGCGGATTATAGAACTTTGACTGTACAACCTTTTTAATGGTGACATCTCAAGAAGAATTTAAAATGTTCCTGTTTCTTTTGATTTAGCAAGAAAGTTGTGGGTAAAGTTTAACGTGGTTTCCCCACCTTTTGCCAATGTTCCGAGAAAAAAAAAAAGTTTCATATTTAAGTTTTCTCTCCCCCCCCCCTTTTTTTTTTAAAACGTAAGTTTATCTTATTTTAAAAGTAACCAATTTATTTCTTTGCACTTACGTTTATCTATTTTCATTTAAGCTATTAAATTTCCAACTACATCGTATATGTTTACGTTTTTCTAGCGCGAACTTGAGCGCATGCATGGTTGGTTGTCGCATGGAGTCACTTCAGGTAATCGTCAGCTACGCTGACGCAATACGCAACGCAATCTCCCTGCGCGGAGAGCAGTTTTCGTAAGTGCCGGTGAACTTCACAAATTGTGAAGTTTATCGGCGTATTTCTTTTCAGCCAATCGGAGATCGGTTCTTGAGTTTTTGGTTTTTCGTTTGACTTTAAGTACTGCATCTGGCAATGCTTTTAAGTCCAGCTGGAAAATAAATACCGGTGGTTTTAAAAGTCTATTCGTTCTACGTTCTGCTTCGTTCTGCGGTATCGCTGCATAGCATTGGAATATGAAGTGAAAATTATTCTTTACCGGAATGACCATTAGAAGTCTTCAAAGTTTTTTTTAGCATTCTTTTATGAAGATGCTATTAAGTTACGCCGGATTTTTTTTTTCGAAGATACTACGTTAAAGGCAAGGCAAAGGAGAAAGAAGCTATCTCTGATTGGAAGAGATGAGTATAAAAATATATTTATTGTTAATTTCGTTATTTTTACTGACAAATAGTCAGTTTATTTTAAGTTGTTTTTTTTTCAAGTTACGTTATGCCATTTTGTCTATTGAATAAAAAGTAGTGTTTTAAATCCATGTTTTTTCATTTAGAAAATCACTTTGCATGAATTTTTACAGATTGATAGTGAATTTAGCAACTGACTTTTCATTAAGAAAATATATTTACTTGATTTAATGATATGACAAGATATTTTCAAGGTTATAACAATGCATTATCAACACTTCATACTGGTTATTTTTCCTGTATTGCTAGGCTAACTAAGTTTAATTTGTTAAATTTTAAATGTCACTAACCCACCAGGGGTGTCGACCTGTACATCGCCATAACGACATAAGATTAAAACCCCGACCAGCCCCTCATCTCAACTACTTTTTAAAGCTCTTTTTCAGAAGTTTAAATCTAATTTATTAAAATATTTTTCTAAGTTATCAGTAGGAGTTGAGGCGCACTCACAGATTGGTAGCATAGTAGCGTGGTTAAGATCTACAGCTACCTAGTATACAGGAAATATTTTGGATTAAGTTTAAATGTATTTATGAAAGTGAAACACTTATAGCAATGAAGTTTAAAGTTAATATTTTTGTATTGTTGTTTTATTACTAGTTTGAAGTATATATTTAATGAAAATTTTGAAGTTTAAAATTTTTATATAGTAAGAAGAAATAGTGAAAAGAGATGGCTTCTTTTAATGATAATGCGATTTTAACTCGAGATAATTATCAAGCCTGGTCTTTAGAAATACAAAAAGTTTTAGATACAGAGGGACTTACTCTTTGGTTAAATAGAACCCAATGGCCAGAAGAAAGTAAACTTACCCCTATTGAAAAACTTCGATGTGATCAATGGAAACTTCGTGCTTCCGGTATACTTAAAACTTACATTTCTAGTGACATTAGTCCTTTAGTCGCAAGGTTGAGTGATCCTGCAGAAATATGGGACACTTTAAAAGAGCATTATGAAGTTACAGGGATAACTTCCAAAATAAATAGTTTTAATGATTTCTACGATATTCATATGCACTCAGACGAGGATATATCAGGTTTTCTATGTAGATTTGAGGAATCCTATAAGCGGGCAACTAATGCCGGGGTTACAATATCCGATTTAGATAAATGCTACAGGCTAATAGGTCATCTCCCAGATCAGTATCAGTACTTAGTTCGAGAATTTAAAAAGTTACCGGAGGATAAATTTACTTATAAAAATATTAAAGAAGAACTTTTAAGCGAAGTATCAGCTCGGGAAAGTCGTGAAAAGCGTAAAAATGAATCTTTGGAAATATTTCAAAGTGTAAGCAGTATTGATAAAAACGAAGAAGTTACAAATATTACACGTTGTAGATACTGTGGTAAACGAGGTCATAAATCGGAATTTTGTAGAAATAAAAATTTAAGTTTAAAATCTAAAAGTGACAAGCCTAATAACACATTTTTTACTGAATTAGAAACAAATGATTGTTATTCTTCAGAACTGTTACCCCCATGTTGGGAATGGACACTTGATTCTGCAAGTACGGCACATGTTTGCCAAAATAAAAACTTTTTTGTTTCTCTTAAGTCACCCCCTCCCGGAGCTATTGTCCGTATGGGAACAACTCCCCATCTAGTAAGAGGTGTAGGAAGAGTTTCTTTTCAAATTAAAGATAAAGATAAAATTCATACTCTTGAACTTACTGACGTCATGTATGTGCCAAATATACACCGAAACCTCATAAGTATGAGTAAAATGGACAAGGCTGGTTTACATGCCAAACTCGATAATGGTTTTAAAATTTATGACAGTAAGTGGAAATATTTATACACCGCTCAACGTAAAAATAACTTTTATGTTCTTAAAGCTCTAAAAACAAAATCCAAAGGAACAGAACTCCAACATGAAAAGTTAACCCAAGTTAAATCGGATAGTGGGGAAGCGGAGAAAGAAACTAAAGTAAAATTTCGGTTAAATTCTTCAACCCAAGCTAAATCGGAAAATAAAGTTTCTAATATTCCAACTTCACCCAGTAAAAATATCTCATCTGCGAGTAAAGTTAAAACTTCCAGGCCAGAATTGAAATCTAAATCAAGTTTAAGTTCAAAATCTAATTCAGCCCAGGAAGATAAACAAAAAGTTGAACCTAATTCCAAAATAGTTAACTCGGGATGTAATGAAGTTTCTGACAAAATTGAAACGCAAACTTATAATAGTAGCAGATTACCTATTCATAACCGACTTAACTTTAATCAAGCTTATGCAGCAGATAGAAATAACATCATGCTGTGGCACGAGAGACTCGGCCATAGTAACATTAAAGTCATTAGGCAGATGGTCAATAATAAACTTATTGAGGGTTGCGATAAACTTCAAGGTTCCGAACAAAAATGTGAGCCATGCATATTAAGTAAGAGCACAAGAGCTACTCATCCAAGGCTTTCACATATTCGTTCTAAAGCAATTTTAGACCTCATTCATTCTGACATCTGGGGTCCTGCGCCAGTAGGCTCTAGAAACGGACATAGGTATCTTCTGACCTTCATTGACGACTACAGTCGCCGAGCTTTTTGTTACCCCCTACGAACGAAAGATGAGGTTCCTTCGAAAGTAAATAATTTTATAAAGTTTATTGAAAGACAATCCGAGAGAAAAGTAAAGGTCATTCGTACCGACAACGGCCTCGAATTCTGCAATAAGCAAATAAATGATTTAGTCACCAAACTAGGAATTAAACACGAAACAACTTCGGCATACAGCCCCCAGCAAAATGGGGTTGCTGAGCGTTATAATAGAGTACTTTTTGAAGGGGTTCGCACCTTTAGTCAAGCAGCCAACCTCCCTCCCAAACTCTGGGTTGAAGCCGTAATGGCAGTGAACTATATACGCAATAGAATCCTACATACAGGAATTGATGCAATCCCGTTCTCAAGGTGGTATGGACAAAAGCCATCAGTTCGCCATTTCCGCCGTTATGGCTGTGTAGCATATGTCCACCAGCCAAAGCAACAACGTAACAAGTTACAGCCAAGGGCTAAACGTGGTGTGTTTATTGGATATGGACTCGGCACAGCCGGTTATAGAGTCTGGTTTCCTCGTGAAAACCGAATTATTGAATCAAAACACGTCACATTTGATGAAGCTCAGTTAGGAAATCCGAAGCAACAACCACAATTGTCTCATAACAGTATTCACGATTTTGAAGAACCGTTTACCGTAGGTTCATCCTCTAGTCATGTTTTGCCTGACGTACATCCCGAAGAACCTTCTACTTCTAGCCTTCCAACATTAGCAGAAATAACCAAAGAAAAGAAGCCAGATGATGAAAACAAGGAACTAAGTGCCGGTAAATCACACGACAACTCTTCAGATAAAGAAAGTTCAGAAGATGAGTATGATTTTGTTAAAAAGATTGAATATGACACTACTGGCGATGGCAATGAAGAGGAGGATAGTAAACTCATTTTCACGAGAATCGTCACTACAAGAAGAAAGGGGGCGTCAGCAGGTAGGCATGACATTTATATAATTGCACCCACTGGGGAACGTTTACGAAGTACTAAAGACCTTGATGAATACTGTAAGCAAAACAATCTTTCATATGACTCTGACATAGCCAATTTTTCAACAAGTAATGATTATCAAGGACCCATTACCTTTTCTAAAATTCATGAAGCTAACTTAACAGAAATTGTCATTCCAAAGTCTGCAAAACATGCTGCGACTCTCCCACAAGCGGAACAGTGGAAAGATGCCATGAATAAAGAAATCTCAACCATGTTAGCAAGAAAAGTTTGGACTCCAGTACCATTCGACCCCACTAAGAAAGTCATCGGTACGAGATGGGTTTACACGGTAAAACGAGATGCATCTGGGGAAGTTCAAACTTACAAAGCCAGATTGGTTGCGCTTGGAAACAACCAACGAGAGGGGTTAGATTACAATGAAACTTTTTCTCCAGTAGTCAACTTTTCTTTGATACGTCTTTTTATTGTCTTATTCTCAATGATATTCAAATGGAAAAACTGCCTACTTGACGTAAAGTGTGCCTATTTGTATGGAAACATCGATAAGGAAACGTATATTCGACAACCATGTGGATACGTAATACCAGGTCAGGAAACTTACATTCTTAAACTTAATAAAGCAATTTATGGCCTGCACCAGGCAGGAAGATGTTGGTTCCACGACCTCCATACAAAACTCATCGCAAATAATTTTTCTGAAGTACCGGGGGTAAATTGCGTCTATGCATATAAAAGTATCGCAATAGTTTTGGTCTATGTTGACGACCTCCCCATTTTTGCAAAAGATGAGGATGCTTTACGGGAAGTTATTAGTGTAATAGAAAACATTTATGAAGTTAAGAATTTGGGAGCCATTCACACATTACTAGGAATACAGTTCAACAAAGAGGATAATAAGTTTAAAAATATAACCTGCTCTCAATATATTGAAAAGTGTATGCAACAGTTTAATGTTCAATGTCTTTCTAGGATAACATTACCAGCTTCTCCTGGCTTTATTCCAGTTTCAGCTCAAGAAGGTGAAGAACTGCCCGAAAATCTTCCATTCCGAAGTTTGCTGGGTTGCTTGCAATACATAAGCCACAGATGTCGACCCGATATCGCCTGGTACGTATCTTCAATCTCGCAATATACTGAAAAGCCATCGCACCTGCACTATCGGACGTTGTATCGAATACTGCTCTACCTGGCCAATACAGCTAACCTGGGACTGAAGCTCCAAACATCGGAACCACCTTTACAAATTATAACCTACGTCGATGCATCTTGGGCAAACGATCTAGATGATCGTAAATCCTGGTCAAGTCACATAATCCTCTTAAACGACAATCCCATACAATGGCGTGTCGCCAAGCAGACCTGCACGGCTCTCTCTCCAATGGAGGCCGAGTTCATCTCAGCTAGCGAAGCTGCAAAAGAAATAAAGTTCCTATCTGATACTATCCACGAAGTATCGAAATTCTTTCCTCAACTATTTCAACCAGGCTCAATACAGCGACCTATCATGTTGTGCGATAATACAGCAGCCATCTCATTTACAAAGACAACGACGGACAATGTCCGAACTCGTCATATTGATCTAAAATACAAGTTTGTGAGAGACCTTTATCAAAACGGTGTCTTTGACATAAAACATGTGTCTTCAAAAGAAAATTTAGCCGACTTGCTTACTAAAGCATTGAGCAAAGATCAGTTTCTGAAATTTCGACAAATATTGATGCAGTAAAAGTAATCAGTGTTTAAAAAAAAAAAAAAACTTTCATCTATTCCCTTAGGATATATTTGGAACTATGCCATACGTCGTAGTCCTGTTTAATTATTTTTCTTTAGTAAGTCAATGAACTTTATTTGAACTTTTCACGAACTTTTAATATAGAACTTTAAAATCAAATTCTTTAAGTCAAGTTGGACTGTGAGCTATTCCAGCCATCTTTCTACAATTAAGTGTATCTGCATCATGTATTTTTCTTTTGCATCATATATATATTTTCCAAAGTAAATTTTCTGTACTTGTATTTATGTTTAATGTTACAAATGGTAATTCAAAGTATATATATGTATATTCTAAGTGATTTAAAAGTGTTTAACTCAATAACTCCATGTGGCAACCAGCTGGGGAAAAGGGGGCGTTCTGTGGGTAAAGTTTAACGTGGTTTCCCCACCTTTTGCCAATGTTCCGAGAAAAAAAAAAAGTTTCATATTTAAGTTTTCTCTCCCCCCCCCCCCTTTTTTTTTTAAAACGTAAGTTTATCTTATTTTAAAAGTAACCAATTTATTTCTTTGCACTTACGTTTATCTATTTTCATTTAAGCTATTAAATTTCCAACTACATCGTATATGTTTACGTTTTTCTAGCGCGAACTTGAGCGCATGCATGGTTGGTTGTCGCATGGAGTCACTTCAGGTAATCGTCAGCTACGCTGACGCAATACGCAACGCAATCTCCCTGCGCGGAGAGCAGTTTTCGTAAGTGCCGGTGAACTTCACAAATTGTGAAGTTTATCGGCGTATTTCTTTTCAGCCAATCGGAGATCGGTTCTTGAGTTTTTGGTTTTTCGTTTGACTTTAAGTACTGCATCTGGCAATGCTTTTAAGTCCAGCTGGAAAATAAATACCGGTGGTTTTAAAAGTCTATTCGTTCTACGTTCTGCTTCGTTCTGCGGTATCGCTGCATAGCATTGGAATATGAAGTGAAAATTATTCTTTACCGGAATGACCATTAGAAGTCTTCAAAGTTTTTTTTAGCATTCTTTTATGAAGATGCTATTAAGTTACGCCGGATTTTTTTTTTCGAAGATACTACGTTAAAGGCAAGGCAAAGGAGAAAGAAGCTATCTCTGATTGGAAGAGATGAGTATAAAAATATATTTATTGTTAATTTCGTTATTTTTACTGACAAATAGTCAGTTTATTTTAAGTTGTTTTTTTTTCAAGTTACGTTATGCCATTTTGTCTATTGAATAAAAAGTAGTGTTTTAAATCCATGTTTTTTCATTTAGAAAATCACTTTGCATGAATTTTTACAGATTGATAGTGAATTTAGCAACTGACTTTTCATTAAGAAAATATATTTACTTGATTTAATGATATGACAAGATATTTTCAAGGTTATAACAATGCATTATCAACACTTCATACTGGTTATTTTTCCTGTATTGCTAGGCTAACTAAGTTTAATTTGTTAAATTTTAAATGTCACTAACCCACCAGGGGTGTCGACCTGTACATCGCCATAACGACATAAGATTAAAACCCCGACCAGCCCCTCATCTCAACTACTTTTTAAAGCTCTTTTTCAGAAGTTTAAATCTAATTTATTAAAATATTTTTCTAAGTTATCAGTAGGAGTTGAGGCGCACTCACAAAAGTTTTCAAATGCACCAAAAGAAATAAATAAGTCTGGAGTGGGTAATCATTTAGGTTATAAACACACAGGTCGTTCCTAAAATTTTGGAACAAAATGAGAGCGTGGGCCACACAAACATCTTTTAAATAAGAAACAACATCTGAATTCTCTAATTCTAGCAGAAAAGCAATACATTTAATTAAGTGAACTGAAAACAATGTCGTGAAAAGAGAAACAATTTTAAACGACAAGAGTTCATAAATTACAGTCTATTAAAAATACAGTTCGTGATTATTTAAAATGTGACACTGCAATATTATCATAGTAGAATAATCATGCAAAATACTTACTTACGTTTAAAAAAATGTTTTAAAAAAAGATGTACAAACTTTGCACGCTACAAAAATCAGTGTAATATAAAATATAATTATTTATAGAAGAAAATGGGTCAATTTATACATATTTTCTGTCGTGCTTGCCATTTTTTCTTATATGTACAACTATCATCTCGATGCATGTATAAATTTGGAAAAAAGCGTTTTATGAATTGCAATTAACATGCTATAATTATAAAAAATACTTATTATAAAACTTACTTTATTACAATTGTTACATTCTCTAAGACGGCGTTCAGAGACGTAAACCTGGGTAACGTAGGGTTTCCTGAGTAGAACCCGAACCGTTCAGAGACTGCCGTCACGTGACTTTTTCTATCGTTCAGAGCCGTGAATTACCGAGATTTCGGGTAACCCACATTACCTGCAGAATTTTGTTGGGTAAAGTGATCACGTGGTTGGGAAATCTGATTTGTTTATCATTTGATAGCGTAACTGCGACTGTATATTGGAATATCTCTGTTTTGATTAGTTTTTTTTGCACAGTATTTTCGTGCCCCACCAGTGGCCGAGAGGTTCTGACCTCTCAACTGGTAGACGGCAGGTGCTGGGTTCGAACCCAATCGCGGCTGTCGGCCTAACCGTTCGGAGTTTTCGTGGTTTTCTTCGAACCTTGCGTAAATACGGGTTAGGTTCCCTTAGAAAGACCCCCACGAAGGGCACTCCCCCCCTGGGCCTATATTCCTAGTGTGGATAATCGGCCGACAAAAATACACCAAAAAATAAAATAAATAAATACAGTATTTTCGTTTTTTCAGGAAATGATAATATAAACATTTTTTATCTAAGTTATACATTTCTTACAAGTTAGAACAATAATTTCGTTTATTCATGATAAAAAAATAATAATAAAGATATTTCTAGTCTGAATTTTATTTTAGATAAGTTAGAAGATAAATGTTATTTTTTCATATGACAAATTAGTTAATATTAAAAGCAAAAAAATATATTTACTTTGGCAAAATATGTTTAACATAAGCAAAAACTAAAGGTAGAGAATAGGAATAATTCTTTATATCAGTAATTACAATTGTGTGTTCCATTTATTTGAAATTTTGTTTGTCCATATTTTTCTAATTGCTAAACATTTAGCACAGCTCATAATGATTTTAACACATAAACTTATTAATAAAGTATACATTTTAAAAACATTTTGATTACAAAAACACACAAAGAAAATATGCATATTATAGGAAAAAAGAAGTTACTGAAGTAATTTCCAGTGGAGATATTTAAAAAAATATGATTGCATTATGAATCTATAGGTTTGACTCTAGCAAAGGATTTTGATATCTTATTGACCAGCACTCTTAAATATTTATGTTTTGATTCTTTAGCCAGAATAACAGTTTGGTTCTTCAGAATGAAATCTAATGTTTTTATGAGCAAATACTGTAATATAAAGTTATTTTTCAATATTTGTTTTAGAATATCAGATAATATTATTCACTCATAAAGGAGTCCATCAAATAAAAAATGCTTTAAAACTATCCTCTTCTTATGAAATAACAATTCAAAGCATAGGGGGTTTTTTTTAGTGTATAAAATTATTTTTTAAAAAGATCTTGTTTAACAACATGAAAGTATGTGTGTTAAATACTATATAAAATTTTTAATATTTTAAAACTCTGAAATTTAAAGAACCTGTGTGCTGAATATTTGGTATTTGGCCAAAATCGCTGTTAAAGTATTGTAATTCACATTATTACTTTATTTATTAAAAAAAATTAATTTCTTGTATCAAATTTATTTTTAATTACTCGTAACAGTTAAATTACTAATGCATTTTGGTACTTTTCCCTCCCATAGGGACTTGGCATTATATTAAAAAGCGGGGTACTTATGTATTAACGCCACCACAGCAGAAGTTGTGCTAATGCGCCGATAAAGAGAAATTTTATTGTTCGCATGCGAATCCAGTTACCTTTTGGATCCCTTGTTGTCTTATTGTTTCCTGATTTTTGATGCCATTTGTTAGTGCTACGAAAATGCGCATTTGTGATTTGCCAAAAAAGACAGTTTTGAGTCTATGTTAAACTGTATATCAACTCATTTTCCACTGAAATCCGATTGACTATTTTGTTTTTAAATAAAGTGTTTTCAATTTTGAAAGTGTTTTAATTTTTAATAAAGTGTTTTATTTTATCCCAATTTTCTCGCAAAAATTTTAGGTGTAGATTGGCAGTACTTAAAAACTGTCATATCTGTCGCTGCAGTGGCGTTAATACTTAAGTACCAAAAGTGGGTTTAGAAAGTGATATCTAGTCATCAAATAAAGTAAACAGCTATGAAAAAAAAACCTGATGAACATTTGTTTATATACATTTTTATACACAGATGTATATTATCTTTTATTTATAAAATACTTCTGTTTGTATATAATGAGATAAATAACTTCTTTATATTAGATTAATTGTATAAATGTTCAACAAATTCTTGTGTGTAGGAAAATGGTGAATATATTGACAGAAAATCATAGGCATGACTAAAACTATTTTGTAGGCGTGTACATTGGTCCTCCAATCTCATAAATTCTTTAGGTGCATTCGAAGTTATTTTATTGGTTTGTTTTAGAAAAAATTGACGATATGTCAATTGCCTTTCTTTTAGGAACATTCTGTGATCATCAACAAATGAAAGGCATACTCATCAATGTTCACTGGTGATCTTTGATTTTTAAACTTCTGATAAAAAGTCACAAAACATCAAATGGATCACATAAAAACTTCTGACATCAAGTGTTGGATTTTTAAGATCAAAACAAATTACAGTAGAACCCCGCAAATTCGGACCCCGTTAATCCGGATCAGTTTGGTCTCTTTTTTTTTTTTTTTTTTTTTCAAGTTTGAGAAGCGATTGGCAAATTTCCATAATATTAATTTGTTTCGTCGTCGTATTCTGAATAAAAAAACTTTTTTCTGAAATCTTTTTGGAATAATTAAGCAAAGTAAACATTTTTACTGTCTGTAAATATTCAATAAGTTTAACATCAAGGGGATTTTCTGTAAGTATGTTTTATTTTAATTCATTTTTTTCTAATTCTCCGGATAATCTAGATTTTCGATAATCCAGATTGGGTCTGGTCCCAGTTAATCCGAATTATCAGGGTTTTACTGTACTTTTCTTGACTACAGAAATTTTCATATTTTATAACTTTCGTCAGATGCCTAGAGGTCAGACTTTAACTACTGGACGTAGTTGACATGTCCATCTCTGCCTGTTTCTTTATTGGTGACCACAGAACACTTAAAAAAGAAAAATATTTATAGAGTTTCGTTAGATAAAATAAATAAACCAAACTTTATATGCCTTAAATTGATGAAAAGTAATAAGTCATTCAGTTGGACTTTCTTTTCCAAGTATTTTGTGGTCATCAACAAGACAAATAGGTGGAAATGAACTTGTCGATGTAGTCATCTCGTACATTTTTATTTCACATCCTACAAAAATCCTAAAATATGGAAGAGTGTCATACCACATCAAACATTATGATCTATCACTGGAATATTTGTATTTATGCAATAAAATGTCAAATGTTTACATTTACAAAATACTTTTGTAGCATAAACTTTAATAATAGATCATATTAACTTTGCTTTGTATGAAATATAAAGAAGTCATTGGAAGTGATCTAATTTTTGATTGAAATATATTTCACAAAAAGCAAAATAAGTCTGTTCTAAATATTGTTAAATATCTTCGGTTTGGCTGAATATTTGGTAGTACAAGTATTAAAAAATGCTCTGGTGAGCAACAAAAAACATTAAATGTTTAAATATTAAAAAGTGTTTGACAAGTGCTTCTAATTGAGCATGAGAGAGGACAAGGGGTTATTTCTTGGTTGCAGCTCACTGCCAATACCAAATTTGAACAAATCATATTTGCACTTTTTCTGTGTAAAGGAAATCAGTCACAATTATGATAAAAATGTGAAGCGCAAAGACATAGCCAAGAAAAATGCAGCATAATTAAACATGAATGTAAGGCGAAATAGTACCAGAAACCTTAGTTCCTGTAGCGTATCATACTCATGCAGTGCCACCAAGCATGCTCCCAGCATAGAACTGCACAGAAAATGATTTGTAGTCAATAGTGCAGTTCACATGTAAAGCAAAATTGAAAATTTTACTAAAAAAAAAAAAAAAAAAAAAAAAAAGGACAAAGTTTTACGCAAATTTCTTTTATATGGAAAAAGTGCAAATATGACTTTTTCAAATTTGGCACTGACAGTGAGCTGCAGCCAAGAAGGGACCCCTTGTCCTCTCTCATGCTCAATTAGAAGCATTTGTCAAACACTTTTTCATATTTAAAAACATATTAACCTTTTTTGTTGCTCACCAGAGCATTTTTTAATACTTGTCATTCAAATTTTTTGTTAAAAACTGAAGATTTTTTTATATCTTGAAAAGAAAAATATTTGCTGGCCAAATTTTATTTTTATATTTGAATTAATTATTGCATTGTCAAATAAAATGCATGATGTCTGATAAATAAACCAAGGAGTCAAACAAAAATAATTACAGTGCGCTCACAACTTTATTCAAAGAACTGAAACTAAATGCTTCTCAATAAAAACAATTACGTTTTCCACATGATTCATTTAATTTGAATGAATTATATTACATACATAAAAAATTTATACTTATTTAAACTCGGTGGCAACGAATAAAAAAAAAAAATCTACAACAGCAATAATTTTCAACTGGAACTTTAAGACACAAATTCGATTTTCTCGGCAATCGTCAAATATACAAAGATGAAAAAAAAATCTATTTTAAGTTTTACCAAAAAGGGTCTACTCTGTTATCCTGTCGACCAAAAAATTATCGCCAAATTCTAAGATTAAATGCTGATAATGGAATATCACGTTCAATGACATTAAATACGTTAAAGGTGTTTAAAATGTCACTGCATGATTTTATTTTGACTTTTTATTTGTATTTTTATAAATATTCTAATAATAATAATAATAATTATTTTTTTTGTTATTTAAAATAAAAATTATGTCAATAAGTATAATTTGGCTATTAGTTTGGCGATATTTATAATTTGATGAAATTGGTCGACGGGATAACAGAGTAGTACCCCAAAAGGATTAAAATAAACCAAAAATGAAGTTAATCCCTCCATGGGATCGTTAACTATCGCTTGTTGAATTTTAGGTCTTCATTTTTTCGTTAAAAGTTAAATAAAAACTACAGTAAACTACGATAATTTTTTGAATGCTATCATTTTATTCGTCTTGTCAAGTTCTATCTTTTGAAAAAAAAAGAAAATCACTGTCATACGTGAACTGTTTGCCACAAATTTCAAACAGACATTTCATTTTTCATTTCTTAAACATATTATACCAAATGCTACCGCACATGCTATGATAGTATGACCAAGCCAAATAGACAGCGCTCATTGCATCCCTAGTATTTAAAATAAAAAATTGAAATGCATAGAATAGAAATGAGCTTTAAAACATATTACAACCCCTAGTTACATCTATGCAGAAAATATGCATACAAAATTTCTTATTCTCACCAAAATCCCTATAGTCGAACATTGTCTGCATTTCTTATTTATAACATTTTCGAATAAAGATAATGTAAAAATATTTACAGGATAAGAAAGAACATTTTATTATATTGTTATCCAAAAAAGTATGAGTAGAATAACTTTTGAAATCCCAAATGAACTTAATATCAACATATTAACGTACTGTGAATGAAACACATCCACAAATGAGACCTTGCAACATCAGTGAAGAGCTTGAGTGAAGACACCAAGGACTAGCAGGCTACATTTACAGACAGAAAATTAATAAAATATCTGCCTGATAATGTATCCAGCTGTCATAAAAATTTTAACAGATCTTCGATTCCAGAGTTCCTTGACTTCCCAGCAGGCTTCTTAACAACAGGGATAACATTATGTGATTTCATTACACTCCATTATAAGTTAATATATTGATACCAAGTTCAATTAGAATTAACAAAAGATATTTTAAATGTACATTTTTAGATAGCAGTTTAAAAAACTTCTTTAATTTTCTGTAAATATTTTTATTTTTTCTGCTGTCTGCGATTTTTTTTTTTTTTTTTGTTTAAGAGTATAGAAATAAAGTAAACAATATTACTTGGAAATAAAAAATAAACTAAGTAAGCATCAAAACAAACACATTGCAATATAGTTACAGCTACCGACAGTTGTGTTACCATATTCTTGAATTCATGGAAACACACAATCTGCCCATTTTCGCCACGTACACAAAGATATTTAGCAAATTAAGCGACTGGCTTTTTTTTCCCCGATCATTTTAAATTTATTTTATAATTTACACATCCATAAAATAGAAGTTTCTTGGGAGGGAAATGTCAGCAGAAACGTTTATTTGATCTATGCTTTTTTTCGCGAGAGGGCGAGAATTTTATTACAAATTTTATAGATATAAGCACATAGTAATTTAAACATACCATATTTTCAAACGAATGATTGCATCTCCACTTCACACTAAAATCGCCAGCAAAATCTGCAGCAGACATTTGTGCCACAGTATATATTTAACATAAAAAATAAATTTTTAAACACTTCTCTTTCTAACAAGAGTGATTATTGAGAAAATATAATAATCTTCTCATCTGACGAATAATCTATCTGCACAATCAAAAGCCCAGTTGCCGCCATGTTTGTTGATGTAAATAAAAAAATCCCGTAACTTTTCCCGAAGCCGTTCAGAGAAGTTTTAACCATTGACTTTCTCATATACGTATCTTAAGGTCATTGGTTTTAACCCAACCTTTCCCCGAGAAACCAGTATGACGTCATTCCCCGATTTTCCGAGTTACTCGTGTTTTGGTCTCTGAACGCGCTCTAAATCAATCAGAAGAAGCAAAATCACAACGAGATCACAAGATACATGCACACTACCACGTGAAATACTTCGATAAGGAGACGCCAACACAATGAATGAATCATAGAGAAAGGTTTAATTCATGAATAATGACTCATTCAATAAATACTGAATTAAATATTCAAAACATTTATTCATAAAAAAATAGAAAGAATTAAAAGAATTCGCGAATTTAGCACTTAAATACGCCAATGGATATAATTTTTTTTTCGCAGTTTAATATTGAATTTAACCATTCTCGAAATCAATGAATGATTCTTTTTTAAATATCGTAATTATAAGGTCACGATTCATTCTGGCATTGGCGTCTTGTGTTTTATCGTGTCTGGTGTGTCAGGTAATTTTTAAAATATGAATTTATTGATCTCACTCTCTTTTCTAAAATAAGTTAATGCTAAGATAGTTTCTTTTTGTTACACTTCAACTAAAATTCTACAATTCTTCAGTTTGATAATATGACTACACGAGATTTCATGTATTGGAACTTATATTCTGCTGATAGTTATTTAAAGTATTATTAAAATGTTTATTTAATAATTTTATTTGTTCATTAGTTATTAGTTAGGTTAATATTATTAAAATTTATATTTCCAAACAGGAAATTCGTTTCAATTTTTATTAATGGTTCATTTAAAACATTGTGTTGCTCAATTTAATTGTAATCTAGTCTATTGAAATTAAATATTTTTTAAATAATTAATCTCATGCTGAAGTTGTTATATAAAATTTACAGAAAAGTACATAATATATCAAAACAATTTATGAAACCAAGAATCTGAACTCCCAATGTCTTCATGATATTAGATCCGTTGGCAATAAGTATTGTAGTTGCACTGATTAAAAAGAAAATATTTCATTGTTTTCTTTTATTTAGAAAAATGGTACTTGTCTGTTTTAATGCTGAGAAGTTACACTGTGTACCAAAAATATTACTACTTACAAGATTTCTTCTTTCTTTTATTTTCTTTCTTTTCTTTTCATTTATTTCTTTTCTTTCTTTTCTTTTCATTTATTTCTTTTCTTTTCTTTATTTTATTTTGTAATGTCTTATTTAATATATGTAGTTCCCACTTTAAAGAAAGTTGAGGAAGGTTGAGGAGTCATGTATTATGTCATCATCATCAACCGTTTTCGATCCACTGCTGGTATTTGTTATGTAATACCACTTATTTAGTATTATGTTGCTTTCTGTTTTTTACATTGGAACTATACAGAAAATTTATATATATTATAATGTGTCTTCTTTCTATGTTATACTGATTTACTTCATTGCATTCATTAAATAAAATTTCCTGTTGAAAAAAAATGTTTGTGCCATTTGAATAAATCTAAAAAATTGTCATTTATGTCATTACTTATAATTTTGCACTAGTTGTGCCAAATGAAATTATTTGCTTCAAATGGTTTATTTTAATCATGTTTGTGCCAAAACAGTCATATTGTTTCTCCATTTTTATCCTAATTTAATTTCTTTGTGCCATTTTCTTTCTTCACCAAAAATTTTCTTTTTCATTCTTAAATTTACAACAGTGCTTGTCTGATCTCATCCATGACAGTGTAGCCTCTCCCCTCCCCTTCCTGTCCTCTGCAGTAACTTTTCAGAACATTTTTTAAAACTTAGAATTACCTCCAGAATAGCCATACTTACATTCTCTTATGTCAGTGGCGTAGCAAAAGGGTGGAGGGGGAGTTCACCCTAGGTGTCACCCTCTAAGGGGATACATCTACCATAAAATCCTGTTAATCCGCCCTTTCGGATCAAATGCCCCCTCCCAACTTTATAAAGAATTTGAAATTTTCAAAAAATCCCGAGAAAGCGCCCTCCCTCCCCATTCTCAAATACGACTGAGAATGGGATGAAACATTTTGAAATGAATGAATCATGAATATTTGAAGAAATGTGATGATTTTGTTGATATTGTTTTGATGATATTGTTGCCTATTTCATGAAAACCTAAAGTAGGCATCTTTCCTTTGCATGCATTTGAAGGAGAAAACAAGCACCCCGGGAAAAGTTTAGTGGATACGGCAGACGACCCAGGCTGGATTTTTTTCATCGCTTCTCTGACCGATATCTTTTATATTTTAACCACATATTTTGCAAATTTTCAGTCCTTTAACTTTTAGTGCCTTGCCATCGTCCCCATTTAAAGCCGTACCTGAATGCATTTGTAATTAAAACCATGTTTCATGATAAAAAAACACGGTTTTAGTGTTTTTTAAAACTGTATTAAACCATGTTTAAAGACAAGTTTCTTTTCGAGGAATGCAAACTTGATGACACTTCTAGATTACAATCTTGTAAGTTCTGAAATTCATAGTTTTTATTATTTGCAAAGTATACAAAATCTTCGCTTTATTTAAAGACGAACTTTTTATGATTTAATAATGGTTATAAAACTCTAGTAGGTATTTAAATTTTTTTTTAAAGTTCAGTTTAATCAAGATAATAATCTATTATTAAATAAAGCGATGATTATTTTGACGAATTATAAGTTAAAAAAAAAAACGCTGGCGTCAGAATTTTGTATTTTACAGGAATAAAATGGGGCCTTTTTCTAATTATGTTAGGAATTTTACAAATCGTGAGAAGAGAGTGTTGAGAAACGTAAATTTAGTAAATTATTTTAAAGATTTTAGACTAATAAAGCAAATGTTTGGTTCACTTTTTTGATAAAAAGCTTTTAACAGTGTAATACAAATTCATAAAGGTTAAAATTGACGGTCGCCACCGGCCACAGGGCGACTAAATGTAAAAAATTGGCGACTTTATGTTATGCATCTGATCGCCAAAATGGCGATCAATCATTTTCGAAAAAAAAAATCGGTCATAAATCTGAAAATTAAGAGATAAAATACATCGCGAATTTCGACAAATGGTCGCCAAAAATAAGCAATTTCGCCAATCATTCGAAGAACAATCGCTAATTTCGTCAAAGGATCGCGGAAAAACGCAAATTTAATCAAAGGATTTCTACAAATTTTGGTAAAAAATCGCGAAAAAAAGTAAATTTCGTCAAGAAATGATGAAAATGCAGCAAATTTCATCAAAATAACGGAAAAATATGACAAATTTCATCAAAATAGCCCGAAAAACTGGCAAAAGATCGTGAAAAAACGGCAAAACTTCTCCAAAAGATCGCGAAAAAACGGCAGATTTCGTCGAAAGATCGCAAAAAAAGGCAGTTCTCTTCAAAAAAAAAAATTGCGAAAAACGGCAAATTCTATCAATAAATGCAGAAAAATGACAGTTTTGTCAAAAAATTGCTTATAAACAGCAAATTTTGTTCAAAAATCGGGAAAAAAACGACAAATTTCTCCAAAAGATAGCGAAAAAACGGCAAACTCTCCAAAAGATCACGGAAAAAAAGCAAACTTCTCCGATAGTTCGCGAAAGAACGGCAAAACTTCTGCAAAAGATGGCGAAAAAATGGCAAAACTTCTCCAAAAGATCACGAAAAAACGGCAGATTTCGTCGAAAGATCGCGAAAAAAGGCAGTTTTCTTAAAAAAAAATTGCAAATTCTATCAGAAAATGTGAAAAATGGCAATTTCGTCAAAAAATCGCTAATAAAAAGCAAATTTTGTTCAAAAATCGCGAAAAAACGACAAACTTCTCCAAAAGAATTTCGGATCAGGATCGCAAAAAAAAAAAAGGCAAACCGTCTGAGAGATCGCGGAAAGAGGCAAACTTTTCCGAAAGATCGCAAAAAAAGGGCAAAACTTCCCCGAAAGATCGCGAAAAAACGGCAAAACTTCTTCAAAAGATCGCGAAAAAACGGCAAAACTTCTTTAAAAGATCACCAAAAAAAAAAAGGCAGATCTCGTCAAAAGATAGCGAAAAAACTGCAGATCTCTTCAAAAAATGTCGAAAAAACTGCAAATTCCATCAAAAAACAAAAAGCAAAAAATACAGTGTATTTATTATAGAAAATGCTATAAAACATTTTAAAGGAACACCAGTCCTGTGAAACAATTCAACAAACTCTCAATTTTTTTTAATAACTATAATTTTGAATGTTAAATCCATATACAAAAATATTAAATACACCACGGAAAACAAGTAAAAAAAAAATCAAACCTCTATTTTAATTAGGAAGAAAAAAATGCCTTAGTATTTTTCTAATAAGCAAAATATAAAAATCAGTTTAAGGCTTTCATTTATATGGGTCATTGTGCTGGATCTATTAACATAACTTACAATGATAATATAATTGTCGTGTTGATAAAAATGAGGTGTCAAAACATTCACAGTTAGAGAAGCTTTCAGTTAATATTTAAAAAAAAAAAAAAAAATCTATATTTTGACCAATTTCTAGGCACTGTGATCCCTTAACATATGTCAATGCAATATCCAATACAATGTAATTCACAAAATCTGAGCATAACTGTTGTGAAAAATGTCGTTAATTTTTCCTTTACACGATAATTACTTCTCAGTGGCATCCCTGATAGTAATTAGTGGCCACTGACTAACTTGACAATAGTGGCTACTAAATATTCAGCCGCTACTGGCCACTGGCTACTAATACAAATATTGAATTTTAACCTTTACAAATTCAGTATTTTAAAGTAAATTTTTAAGAATACAAAATACGCTTCCTACGAGATATCTGATTCATAAAATAAATTGCTGTCAGATTGTAACAGAAATTGAATTTATCTAATTTTTTGGGTCCCGTAACCAAAAAGTAAAATAGGAATAAGTATTAGATCACACCTGTGTCTGTCACAACCATTTTACAAGTAAACTATGGAACACAGAAAGTTCAAATAGGCTGAAGAAGTAAAAAGAAAGCTACTGACCCATATATTTATGTATTAACCATTCCCAAACATTTTTGGCAAAATGTAAAGGGACTAAACAAGTTACTTCAGAAAAATATATTTTTTGTTTGTACATCGTGTAAAAGTTTTTGTAAAGGCAAACTTAAAAAATACATTTATTTTTATGTTAGGTATTATATTTTCAGATATATCGTCAAAAATGTAATGCAAAAAAAGCGCTAACACCTATTATTAAATTTACTGAAACTAAAATTATAAAAAAAAATAGGGGTAGCTAGTCGTTAATTTAAGCCTTACAGGAAAATCACAGCGATTACCCTAATTTACATAGTTCTTGAGGAAAGTGAATTTTTCTATTATAAATAAATTTCGATTTGCGGGTATTCAGGAAAAATGTTAAAGAGTGCTGGATGTACCTATCTTAGCTGAAGTAAAAAAAGATTGTTGATAATGATTGAAAAAAAAATGTCGGTAATTAGCCAAAATACATATGACATGGATGGTTTGGACTTATATAAAAACAGGCGTGGTGTATTCTATGCGCTATTTATTGTCTTTTAAAGCCTAGATAACAACTTTTAATGATAAATTTGTGTAATGCATGCCGAGTCACTAATTCATATATTTATTATACGGTACCCTCTGTACTTGCAACATTATGCATTTTGAAACATTAAACTTGAAACCGCACTTTGAAACATTAATTGACTGAAAACTAATTCTTATTACGTTAAAGAAATATACTTAAAAAAGTTTGAAGATCTTGGCAGAATCGCAGCAACTCTATTTGGTGCCTAGTGCAAAAAATTTCTTAGTTTTTCTACTGACTTTATCAATGATTATAAGTGGAATATAAGTGATTACTCCTTGCAATGTCTGCTAAAAATAATCATCGAAAAATCTCTAGAACCAATAGACTGTATATAATGTCTACTAATTATTGTTATGTATAAGTTATGTTTCTGAAGTCGCCTGCATTTTAAAACAAGTTGGTAATTGCATGTGTAGCGTAGCAGATGAGGTGCGTTGGTACGATAACGAAGTTTTAAAAATATCACTCTCATATATCAATCTCATAAAATTTTAAATAGTTTATTACAATTAAAATGCGCACCAAACAATGTTCTCCTTTTGCTCATTATGTAATGGAATATTTTTATGTGGCCTTGTAAATCAATAACAAATGTTCTTTGCACCACAAATTATGCAAAATGTATATTATAATAAGTATTTTACATTTGCATATCAATTTTATTATGTTCGAATGAGTGTAACACCATTAAAATGCATTTGAAATTATTTTCCTCATTGACCGTAATATAATAGAATACTTTTGATTGTCCCTGTAATTGAACTATGCATCCGATTTTGATAAAATTTGAAATAACTTGACAAAATTATGTAATAATTATGTATTTTAAATTTCAAACGATTATAATGCATTTGAAACTTTTTTCCCCATTGACCATAATGTAATGGAATACTTTTGTTTGTCCCTGTAATTGATCTATGCATCCGATTTTCATAAAATTTGAAATGACTAGACAAATTTATGTAATAATTCTATTTTTTAAATTTCAAACTATTCGGTTGGGTAGTTTTCGCGTTGTTATATGCGGACGGGCGGACGGACAGATGGACGGACTGAACGACAACTATAGGTGCTACGTATTTACATAATTACGAACACACCTAAAAATGGTACCAACTTTCAATTTTCAAACAGTAACAGTTTTTGATATCCCACTTGAGTTTCTTGGATCCAAATAGCACTGAAAATAGCATCGTTTATCCGTATTATCCTAAATATTGATAGCGTTAGAAGAGTGTAAAATTGAGGATGCTAAACTCATGTGAAAACATTAATTTCTATCGTTATAAAAAATCATGTGATTGATTCTTTATTAATTTATTAAATGTAAAGGGTCTTAAATCAAATAGTTCCAAACATATTACAGACATTTTCTCTACTCAAAAACTTTTTTTTATAGTTCTAACTATTGATAAATTCATGTTAAAAAATTATTAATTATGACCGACATTAATTTTTTAATACATCAAGCCCAATCATTGAAAATGTCAATATATAAGTTTACGGTTCATTTGAGTAACTATTTTTCGAGATAGAGAGAAATTTTGCTTTGCCATAACTTAATGGGACCGTCTTTTATACTCCCCCCTCCCCCCCCCAAAAAAAAAAAAAATCGCAGAAATTTACCAGAAATACGTCGTAGGATTATCTATAATGTAATGCAAGTTTGTTATAAGTTTAAAATTATTGTTTGATTTTATTAGTGACTATTTGAGTTTTTTTTCGATACTTTTTCTTCAAATATCTTCGTTCTGTTTTCGAAATTTTTGGATAAAATTCTAACACTGTTTGTTTTATAACTGCATAAGAAAATTATCTAAACTTTAACTCTTTCTTATAAAGCACAGATTCAAATAGGGTATCAAAAATGGATGTTACCATTTGAAAAACGATTGTTTGTTCATTTGCTAATATATAGACAATCCCAAAAGCAAAATTTACAAATAGCATTTAATAGTCGATGTTATTACTAATTAATTCTTACCTGTGTCTTTTTTAAACGGTCATTCTGAGGAAAATTGGAAGAAAGTGATCACATTTTCCCATGAGATTCATAAGAGGCATCTATTGACAAAAGAATAAAATAAGAAAGAGTCAGACTTGATATCATCATTTAGTACAAGCTAGTCTATGTTCAACTTGTTGGAACTTTTAGACATTACATGATTCGTTTTAGAAAATTGCTTAACAAACTGTAAATTTTATGGAACTTTAAGCGAAATCTTTTATATAGACTCAGAGATATAATTTTAAGCAATTTTCATTCTTGGTTCTATTGTATGTGTTAAATCTTATCGAGCTAGATGCAATACAAGCAAGTAAAATTAACGTGAGTTCGCTAAATATTTTTGTGCCCTCTGAAAATCTAAGGTCTGCGCCCTTTTCCGTGATCCAGTCCGACCCTGATATGCTGAAAGTGAAAAAAAAAATTAGCTTAAATGATCCTTGAAAAATGAAGATATAATGAAAGCAAGTTGTGTTTGAAAAAATGTTTATCTGTGAATGTGAATTATTTTATCAAATTGTTTATTTATTTTGTAGAGCATCTCTTTCTATATAGTACTCAAATTATTTTATGAATAGGTATTTATATGTCCTTAAATGTATGAGTCATAACTTTAATTTAAGTACAACCTAATTCTACTTGATGGCAATAACATACTAAAATCAATCAAAATATTCCTATTTGCAAACTTTCCAAAGTAGTCATGCATGATCATGTCCACCGCTAATTGGCTAAATAATGAGTATGATTTGACACTGTAAAGTTTTTTTTTTTTTTGTACTCATTTTTAATACTATGTACATTCAATTTAAATTGTTTATATTTGATAAATACCTGTGTTAAATACCAGATTATAGAAGATTAAATATTTTTTTCCATCACATAGACTTTTTACTTACTCTTGAGGAAAGACCTATGTTGAATACTAGATTATACAATACTTTTTAACACTTTCCAACAAAGTTGAAAAATGTTTATGCATTCTATTTTTCTGGCTGTATGGCCGGATGGCCGTCTGTCCGCGCTCTAACTTCCGTAAATATACTCGGATTGCTCTGATTTTTTTATATGTTATTGATGTTTACCCTAGCACGAACCCTAGTGAAAATAAAGTTTCTACTATGATTAGTGTATTTACAGGGATAGTCAAAATTTTCCGATACATTACGGCCAATGTGGAAAAATCGTTTCAAATGAATTTTAAAGGTGTTACACCTTTAACCGTGTTTAACACCGTGTTAAACTTATTCAAATTTACATGGATTACTAGAGTGCACTAAAATATGCATTCTGTAAAATATGCTGACAAAATAATAATTATTAGTCATTTACAGGGCCACTCAAAAGAATTCCATTACACAATAATAAAGGAGGAAATAATTTTCGGCATATTTGAATAATGTTAAACGGTTTTAAGTATTATGAAATTGATGTACACCGTTGAGACTTAATATTTAACGCATAATATGAAGTGCATAGCTTTTACAGGGACACACAAAATATTTCAAACCTTATATTTTTATCTGAAATACTGTGTATTATCGATGATTATTAGCTGATGGGTGGTTGAAATGCTTTTTCAATTATGATATGAGCTTTTAAGTTTTACAAAATGTCTGCAAATTATATGGTGTATAACAGGGTGTCCCTAAACTCGTGGTACATACGCTAGGATCATAGAACACATCAAGACGAGTAATAGTAAATAGGAAACCAAGGGTCCTAAACGTTTTCCATAGGAGGTATCCGCCATTAAAGTTTGGGGCCCAAAATTTCAAATAAACATAAAAAACGGAAAAATTGGTTGATTGATTTGCGGTTTTCACTAAAATTATTCTTTATGACGGTATTTTCTTGAAAATAAATTATAAAGATAATTTTCCAAAAATACCGATAGAGGGCGCTTTAAACTTTGGATTAACGAAAAACTTTTTTTGCAGTTATTTTCTGCATCTCATTAATGGTTTGGTAAGCTTAGACTTAAACTTAAATTTTGAGCTTTAAATATGAATAGTTAAGAATGGTTAAGCAGCACAAAATGAATTGTGTTCAGAGGTTTCAAATTTCAAATGATTATAAAAAATGGAAAAATGGTCCATTGGTTTGCGGTTTTCACTAAAACTATTTTTTATATCGGTATTTTATTGAAAATAAATTATAAAGATAAATTTCAAAAAATGCCGATAGAGGGCGCTTTAAACTTTGGATAAACGAACAACTCTTTTTTGCCGTTATTTTTTGCATCTCATTAAATGGTTTCATAAACATAGATTTAAACTTAAATTTTGAGCTCAAATCTGAATAGTTGGGAGTGGTTAAGTAGCACAAACTGAACTGTGCTCAGAGGGTTTAAATTTCAAACGATTATAAAAAAACGGAAAAATTAGTCGATTCGTTTGCGGTTTTTGCTAAAACTACTCTTTAAATCAGTGTTTTCTTGAAAATAAATTTTCAATATAAATTTCACAAAATGCCGATAGAGGGCGCCTTAGACATTGGAGTAGCGTACAACTATTTATAACCGTTATTTTTTTATCTCATTAAATGCTTTCAAATGCATAGATTTAAATTTTGAGATCAAATTCTGTATCGTTTCGAGTGTTTAAGTAGCGCAAAAGTGAACTGTGTTCAAGGGGGGGGGGGGGGTAAAATTTCAACTTCTGGACACAGTTCAGTTTGCGCTTATTAAACCCTGCCAACCATTCAGAATTTGAGTTCAAAATTTAAGTTTATTCTAAGATTTCGAAAGCATTTAATAAGTTTTGGAAAGCATTTAATTAGATACAAAAATTAGCGATTAAAATTAGTTGTTGGTTACTCTGAAGTTTAAGGCTTCCTCTAACGGAATTTTTTTAAATTTATCTTTAAAATTTATTTTCAAGAAGATACTGACTTAAAGAATAGTTTTATTTTAAGCCGCAAACGAATCGACCAATTTTTCCGATTTTTATAATCATTTGAAATTTGAACCCTCTGAACACAGTTCAGTTTGTGTTACTTAGCGACTCCCAACTATTCAGATTTTGAGCTCAAAATCTAAGTTTAAATCTAAGTTTACGAATACATTTAATCAGATGTAAAAAATAACGGAAAAAATAGTTGTTCATTACTCCAAAATCTAAAGCGCCCTCAATCGGCATTTTTTGAAATTTATCTTTATAATTCATTTTCAATAAAATACCGACATAAAGAATAGTTTTAGTGAAAACCGCAAATCAATCGACCAATTTTTTTCGTTTCTTATAATCATTTGAAATTTAAACCCTCTGAACACAGTTAAGTTTGTGCTACTTAACCACTCCGAACTATTCAGATTTTGAGCTCAAAATTTAAGTTTAAGTCTAAGTTTACGAAACCGTTTAATGAGATGCAAAAATCACGGCAAAAAATAGTTTTTCATTACTTCAAAGTCTAAAGTGCCCTCTATCGGCATTTTTCGAAATTTATATTTATAATTTATTTTCAAGAAAATACCAACATAAAGAATAATTTTAGTGAAAACCGCAAATCAATCGACCAATTTTTCCGTTTTTTATGTGTATTTGAAATTTGTGACCCCAAACTTTAATAGCGGCTATCTCCTTTGGAAAACGTTTGGGACCCTTGGTTTCCTGTTTACTATTGCTCGTCTTGATGTGTTCTATCACCCCCTAGCGTATATACCATGAGTTTAGGAACACCCTGTATAAATGTTATAGTTCATATACAGGGTTACACAAAAGAGCACATAAAGGTTACTAAATATGACAGTAATTAACTTAAAGGGGGTATTTATGTATTTTTACGTTGAACTGCTTTGAGTTTACTAAGAAATGTTTGTAGAATATCGATGAAATCATATACAGGTTCACGCAAAAATGAGCTACATGGTCATCCATATGTGATAATTTCTGGAAATGTGATTTAATTAACTTTAAGAATGTGTTTGTTTGAACTAAGTTTTAACTAAATACAGGCGTGTAGTAAAGATACTGAATAAATTACAGGGCTGAAAAAATGTATTGATTTATTTTCCATCTATTAGAATAAAGTGCTGCAAGAGAAATTTCAGCCAGTTAGGCATTTTCTTGCTAAACTAAATTTCCCCGATTATATTGTGTATATATATACATCAAACGACGGATCAAATACAGGGCTGTTCAAAAGTATTTCAATACATATTTGGCTATGGACAGTAGCATCTTATTTCCCTAAATAACAAAATTTTGTTAAAGATTTCAGGAAGCGTTGGAAAATGTTTTATAATCTATACTTAACGCATGATTTTTCTTACTTGTTATTTACATAATATAGACTTACTGTTTTATCTGTGGAGAATCGGTATTATTGGATTTGAATGAATATTTTTATATGCTAGGAAACTGACAAAAGGAAAAAATGAAATATGTCTCATGTCAAATAAGTAAATTATAAAATAAAATAAAAGGCTTTCTATCATTGGAACACTTATCCAAAACTCCAGCAAAGTTAAATATTCCTAATTTTGAAAATCTGAAAAATATATAAACAAAATTTCAGAATAAAAGGAATAATTTAGGAATCCTTATTGGTAAATTTTAAGATCTCTATAATTTACTATTCAAATCCATTAATTGAATCAGTAAATTTCTTTCAGCAATTGTAAATTTGGAAATATTTTGAAATGCCGTAGGAAAGCATTGTGGCGGCGATGCGTATTAATGTAATTAATAAACTCACATGCTTTAGTGGACTGTAACGTACTTTATTTTAAGACATTGCGAAGCGTTGCTTGTTCTTCTAGCAAAACAAAACAAAACGACTAGCAAAACACAGACAATTTGCGTTTCTATAGTTACATACATTAGCGAACTAGTAACATATCAGGTTCCAGACATAAATTACAAATAACTCTAACATACCCCCCGACATTGAAGGGTCAACTTCAATAAATTATAGAGTACAAAATATTAACATTACAAATGCTTAAGTAATATGATACAATACAACAATTTTCTTTTAACAATGAAAAATACAATTATGAACATACACCAATAGGAAAACTAAAAAGAAAAATACATAAAAAAGCTTTTTTTTTACATTTCATAGTTAAATTTCTGAGACTTGTTGTGGTAATAACGCAAGTTTTGAAATACTTCTTTTAAGTATTCCCCTAGCGGTTTTAACTTCTACAACCCTAATCTTACCATCTGCATCTTGGAAAATATTTATAATGCGTCCTAGTAAGTATTTATTTGTGGGAAGGTCTTCTTCCTTTATCAACACTAGGGTTTCTATGTTTACATTATTTTTTTCAAAATGCCACTTGGAGCGTTGTTGGAGCGTATTTAAATACTCTTTATTCCAACGATTCCATATCAATTGAACGTATCTTGAAATTCTATGCCATCTAGATAGTCTATTTTCGTTTACATTAATTAAATCTGGTTCAACGATGGTTGTCATAGGCCTTCCGATTAAGAAATGGCCTTGTGTTAAGGCCTCCAAGTCATTCACGTCTGAAGACAATGGAGTGATTGGCCGTGAATTTAATACAGACTCTATTTGAGCAATTACAGTTAATAACTCTTCGAACGTTAGCCTTGCATTACCTACCGTTCGCTTTAGATGATATTTTACCGATTTTATTCCTGCCTCCCACAACCCGCCAAAATCAGGTGCTCTGGGTGGAATAAATTTCCAAATAATATTCTCTTCTGACAAATAATTCGCTAACTTCTCCTCTTGATGCCTTAGTAAATTATTGAGTCTTTGTAACTCGGCGTTAGCACCAACAATTTTTTTTGCATTATCTGAAAAGATTACTGCGCACCTTCCGCGCCTAGCAATGAACCTTTTTTAGGTGGCAATGAATGCATCTGTAGTCAATTCTGACACTAGTTCGAGATGTACTGCTTTAGTTACAAAGCAAACAAAGATTGCCAAATACACCTTATTAAGAATTCCCTTTCTCTGTCCCTTATATTTTATGAAAAAGGGGCCACCAAAGTCTGTTCCCACGTAATTAAATGATAGCTAGGATGTACTCTCTCTCTGGGTAGGGAACCCATGATTTATTGTATAGTTATGAGGTTGCTTTTACTACAAATTACACACTCATGCGTTATTTTTCTAGCTAAATTTCTTCCCCGTAGCGGCCAGAATTTTTGCCTCAAGTAGCATAACAATGCTTGTACACCTATACGAAGATATTTTTATGATAGTAAATTGCAATTAGGCTACACAATTTACCCTTAGCTGGCAGAATATATTGATGTTTTTTAGAAAACTTTAGGTCTGCATTATCTAAATGCCCTCCTACTCTTAGCACATTATCTGCATCTAAAAAAGGGTTTAACAATCGCAATTTACTTTTCTTAGAAATTTGATTACCTTCTAACAATGCAGTACATTCTGCCTTACTTTCAACTTTTTGAATTTCCCGAATTAAAAATATTTCTGATCGTGATAATTCTTCTATACTTACGTGTCCCTTTCTTTTTTCAGCTAATTTTCTTGTGCTATCTAAGAACCTGAAAATATAACTTAAAACACGTAATATTTTAGCATAATTGTTACTGATACTTAAAATTTCATTTACAAATTCAGTAGAATTTAAACTGATTAGTGCTGTACTGTTTTTCAATTTTAATTCTGATGAAAAGTCTATATTGTTTTTCCCTTGTTCTAAATCAATGTTCTGATTGGATTCAAAGCCTCTTTCTCTCAAGAAGGGAGGGCCGTATCACCAAAGTTCACAATCAATTAATTTGTCGAAGGTTAGTTTTCGAGACACAAGGTCTGTGGATTGTCCTCTGAGCGTACATGTCTCCATTGAAAAGTCTGGGTCAACTCTTGAATTTTGTGAACTCTGTTGGCCACAAAAGTTTTAAGTAGATGAGGAGGAGTCTGAATCCACGCTAAGACGATGGTTGAATCACACCATAATATTATTTTACTGATGTTCAACTTTAGTACATTCACTATCTTAGATACGAGTTGAGACAATAAGTCAGCTGCGGACAATTCCAGTCGTGGGATTGTCAAATGTTTCAATGGTGCAACTCTAGACTTGCTGCACAGTAAATTTAAAGACTTATTAAATTTTGTGAAACAGCGTAGATAAATAGCTACTCCATATGCGAGCTCGTATGCTTCGGAGAAGACATGCAGTTCAACTTCCGAATATTCTTCTTTTAAAACAAAACGATTGATTTTTAAATGGTTTATATTCTGAAGCGTTCTGATAAAGCGTCGCCATTCATCTTTAATGTCATCTGGAAATGGATCGTTCTAATCTAACTTTAACAGCCAGAGTCTTTGTATGAATATCTTAGCCTTAGCTATTCCAGGACCGAGTAATCCCAATGGATCGTAAATACAGGCTATGTCGGATAAAGCAGTTCTTTTTGGTTCCTTAACTGATGAATTAAACGAAAAGCAGTCACGAACTGGATTCCATAACAATCTTAGAGTTTTAGTGCTCTGGTCCTCATCACGATCATTGAATGTATACTCTAAACAGTTCTTTTTGAGTATACAACTAGTTCCTTAACTGATGAATTAAACGAAAAGCAGTCACGAACTGGATTCCATAACAATCCTAGAGTTTTAGTGTTCTGGTCCTCATCACGATCATTGAATGTATACTCTTGATTGCTAGTTGCGATTTTCAAGAGTTCGGGGTGATTAGCACACCATCGCTGCAACTTCATGCCACCACGTTCAAGCCCTGCGATTAATTGTGCTTGCACTTGTTGAGCCTTATTTAAAGTGTTAGCTCCTGTTAATACGTCGTCCACGTAGAAATCTTGAAGAACTACACGTGACGCTAGCGGAAAATTGTCCTTTTCATCAATTGCAAGCTGATTCAAAGTCCGCGTGGCAAGATAAGGCGAATTCGATGTACGGTATGTAATCGTCTTTAACTTAAATATTTTGACTGGTCTTTCTTCATCACTTTTCCACAAAATTCGAAGCAAATCTCTCTGATTCTCCGAAATTAGTATTTGGCGATACATCTTTATGATGTCAGCAGTAAAGACGTATTTATGAGTTTGAAATCGACAAATGATATCGAAGAGCTCATCTTGGACTAATCTCGCGTTTAATAAAATATCATTTAAACAAACACCACTGGTAGTAGCTGCACTAGCATCAAAGACAACCATTAATTTCGTGCTTGGTTTCTCGGGTTTGTATACCCAATGATGCGGCAAATAATATGAAAATTCGGGCTTATTTTCCAACAAGATTTCTTCTAAGTGTCCCAAATCATTATATTCGTTAATAAATTCTTCGTATAACAATTTCATGGCTGAATTGTGCGCAAATAGCTTAAGTAAGTGATTTAATCGTTTAAGTGCATTTTCCTTTGATACTCCTAAACATGCAAGCCCACCAGTTTTAATTGGCATTTTCACAATATACCTACCATCTTTTCTTCTAGTATGTGTACGCAAGAAATGTTCCTCACAATACTGCTCTTCTTTTCTTTTTATTGGGTTTTTATCATGAATCGCTTCAATTTCCCAAAATTTTTGCATAGTATTGGATAAATCATCCACAGATCGAACAAGACCACAATAATTATTAAAATTCTGTTGTGGCATAGACGTAGAACCACTGGCAACATAGCCAAAAAGAGTTTCGTAAAAAACAAATTTTGCATATTTATTTTATTTTGTCCAATTAATTTTAAAAATACTTCGTTTGATAATAAAACATGTATTGGGCTTGGTTTATCAAATTGTGGATCAGCTAACTGAAAAGTTTGTAAATGCGTAATAGGCATGATGTTTAGATATGTAGCTGGTATTATGCGCGTAATTTTAGGAACAACAAAAAATTGCAATGTTTCATTAAAACTCCTGTTTTTATTTGCTATGGTTGTTATAATACTTTCCTTTATATTCATAACTGTACCATTTAGCCCTGAAACTGATGCGTTTATTTTCCTTCCTTTCATGAACAATAACTCAGAACATTCCTTCGTTATAAAGTTATTTTGCGATCCTGAATCTAACAATGCTCTAAGAGGAACTAATTCTCGTCTAGCATTTTGTACATATATTATCGCAGTTGAAAACAGTACGTGTTTACTAGAAGAAGACGTCATACTCATTACAGTATTGTTACTAGTTGAATGCGTGTTATCAAATGAATGTGTATTTTCACCAAAAGCGGTAACAGACATCTGATTATTTGTGTAACTATGAGGAGTAAATGTGTTTGCGGCTGGCGATAAATTACTACTAATAGTATTGTCATCTTGAATTGCTATAGTCTGATTAGTATCAATATTTTCCTCATCGCGTTCCAGGTGGATCAATGTGTGATGACGTTTGTTGCATTTTCTGCACGTGCTTGAACTTTTGCACTGGCTAATGTTATGAACTGCTGATAAACAGTTGAAGCATAATTTTTTCATTTTAACAATATTATACCTTTTTTTGCAGGTAAATTTAAGAATTGGGAACATCTCATTAAAATGTCATCGCCTTTGCACATTGAAGAAATGTGTGGACCTTCTGCTAACAGAGTCAATGACTTAGAATTAAATGAACGTTTCTGATCCTTACTGAAAGGTTTAACAGACGTGACCTTTATGGATATTTTCCAAAAATTGAGATCGTTTTTCTAAAAATGAAAGTAATTCATCTAACTTCGGAACTTCTTTAGAACTTATCGTCATTTCATAATTTTTTCGAGTATCTCTATTTAACTTTTGCAGAATGATGTTCAATAATATAAAATTTGAAAGATTATTTCTGTTATAATTCAAAATCTTCAAGGCGCGAATGCTTTTTTTTACATTATAGACTAGATTTCGAAGATCTTTAGCGGAAGGCTGTGTAAGTTTATCTGCGTTTAAGAGTAAATTGATGTGTATTTCTGTTACTACTCTATCATTTTCGTATCTATCTTTTAATGCTTGAAATAAAGATTAAAAATTGTCTTCTGTACTAATCAAAGCTCTTGCATCACTTATTAATGCTGCTAATAAATAATGCAACTTTTGCGCATCTAATAGTTGCTCATTTGAAGTCATTAATTTGTTAAATTGTAATTTAAATAGACCCCATTCATCGGGTTTTCCGGAGAATTTTGGAAGAGATATATCGGGTAATTTAATATTTATCGCGTTGTTTATTTGAATAGAGTTTGGTTGAATTTCATTGGAAACTTTACTTGGTTCTAAATGTTTAAGTTGCTTTTTAATTTGAAATTTGGCCTTTATAATTTTTTCCTGGTATTCTTCGCTAGCATTAATGTCAATTTCATATTCTTTTTCTAAACTAATACCAGATTCTATTTCTTTATTTAGGTTTTTTAGGTTTGTTCTCTGTGATTTAATTGTTCCGAAATTTCTAAAGAACTATCAATGTCAATATTTTTATCATTTATTAAAGTTTCTAATTTACTAATTAGTTTTTTAATTGAAGTGCGTAATGTTGGACGCTTCTTTTTTAATTTTTCAGTATTTTCCATGTTCAAAAACTTATAATAACAGCAAAAGGAGTAATAAATTATTCATACCTTTTATCTCACAGACGACTTTCTTTCTTTAATCTTTCATCAGGCCAGTTTGTGGAATAATGTTCTAATAAAATTCAATGATGAAAACAGTTCATTATTATTGAACTTTTCTTTTCGAAGTGAAGAAAAAATATATAGCTTCCGGGAGACCTGACCAAAATAATATGTGGCGGCGATGCGTATTAACGTAATTAATAAACTCACATGCTTTAGTGGACTGTAACATACTTTATTTTAAGACATTGCGAAGCGTTGCTTACTCTTCTAGCAAAACAAAACAAAACAACTAGCAAAACACAGACAATTTGCGTTTCTATTGTTACATACATTAGCGAACTAGTAAGATGCCAGATTCAAGACATAATTTTCAAATAACTCTAACAAGCATTATGATGAAAAAAATGCTTTATATTTTACAAATGAATGAACGAAAAAACTAAAAGGCTAAATCCAGTTCACTACCATCCCTACTTAGTTACGAGCTAATTTTATGCTTTTACGTGGCTGGTATCGCTAAACAGACTGATAAAAAAAATTTCATCACTCCAGATTAATGCATGAAGTTTCAGCTATAAAATAAAAGCTTTATTATCAAACCAGGCAAATTAAAACCCCCTTACGGGCTATGGTAACTAATTGTATTTATTGAATTTTTTCCCATTTTCTCAGAAAAATCGTATATTTTTTGTTACATATGCTAAACAAACATTACTGTCTCATTTTTAAAACTTGGGGATGTTACTATTACTGCATCAAAGTAGCATCATTTTTTTTGCATTTTATGACTCAAAGTTGTGAGCATATAGAAATCCCAATCTTGTAATAACCATATTGTTAAAATATTGTATATTTATTTACTTTATCTGGAACACATCCCCATTGAGAAAAGTAGTTAGCGAGATACTATTTATGTTCCAAAAAAAGCATAAACTAGTGAATTTATTTAAAACAGTTTCTTTTTCAGACAGAGCAGCAAGAGGCAACAGATGCATTTTTATATTACTATACAAATATATTATTATCGAAAAAAAAAATATTTATTTTTGAGTCACATATTGTAATAGATTTTAAAAATAATATTTTTTGTTTTGTTTCTTTTTATTATATCGCAACAGAAAAGAAAAATGTTATATTTCATTACTCACACATTTTGCTAAAAATTATAAAAATTTCTGAAGAGTTATCAAAGAATTTGTTAAGTGCTAAAATCTCAAGAAAATTCATTTTTCGCAAAACCTGGAAACTATTTAGCTCCCTGGAAAAAAGTCCATCTATAATTTAAACTCACATTAGCCAGCAAACACTGTTGTTTTAAGTTTTGTTGTTGGTTCCTTGTGTAGACAAAATTACTCACAGAAGGATTTTGTGAAAATGCGTATGAATCCTTATTTGGACATATTTTGAAATGTTAGTGTGTGATATTCACACAGTTCAATTGACCTGATTTGAACAGTATTTTATCGTTTTATTTTACTTTTTTTTCAGTAGTTTCTTCGCTTCCATAATTTTTATACTGTTTGTTATTTACGGTTTGGTTTGTTTTGAATGAAAAAAATGCTGTTTGTGATTTTTTTTCTCCATACAGTTAGAGAATACTGAAGTTTTTATTACTGTCTTAAAAAATTAATTTGAATTCTGTTTTCTACATTGATTTTAATTTTATGTGAAAATCTTATTAGATCTTAAAAAAGTTTTCATAAATTGTAAAGAAGGATAGATAAATTAACAGAGTTTTATTTTATTTATTGCAGATTCATAAAGCCAAAAAGCAATTACTGAGAAAAACCATTGAAATAACAATTTTTCAAAGCAGAAAACGTGTTTAAAGTTTGATTATGGAGCAAAACATTTCTTTAAAAAAATGGATTAGAAAAATGTCTTGTAACTTAAACGAAAAAAATCCCTTTGGTTGTGAGATATGCAAGAAGAATTTCTCTGAAAAGAGTAATTTAAAGAGGCATATGTTAATTCATAGTGGTAAGAAAGCTTTTAATTGTGAGATATGCAAGAGGAAATTCTCTCAGAAGAGTGAGTTACACAGGCATCTGTTAGTTCATACTGGTGAAAAACCTTTTCATTGTGAGATATGTAACCAGGCATTTTCTCAAAAGACTAGTTTAAGGATGCATCTGCTAATTCATACCCGTGAAAAACCTTTTGAATGTGACACGTGCAATAAAAAATTCTCTCAATATAGTAACTTAAGGCGCCATCAATCAATTCATACTGGTGAAAAACCTTTTGACTGTAAAATATGCAACAAGAAATTCTCCCGAAAGAGTGAGTTAAACATGCATCTATTAATTCATACTGGAGAGAAACCTTTTGATTGTGAGATATGCAACAAGCTATTTTCTCAAATGAGTGAGTTAAAGAGGCATCTGTTAATTCATACGGGTGAGAAACCCTTCGACTGCGAGATATGCAGCAAGAAATTCTCAAAAAAGTACGAGTTAAAAAAGCATAAATTAACGCATACTGGAGAAAAACCTTTTGCATGTGAGATATGCAACAAGCAATTTTATCAAAAGAATAACTTAAACAGGCATATGTTAATGCATGCTGAGGAGAAACCTTTTGTATGTGAGATATGCAACAAAAAATTCTCCTTAAAGGGTAATTTAAGTCAGCACTTGTTAATACATACTGGGGAGAAACCTTTTGCGTGTGAGGTATGCAACAGACAATTTTCTCAAAAGAGTCATTTAAGTACACACCTATTAATTCATGCTGGTGAGAAACGTTTTGAATGTGAGATGTGCAGCAAGAAATTCTATAAAATGTGCGAGTTAAATCGGCATAAAATAATTCATACTGGGGAAAAACCTTTTGCGTGTGAGATATGCAACAAGCAATTTTTCCGAAAGAATAATTTAAACAGGCATATGTTAATGCATACTGAGGAGAAACCTTTTGTATGTGACATTTGCAGCAAAAAATTCTCTTTCAAGTGCAGTTTAAGCAAGCATTTGTTAATACATACTGGGGAGAAACCTTTTTCATGTGAAGTATGCAAAAAGCAATTTTCTCAAAAGAGTAATTTAAATACACACCTATTAATTCATACTGGTGAAAAACGTTTTGATTGTGAGATATGCAGCAAGAAATTCTCTCAAAATTGCCAGCTCACCAAGCATAAATTAACTCATACAGGTTAAAATTCTTTTGCATGTAAGATATGCAACAAAAATTTTTCGCACAAGGTTGACTTACGAAAACAACTGTTAGTTTATTTTGGTGAGAAACCTTTTAATTGTGAGATATGCAACTAGAACTTCAACGAAAAGGTTACTTTAGGTAGTCATCTGTTAATTCATACTTCTGAGAAACCTTTTAACTGTGATATATGCAGAAAGAAATTATCTCGCAAGAGTGTTTTAAGCAAACATTTGTTAATTAATCCACACAAAAAAAGCTTTTTGAAAAATATACAAGACATGTTCTTGAAAATTATCTTTAAGCATGCATCCGTTAAATGATACTGATGATCAAATTTTCTTGAATCTTTTCTTCCAGTGACTATAATATGAGATACTTTTATTTGTCTCTGTAAATGAAATATGCATACTACAAAATTCATTTTAAGTAGCGACTCAGCTATAGTAAATGCCAAAAGCGTTATAATCTTCAGCTATCAGAGTGCATTTGCAAGAGTTAGAGCGTGGTTAGATGGACATATAACCACAATCATTAACATTTTCCCACTGTGTTGAAAATGTTTAAGGGGAATACAAGACTAAAAATACGTGCATCAAGCACAGACTATGAAACATAATCTAATACAATCAGAATATAATAAGAAAACTTTGATGTTTAATAATAGTACAGGTAAAATAGGAACAAACTGGCATTCATTCCCCAAAATTTGTGTAGAATGTTGCGTTGACTCCAAAAATAAAGAATCCAAAAAGTAAACTTGTTTTACAATGCTTTGGCCCATATTTTTAACCCATTTAAGCATAAAAGTTACATTTTAAGGATGAGATATTGAGCATCATTTCTTGCGTATTTTTTATTTTTTAATCTAACAACACTATCCACATGTCGATACGATCATTCATTGCAAAGTTATGGTTGGATTTATAAATACAAAGTCAAAATTGTGGCTAGCTTAGTCACATTTCTTTTACATATGTTCTTTATACTATTTGATAAGAATCAAGTAGTTCAAACTTTTTAAATGTCTTAAAACATGCTCATTAAATATTGCCCCTAGCACATACTTCCAGTTCCATAATCTCATAAAAAGGATTCAAAATTTGATACTCCATTGAGGTTTCCATTTAAATATAAAATTAAATTTTAACGCTGTATTTGTAAGGTAAAATGTCTAATTAGGGAATTTTCCTATATCCATTACTGATTTAAACAAAACAAAAATCATCTCAATATCTACAAATCTCACAGAGTATTAAATCCAAAATTCGTGACTTACACCTTTTAACCATGCTGCTGAGAGACGAGTTTGGGATTGATTTTGAATGCAAGATAGGGAACATTGACAAATTGCATGTTATTAAAGGTCCACTCAAAACAGTACGGTTTTTTTGGACAGAAATTTGCAACGCATAGATTTTACGCTAAACCTGTTTTTAAAACACGCGGCTGATCTCCAATGGAATTCTGCACGGGTCGAAATACTAGGTCCGGTCCCGAACTGACCTATAGGGAAAAATATTCGAACGGGCCTGGGAAAAATATAAAATCATAGCCTGGCTCGAGCTGGAAAAAAGTTAAAATCGTAGCCCGGCACGGTCTTGAATTTCTATACATATTTTTTTTTACACCTATATGATTAAGAATTGTTTCTTATGGAGCAGTTCTGGACAAAAATATTTATAAAAGCTTTTCATTTTTCATGTTTATAAATTTCGTTATAAGAAGCGATATATTTATTTTTTTAATAAATCTCAATTTATATGTAAATGTTTCATTTATCCTTTCCTATCATTAATCCGTATTCCATATGTTGGAGACTTTGAAAAATGTTGTACGGTAAAACCTTTTAAAACAGAATCACATAAGGAAGGAGAAAATACGTTTTAGGCAACTTCTCTTAAGAGATGTAAATTGAGACTATTTTTTCTCTGTGGGGTGTTATAATCATTTTGCATGCATCAACAGTTTCCCGTTTAAAACAAGATTCCGCCTTAAGCAGGTTTTATTTATTTATTTATTGTAACCTTTAAAACTACTGATCTTAAAAAAATATTTTAAAGTTTATTTTTTATAAAATAAAAGGCGATTTAAAATTATATATCTTTTTTCATAAAACAATTTTCGATTGAGGTAAATTTTATTTATTTTATGCACGGATTATATCAGTCAGAGACAATGATTTTAATTTGGGTTGTTTCGAGACTGGAACTAAAAATTTCGTCCTGTGCAGACCTAGCAAGAAGGAAGCCAACCCCGATACGGTATAAAAAATTCGTTATGCCTGGTCTTGTCCCAGAATACAGGCATTTTTTCTTTATTTTTCGTTGCGTCGTTGCGACGATAGAAGGGCCTGAAGTTGTGAGAGTTAAAATTATGAAGAAGCTCTTAATCCGCATGTTAGAAAAAGCACTATTTTAAATAATTGATGGACATTTTAGTAGTACAGAATGGATGTGGAAATGGCAAAAGTCAAGCTGAATCTACTGGAGAGCCTAAGAGGGAAGCTGATGGGGCTACAGCATCCCCCGAAATTTTCGAAAGAGTTATGAAAAGAATGATGTTTATTTTGTCTTTTTAGGATTTTTTTCTATTATAAAGCGGAATAAATGATCCCATTAGTCCTATACGATTCCACATCTACACTAAAGAAGAGAACAGGGACTGATAACAAGGCTCCCCTCCTCCCAAAATATTAGAAAATTAGATGAAAAAAGCATTTCCCCCTAACTTTTTTTAGATAAATCTGCATTTTATTCCTTTGTTATACAGCGAATTAGTCATCCTGACTAATCCCATTATTAGTCCACACAGCATACTAATGATAGGGAGGTGGTTGATGAAAGTACAGTCCTCTCATTTCGAAATAGTTGAAAATGAAAAGAGGAAATAGTGTTGATTTTTTTTTCCTCTTGTGTGAGATAAGTTTACATTTTCCTCCTTATCATTCAACAAACGAGCCACTCTCTTCACTTAAGAGCCCACATTACTGATTGAAAAAGTCCCGGATGATAATGTAAAGTCTGTGGGGGCGCTCTTTTCAAATATCTCGCTCAAATTTTAATATTTTGACGTGATTTTTTTTGCCTAGGATAGCTGAGTACGATCCACAACTGGCCTAGTTTTTATCCTTTTCATTTTATTTACATTTTTTTTATATTAGGATAGTTTCAGTTTCATAACCGGTTCAAAGCCGTTCTGAAAGTTAGTTATTTTTTTTTTAATCTGATAACAAAATCAAACAAGTTGGAAAATGCACGTGAAGCGCAGCAAATGAGGTGCGTTCGTACGATAACGAAGTTTTAAAATATTACTCTCGTATATCAATCTCATAAAATTGTAAATAGTGAATTACAATTAAAACGCTCATCAAACAATGTTCTCCCTATACCATTATGTAATGGAATGCTTTTGTGTAGCCTTGTAAATCAATAACAAATGTTCTTTGCACCACAAATTATGTAAAATGCATATTATAATATGTACTTTATAGTTGCATGTAAATTTTATTAAGTTCGAATGAGTGTAACATCATTAAAATGCATTTGAAACATTTTCCCCATCGACCGTAATGTAACGGAATACTTTTGAGTGTCCCTGTAATTGATCTATGCATCTGATTTTCATAAAATTTTAAATAACTTGACAAAATTATGTAATAATTATGTATTTTAAATTTCAAACGTATAAAATACATTTGAAACTTTTCCCCATTAACTATAATGTAATTGAATATTTTGATTGCCCCTGTAATTCATCTATGCATCCGATTATAAAAAAAAATTGAAATAACTCGACAAAATTATATAATAATTATGTATTTTAAATTTCAAACGATTAAAATGCATTTGAAACTTTTTGCCTCATTGACCGTAATGTAATGGAATACTTTTGATTGCACCTGTAATTGATCTATGCATCCGATTTTCATAAAACTTGAAATGACTAGACAAAATTATGTAATAATTACGTATTTTAAATTTCAAACGATTCGGTTGGGTGCTCCTGTAATTGTCCCTGTAGTTTTTGCGTTGTTATATGCGGACAGACAGACGGACGGACTGAACGATCACTATAGGTGCCACGTATTTACATAATTACGAACGCACCTAAAAAGTAAAAGCTACTCCAGTTGTGGGTCGTCCTCAGCTATCCTATGCAAAAACAAATCATGTCAAAATATTAAATTTGAGTGAGATATTTGAAAAGAACGCCCCCATAAACTTTACATTATCATTTGGGCCATTTTTAATCAGTAATATGGCGTCTTAACTCCCATACTCGTAGACAATGATAGCATATTATACTCCAAAATGTGGAAAGAGGATAATGGGGCTTCAGCCCTCCCAAAATAATCGAAAATTAAATGAAATAAGTGCTAATTTTTTTGATTGAAATAAATTTGTAATTTTTCACTATCATTCAACAAACTAGTCTTTCTCTCTTCTTTAATTCCATACATTCCATTCCACAGTGACTCCACATTACACCCAAAGATGTGAATGGGGCTAATGGAGTTACAAGATCCTTCTAAAATAGTAGAAAATGAAATGAAAAAATATTGCTGAATTTTTTTTTTCGTTTTAGATAAATTTATAATTTTCCCACTAATATTCAACAGACTAGAAACTTCCTTTTCTTTAGGTTCATATAAGTGCACAGTCATCTCATATTATACCCAAAGAAGCGAAAGGGACTAATGGGATTGCCCCTCCTCCCAAAATAGTAAAAAATGAAATGAAGAATCAGTGCTGATTGAAACATATTTGTATTTTTTCTTTATCATTCAATAGGCTAGCCGCTCGTCTGTCTTTAAGTCCATATTAGTGCACAGTGTCACCACATTATAGCCAAAGAAGTGGAAGGGGATAATGGAGTTGTAGCACCCTCTCAAAATAATAGAAAAAAAAAAAAATAAAATCAGCATTTTTAAATAAATATAAGACGGAACGAAATTTTCGCCTTGCTTTTAACATAAAATGTATAATATAAACTTTAAAATGTTCAGGTTTACTTAAAATGTGATTAAAATAATCAACTAAAGATGTTAATAGTTAAATAAAATTAACTATTAACATCTATAGTTGATTATTTTAACTGCCTTTTTACGTACGATTTTAAAGTTCATATTATACATCAGCATTTTTTTTCCTTTTTTGTATGGGTTAAATTTGTAACTCAATTTTCTGCATAGAAATTCGAAATAGTTAGTCCCATATCAGTGCACAGTTGCATCGCGTTATATTCAACGAGGGGAAGAGGACTGATGGAGTTTCAGCCCCCCCCCCCCCCACCTTTCGAAATTATAAAAAATGAAACGAAACATATGCTGTTTTTTTCTTTTTATTTGAGATAAATTGTAATTGAGTTTTCAGGTTTATAAAATATTGGCTCGTCTTGTTAGTCCCATATTAATTCCCATTGACACCAAAACCCGAAAAAGGTGAAGGCTATTTTAATTTTCGGTGTCGGTGAGAATAATTTTATAGATTTTAAGCTACAATGAATTTTATTTTAATGAAAGTAAATCCTAAACATTAATGAAGTTAGATAGTAAATGCATAGACAGATACTTACGTTATTATGTAAACTGTAGCAAAAGTATTTGTTAAAATAAAATAATACTCAATTAAAAGATGTGCTATTAATAGTATATCAGATTCAAAAGGGTTAATTGAGAGGAGGGGGTGGAAGCCAGGCATGTTTATGAGAAATTTGGGTATTCGAAATGAAAAGCTTAAGGAAGGGGTACGTAGAAGAAAAAAGTTTGAGAAATTCTATTAGACTGATAGCTATAAAAAAAAAACAAAGCAATTGCAAATAGTCCTTCCGGCAGTGGCGGGAGGAAGAGGTAGCTTTCATATACTTATATATTTATTTATTTATTTTAAATTAAGTTATATTAGTAGAACCTGATTATGAGCTTGGTCGAAATCTTAATTCAGGTGCACATGCACACTCATATTGTAATCGATTAATATATACATGCGATAACTCAGCCATTTTGTAAGATACAAACGAAACAAAAAATGCTCTGAATCTTTGTATCAAGGTCAAATGCATAAAAGAAAAATCTTTTTCAATTTCTCACTTTCTTGTACCTAATTTTAAATTTTAAAATTTATAAAATTTTTTAAATGACCACCATTTTGAAATAAAATGGCGGATGGAACTGAGTATCGAACTCGATTCAGGCCTCAGTATATATTATGTACACACCAAATTACATCCAAATCGATTCATAAATACGCGTGTTATCACGTGACAAATATCAGATCGTTTCAAAATGTCAGCCATAAGAAAAATTCAAAGTGCTATAACTCAATCATTTTTTAAGATATAGACAAAATAAAAAGTGTTCTGGAATCGTTGTTTTAGGTTCTAACACGTAAAAGAAAAATATTTTTTAACTTTTAATTTTTTCGTATTTAATTTTAAATTTTAAATTTTTAAAAAAAATTAAAATGGCCGCCATTTTGAAACAAAATGGCGGATGATGCTGGCCGACGAACTCGGTTGAGACATTTGTATGTATTATGTACATACCAAGTTTCATTCAAGTCCGTTCATAAATACGCGTTTTATCACGTGACAAAAATCAGATCGTTTCAAAATGTCAGACATAAGAAAAATTCTAAGTGCTATAACTCAATCATTTTTTAAGATATAGACAAAATAAAAAGTGTTCTGGAATTGTTGTTTTAAGTTCAAACACGTAAAAGAAAAATATTTTTCAACTTTTAGTTTTTTCGCATTGAATTTTAAATTTTATATTTTTTAAAAAATTTAAAATGGCCGCCATTTTGAAACAAAATGGCGGATGATGCTGGCCAACGAACTCTGTCGAGACATTTGTATGTACTATGTACATACCAAGTTTCATTCATATCGGTTCATAAATACGTTAGTTATCGCATGACAAAAATCAGATATATATATATATATATATATATATATGGTTATATATATATATATATGTTAACATTTGAACGGAGGGTGGTTTTGGGGTCTGGGGGTCATGATCGGTGAAAATATACCAAAATTTTTCGGAAGTGCTTTCCTCCGGACGGCTGCAATAGGTAGCTTTTTACTTTTTGTAATGAAAGCTACCTAAAACAGACCGGGAGACGGCAGCACAGGCAATCACCTCATCGAGTTCAGGGATGAAAATCTAGGATTTGTTAAACCTCAATTCGCGTATTAAAACGCAATCGGTCTGCAGAGTCATATCTTGCTAGGAAAACATTAAAAATTCAATTTTAGCGGTTAAGTCATAGGTTTACCATGATGATATCCTGCTCCGAATTATCCATGTTTTCATAATTTTGGGTGCAAAAAAAACACAATAGAAAACCTACGAGACAATTGCTAAAATCGGTGTTTTAGGTATTTTCCACCAAAATATAACTTGGAAGACCGTTGAATTTGGAAATGCGAATCGAGATTTAACTAATCCTAGATTTTTACTTGTGAAATCGAGGAGGTGGTTGTCTGTGTTGCCGCCTCCCGGTCTATAAGTCGTATTTATAAAAAAATCAAACTAAAAATATCAAGTCACTGCAAAGAGGACCACGAGTACAATCACAAACAGGAACACTTTAAGAATGATAATCAAGATGATTGTTTCGGAAAAACAAATTTTCGTTGACTCTTCTAAACTCGACTCGGTTTCAGTTACATTCTCCAACTCCGAAATCGTAGACTGGATGGGTGCATCATGTGTCGATCTGTCTTGTTTTTCTATGCTGTCGAAATAGAAGTTGGATCTCCTGAATTCTAAACTAGATTTCCATCTGACTTGCTTTTTGGCAGTATCGCGATCGAAAACAGTTCTTGTGAATCCTAAGCCAGATTTCCTTCCGACTTGCTTTTCAGAATTACGAAGTTTGAAGTTGTTTCTTTTGCGTTCTAAACGAGGTTTCGGTCTGATTTTAGTAGAAGTGTAGTCGTTTCTGAAGAGTGTTAATTCCGTTCTTCTTCCATGTGCCCTGTTACTTATTCGGTTCGCGATATCCGAGTTACGGTGTAACTGCTTGACGAAATTACGGTGATCTTTCTGCTTGGGGTGATGTTCCTGAAAATGGCGATTTCTCAAATGTCGATCTCCAGGGTAACTGTGTCGTTGGGTTCCTCTAGTCTCGTGTTTATCTTTCTCACCTAGTTTGAAAAGATGTGTACAAAGTTAAGAATGTTTTAATTAATAGTTTAATTAATGCAAGTATATTTTTATTTTTTTAAATATTTTTTTCTAACTGAAGAGAAAAGTATCTAAATCAAGAGTTGAATCCAAGACCATCATTGGATAAAATTACCTATGCTCTACCAACTGACAAGACAGACATACAGCCTACACAATTCATCCAGAAAAAGGTTTTTGACAATAACGTCTGGTTAGCTATATGAGACAGCTCAACAGAATGAACTGCAACAAATCATCTTGTGTTAAAACAATAACGTGTAATTACGTATACATCGTTTACTGGAATCATTTTACTTATGGTTAATTATCTTCAGTTATTTCATATGGCAGACGACATACTATTGTCGAAAGGTTGTTTGAGTTAAATGCATCGGCCCGGTGCTGTCTCAGTTGTTAGAGCATTGGTACAATAAACTAGAAATTTGCGATTCGACTTTTGTTCTGATCAGTTTTGAATCATAAAAATTTTGGAATCATAATAAATTTAGACACACACATACACAAACAAAACAAAATCTTAAGTCAGTTTAAGAATGTCGTTTATTTGCGTGTTTTTTTTTATATAAAATGAATATTTATACATTTGTAAATCTGCTTTACAAAGTTCTTTTTTATGAATTATACATTTTGGGATGCTTTGACCACGGTTTGATTATTTTTACGAATGCCAATCTGTCTATATGTGTGTGTGACGCAGATTTTCTGGTTGTTCCCCCCACAACAATTATTTCTTGGAATATCTTCAAACTTCTTATTCTTTGACTTCAATAAATTTGTGCTCAAGATACTTGAGCTATCTGTTGCGTATAGTTTACTCCAACTGATGCTGACATTTGTGATTCATTACGCGAACCTTTTAAGTCACTCTCGAAATTTTTACATATTGTTTTTTATGAACACATTTTGGCTTTTGTATCATCTCTTTGTTACACTGAAACAAAAGTAAAGCGTTCTTTACACTTTTCAACGTAGTTTAAAAGAATTTAATTATTCCATATCCATTTAATAATTAACTGTAAGGAATGACATAACCACTGAGTTCCATATATAATACGGAGGGCCTACTCGCCGAGCCGGCCAAACCGCTTTCTGCCGGGACCACATCACACTTATCAATGCGCGCAAGTAATGAGTCCTCTATTTTTCTTAATATTACAAGCATTTTTTGAAGCTTTTTCGCAAACTTTTTATTATTATTTTTTATTTTTATGTGTTTTTGATATTTTTGTGAGCAATATTTAACAAATGTTTCTTTATTTTTTGTTGATTTTAACTAAAATTTCCTTTTTAACTAATATCAAATTGAAATTTGTTGGAAGAATATTAACAGGGGAATCTAATGATCCATGTCTACCGGAAGTGAAGTGGCGCATAACCTAAAATGTAATGCCATCAGTGGTTTATTCGCTGCCGTATCATTGTGTTTGCCGTATAATCACTTCATACCTTTGATTGTACAACAAACGCATTGATAAACCTACAAGTGAACCACTGGTGATATTAATTTTTTGCTTATGCCGGCAGGCAGGGAATATTAGATTACTCTATTACTACTCTTCCATAAAATAAAGGTTTTTTTCGGTCGGCTGTTTGACTATGATAACTTTACCAATTAGTTTGACTGTGTTAAGAAGAATAGTTCACTTAAATTGGGTCTAAAGGTGGTTTTAAGCAAGACATGGCCTCGCATCAGTTCAATATGATAATCGAGTAATAACTAAATTTGAAATTTCAGCCGTTAACTCGATAAGGTGGCGGTTTGTGCAGCAGCCGCATAATTCCATTAGTCTGAAGTCGTTCCCTGGTTCGAATTTCAGGGCCGACTCGGACCGATCAGTACCGGCTACGTGGGTGGGTTTGCTAGTTAACGAATAAATTGATCCAAATTTCAGTTACAGAAATTAACGGAGGAGGACTATAGAACTTAATTATGTTTTATTATAGTAGTCCATTACCCAACAGCACAAAGTTCTATGTTATCGAGCACAATAAAAAATCCTTTATTTTATGGAAGAGTAATTCTAAGGGAATTTAATGATACATGTCTGCCTGAAATGAAGGGATGCATAAGCCGAAAAATAGTATCACCAGTGGCTGATTCGAAGGCTTAGCATTGTTTTTTCCTACATCCGTTATCCATGTTTTCATACTTTTGATTGTAGTACAAACACAATGATAAACCTACGAATCAACCACTGGTGGTTTTAATTTTTGGCTTATGCACCATATCACTTCGGGCAGACATGGATCATTAGATTCCCCTATGACTACTCTTTCATAAAATAGAGTTTTTTGTGCTCGATAACATAGCGTTTTGTGCTGTTGGCTAATCGACTATACGAATGCTTACTTTTGCGAAAATGAACCGTGTGATCGGATAATAAATTAGCAGCGAAAATGCACGTTAGGAAAAAAATTGAGCAAAAGACTACGGCCGAGCAGTAATTCTTCATTCCCATTTCGAAATATATTCTATCGACAGCAAGTTTGTTAGTTTTATTTTATGGAATTGAGGATAAAATTAATGTGGGTTGTAATTAGTAAGTGAAACAATTGTTGGAAACAATTAAACCTTTAAACAAACGGTGAAAATTAAATAATTAAGAAGTTCAAAAAATTGATTTGCTCTGTGGAGAAATTACAACAGTACGATATTGTTGAATGTTACGATATGTCACAGCAATACATTTTGGGAGATAAGAGTGGTAAAATATCCATCTCCTGGAAAAAAAATTTCTAAATTCAACAATTGCATCATGTTAGTTCAAACAATATTCTATTTCAATAAAGTTTATTCGGGATTTGTTCAGCGATTCTCGAATTTTTTGCTTGAACGTTTATCGCTGAAGAAATGAAGCCAAAAATTTTAACACCACTATTTAAAAAAATGCTTAATTATAGATAAAGTAAAACACTTCGTAAAATCACCATAAAATGAAAAATAAAGTAGGACGCGTTTCGAGATACAACAATAACAGCTCGTCATCAGCTAAACCAACACGTGTCCGTAAAGGCACAGAGTCGAGATAAAGTGAAAGAAAGAGGAAGGAGATTACAAAGTGTGCGAAAGATGGCGCTAGCTAAAAGAGCATAGGTGGAAAGGAAACGCGATACCAAAATAATAAAAAAGAGAGAAAAATTATATTCATTATAGATTTCCATCGCAAAATAATGTACAACTTTGCTGCGAGGATTGTTGTCTGGAAATTGAAGTGCGAAAAGCTTTTGGTTTCTTCTTTTATCTAGCGAAAAACTGTCAATACTAATAAACAGTATTAGAATAAATAATGTAGTAGTACTGTATAATAAGTATAAAACGTAATAATGTGACAATGCAAAATTTCTAATTGTCTGTATATATGTGTGAGAGAAACTTTCTTGTCGTTTCCTCACAACAATTAATATTTGGAATATCTTCATAATTTGTATTCTTTGACTTAAATAACTTCGTGTGTAAAATAGTTGAGCTATCTGTTGCCTACATTTTACTTCAACTAATGCTTATATTCATGATTCATTTCGCGAACTTTTCAAATCACCCCCGAAAATTTTAGATATTGTATTTTATGCATACTTTTTGGCTTTTGTATTATCTCTTTGTTATACTGAAATAAAAAATAAAACATTTTTAACACTTTCCATCTCTTTAAAAATAATTTACAAATTCAGTTTTTATGTCTCTCATTCCTTGCTCTAACAAGCGTAAATACCCTCGTATTGTCATGCAACAATATTGAGGCTTACCTTTGCAAGTATTGATAATGAAAATAAACTGTGTAGTACTTTTCGTTGTTAACGAATGGAGAATTCGAAAATCGTCTAAATTGCCATGAGAAAGCATTGTCACAAAAAAGAGGTGTTCTATATTTTTAAATAATTGAACGTAAATCAAAAATTATAGCTAGTTACGAGATCCAATACCAAATATCAATCTAATCCGATGCTTCTTACGGCGGTTTTTGTTGAACAGGCAGCATTTATTGTAACCTATTGTAACATTTTAAAATTTTCGTCACAAACAATATGCCATATTCTGAAGAAAAGGGGGTTTATATAAAACGAGAGTTGGTTAACCAAGTGTGTCGGTTAACAGAACTTCGGATAATTGAGAGTCTATGGTATTTTTATTTGGATTATTTTTTTTATATCCATTTAATAATTAACTGCAAGAAATGACGTAACCAGTACAAATTATGTCATTCAGTATTGTCCCCCTTACCCAAATCGAAACTTTGGATCCGCCCATGTATTTACCGTATGTATGTCTGTATAGCATTTGTATGTGCCTTTATGATTTGAATGCAGGCGTTATTTGTGTGTATGTGTGTTTCAATAAAGTATGTCAAAGTTAAGTTATGTATATGTTATGAATGTGATTAACTTTAAGTTCAGATCGACCAAGTACAGAAATTTGAATAAGAGAAAACTTGCCAAATCGCATTATTCAATAGCAAATAACATAACAAATCATTTTAAACAATTGAAGAACATAATGCATGACAGGAGCTATGATTTAAGGAGTTTAATTTCGAAAAAACCCTTGTTTTCCAGTTAGTTTTCACTTCTTTTAGTGGCGAAATCGTTAACGAACTTGGCATTCTTTCACATTAATGATTTTGATAGGATATAAATATCTACTTCATGAACAGTACTATTCTCTTACTCCAAGCGCTGTTACTGATAAGCAATCAAGAGTAGCTCAATAGTCTTTACTTACAACCCGTATTCCTTGGACTCTAAATCGAAAAGGAAAAAAGGACAGAATTTGAATCCGAACAAATTTAAAAGAGAAAGTAAACGATCAAAGACACTGAAAAACGGAGCATAAATTGAAAAGTACTTCGAAATTCCCATATAAAATATAATAATCACGTAAAAATTAAAGCGATTGCTTCGCTGTATTGTACAGTTCTATGGAAAATAATACAAGTATCAGAAGCTTACATTTTGTGATGGATTTTTTTTGTGTATGATGTACAAAGTGGAGTTTTTTATGCGCTAATTATATGTTAACGGATTAAAAGGGTGAAAGGTAAAAATAATCACTAAAAGGATAAACTTTTTTTGAACAAAGATACGATTAGCCAGAATGAAGTTCTGAGAAATTGTAACTGTGCAGTACAATTACATACAAAATTGTTTGCAGTAATAGTATTAAACATTAGAAAAATGGAAAAAGCCCCACAGTGAAGAGATACTTAAATAAAACCCATCAGAATATTTAAGTACAAATCATTCATACTCTAATGGGAATCAGGTTTACAAATTTAAATTTCAGATTGAAATTAATCGAAAAAAAATGCAGAGAATAATAATAGAAGCGAAAAAAAAATGTCTGCTACCGAAAATCAGCCAGCACCATAAGGTTTGAAGGAAGCCATTTTCCTTCTGTCAAACCACCAAATGAAAAGAAAATTCAAAATATCAGGAGATGGCATATTTGTTGCCGCAACGAAAGCGGAAATTGCAATAAAACAAGGTAAGAAACAAATCGACGTGCTATTTCCGTAAAAAGTGTAATATAGATTTGTCTGAGTAGCGTAATATAGATAATCTTAACAGAATTATATATATATATATATATTGACTAAGCCAATGATTATGTCGTTTTAGCGCAATTTTTTGTTGACTAAAAATCAGAAAGTTATTGGAAAAATTGAATTTTAAAAAATTTTCCAAAACTAATGCCTTTTTCTTCTAGATAGATGAAAATAAAAAATATATACATATAAATAAACAGTAATGGCAATTATAACAGATGTAAATTTTCCATGTGGGTGTAAAAAGTCCTGGCCAGGATTCGAATCAGGGATTCATTGGCTGAAGCCGCCAATGCTCTTCCAACTGAGCCATCCCGGACACGAACATTGGAGGACTATTTTACCCAAATAACCTTAACGATCACATAATCCGCCCTGATGCTAAGGATCAGCTAAATAGAATAAATCGAAGGTTAATATATGGAACTGCAGAAAACGGACTTTTTCCACTTGCATAAAATATTTACATCTGTTATAATTGATTTACCGATTGAAAAATCGTGTTAAAAATTTATCTATAATAATGACAATCCTTAATCTGTTCTATGAGCATTTCACATCTTTATGACATGGATCAATGACTTTGTCTCGGTCACGTGTTGGGAATGAAGCGTTATAATTTATAAAATAAGTGATTGGTCTTAAGACGCAACACTAGTCACAGAAAAAGACCCGGATGATAATCTAAAGTTTATGGGAGCGTTCGTTTCAAATATCTCATTTAAATTTTAATATTTTTACATGATTTTTTTTTTCTTTTTGCATAGGATAGCTGAGAACGATCCACAACCGGCCTAGTTTTTACTTTTTAAATTTTAGTTTCAGATCATAAAAAAAAATTACTTTCAATTTCAAAATCATAATATAAAATTTATCATAAATTATCACATAATCTTTTATCATAATATAAAAAAATATATAAGCAAAATCGAAAAAGTAAAAACTAGGCCGTTGTAGATTACCTTAGCTATCCTTTGAAAAAAAAATATTAAAAAAGTAAAACTTTGAGCGAGATATTTAAAAAAAAACGCCACCATAGACTTTACATTATCATCCGCATCTTTTTCAGTGACTATTGTGGGGCCTTAAGGGCAATTAGGATGAGAATTTACTGGTCTAGTAGATAAAATTTTATTATCGTACATAGTCATGTATATCAAACCCCCAAATTCTTAAGCAACATTTTGAAAAAAAATGAATTTTCATGGATAAATCAATCCATATTTCTGTTCGTATGTAAAAAATGATTAATAATCAAGTTAATTAAAAATCAAAGCATTTTCATCAAATTAGCAAAGTTTGTGAATTTCCAATTAGACTTTATTTTAAAAAATCCAACGTTTTAAAACAATATAACTATGTGAAACATAAAAAGCTTAAAGTATTTTGAACACATCACTTTAATGATATTTATTCCTTTGAAAGGCAAAGAACTTCTGTTCTGAAAATGCTGAAATGATTCATTGACACCAAAATTTAAAAACAAATTGATTTTAAAATAGACAAAAGCCTTTTTTTACGTACTTGGTAAAATTTAAATTTTCATCTCAAAATTCTGGTGCCAATGTAACATTTCGTAATTAAAATTAAGTGAGATATATTTTATTCCACCGCCCTCAAGAGGTTAAAAAAATGAAAAATATATTTTAGACTTATTTACGAGGATAACAACTTAGAATGCTAAAATAAAATACTACTTCTTTGCATTGTAGGATTTTCAGGAGCGAAAACGTGAAGCATTCGCAAGTTGATTTTTTTTTAATGGGATTTAAATTTTGAAGTTAATAACGTGCATTACAGGAAATTCTATATCGAGAAAATGGGTGCAGAAATATTACAGGGTGTATTGTTGAGATTATTTTTCTTTTTGTCAATCGCAGGGAATTTGATTTATTTCAACTATTGTCTACTTTTATTTCTCTCTCCGAACAAAAACGCATACGTTTATTTAAAAGACTATTCGCCAATAATCTGAGTAAAATCTATTCTGTTTTTATTAACTCGTCTATAAATCCCATTTTCAACTCCCAAATTTTGTCTAAATTTTTCCGGCATACACATGCGTATACGGTTATTCCCTTTAACACCTGGAGAAATCCTCCCCCACCCCCCTACCCCCCCCAGCTAAGAAACAGCACTCAAAATTGTGTGCATAAGGTCCACTGTTGCTTGTAAGAGAAAGTGTAAACTGCAACAGTGGATTTACTGTTTGGGAAAAGAAAAGAAACGTTTTCTTATTTTTTTTTTTTTATTCATTGATTTTTATTGGTACTACTTGGTTATCGCGTCGACCAGAAACCTTTCGCCAAATTATAAGATTAAATGCCAATAATGGATGATCGTGAATGCCACATTCAATGACATAAAATATGATACACGAATTTAAAACATCAAGTGATTTTTATTTGTAGTTTTATTAATAGTCTATTAATTATTTATTTTTTCGTTATTTAAAATAAAAATCATGTCAATATGAATAAATTTAGCTATTAGTTTGGCGATTTATATAATTTTGCACCATTGGTCGACGGGATAACCAAGTACAGTATAACCTCCATAACGGACACTCCCGAATAGCGGACACCTCTATTTAACGGACAGTTTTCAAATCCCCACTCCCAAAACTTTAATTTTTGTATGTTTAACCTCTGAATAACGGACATTCCGAATAGTGGACAGTAATTTTGGTAAAAATGAATAAAAAATTATTTTTTAACGAGGAAGAAAAAATAAAAATCCTCTAAATTTATTAGGGCAATGTATCACAAATTTTATGATCACAGATAAATTTTTGGTAGAATGAGCTGGAGAAAATCCCCTCTCCTCCCCTACATTTATCCCTACATACTCCCCCCCCCCTTACCCTCGGATGATTGGAGATTGTATGCTTTTAAGGGTGTATTCGAAAAAATGCTTTTCCACCTTCAACAGCTCAAAAATTTCCGATACAATTTCAGACACATTTTTAAAAGTAGAAACATGAAACTTGCTGAGAGGATTCTTGAAGGGACGTATGAGGTGCCGTGTCATGTCTTTTTACGCTCAATTCATTAGAATTTGAGTTAAAAACAATCATCTTCCCGATATGACCATTTTTTTCGTTCCCAGATCTTCCGTTAGGGAAAAATCGGTTCGAAATGCCGTTTTTGATTTTTTTTTTTTTTTTTTTTTGCAATATTTTCTGCATTTATCAAAGAATCGACAATCACGGCACCTTGTGTACTTTCCAAATAAGAGATTTTGAAAGTTTGGTGCATTTGAGAGCAAAAATAAAATCAAAAATAAATCGTAAAATAAGCAGTTTGAATCGAAATACACCCTTAAGAGCAGAAAAATACAATAAACAATTAAACATTTTTTTTTGTAAGAATGTAATAAGCAAAGGATAAATGTATGCACAATGTTATTTCAGTTTTATTGCTTTAAAAATTATTTTAATTTCTGGTTTAATCATATAATAGAGGTTTTAGGACATTTTTAAATCGACTAATGAAACATTAAGCATTCATTAGAAATTTTCCTATCGCTGAGGTTTTCCCAATAGCGGACACCTCCGAATAGCGGACAATTTCTGCGCTCCCAAGATGTCCGTTATTTAGAGGTTTTACTGTAGTACCATTGTTTTAAATCAAGGTGCGTGATTTGGGATCAATTACAGTTTTCTCAGAGTGGTGAAAATTTATGTTTGTTTCATTTACACTAGCGAAAAAAGTTACTGGCACTGAGGATCACTAAATTTTTCAAATTAGTGGTTATGTGGTCTCAGAGCAGCGGATCATCAAGGACTTGAACGCTGGTATGGCTAATGTTTATGAATTAAAAAAAAACACTTTGCTCGCTCTATTCCATGCCACAGAAAACATGTTTTAAGGAACTTCAGAAATTCATACTTATTTCTTTTGATAAATACTAATCATTCATCATTCATCATACTAATAATTCATAGAGGATTTTCCTTACAGACCATAGCGTAAAATGGGATTATTTTTACTGTATCTTTATTCGAACATAAATACTATGAAATTTATTTTCATTAGGGATTGGGGCATAATAATAATAAGTTAACTGTTATCAAACAATATTTAAAGGAAAATGAAAGCAAAAAATCAAATGTTTTTTACCAATATATATTGACATTTAAAAATCACATCAGATCTTTATATTTTTATAAAAAAACAATCAGATTTCAGAACATCTTGAAATTAACTAATTTAATAACTGCAGGTATTAGTAATGACATTTTCATCAAATTAGGATATTTCATTTTACAGATTCCTGATGAGAACAACATAATTTTAAAACACTTTTAAGCAAACTTTATTTAAATTTTTAAACCTCACCAGACCTTTTTTAAAATAGCAATCACTATATCAAACACATTTAATTATATCTTATTTTCAACATTATTGGGAATTCAGGGCTGTACCTCTTTAAAAACAGTATTTTCAGCATAACCTCCTCAGTCCTGGTGACGCCTGTGGGCGACACCAAAGTCCATTCCTTAAATTAATTTAAATGTTACTAGAATCGGTAAACATACTTCTAGATTTTTAATAAATGGTGCTTATCATAAGCATCGATATATAGACACCGATATAAGCCCCACCATTTTTGGAGATTTTTTTAAGGTATGGGTTTAAGGTAAGGTAAGGTTTTAAGGGTTTTTTTAAGGTAAGGCCTACATTAAATTGGCTGTTTTGGTGAAATTTTTCGAAATTTTTTTTAATGGTTTATATAAAAGAACAATCTTTTACGATTCCAAATCTGTTTTATATTTATTCCTACTATTATTAGAAGAGGAGTTATGGGAATTTTAGTAAACATAAAAATAGCCATTTTTGTGAAAATTTTCGATGTTTTGTATGAAGGAACAATCTTTTACGATTCTAAATCTGTTTTAATTTTATTCCTATGCTTATTAGAAGAACAGTTTTAATTTATAATTCAAGATATTTAGGAATTTTACCTGTATCCGAACAATTATGAGTAACAGATGAACAAAATATGATCACAAACTATTTTAAAATTTATGATGAGCGAATAAAAAATTCAAAATGTCACTCGCTATCCTCTGTAAAACTTACTAGAAAAACGAAAAGAGCCACTAAGAAGTTAAAAATGGTTAAATATGAAGTTAAGTATGGGTTAGAATATAACTGTGGTGCATTTTAAGTGTATAAATTGAATATATTAGATTTTTACAAGAAAATAAATGTATGCGATTTCTTTAAAATTATTTTTTTCGTTATTTCTATGTCCGATAAACTTTATTACATAAAAAGTTCTAAAGATATTTCAGGGAAATTTGGTAAGTATGCTTTCAATATCACTCACTGTAGTCTGTAGTAGGATCTAAGCTATTTGTGATAATTTAATTATTTTATAGACACTCAAATATGAAAAAATGGTAATTTTTACTTTAAAAAAAGTATTTTGCACATATTTTAAAATTTTTCGGTTATTTTTCAAGATATTGTAAAAATCCTAGTTCAGTGCATAGATAAATGTAATAGAAGTATGCAGCGTAAAGGAAATTGAAATATATTTATTTGAATTGAGCATACGCTGTCTGGCTTAAGCATGATATTTTGCTAGGAATAAAAAGTTCAAATCGTCACTCGCTATACACAGTAAAACTTACCAGGGAAACAAAAAGAGCTACTAAGAAGTTAAAATTGGTTAAAAATAAAGTTAAGGAAGGGTTAGAATATAAATGTGGTGCATTTTAAGCGTAAAAATTAAATATTGTAATTTTTTACCTAAAAAGAAATCTTAAAATGCGATTTCTAGAAAATCAATTTTTTCGTTATTTCCATGTGCGATAAACTTCATTACATAAAACGTTTTAAAGATATTTCAGTGAAATTTTGTAGGAATGTGTTCCATATCACCCACTATGCTCTGAACTAGGATTTAAGCTACATGTTATAATTTAAATATTTTATAGGCACTGGAATATGAAAAAATGGTAATTTTTACTAAAAAAATTGTGCTATTTTACATAATTTGAAATTTTTTGGTTATTTTTGAAGATATTTTAAAACTCCTAGTTCAATGCACAAATAAGTGTAATAGAAGTGTTCAGCATAAAGGAAATTGAAATATATTTATTTGAATTGAGTGTACGCTGTCTGGCGTAAGCATGAAAATTTGCTCAAAAAACAGTAAAAAACCCCAATTTTTTAAAATATTAAAAATATATTGCGAGGATTTTATGTTTTCTTATCATTCTATAATACAATAAAACTAAAAATTATTACATTTTTTCAAAAATGTCCTTTTTTTATAAAAAAAAAGTATTCCGAACGTAGGCAGATACCTTAATTTTAAACTGATTTTTGTAGCCTAATGTAGTATTTGTCTCAGGACTAAAGAGGTTAAAAGTTTAGGAGAATAAATAATACAAAAAAAGTATTGCAATATTTTTGCGTTGATATAAAAGATAAAGCCTGATCAAAAAATGAATTTGCCAGATATTATCTCAAAGCTCCTCATTTGCTAATTTGCTAGTTTAAATTAGCAAAATTTTTGTTGATAGACGTTTCAATTTAGTCTCTATATAAGGAATGCAATCCTTAGGCATATCCTTGCATATCCTAGGCATATCCCTAAGGCATTGCCTTAGGCAAATCCTTGGGCATATTCATAGTGGAATATGATCAAGTTCCTAAATAAAAAAAGTACACAAATCAGTTAATTGCAATTAGCAAATTATGGGAGCCTGATTTTTTTTGTACATATCTCGTGCAAGTTTTCGCAATACATGAAGAGATGCTTCCTTAAAACATTCTTTGAAGAGAAATTACTGTTGCATATCTCTCACAAAACTTTTCTCGTTAGTATGTATTAAAAGATGCCTGCTTAATTTATACTTATGAGAGAATTTCTTGTTGCATGTCTCACACACAAAACTTTTCTCACCAGTATGAATAAACACATGCCTCCTTAAATAATTCTTACGAGAGAATTTCTTGTTGCATGTCTCACAAACAAAAGGTTTCTCACTAGTATGAATTAACTGATGCTTGGTTAAACTACTCCTTTCAGAAAATTTCTTGTTGCATATTTCACATACAAAAGGTTTCTCACCAGTATGAATTAAGAGGTGTGCCTTTAAACTACTTTTTTGAGAAAATGTCTTGTTGCATATCTCACACACAAAATGTTTTTCACCAGTATGAATTAATAGGTGTGTGCTTAAATTACCCTTTTGAGAGAATTTCTTGTTGCATATATCACATACAAAAGGTTTTTCACCAGTATGAATTAAGAGGTGAGTTTTTAAATAACTCTTATCAGAGAATTTCTTGTTGCATGTCTCACATTTCTCGCCAGTATGAATTATTAGGTGCTTGCTTAAACAACTCTTTTTAAGAAATTTCTTGTTGCATATTTCACACACAAAAGGTTTTTCCCTAGTATGAATTAAGAGGTGTCTGCTTAAAGAATTTTTTCTTGAAAATTCTTTGCTGCATACTTCACAATTAAACAGTTTTTCTTGCTGTGAGTCAGAACCTACTTTTCCAAAGTTCTTTGGTAAAGAAATATTTTTCTGCATATTTCATTCTTTAAAAACAGTTTTGATTGATGTTATTTTGTATCTGCAATAAAAAAACACAATCTATCATCTTTTAAGATTCATGAAAAATAAATTTACAAAAAATAAACTTTTTATGAAATATTAACTTAAAGCATTAAACTGAATTGAAATAGAACTACAAATACTTGATGCTCGCAGAACTAATCGTGTGTCAGATTAATTTTTTAATTGCATAAAGATTTAAACTATAACCAAATTTAGAATAAATAAAACAAATAATTGACACCATAAAATAAAAATCTATTATAAAGAAAATATTAATACAAACTAGAAAATTAAATTGTGAATGAAAAATAAATCAAATATTTATGAATGAAACATTTATAAATAAAAAATAAAGCAAAATTATGTAGAAAATTTTATAATTTTATATCGTCTATGAAAATAATGATACATTGTATAAACAAATAAGAGATTTACAGCATGACAAAATTCAGATTGTTTCAAAATGTCAACAACCCACGAAATTCAAATTACTATAACTCAGGCATTTTTTAAGATAAAGACAAAATAAAATAAACTTTGGAATCTTTAAATATCTCAAGAAATTTTTTTGCAGTTTTAAATGTATTTGCACCATTTTTTAAGTTAAAAAAATTAAATGGCCGCCCTTTTAAATAAGATGGCGGATGAAGCTGGCCAACGAACTCGGTCGAGATATTGGTATGTACTATGAATGCAATTAATCTCATCCAAATCGGTTAATAAATATAAGAGTTATCGCATAACATATATCAGATATATATGTACTAAATAATGTTTATATATATATATTATACACACATATATAAGTCAACAATTGGATGGAGAATGGTTTTGGGGTCTGTAATCAAGATCAATGAAAATATACCAGGTTTGCAAATTGATAGGAACGATCATGTAATTGAATAAACAAAAAATATAATTATATTAATCCTCATATGAACCATATAAATTTATTGTATTACATTAAATACTTAATTTAAACACAAAGAAAACATTCTAAAACAATTTTTATAAATATGACAGTAAATGTTGCAATTTTACTTCTTATGCAACAAGAGCAAAATGATAAATTTGTAACAGATTTCTCTAATTTATAAAAACATTACATGTCAATCGGGCTTTACTTGTGCTTAATAATTTCAATGCAACATTGTAGCATAGAGTTTTAAATTTGTTGAGGTGACAAAACACGCTATATCTTCCAAGTTTCGATTTTATTTCTGCTTTTGGATTATATTGCATGATTTGACCATGCCTCATTATATGTCCTATAATAGCCCAACGTTGTTTATCTGATATGGACCATTGGCTGGCTAATCAATTTTGTGCATCTTTTTTATCCTCAAATCACATTTTGTGGCTTTTCCTGAGTGAATTTAGGCATTGTCTTCTTGTAAAATTCGTAAAACTAGACAATTTTTTCACTGAGATCTCTGATCAAGAATATGTCTATTTTGATAATTTAATTAGAAACAGGGCTGGGTTTTTGCCGGCAGAAAATGGTTTCTGCCCTGCCAGAGGCAGAAAGTGGTTACAACCGGTTTTAACCGGCAGAAACTGGCAACAACTGGCATAAACTCATTTTATGACATATTCTGAAACTTTTTTGTAGTATTACATTGCTTATATATATTTTATTCAGGATAAAAACAAATAAATTATTGTGAATAGTTTCAATTAAAAAATAAATAAATTTTTATTAGAACTTGATAATTTGAAAATCTTTCATGAAGAACCAGCCATATTATTTGCAGATAATTGAAAATCATGAAAATAATATTAAGGACGTGGCAATTGTTTGTTGTAAATAAATATCATGATTTATAAAGAAGTTAAGTACTCGTTACAAATGTTAAAATCTATTGCTGTTGCTTTAGATAAAAGTAAAAAATATGTCTGTTTTATTGCAGCTGCTGATAAAATTTCCTTAACTTTATTTAATGATGAAATATCAAGAAAACTCACAAATGGAGGATTCAAATCGCATTTAATGCAGTGCTAGACTTTATGCTAGCTTATTTACTTCATCCTAAGTACATGGGATCAAAATTAATATTTGAGCATAAAGAAAGGGCAAGAAAATTGCCTTTTGATATTAATCTAAATTTTGTGCCATATAACCCTTTATTACAAAATCAATTATTTTCCCAAAAACATATTTTCCCAAGGAAGTCCTAGAAAATGCCTCGCCTTCTGTGGATGGTTGCCTTTAAAAACAAATACCAGTGAAAATGAAAAATTTTCAAATTTTAAATCCTGCCAGCATTATTACCAGCAAGTAATGCTAGTCTTGAAAGAATATTTTATAATTTTTCTTTAATTGTAGAAGAAGATACTTTGTTTTTAAAAGAATTCTGCTATTTTTGTGCTGCAATTACTTATTTTTACAAGAGCAATTTTTCTTTGTATGTAGTAGTAGATAATTTTTAAGTTATTGCAGTGCATTATTTATTTAAAAATTCTCTAAAAAGTGATGTTAAAAAATCATAAATTTTTTGTAAATTTCTTTTATTTAGCTTTTAAATAGAAATTCAATTGTAAAACAAATAATACCAATAGTTAAACTTGTACAGCATCTGAATACCGTTATGAAAATTTCTATTTTTCAAATGATAGAAAATGATTATATAAACAAAGTATATCTATATTATCATTTTGAAACTGTTTGCTACTTTGAATAACATTCATAATCTTTGTTATAATTTTTTAACTAAATTCTTTATATATCAAATACATGTGTGAATTATGAATTATACAGGTTAAAGTTCTTATTAGTATCATTTTTTAGTTTCTACCGATTTTTGCCGCTTACTGGCAGAAGCTAGTTTCTGCCATGCCGGTTATAACCACTGGTTTTAACCACCCCGGCAGAAACTTGCCAACACTGATTAGAAAACAATTACAAGCTTGCCTGCCAAGGAAGAAGTAGCACAAACCATTAGGGAGTCTCCACTGAATTCCCCGCATGGAAAATATGTCTTGTTTATTTTGAAAGCCATGGAAATATAGATGAATACTATCTGGAATACTGAAATGAAACTGCTTTTAAGCATTGAAGATAATTTTTGACTGATTCATTTGCTGCTTCAAGTGTTTATTTGCAAACAGATTAGCGGGCTTTTTTACTACCAGATTACCAGATGTTAAAGGTGAACTTTGACATGGTTTTACATTTTTAAGAACTCCCGGCATTTTTATTGTTCTTATATACTATCAGATAATTAGTAGGTATATAGGTAATACATATAGGTAATCAGTACTGATGCTGGTGCCATTATTTGGTTTCCTAATTCCTTTCCTGTCTTAATTTTACATGGGAATAATCACACTTTTGCACCATTTAAAAATAATTTTTGGCCTCCCTGTAGAGTTTGTAGTAATATAAATAGCTTGATTCTGCAAGAAATTAAAAATGACAGCTTTTAAAGGTTTAACTTCATCAGAAATTATTTGAAATTACATTCTGTTTTTTTATAAGCAAGAATTTACCCTCTTTCAAAGTGAAAAAGAAATTTTGATTCTCAGTGTAATCCAAACAGGGTCGTAGCTAAGGGGGCACTATGGGCAGCTCCCCCCCCTAAAATATTTTGAGCCCCTCCCCCATGGAAAACTTTCCAAAGTCACTCAATGAATTTCGCTTCTGAAATTTCAAAAGAAATTCTGTTCAAAAATCTAATTTAGTTTTGAGCACCTTTTACAGTTATGCAGAATTACTAAATAGTATCTAAAATAAGTGTTTCAACACTGCTTCATCCTATTGGTACATATGAAACTAACATGATGTTTAATTTTGCACCAGTTATACACTCAAAATTTTCATCATCATGTACTTGTTTAGCATAAAATGAAGTTATTAGAACAGTTTAATAAGAAATAGAGTACCTACAATATGAATATGCACTAATTTATCTTTCTGTGTCAGATAGAAAGAAAAAAAATTATGAGCCCCCCTGTTGTTCACTTCTAGCAATGGCTCTGAATCCAAATATTTTGTGAATTAAACGAATGTGCTCAGAATCTCTTTCAAACGTGTTTTTAAATAATATGTGAAAATATCTGTCAATCACATTCAGCAGGTTTAGAAATATCAATTTCATTTTAATCATTTTGCTCCTGAGTAAATGTAGCAAAAAACTCATTTTTTAAAAAATTAAAATATATGTAATGAATTGTTGTAAATGATTACTTTATTATTAATTGGAATACCATATATTTAATTATAATACAAAGGTTCAACCATTTGCATAGCAAACACACACTGATTTCTTTGTTTTTCATATCATTTTGCATTTCACTGTACACAATAATTTTTTGGAAGTGCTTTCCATTGGGAGGATGTTGCAATAGGCAACTTTTAATTTTTTTTATGAAAGCTACCTAAAATGTTAAATATCATCTAAATTAAATTCATTTATCAATGAAATTATACTTTACAAATCAATTTATTCAATTTGGTGTAACCATCAATAACACCTTAGCACTGTTGCCATGTATTATTTAAATTTTATTTATAAAACACAGCGGTGCTAAGTCATTACACTTAAAATAAAACATGTGCATGGAATTGAATGACATTACTGAAGGTTTAATAACTTTAACAGAAATGGAAAAAGTAATTGATAAAAAATATTGAAACGAAGTTTGTTGTATATATTTTTTTAAATATATACATTTTCTAATTTACTTTCATGCCTTATATTTATACTCACGATATGAAACCTAACCAAATTTTGACGAAAGAATTTTTTTTAAAAAAGGAATTATTATGTTAATGTAAATTAAAGCTAAATAATTGACTACAATAAAAAAAGATGTTACATTGGTTAAGTCTGAAATGAATTAAATTTTTAGCTAAAGTTACCAAAATAATATTTTCTAAACCTTCAATTGTTTGAATTATTGAAAAATCAAAACTTTATTTGTATAAAAATTTTAGAAATATATTTTCAAGAACAGTATTTCTGTTGAAGTTATCAATTGAGTCTCATATGCTTGATATTAGGAAATGAAAAATAAGAAAAATATTTTCTTACTTTGACACAATCATAGCAATTCTCCCCCATCAAATCTAAATCTAACACTATTTTCATCATTTCAAAATTTGCATATGCTATTCTCATAACCATGTTCACCATTTAAAAATTATTTCAATGTGCAATTGTTTATTAATATATTTTCAAATTTGAAGTCGCATTTCTCATCTACAAATTGAAATGCAAATATTAGACCTATTGACTTGTACCTGTAACCTCAGTAACAGTAATTTCAGAAATTTTTGTCTTTTAGACACACTTGTGATGAAAATATTCAGTTTTATGAAAGAAAATGATCGTTTATCTTTTAATATGACATCTTTTTTTTTTACTCACTGACGCATTTTACTTTGTGTCTCAAACTCAGTATTGGCAGAGTGAAAAAGTATTGAAAAGTAACATCTTCATGAAGGAAAGTGCCTGTTTTTTTAAAAGCATGACGTCATTTTCTGTTCACATTATTTTAAAAAGTCATTTTTAATTCTAATGAGAAAATGGCATTATAAAAGATTAAATTAATAAAACCTATTACTCCTCTGAAACAATGGAATTAATCCAATTGCTATCATTTTGAAGAAATTTCATAAAGATTCTTTGTAAGATTTTTGTTTGTGACACAAGGATATCTTTACACCAGAATTTTTTATTTTATTTTTTGAGATCTAACGTGAAATGTCACTTTTCTTTTAATCAACAAGCATTAACTTAAGATTTGTGAATTCAATTGCAAATACATTTTGTAAAAAAAAAAAAAAAAAAAAAAAAAAAGTTTTATAAATTTCTTATTTTTTGATAGCTGATACTGAATTCTATACTTTTATTTAAGCTTTATGCAAGTGTGTAAAGAAAATTGTCACACTTTTTGTATTTTCAATATTGTTTTAAATAAAAAAAGCGATTTGATATGCGGTTTGAGTTTAAAAGTTTTCATGTTAAGTTCAATATGTTTTAATTTCTAATTTATATTACGTGTGAAATAATTATTATCACCATTAGTTTACTCTTCTGAATAACTTTAAATTCTAAAATAATAAAGTATTTGGCCTGATGATTACTATTTGGCTAGCAAAATATTTGGTTAATAGTGTGAAGAATATTTAAAATGACTATAAATGATAGCATTAATGAAAGTTATGACACATAAAACTTTGTGTTATCAGAGTTTCCCCCAGAGGGGTTCAGGGGGGCGCTCCGCTCCTCCTGCCCTTTAGTTTAAAAAATAGTGCCCCTCTTGCCCCTCATCGAAAAAATAGCGCCCCTCTTGTCACTCATTCAAAAAATAGCACCCTTCTTGCCCCGCATTTGAAAAAACACAGCCTTTCAACAATAGTTGAACGATATCTTTTGAAGAAATTTGCCATTTTTTGTGGTCTTTTAACAAAAATAGCAATTTTTTGCGGTCTTTTCACGAAATTTGTCGTTTTTTCGCGATTTTTTTAGCAAAATTGGCCGTTTTTTTTTCGTTTTTTCATTTTTTGACGAAATTTTTTATTTTTTCTAGACTTTTTGATCAAGTTCCTGTTTTTGCACGATTTTTTAACCTCTAGATTCTAGATTCAACTCTAAAAAGTACCCTTAAAAATAAAGAAAGTGCCCTGAAAATGTAAAAAGTACCCTTTTCAGAACAGTAGCGCCCTGCCCCTTTTTAAACCTTGGGGAAACTCTGGTGTTATCATTCGATCAAATCACACATACTAGAATTTTCAGTGGAAGAATAATGAAAAAAATATATCTTACCATTTATTTATTTTAATAAATAACTAGGGTCCATTGATTGAAAAAATATCCTCTGTTACAAATTAACCCTTTAACCGTTTGTCCCGGCTTCTTCCGTATCTAGATATCATGTTTAACTAGCACCAGACAAAAATATTTTAAACGGAATGTTATTTTGAATCATACATAGAAAGAAGTGATGTTAAAGATATTATAGAATCAAACTGTGATTAATTAGTTTAAATATCTTGCAATTTTATAAGCATTCTTATAAAAATACACAAAAACCCTTGCACAGTTAAAGGGTTTAAGTATGACTATTTCGTCTATTTTAGTACAGGCGCCAACACAATGAATGATTCATATATAAAAAAGTCATCCATTAATAATGATTCAATGAATATTTCAGTTTAAAAATTAAATGCAATTTGATTTTGGAAACTCAGAAAAATCTTGCTTACATTCCTTATTAACACTTTCCGGCACATTGTGCCTGGTCTGGGATACCTAATTTTAATTCCAAACTCGCAAACAGCACCAATAATATTTTTGTAAAGTTTTGATTTTACAATAAACAGAGCTGGATTTTTGCCAGCAGAAAATAGTTTCTGCCGTGCCAGTGGCAGAAAGTGGTTGTAACCGGTTTTTATTGGCAGAAACTGCCATAAACTCATTTCATGATACAATCTAAGGCTTTTAAAGTAATATTAAATTGCTTCAATACATTTTATTATTCAGGATAAATAACAAATAAAATATTATGAATAGTTTTAAATAAAAAATAAATTTGCATTAGAATTTGTTAGTTTTGAATCTTTAGCAAAGAATCAGCCTTATTATTTGCAGATAATTGAAAATCATGAAAATGATATAAAGTGCATAGTATTTATTAAAATTAAAAATAAATATCATGATTTATAAATAAGCTAAAAATTTATTACAAATGGTAAAATCTATTGCTGTTGTTTTAGTTAAAAGTAAAAAAAAAAAAAAAAAAAAAAAAAAAAAAAAATGGCTGTTCTATTGCAGATGCTCATAAAATTTGCTTAACTTATATCATAGAAACTCACAAATGCAAGATTCAAATCTCATTTTATGCAGTGTTTGTTTTAATGCTAGCTTATTTATTTCATTCTAAGTATATGGGATCAAAATTGACATATGAGCATAAAGAAAGTGCAAAGAAATTGCTTTCTGATATTAATCTAAATTTTGTGCTGAATATAATAACCCTTTGTAGTAAAATTGACTCTTTTCCCAGAAATTTTCTAGCTTTCCTTCTTTTCCAGCCCAAGGAATTTCCAGAAAATATCTCTCCTTCTGTGGATAGTCGCCTTTAAAAACAAATACTGGTGAAAATGAGAAATTTTCAAATTTTACATCCTCAATAATGTAATCACCAGTGAGTAATGCTAGTCCTGAAAGAATACTTTTGAACTTTTCTTTCATTCAGAACAAATAAAAAAGCAGTCTAAGTTAAGAAAGGTTAAGCAAAATTAATCCTGTATAATGGAATGCTCATAGTATATTTTTACTTTTTCCTCAAATATTTTTTTTTCTTTTTAATACTATGAAATAAATTGTACGATGTACTTCCTTTTTTTTTTTTTTTTTTTTTTTTTTTGAGCTACATTTATTTACTTATATGTATATATTTTCACAAGAATCATTTCTCTTTGCATGTAGTAGTAGATACTTTTAAGTTATTGCAGTGTATTATTTATTTAAAAATAATCTGAAAAGTGTTGTTAAAATATCATACAGTTTTTTGCAAATTTCTTTTTTTTTAACTTTTAAAATAGAAATTCAACCTTAAACAATAATATCGACAGGGAAACTTTTACAGCATCAGATTACCATTATGAAAATTTCTGTTTTTCAAGTGACAGAAAAGTATTACATAAACAAAGTATATGTATATGATCATATTGAAACTTTTTGCTACTTTGAATAACATTCATAATGTTTATTTTAATTTTTTAACTAAATTCTTTATATATTAAATTATCTGGGAATTATGAATCATTGCAAGTTAAAGTTCTTATTAGCGTTATTTCTTAGTTTCTGCCAGTTTTTGCCACTTAATGGCAGAAACTAGCTTCTGCGATGCTAGTTTTAACTGTTTATAACCGCTGGTTTTAACCACCCCGGCAGAAACTTGCCAGCCCTGACAATAAAAGCTTAAATTAAGGAATTCAAAACATTTAAAAAATTTGTTTGTGAATTCCGGTGTCAGTCGATAATTTCTCATTTTACTACAGATTTTCCCTGTGCCGGAAAGTGTTAAAGCTTGTTTAATAGCTGTCTGATAACTATTATTAGGATTCAAATTGTGAAAAGAAAAAAGTTTTAACCATATTGCAGTCTAGTAACACTAATTGACTGGGACGCCAACACATTTAAGGAATCACCAAAGGAAGAATTCATTCATAAACAATGAATCAATCAATAAGAAAACTGAAACAGAAATTTTTTAACTATTAAAACAAAACATTTATTTATAAAAAAGAACAGAAAGCATTAATAAAAATTCACGAATCTAGCATTTAAATATAAACTTGTGTATTAAACTGTGAAGCTTGTTTCTGTTAATAGCTGTCTGATAACCAGTTTTAAATGAAGCATAATAAAGGATATTAATATTATTGCTATTTCAGTAGTTTAATTAATTACGGCAATGATCAATGTATTGGGATCAATGAATGATTTCTTTTAATTGAATCATAATGTAAAAAGTCATGATTCATTCATGTATTGGCCTCTTTTGTTTCCCCTGTCCATAAATATCAGGTAACTTATAAAATATGAATTTATTGATCCCACCTCTTTACTGAAATAAGTTAATGCTAAGATGGTTTCTCTTTGTTACTGTTCAACTAAAATTCTACAGCTAGCAGTTTGATAATGACTATACACGAAATTTCATCTGTTGCTACTTTTATTCTGCCCATAGTCATTTTAATCGCTAATAAAAAGTTTTATTTACAGCAGATGACTTTATATATATACTTGTAATTAGTTAGTCAAATAACATTCAAGTTTAAATTTAAAAAAAAGTAAACTCTTTGATTTTTTGTTAAAATTTAAAACATTGTCTTCCTCATAGACTGAATTTGGTTGTATTCTGTCCTACTGAAAGTATAAATATTTTTTTAATCATTAATCTCATGTTGAAGTTCTTATATAAAATTTATCAAAAATTACATAAAATGTCAAACAATTTAGGAGACCAAGGATCTGAAATTCCAATATATTCATAATATTAGATCTGTTGCTTAATAGGTGCTGTTGTTGCACAGATTTAAAAAAAAACAAAAAAGTGCTTTATTGTTTACTTGTATTTAGAAAAATATTGTAGTATTTTACTCGTAAAAAAAACTTGTTTAAGTAATTGAAAACATCTATTTTAAATATTATGTAAATTGTAATCTTTAAATTCTAAACTAATAAAATATTAGGCCTGATAATTACTATTCGGCAAGAAAAATATTCAGTTTTCTTTGTGTGCAGATTATTTAAAATGACTATAATTGTAAACAAAAATTAAAGTGGTGACACATAAAATTTTGTGTAACCGTACGATTAAATCGTCAGTTTAAGAATTTTCAGTAGAAGAATAACTAAAGAAACATAACTTTACTAGTGTGCAGAATATTTAAAATGACTATAAATAGCAGCAAAAATGAAAGTTATGTTCTAGAATTTTCAGCAGAAGAATAATTAACGAAACTGATCTTACCATTCATTCCTTTTATTAAAGAACTTAGTTCAGAAAATTGATTAAAAATATATATCTATTATTACAATATGATCATGACCATTTTGTCCTGAGTAAAATCCATTTTAATATGACACCACCTCAATGACTGAATTACGAATGCAGAGTCATTCATTTATAATGAATCAACCAATAAATCTGCTAAATTTTAATCACTGAGCTCAATTAAAAAATAAATTATTTATTTATAAAAAAGAAATTGGAAGCATTTTCAAAATTCGTCAATTTCGTATTTAAATATGCCTTTGAGTCAAAAATAGATGTAATTTGATTTTGGAAACTCAGGAAAATTTTGCTTAGATTCTTAGGACAGTTTGTTTCATGGCTGTCTAGTAACCACTATTACATTAACAGATAAAAAAAAAATAGTGGCCATATTTCCATTGCAGCTATTTAATTAATAAATAATATAAAGAATTATGAATGCAAGAATCATTTCTAATGAATCATACTGTAATTCATGATTCATTCTTTTATTGGTGTGGCGGCGAATCTAGGAAAAAAAGTGACCGGAAAAAAAGTTATCGGAAAAAAAGTGACCTAAACTACAAAAGCGGAAAAAAAGTGACACTGAAAAAAAGTGACAAGGAAAAAAAGTGACAAGGAAAAAAAGTGACATGGGAAAAAAGTGACACGGAAAAAAAGTGACAAGGATTGATTTTGGGGAATTATTATTGATTTTGGGGATTCATTGGTTAAGTATGAAAGGGGGGATCGGGGGGGGCTCATAATTTAGGTAAATGGGTTTTTCATGCTGAATTAACTGTTTTGGTTCAATTTTTGGATATGCGTTCATACTGAAAAGACGCTTGCCTGATTAGTTTTGGGAAGGGACGATTACCCCCCCCCCATCCGTCCTCAATTAGATGAATGGATTTTTATGCAGAATTATCCAACGTGTGTCAAATTTGAATATACAGGGCCTGACTAAGGCAGGGGCATGCGGGGCAATTGCCCCGTGCCCCCCGGTTTGAAGGGGGCCCCCCAAAGAGAGAAAAGTTTCTTGTTAAAAGTGGGTCAAATGATATAAAATAGCAAAATATTACCAAAATTCTTTTTTTTTTTTCAATTTTAAGGGATCTTTTTTTCTCCTACCCCCTTTGCTTCCCTGCCCCACGTTCCCTTAAAGTAATAGTTACATCATAAAAATATTAATAGTTAAAATTATTTATCTTCTGTTATTATGTATAAAGATGTGAAATATAAATACTGAAATCAGTACTTGGTACGAAATTTATGCATACATACAATAGGTTTGAATTTTAATTTTATTCATTGAGTATAATTCACAAACATTTTTAAGATAGAAGGGGGCCACTCTAATAATGTTTGCCCTAGGGCCCCCCCACTGTCTAAGTCGGGCCCTGTGAATATAGGTTCTTTTCGATAAGGCTTATATATAGTATATAATGCATGAAGAGATTTAGGAGTTTTAATGGTTATATATAGAGGGAGAACGGGGGATAACCTTTCTTAAATTAAATTAATAACTTTTTACGCATAATTATCCGATTTGCTTAGAATTTTGGACATAGGTTCATTATGATAAGACGTATCTCTGATTAGTTATGGGGTTCTTCTGCTTATTATAAATGGAGGGGCGAGCAATTATCTCCCCCTTAGACTAGATAAATAGGTTTTTATGCAGAATTATCCCATGTATTTCAAATTTTAAATGTAGGTTCTTACTGATAAGGTGGACCCCTGAATAGTTTTAAGGATTTGATATTTAAGTATTGAAGGGGAATAGAATATAACCTACCTTAAATTAAATTACTTTTTACGCAGAATTATAGGATTTGCTACAATTTTGGATTATAGATTCATTATGATAAGGCGTATCCCTGATTACATATAGGGTTATTTTTCTAATTAAAAATTAAGGCGGGTGATTATCCCCCCCCCCCTTAAATTATATAAATTGTTTTTTATGATCACTTATCCGATATATTTCATATTTTGGATACATGTTTTTTCTCATAAAGTGAATCCCAGAATAATTTTAAGGGTTTAATGGCTAAGTATACAGTGGGGGAACGGAGGATAACCCCCTTAAATTAATAAATGGCTTTTTACGCAGAATTATCGTATTTGATTCAAATTTTGAATGTGTGTTCATTATGATAAGGCGAACTCCTGATTAATTGTGGGTTATCCCCCGTTCATCCCTCTATACTTAGCCATTAAACCCTTAAAACTATTCAGGGATTCACTTTATCAGGTAAAACCTATATCCAAAATTTGAAATACGTTGGGTAATTGTGAAAAAAAAAAATCTTTTTTAAAGAGTGGAGGATTAATCGCCCACTTCCCCTATTTAATTAGCAAAAGAAACCCATAATTAATCAGAGATACGCCTTCTTATAATGAATATACATCGAAAATTTGAAGCAAATCGGATGATTCTGCGCAAAAAGCCATTTATTTAATTTAAGGGTGTATTTTGATTCCAACTGCTTATTTTCCGATTTATTTTTGACTTCATTTTTACTCTCATATGCATCAAACTGGCAAATTGTCTTATTTAGAAAGTACACAAGGTGCCGTAATTGTCAATTCTTTGATAAATTCAGAAAATATAGCAAAAAAAGCAATCAAAAAAGGCATTTTGAACAGATTTTCCCCTGGCGGGAGATCTGTGAACGAAAAAAAGGGTCATACTGAGAAGATAATTGTTTATAAATCAAATTCTAATGAATTGAGCGTAAAAATACATCACACGGCACCTTGTACATCTCCTGAAAAATATCTTCAATAAGTTTCATGTTTCTACTTTTAAAAATGTGTCTGAAATTGTATCGGAAATTTTCAAGCTGTTGAAGGTGGAAAAGCGTTTTTTCGAATACACCCTTAAGGGGGTTTATCCTCCGTTCTCCCACTATACATAGCCATTAAACCCTTAAAACTATTCAGGAATTTACTTTATGAGAAAGATCCTACATCCAAAATTTGAAATAAATCGGATAAGTGTGCATAATTTTTTTTAAATCTAATTTAAGGCCGGGGGTAGTAATCACCCGCCCCCTTTTTAATTAGCAAAAGAACCCCATAACTAATCAGAAATACGTCTTATCATAACTAACCCATGTCCAAAATTCGAAGCAAATCGGATAATTCTGCATAAAAAGCCATTTATTTAATTTAAGAGGGGTTTCCCCCATCTTCCCTTTATACTTAGCCATTAAATCCTTAAAACTATTCCGGAATTCACCTTATCAGAAAGAACCTATGTTTAAAAATTGAAATGCATCAGATGATTTTGCATAAAAATCTATTTATCTAGTTTGAGGGGGTTCCTTTATAATAAGCAAAAGAACCTCATAACCAATCAGAGATACGTCTTATCATAATGAACCCATGTCCAAAATTCGAAGCAAATCGGATAATTATCCGTAAAAAGCCATTAATTTAATTTAAGAAAGGTTATCTCCCGTTCCCTTCTATACTTAACCATTAAACTCCTAAAATTCTTCAGACATTTTATACTATATATAAGCCTTATCGAAAAGAACCTATATGCAAATTTGACACAAGTTGGATAATTCTGCATAAAACCCATTCATCTAATTGAGGACGGATGGGGGGGGGGTTAATCGTCCCTTCCCAAAACTAATCAGGTAAGCGTCTTTTCAGTATGAACGTATATCCAAAAATTGAATCAAAACAGTTAATTCAGCATGAAAAACCCATTTACCTAAATTATGAGCCCCCCCCCCCCCGATACCCCTTTCATACTTAACCAATGAATCCCCAAAATCAATAATAAATCCTTAAAACCAATCCTTGTCACTTTTTTTCCGTGTCACTTTTTTTCCTTGTCACTTTTTTTCTGTGTCACTTTTTTTCCGTGTCACTTTTTTTCCGCTTTTGTAGTTTAGGTCACTTTTTTTCCGATAACTTTTTTTCCGGTCACTTTTTTTCCATTTACCGTGGCGGCTTCTCTCTAACAAAAGTGTATAAATTTTAGGTACTACTTGGTTATCCCGTTAACCAAAAAACAATCGCCAAATTATAAGACTAAGTGCCAATAATGGATGATCGTGAATGTTACATTTAATGACTTTAAGTATGATACACATGTTTATAACGTCATTATGAGATTTTTATTTTGACTTAATATTTGTATTTTTATTAATGTTCTACTAATTATTTGTTTTTTCGTTATTTAAAATAAAATTTATGTCAACATGTATAATTTGGCTATTAGTTTGATGATTTGTATTATTTAGCTAAATTGGTCGATGGGCTAACCAAGTAGTACCAAATTGTGTATTTATTACAAATTCCTGTTACTTAAAGAAAAAAAATGCGTGCATAAATTACATATAAAGAACAAACTATTATAATTATTTTTATAATCAGAAAAATTTAATGCAATTGAATATATTACTAAATCAAGATTTTATTTTTAGTATTACTTTAACATAATTAATCTTGAATTTTTCAAGAACAATAAATTATAAAACACTGTCAATTACATATAAAACAGAATATAATTACAGCAAATGTTTAAATTGAATACATAGAGTAAAATATATATTTAATCGAATTTTATTTATAATTATTATATGTTAATAATTTATATTGATAATTTGTACTGATAGATTTAGCGGGAAAAAAGTGGTACTTTTCTGTTAAAGAGGTCTTCACGATTTTTTTTATAGCTATTCACTACACTACACAATTTGGGCTTAATAAAATGAGATTTAATGACAAATGATACAAACAACTATGAAAATATACCTTATGAATGCTTATGAGTGTTAATATATAGCTATATATTTACATAATTCTAATAACTCTAAATAATTTTACATTTACACATGAGTAAATATACATGCATTTACATGTGCATACATTATGATTGTTTTTTATATTCAATTTACTTCTGTTTATATTATAAAATAAATAAATGGCCTTTACAATAAATAAATGGCCTTTACAATAAATAAATTATACAACTGCTGAAGAAAAAAAGTTTGTGTAAATGAAGCAGTGAATAGGCAGCCACAAATTATGTTTCTAAACTTATAGTTTTTATAGTGTATGTTAGTTACTTATAGTGTATTTTATTCTGAGAAGAAAAAAAAGTAAATAAAAGTATCTGTTTTAAATATTAAGTAAATTTTATAAAAACATAATCTACTTAATTAAACATCTCTAAATCCTAAAATAATAAAGTATTCGGCCTGATAATTACGATTCTGTTAACAAAATATTCATTTAATAATGTGCGGATTATTTAAAATGGCTATACATTAGCAAAAATTCTAGAATTTCCAGTAGAAGAATAACTAAAGATTCAGATCTTCCATTAATTTATTTTAGAAAAGAAGGTGGATCCTTAAACTGATTTTTTTTTTTTTTTTTTTTTTAATTATCCACTGCTACAATCTGACTTTCACCATTTTGAACATTTTAGTACAGATGCCAACATAAAGAATGAATGATGTATGAATAGTTCATTCATTAATAATGATTCACTAAAAAAATCACTTAAATAAATCTTCCGTTTAACAATTGGATAAATTAGATTTTTGAAATTCATTAAAGTTTTGCTTAGATTCTTTGCTAAAGCTTGTTTAATGGCTGTCTGGTAATTAGTATTACAACCAGGGACTTTTTACCCATAATTCTATTGCAGTTTTGCGAAAGTTTAATAAAATTTAATGAATGACAAAGGAAGAAATGGAACAGATGTAGTATTCGCCCGGAATACCGCCATCTTGTTTCTTTGTTGGTCACTTTTGACCACTTTATACTTAAATTTTGAACAATTTAGAAATTAAACATAAACAACAAATTTTTAAACTGAAAAGCAGCAGTCGAAGTATTATTTATAAAAAATAAAAAAAATAACGGGAGGGAGAGAAGGAATTCATAATTAGCAAACGATAAATCCATAAATTTTAAAACAATAAAATGAAGCAAATATTAATTTAAATATATACAGTCAAAGATCTATAATCCGCACAAGTTGAGGCCAAAGGTTGTGCGGATTATGGGATTTTGCGGATTATAGAGTATAATGGATTATGCGTCATTTTATCATTCTTAGACAGCATTTTAATTCTATAATCAGTATAATATGGAAAGATAAACAGGAAATCTAGTAATTAATTTAATAAATAATCTAAAAAAATGCATTTTTAAAGTTATTTTATTTTTTAAAATGATATATATATGTATTTAAAGAACAATAATTACATAATAATGAGATTTATTTTTAAGGAATATTTTATGGAAGAAAGTATAAAAAAAATGAGAACAAATTATGCACAAAAAATAACCAACACAAAGTAAAATAAATGGTAATTACTTCAGTATACTATAATGAAATAGTACTATGAATATTATATAAGAAATCTTTTGTTTAACAAAAATAAGTGTTGTTTGTTTCAAAACCTGAAATGAATGAATCATGAATCTTTGATGAAATGTGCGTTTTTTCGAGATTTTTTAATTGATTTCTTGCTTGTTTTGGCTTTTTTTTTTACAAATTTCTCCTTTTTTCTGTGATTTTTCAACAGATTTTACGTTTAAAAAAAGAAAAAAAAAACAAATTTTTTCAAGTATCAAAATTTATGATTCATTCATTTCATCATGATTCATTCCTGTAATTTTGTCGAACGATCGCGGAAAAATCCCGTGTAAGCGCCCCCCTCTAACTATTGTACGATTTTTTGTCACGTTTGGGGGTGCGGATTAACGGTATTTCACGGTATAATATTTAGTTCTCAGCTGGTGCTGTGTTTACTATTACTCTCCTGAACTTGCACAAACTGAAATAGCTACGAATGAACAGTTGTCAATTCGAACGTTCAGTAAGATTAGGCACGTTCTGTAATACAGTTTAGTTTTTTACTGTCAATAAAATAAGAGAGTAAATAAAAAAAAATACATGTTTTATTATGATTTTTATTACATTTTTTATTATTTGTTAAAAAAAATCATTTTTGGATCACGGATTTGTAATTTTTTTTAACTGCTTATTTCATTGTTTACATTCGTAAAGTAACGCGGATTATGGGAAATTGCGGATTATGGGTCCGCGGATTATAGATCCTCGACTGTATATCTATTCCGAAATTACAATCAAAACTGTTTCAGAGATTATACATTTAAAAAAACAACAACAGAAATAAATGGATAAATACAAATACAGAGATTTAAAATCGGGAAACAAAATCGCTGCCATCTCCGGGCGAATACTACATGATAGCCGAAACTACCCTACCTTAGAATTAACTTATTTTAGTAAAGAAGTTAAGTACAAAATAGTTATGGTTAAAAGTTACCTGACATTACAAACAACGTGTTTCAAAGCAAAAGATTGTTGTCTGACTTTCAGTTGAAATATTAATTGCAATAGTTTACTGTGTTCAATGTGTTATTTTCATATGTTTTTTACCTATGCTGTACCGAGTGTTCTAAAATTCAATCAACAAATTAAGGAATGTTGATAGAAATCATCAGAAAGAAGAAAAATCGCCATCTGAGTCATTACTGGGGGGAGGGGATGGGTTATGGTGATAGTTTTCAATATTTGTGAGCTTGGAAGATTCTAGATTTTTGAAAGACCTTTTTTCTTTAGGGAAGTAAAAGTAAAAGATATTTGTTTTCTAACTGTAAATAGGTTGAATAATCAACATACAATCAGAAAGCAGCTATTGAGTCTGTCATTGTGTTTGTCTGATCTATGAAAATATCATACATCCACTACACCTCAATTTCTCTATTACTGTTCATCAATAGCTGTTCCATGTTGTTTATTTCCTTCAAAGCTGTATTCCTTACCTAAGTTGATAGATGTGATATTTGCAATATACTATGCGATACTTTCAAATAGTGAATTTACTGCTGATAGTAAATATTTCAAGAATAATGTAAATTATAAACTATAATATATTGCACTTAACATGAAAACTTTTAATCAAACAACGTATTAAAGTACTTTTTTTTTTACTTCAAACAATATTGAAAATCAACTAATTGAAATCAGAAGCAGTTTTCTTTATGCACTTACATGAAACTTAAAAAAAGTTATAGGATTCAGTATCAGTTATCAAAAAATGATAAATTTATAGTAACAATTTTTTTTACAAGATATTTATGTAATTGAATTAATAAATTTTAAGTTAATGCTTGTTGACTAAAAGAAAAGTGTCATTTCATACAGCGCCGTGCAAAAGGACGAACGTGGAGGAAGAAAAGTATTATTTCCCATTAGATCTCTAAAAATAAAGTGAAATATTCTGGTGAAAAGATATCCTCGTGTCACAAACAAAAATCGTACAAAAAATTACTATGAAATTTCTTCAAAATGATAGCAGTTGGAATTAATTTCATTGTTTCAAAGGAGTAATAGGTACTATTTATAGATTATATCTTTTAAAGTGCCATTTTTTCATTATAAATAAAAATAACTTTTTCAAGTAATGTGAACAGATAATGACATCTTTAAAAAACAGGCACTTTCTTACATGAAGATGTTACTATTCAATACTTTTTCACTCTGCCAATACAGAGTTTGAGATGAAAGGCAAAATGCTTCTGTGAGGAAATAAAAAAAAAAACTTTTTTTAAATCATATAAAAAACAACGATCATTTTGTTTCATAAAACTGAATATTTTCATCCAATGTTTGTCTTCAACTCAAGAATTTTTGAAATTTTTACTTGGTGTTTGTGAGATTGCAGGTACAAATCAATAGTTTGAATGTTTGCATTCCAAGTCATAACTGACTAATGCGAGTTAAAATTTGAAAATATATTAATAAACAATTGCACATTAAATAGTTTTTAAATGGTAAATACGATTATGAGATTTAATAATGTATGTAAATTTGGAGATAGTGATGTGATGTTAGATTCAGATTTCATGGGGAAGAATTTATGATTGTGTCAAAGTAAAATAATTATTTTGTTTATTTTTCATTTTTTAATTCCAAGTATTCAATACTCAATTGATAACTTGGTCAAAAATACTGCTTTTGATTATATGTTTCTAAATTTATATGTAAATAAAGTTTAATTTGTCAGTAATTGAAAAAGTTAAAGCTTTTGAAAATAGTATTTTGGTAACTTTCGCTAAAAATTCTTTTAAGACTTACCTTAACAATCATAATGTGGATTTTTTTTTCTTTGGCTAATTTTTTAGGTTTATTATAAATTAATTTAATTCCCTTTTTTTTTAATATTTTGTCAAAATTTTGATAAGTTTTAAATTATGAGTATTAATAGAAGATATGAAAGTAAATTAAAAAATGTATGTATTTTGAAAAAAATTAAAAAGCAAATTTTGTTTCGATTTTTTTTTCCTGTTTCTGTTAAAGTTATTAAATTTTCAGTAATGTTATTCAATTCCATGCACATTTTTATTTTAAATGTAAGGATGTAGCATGTAGCACAGCTGCGTTTTATAAATGAAAGGTAAGTAATGCATGGCAACAGCGCAACGGTGTTATTGCTGGTTGCACTAAATTGTGTAAATCTATTTGTAAAGTATAACTTCATTGATAAATGAATTAAATTTAGGAGATATTTAATATTTTAAGTAGATAAAAAAGCTACATATTGCAGCTGCCCGATGCAATGCACTTCCGAAAAAATTTGGTATATTCTCAGCGATCATGACCTCCAGATCCCAAAACCAATCTCAATCCAAATGTATCTGATTTACGTCATCTGATAGCTCTTGTATTTATTAACTGATTTGGATCAGATTGATTGTATCCACAGTACATACCAATGTGTTGTATCAATTCATTGACCAGTTTCTATGCCATCTTGTTTAAAAATGATGGCCGTTTGATTTTTTTTTTTAACTTTAGAGTTTTAAAAAGATTCCAAATCATATTTTGTTTTGTCTCAAAAAATGGCTGTGATATAGCAGTTTGAATTTTTAGGGTTGCAGACGCCAAATTTAGCAACTAACCAAGAAATATAAAAGCCTCTTCTTCCTCCCAGCACTAGCCAAAAGGACCTTTTACTTTACTGTACAATACAAACGTTTATTACTTATGAAATAGATGTTAGCAGTTTTCCATTAAGAATGTATGTACTAAAGAATTAGTATAATTTTCTTTTTCATATTATTTTTAATTAAATAATGTAATATCTAATTGAATAATGTGTACCGTAATTTCTGGAAGAAACGCCGCGGCGTTTACGTGTTTTAAACTGAAATTTCAAGCGATGCGGCGTTTACGTGTTTTAAACTGAAATTTCAAGCGATGCGGCGTTTCTACCGATGCGGCGTTTACGAGCATTTTTTTTTTCAAACAGGCGTGATATTTTTCTGAATTTTTCCGAAAATTAAAAAAAAAAATCGATCATAATTCCAAAATTTCGGACATAAAATGTATCGCGAATTCCGACAAATGGTTTCAAAAACAAATTAATTTCGATTTCGTCAAAATATCGCGAAAAAATGTCAATTTTCATTAAAAGACCGCAAAAAGTTACGCAAATTTCGCATTAGATTACGAATAAACGAAAATTGCATTTTCGAATGAATTTCCTGAATTTCCCCTCTCCTTCTTTTATAACTTTCAGAAAATTTGTTCTGAATCCGATTTTTTTCCTCCGTTCCAAAGATTCAGTGATGAAATGAATGAATCATGAATCTTTGATGAAATGTGCTTTTTTTTAAAGATTTTTTAATTGATTTCATGCTTTTTTTTCGACAGAATTTACTTTTTTTTTTAAACCATTTTTTTTTCAAGTATTGCTTCAATTATCAAAATTCATGATTCATTCAAAGATTCACGATTCATTCCTGAAAATTTTGTGAAACGATACAGGAAAAATACCGTGTAAGCGCCCCTCTAATTATTTTATGATTTTTCGTCACGTTTGGGGGGGGGGGGCGGATTAACGGTATTTTACGGTACTGTTAGGGGAAAAAATCGCCGTATTCGCTGCGCCGCACTAAGCATATTTTTACTTTTAAACTCGTATGCGTCGCGGCGCTTATTCCCGAAAATATGGTACTTAAATAATATTATTAATTTTGTATTTATTTATTAATTTCTGATTAATAATTTCATTTTTATGATTTCTTAATACAGCTTATTAATGTAATTCTGTTTAACATGTTAACCGCGATTACCGCTGAAATTTCACCTGCGGCGTTTACGACCATTTTCTAAATTTTTTTGAGTGATTTTCCGCGATCGCTGCGGCGTTTCTTCCAGAAATTACGGTATAAGGATAGTATTTTGAAACAATTTAGCTATGAAAATGTCACAATTCTATTAATGAGCTGGAGGTACAAGGAAATTTAAGATAAGATATTCGAGTCCAACTTGTATTGTAATATTACAGTGTCTTAAATTACTAGGTATATAATGCACTTTGAAGCATTATATACCCAGTATATAAAGTCACTATTATGTATTCCAAATCTGTTTCTGCACTTTTCTATAAAATTGTACAATCTTGCTCTTAAAAAGGTATTTTATGCTCCTTCTAAGCAGACATAACTGCAACACCATTAATGTTTATCTTCTTTTGATAATTTTTATTAAACATTCTTATCGTTTGCTTAATTGATTTGTTTCTGAATAAAATATTTCTTTTTTAATTCCCATCTAAAGTTCGGTATTTATTCTTGCACACTCTGCATACTGTATTATAAGCAGTTCTAGCTTAAATTTATTCTCTTCGCCCATTTTATAATCCAATTTGCGTACACAGATCTATAAATGCATTCCAAAACTGTACATTAAAACTTAAAAAATGTATTTTGTTTTATTTATAACCTATTATATACGACTTTAAACATATATAAAATACTAATAAATGGTTAAATTATTGCAATACACTATAAATTGCCTTAATAATGCAGAATGTTTTTTGCAATAGTCATTTATTATGGTTTAAAAATTTCTTAAATCTGGAGGAATTTTGACCAAATGTTTCTAAATATTATGATCCACGTTGCCGTAGAAATAAATTCTTTTATCCACATTAAAACTTAAAAAATGCATTTTGTTTTATGTATAACCTATTATATACGACTTTAAACATACCGTAATTTTCGGAAGAAACGCCGCATCGTTTACGTGTTTTAAACTGAAATTTCAAGCGATGCGGCTTTTACGCGCATTTTTTTTTCAAACAAGCGTGATATTTTTTCTGAATTTTTCCGAAAATTAAAAAGAAAATCGATTATAATTCCAAAATTTCGGACATAAAATGTATCGCGAATTCCGACAAATGGTCGCAAAAACAAATTAATCTCGATTTCGTCAAAATATCGCGAAAAAATGGCAATTTTCATTAAAAGACCGCAAAAAGTTACGCGAATTTCGCATTAGATTACGAATAAACGAAAAATGCATTTTCTAATGAATTTCCTGAATTTCCCTCTTATCTCCCCCTCCCCTTCTTTTATAACTTTCAGAAAATTTGTTCTGAATCCGATTTTTTTCCTCTGTTCCAAAGATTCAGACATCAAATTTTGAATCATGCGGATGAGCCGAAATTTTCAGATCCAGCCGAACGAAATATATTAACCCTGCCTGAAATGCTAAAAGTTTGCCCCACCCAGCCAAGAAAACTCAATGTAATCAAGTCTGGGTCAAGTTGTTGAGATTCCCGATATTTTTTTACATTTAATTTTTTTTTTATTAATGACTGCCTTTTCACAATTTTCGGAACAGAATCACCTCTTTAATATATATTACCGTAAAATCCCGTTAATCTGCCCTTCCCAATCATACGCCCCCTCCCCACTTTATAAAAAATTTTAAAATTTCAAAAAATCCTGAGAAAGCGCCCTCCCTCTCCATTCTCAAAAGCGATTGAGAATGGGATAAATCATGATGAAATGAATGAATCATGAATCTTTGATGAAATGTGCTTTTTTTCGAGATTCTTTTAATTGATTTCATGCTTTTTTGGCTTTTTTCGTTACAAATTTCTCCTTTTTTCTGCGTTTTTCGACAGGATCTACGTTTTTTTTAAAACACCCAATTTTTTTCAAGTATTGCTTCAATTATCAAAATTCATGATTCTTTCAAAGATTCACGATTCATTCCTGCAAATTTTGTGAAACGATCGCGGAAAAATCCGGTGTAAGCGCCCCTTCTAATTATTTTACGATTTTTTGTGACGTTTGGGGGGGGGGCGGATTAACGGTATTTTACGGTACTGTTAGGAAAAAAAATCACCGTATCCGCTGCGCTGCATTAAGCTTATTTTTACTTTTAAACTCGTATGCGTCGCGGCGCATATTCCCGAAAATACGGTATTTAAATAGTATTATTAATTTTGTATTTATTTATTAATTTCTGATTAATAATTTCATTTTTATGATTTCTTAATACAGCTTATTAATGTGTTTCTGTTTAACACGTCAACCGCGATTACCGCGGAAATTTCACCTGCGGCGTTTACGACCATTTTCTTAATTTTTTTGAGTGATTTTTCGCGATGCGGCGTTTTTTCCAGAAATTACGGTACATAAAATACTAATAAATGGTTAAATTATTGCAATACACTGTAAATTGCCTTAATAATGCAGAATGTTTTTTGCAATAGTATTATGGTTTAAAAATTTCTTAAATCTGGAGGAATTTTGACCAAATGTTTCTAAATATTATGATCCACCTTGCCGTAGAAATCAATTCTTTTATCCACATTGCTTAAGCAATGTATCATTATTTTCATAGACGATATGAAATTATAAAATTTTCTCCATAAATTTGCTTTATATTTTATTTATAAATGTTTTAAGATATATCTATTTATAAATGCTTTATTTCTAAATATTTATTTTCTCTTCATTGATGGCAGTTATTTTTTTATTTTCTTGATTTCTAATTCTTATTAATAATAATTTCTTTATTATAAGATTTTTATTTTAGGGTGACAATTATTTATTTTATTGATTCTAAATTTAGTTATTGTTTAACTCTTTATGCAATTAGACAATAATTTGACACTCGATTAGTTCTGCGAGCATCAAGTTATTGGGATTCTATTTCAATCCAGTTTTTTGTGTTAAATTAAAATTTCATAATCAGTTTATTTTGACGTGACAACGTCTTGTAAATTGGTTTGCCGGGAGACACTTCAAGAAACTGCGTTACGTTACGTTACACTCCGCTCACGATACGCGCTCACTTTTCTCTTAACTTTTTCCGGTCACTTGTGGGACCATTTTCTGAACGTGAATGTGAATTCGCTGCAAGGAAGGGGCGGTGCTTAATAGGAATTTTAGATAGTATCAAACTAAGACGAAATACGTTATGTATTAGTTATTAGTATAAAGTACAAAGAAAATAAGTGTAGTTTAATTCGTAATTCGGTGGTATATTATGGAAAACTAATGATATGTGATTAGTGAAAGCCATTTTACTTTAGTTATATTCTGCTCATTGAAAAATTCTTTAATATGCTGTTTACAAAATTCAACATTTGACATCAATAAACATGAAGTAAAATGTGTTTAACAAACACAGTGTATTGCAAGTTATTGTATGTATATTTGTATATAAATACGTATGTATGTGTAAAGGTAAAAATAAAATTTTGTTAATATGAAATTCAGTGCGAGATTCTTTGTATAAATTAATGTTTTAAATATAATTCTTTGTATAAATAAATGTTTTAAATTGTTACTATTATTTCATCCTTCTTCCTACTATACGAATGAATATTCACATTAAAATTATTTTACAACTCAAAGTCGTTGTCACGTAAAACTTTCGCCCGTATACCGACTTTACAGGCAACCAATTTTTTTTAATTAAAAAACATAAATAAATTTAAGTTCATCATTATATAGATAGATAGTGCCACAATTAAAGTAAGAAACGTTTTCATAAATTTCAATCTGTATCACAATTGACAATAAAAATTTCGTTTACAATTTTTTTCTAAATTTCACTTCTGTTAATCTTTTTCATGAAACCTAAAAGGCAATAGACTGTGTTACTTATATTTACTTATATTGCAGATACAAAAAGCCATGAATATAGATGCACATCGCATCACTCAAAACTGCCTTTAAAGTGCGAAATATGCAGCAAAATATTTCTTTACAAGAGTTCTTAGGAAAAGCAGGTTCTAACTCACAGCAAGGAAAACAGTTTGTTTGTGAGGTATGCAGTAAAAGGTTTTCAAGAAAAGAAAATTTAAGCAGGCACCTTTTCAATCATACTGGTGAAAAACCTTTTGTTTGTGAGACATGCAACAATAAATTCTCAAGAAAGAGCGATTTGAAAAGGCATTTATTAATTCATACTGATGTAAAACCTATTGTGTGTGAAATCTGCAACAAGAAATTTTCTGAAAAGAGAAATTTAAGGAGGCATCTGTTTAGTCATACTGGAGAGAAACCTTTTGAATGTGAGGTGTGCAACAAAAAATTCTCACGAAACAGTAATTTAAGCAGTCATCTGTTAATTCATGCTGGTGAGAAAAAATTTGTGTGTGAAATATGCAACAAGAAATTCTCTGAAAAGGGTAGTTTAAGAAAGCATCTGTTAATTCATACTGGTGAGAAACCTTTTGAATGTGAGGTGTGCAACAAAAAGTTCTCACTAAACAGTCATTTAAGCAGTCATCTCTTAATTCATACTGGTGAGAAAAATTTTGTGTGTGAGACATGCAAAAAGAAATTCTCTCGGAAGTCTCATTTAAAACGACACGTGTTATCTCATACTGGTTAGAAACCTTTTTTGTGAGCTATGTGCGACAAAAAAATTCTTTCGGAATTATATGTTTCTAGGGAGAACAGTTTTCTGTGACATATGCGACAGTAATTTCTCTTCAAAGAGCGTTTTAAGGAAGCATCTTTTCACGTATTGCGAAAACGTGTGTGAAATATATATAGAAAATATCTCAAAGGAGCAATCTGTTAATTTTCATTCCCACACTTTGGTAATTTCTTTTAACAAATTTGTATATTACTTTTATTTGGGAATTTTGGCATATTTACTATTAAAATACTAGTATTTTATTCAAAGTATTACAAAGACTAAAATGAAACGTCTACCAACAAAAAAATTGCCTATTGAGCCTATGAGGAGCTTCCAAATCATCTGTGGCAAGCTGATTTTTTTATCGGCTGTTATCTTTTATATTATCGCAAAGCTATTGCAATTATTTATTTTTTTTTATGTAAGGGACCGTCCATTAATCATGCGAGGCTCGAGAGGGGGGGGAGGGGTCCATAAAAAATCACGAAATATCACAAGGGGGAGGGGGGTGTAGTAATATATCACGAGTATTTATTTTTTTCGGCAAACGCGCGATACTGAATCGAAAAGCGGAGTTTCGTGTATTTATTTTTTCGTCAAATGCGTACAAAGTCGAAAGCGGCTTGTAATGTGACCTTGATTCGCCATTGCCAGGCAGCGAACGAAGTGAAGTTCCCGCGAGAGAGATTCTCTGCGTAGTGCACGAAAATGATGACGCCGAGTGGCTTGATGAAACCGATGTTAATCTTCAACAAAGCACTGTGCCTACAACAAACTGGCAAGATGCTTATCCAGTTATTGGTGTTGAAGAAAGTCTTGCTAATCCGTGGTCTGAGGCCATTGTAAATTAAATTATGTTTATGTATTACTACAAAAGAGTTTTTCGCATTTCTTTCATTATTTTTATGTCAGTCCAAAACTACTTGCAACCTTTCTGTTTACCTCTTAAGGTTATTATTGTGGTTTTAATTATTTTCTATAATAAAATTTGATGATACTTGAACCTGTATTTTATAATAAATATTCTAAAAAAATTAAGATTCTTTGTAGGTACTAAAAAATACACGTGTTTTAGGGTTGGGGGGGTAGTCTTGAACCTCACCATGTATCACCAAGGGGGAGGGGAGGGGTTAAAATGCAAAAAAAAAAATCACATGATTAATGGACGGCCCCTAACATGGATTTATAAGTGTGTAAGATTGAGTCTGTTAACAGTTGAGAATATTTAATTCAGAAGTTTCCTAAAAGTAATTTCTCACAGTGAAATTCTTTGACTTTAAAACTATCTTTATCATAAACTCTTAACCTCTTTACTCCTGAGACAAATATTACATGGGACTACAGAAATCAGCTTAAAATTTCGATAAAATATCTCCAAAAATGTACCTCTGTATATATCAATGCTGATGATAAGCAAGGGTGTAGAAAATGTTATTACTCCCAACATTTTCCCCATTCCATATGAAAATTTCCCCCAAAATTTACGATATGCTATTGGCTTACATGCATTTAGTATTGTAATGCATTGTTAAATTTAAAATCAATTGTATATCATTTTTCTTTTCTGTAAAATTTAGCTCGATCCTAGATTGCCGGATTGGACCCATTCTGCACCTCTGATGATAAGCACACAGTTATTAAAAATATAGAAGTATATTTAACAATTCTAGTAGCATTTAAATTAATTTAAAGAATGGACTTTAGTGTCGCTCACAGGCATCATCTGGACTGAGGAGGTTATGTTGAAAATACTGTTTTTAAACGGGTACTGCCCCGAATTCTCCATAATGTTAAAAATAAGGTATAATTAAATGTGTTTGATACACTGATTTTTATTTTAAAAGGTACTCTTGTGAGGTTTCAAAATTTAAATAAAAGTTCTAAAAAGTGTTTTAAAATTATGTTGTTCTTATAAGGAATCTATAAAAATAAAATATCCTAATTTGAATTAAATGTCAATTACTTATATCCGTAGTTAGTAAATTACTCAATTTCAAGATCTTCTGAATCCTGATTGACTTTTCTTAAATGAATAAAAATCTAATGTAATTTTTAAATGTCAATAAATGTTGGTAAAAAGTTTTTGATTTTTTTTGCTCGGAAGTACAGTAAAAATAATTCCGTTTCATGTTATGATCTGTAAGGAAAATCCTTTATTGATTATTTAACACCATTTCAAATATTTATCAAAAGAAACGAGGATGAATTTCTGAGGTTCCTTAAAACGTGTTTTCTGTGGAATGGAATAGAGCGAGCAAAATATTTTTTATTCATGAACACTAGCTATACCAACATTCAAGTATATGATGGTCTGCTGCTCTGAGATCATATAACATTTTTAAACGAACATCTAATTTGAAATATTTCAATGATTCTGAGCACCAATAACTTTTTTGCGTCTCTAGTGTAAATGCCATTAAAATACATTTTCCCCACTCTGAGAAAACTGTTACAGTTTTCTCAGAGAGAGGAGAATGTACCCAAACCACACATCTATATTTCAAAAAATATATGAATAAAAAATATTAAAAAACTTTTTTTTTCTTCTCCCAAGTAGTACATCCACTGCTGCAGTTTACATTTTCTCTTTCGAGCAACAATGGACCTTATGCACGCAACCTGAAATTGAGGCTAAAGTTCGGCTGCTGGCAGTGTTTAGCATAGCAGTCTATGGAGTGTGAGTAATTAACCCGGGAGAACACGCTATGAAAATTTCTTTCACGGTGTCCAATTCTTTTCTTTTACTTTACAGTCACTTAATATAAAATTTTTTATTTGGCTTAGTATTTTTATTCAAAAAAGAGGTAAAGTAATCGAAATCACACGTTGAAATTTTAGTAAAATAAAAAATAATCTTAAAAATAGTCATTAAAAGGGTACGACGACGAAAGAAAATCTCATGCGCGAGTTCTCGCGGGTTAATGCTTGTTTGTTAAAGAAACGGAAAAGAATTATTTCTTGTCGCAGCATATACTTGAAATGTTGTAATATAAAATTAAAATTGTTGTTCTGCTTGCAAGAAAATTCACTAAATTTTCCGTTAAAATGTATCCATTCAATTTTTATCAAGGCTGAAGTCGTCTACTAGCGATGTTTGCGCCTGCGCATCCAAAAAAAAAAAAAAAAAAAAAAAAAAAAAAAAAAAAAAAAAAAAATCAGCAAAAAACCTTTAAAAAAAAAGATCAGGTAAAATGCCAGTATTTGGAACTAAGGTTTCTTGAAGGTAAAAAACTAGCATTTTCCCTGTATAGGTGAGAAAAAAAAGATTTAAATTGCACATTTCTCAGTTGTACTGAAAATAAACAATAACCCCTCCTACCCCCCAACTATTTAGTAGTAGGTATAGGAACCCAGAGGAAAAGAATTAATATTTATTAATTAATGAAATAATTAGAAATTAGTGTTTTACTGCTGGATGTATAGTACGATGTATACGGCGTAATCATACCGACCTCCGGAAAAAACAAAAATGCCGTACGCCCAATCCAAAGTTGCGGGTGTGACATTTACACAACTTAATTTAGTCACCAGCAAAAAAAATTTTGAGCATTGGTTTCAATTTGTATGAATTTCAATGTAGACCACTTACACATACATTTATCCAAATCTGAAAATTGTCCGATGTATCACTTATTTATTAAAAAAATAATTTCTGCCTGTTGTGGGTGTGACATAAAAAGGACATGCATTTTCATCTTTCAGTGCAAAAATGCAAAACTCTGTGAATTATGACAACTGAGTGAATTGATATTTTTATATATTAGACAGTAATACTTAAATAATTATTCTATGAAAAAATTAAATTACTTACTCAATTCTTGCTTTTGTGGAAAATATTCAAAATTTTCGTTGCGGGTGTGACGCCCTGTTGCGGGTGTGACTTGTACAGCCAATAAAATAATGACATACACAAATATTTTGAAGGCAGATTTTTTAATTAAAGAATTAATCAATATTACAATTATAATATCTAGAGAGGATATAAAAAATAGAGATATAAAAAAAAATTCATTTCCAATCTTGAATTTATAATTTCTGGTGGTGGTAGCTTTTTTTTTACAAAAATGCTCTTTTTTTCCCTAGGATGCATCTGACTGACTGGGCCAAATATGCACGTTTTCTTAAATTTTTTTCAAACATTCTAATTCTATATCGTCACCATTCATTTGTCTTATTTGTCCATCAAAGATTTCACTTTTTTAATGTCGAGAATAAAACAACCTCTACAAAATCTCCAACTGCACATTCATCGTTGGATATTATATCCTTGTCAAAGTATGGATACATCTAACTGACTGAGCCAAATATACACATTTTCTTGATTTTTATTCCGATACTGTTATTCTATAATATCCCCATTCATTTGTCTTATTTGTCCATCAAAGTTTTCACTTTTTTTTTAAATGTGGAGAACAAAACAATTTCTATAAAATCTCCAACTGCAATCTTATCATTGGATATTATATTTTTGACAAAATATGGTAACAAATAAATTCTCTTGTGATCACTTCCTGAAGTTATTGCTACATTACTTGTTCCTTGTCAATAAAAACAATATGATGTATCGATTGAATGTTGAGATCCGATTGTGCTTAGTGCCAGCATTCATGAAGCATTTTCACAATATCTTCTGAAATTTCACATTCAGCAAAGTTCTTTTATATTTTTACGACTTTTTCTACACATATGGAAAAATCTGAAGCTGAATTTATAGTTGCAGAGCGTTGCTAGTGTTACCATTTTCTTGGCAACTGCTCCAACCCCATCGACAACTCCTTTACCATGAGATGAAATGCAAAAGGATTGCCATCCTTTATCATGATTTTTAAAAATAGTCTCTTCTTTTCTCTCCTTGCTTTGTCTCTTTCCTTCTCTTGTTGTAGATATGCTTCATATTTAAAAGGGTTTTCCTTAATCTTTTTTCAATGATATCGTGATCTTTCTGTGCTCTTCATTCTCTGCAAAAGAGAAGAAATTAATGTGTAAATTGAATAAATATAGCACTTCCAGTCCAAAAATATAAACTTAAGAAATTTTTAATAGTTATCCCTTGAAATTTCTAATCTTACATAAAGTTAATTATGTTAAATTTTGGTTAATTTCAAACTGACTATATACATTTTATGCTAACTTAATAAACATCTTAACAGTTTCTATTATTCTTACTTCTACTTTTTATTTAATTTTAATTAAAAGAGAAAAAAAATCTTCCCCTAACATTGATTTACTTATTTTAAAAAACTAAAAATATATATATTAGATATATGCTATAAAATAACAAAATTAAAAAAAGTATATAAAAAAACAAAACAAAATTAACAAATTTAAAGAAAATTGCTAAAACATTGTTTCGTAATTTTCTTTTTTTAATTTCTATAAAAATCTTACCTTTTAAATTAATTTTTTTTATCATATATCACTAATAAAATTATTTTCTTGCAGTAAAGCAACAATTTTATCAATACAAACTGAGTAAATCATCTGCACACAGTGTCACATGCTCAGATGATGCAAATTTTTATTTATTAACTGGAATTCCCTCTTTTAAATCAAAGGGTATAGTTAAAGCTGCCAAGTACATGTTTTCCAGCATATTATTCTTTTATAAATTTACATATAATTTGTTCAAATATGCATTTGTAATCAGTTTTAAAAGACGTTGCGGGTGTGACTTTAATTAAATGTCACACCCGCAACAGGGACATGTCACACCCGCAACGCTCAATAATTATAATTAAAATATTAATTAATTTCTTTTGTGTCTGTAATTCAAAGTATCTTAATAAACTATTTTTGAATATAAAGTTTCATAACTTTAAATCAAAAATATTTTTCTGCAGAGATATAAATGCAACTTTTTGTTGCGGGTGTGACACAATAATTAAAAGTAATTAAATATGCTTACCTTTTGTAATGAAGATTAGTGAACACTTCTCTGCAGACAAAAACTCTCAATATTAGCTGTCAGATCATATATATCCAAGTTTGGAGATTTTCAGAATGTTTGTTCAACTGTATGAGACCATGGAATGTAAAGATTTTTGCCGCAGTCTATTTGACAAAGTCATAGTGTCACTTTATTAATTAAAATAAATATGTTAATGACAAAAATTTAATTCTTTTTTGATAAAATATGAAATAGTACACTCTTAACAGTTAATATGCAAAATTTCAATCATATTTAAAGAAATTTAAATTTTCATCCTCATGTCCGTTTTTTCGTGGATTGGGCGCGTACTAAAAAAAATTTTTTTTTAAAGAAAATTAATTAAAATAGTTAACTTTATGCAATAATTAGTCAATTTCCCAATTTTTATCTAAAAATTCGAAAAAAATATTTTTGCGAAAAAATGAAAAAAAAAGTTGAAAAATAATCCAAGTTTAGGAATTAAAACATGAAAAATGGAGAAAAGAATTAGTTTTTTATATTAATGCATATAATTAAAATATATAATTACTGGGTACATTTGAGGCTGGTGTATTGTCTTGAAGTTTTAGAATCTTGTGATTTTTTTTAAATCTCAGATATTCCACGTGGTCGCTACGGAGTCTGACGTACTGCTGGCAAGGGTGAACGGTACGCTATCTTGGATATATATATATCTTAATACTTATCTCAATTAGGCTGAACTTAGCTTCATTTAGCTCGAACTCGAACACGTGGTTCTAGATTAATTTGGAAGAAATAATAACACAACTTTAATTAATGCTAAAATTTTTATGAGAAAATTTTTATAAACTAATCTTGATTGAGAATTAGACTATGGAGATGATTTTACATGATTTGAGAATTTTTAATTAAGAGTTTAAGCTATTAAATACTTGTGGAACTTAATATCTGCAAGGGCCGATAGAGTTAACTGGCAAAGGGATGTGATAATTAATAATAATTTAATTAATAATTGTCCTAAAACATGTAACTTACCTGAAAATGTAACTGGGATATTCTTGCATCTAAATCAATAGAAAGGTCCCATAGCGCGGGTCGTGGGTCGCTCCTATTCTTGTATTTTGAAGAGCATTTCTGGGACACGTCCGCACGTAACAAAACGAAGGCTTCAACTAAGAGATTGTAAATATTCACTAAGTCATTAAGTCACTAAAGGGAAATTGAAGGCTATATTTTTCTTCAAAATACCTGAACTACACTGCTAAAAAATAAGCTAAGTCACTGAAGGTAAATCGAGGGCTATATTTTCCTTCAAAATACCTGAAGTATACTTATCAAAATAAGCTAAGTCACTAAAAGTAAATTGTAAGCCATTAAGTTGCTGATAAAAGCCTCTATACAATCTTTAAAAATCTGTGCATTTTTTTTCAGTTTTCATTTTTTTTCAAAATACCTGAAGTGACCTTCAAAATACCCGATTAGTAATTTGGAGGTCAGATAAATGCTTACATGAAATCTTTTAAAAAACAGTAAATTCCCGCAAATAAACCTGCACTTTTAATTTGCCTTCAATATCCCTGTTAAATCTTATTTTTTAAAGATTTTTTGCTGATTTTTTTTATTTATTAAAAAATGATAGATTAACATAATTTTATTTATTACAGATGCATAAAGCCATAAAAGTAGCTACAGGAAAAGGTTAAATTTGATTCACATGATATCATTAAGAGTTATAAAGTTATTTACAATGTGAAGTATGGAATAAAATATTTATTTACAAAATTATTTTCGAAAAGCTTAACTTGCCTAACTTGCGGAAAGGAATGTTTTTATTTCTGATAGATCCAAAAAAATGTCTCTCATAGAATAAATTAAGCAAGCATCTAGTAGTTCATACTGGTGAGACTTTTTTGTGAGATATGCAACAAGAAATTATCTCGAAAGAGCCATTTAAGCAGACATCTCATACAAATGAGAAACCTTTTACGTGTGACACATGCAACAAGAAATTTTCTAGAAGAGGAAACTTGAAACATCATCAGTTACTTCATAGTGTTGAGAAACCTTTTGTTTGTGAGACATGTAACAAGAAATTTGCTAGTGAGAGTCATTTAAATAAGCATAAGATAATTCATACTGGAAAGAAACGTTTTGTTTGTGACATATGCAACAAGAAATTCTTGAATAGTAGTAGTTTAAACAACCATCTGTTACTTCATACTGGTGAAAAACCTTTTATGTGTAAAATATGCAACAAGACTTTCTCTAATACAAGTCATTTAAACAGCCATCTATTAATTCATACTGGTGAGAAACCTTTTGTGTGTGAGTCATGCAACAAAAAATTCTCTCGTAAGTGTAATTTAAACACACACCTGTTAATTCATTCTGGCAAGAAACCTTTTACGTGCGAGTTATGCAACGAGAAATTCTATCGAAATCGTGATTTAAGCAGGCATCTGTTACTTCATACTGATGAGAAACCATTTGTGTGTGATATATACAACAAAAAATTCTTTACAAGTAGTAATTTAAGCAGCCATCGACCAATTCACACTGGCGAAAAACCTTTTGTTTGTGAGATATGCAACAAGAAATTCTTTCAAAAGGGTAGTTTAAGCTCACACATGTTAATTCATTCTGACGAGAATCCTTTCGTGTGTGAAATATGCAACAAGAAATTCACAAAAAGCTGTAATTTAAGGAGCCATTTGTTAACTCATACTGGCGAGAAACCTTTTGTATGTCAGGTATGCAACAAAAAATTCTCTTTAAAGGGTAGTTTAAAAAAGCATCTGTTAAGTCATACTGTTAACAAACCGTTTATTGGTGAGGTATGAAAAAAAGAATCTTTCTCATAACATTACTTTCTAAAATGAACAATTATTTCACACTGGTAAGAAACATTTTGTGTATGATATGTGCCACAAGGCATTTTCTCAAAGGGCTCACAAAGTGGTCAACTGCGGACTTCTAATTTAAATCTTTTATCAACTAACTTCAATACTTTTCTTATTGGTACTTCAACGTAAATTTGTCTTAAAGGTGTAGGATTTCTTGTCAAACATAAACAGTCATTAAAATTAAATTTTGCTTAAGTAAAAAATTGTAATTTTATATTGCTCATTTATGAAACATTATTCATATTATAATTATATTTTGTATTTATTAAATAAAGTTTCTCTCAATGATGTAATATGTAGTTATTAAAACATATTTCTTTATTCTTATCAGGTTGTTATAAAAACACACCTTTATTTTATTATGACATCATTTTTAAATACACGTGGTCACTGTGACAGAAACGTGACGACATTGTATCAGAAGAGAATGGCCGATATTGATAAATATATTAGGGATGTAAATCGGGGCGATCGCGAGTTTCATCGCCCCCACCCACCCACTTGCCGCTTTTCAGTGTCTTTAATTTGTTTATTTTCTCTTTGAAATTTGTCCGGTTAAAATGTCTCTCATTTTTTTCCTTTTGTTTTTATAGTCTAAGTTATTCGGGTCGTAACCAATGTCGTTTGACGAGGCTCGTGGTTGCTTAACAGCAACAGCGCTATCGCACAAGAGAGTCTTCATATTTAGGACGTAGGTCGGGGCGATCGCTAGTCTCATCGCCTCACCCACTAACCTTTTTCCGGTGTCTTTAATTTGTTTAATTTCTCTTTTAATTTTGACCGGTTTCAAGATTTCTCATTGTTTCTCCTTTTCTATTTAGAGTCTAAGGCATTCGGGTCGTAAATAAAGTCGTTTGACAGGCCTCGTGGTCGCTTATCAACGACAATGCTATCACGCAGGAGAGTCCTAATATTCCGGACGTAGGAAGGGGTCGCCGACGAAGATGGGCTGCTCACCGCGGCAGTTGAAACATGGTTAGTGGTATGTGGGGCGATGAAACTAGCGATCGCCTCAGCCTACATCCTGAATATATTTGTCATATAGCCCATAAAGGCAGCTGAGGGAAACAATTTTTTAGAAATTTCCTAATACATAACACTAAAGGCTATTTTTAATTATATTTTGTAGAACTGTCTCATAGAACTAAAAATTTTAAATGTTCAAGATAAGCCCTACAAAATTTACCATTTGAAAATAGTGGTATGAATACAATATAGAAGTAGTTGCTAAAGAAGTAATTACCTGTCAGCTGCAGAGGATTGCTGTCGAAACGCTTGCATAAGCTATCAAGGAATAAATTGCTAATCAGAAATAATTGGTTGAAGAAGCGATATGACATGTTTGAGAAAAGTATAAATCAGTTTCTTCTGCCATTTTCTGTCACGATAATTAAATTCAAAATCTGTCGCAATTTAACTCATTTTTTTCTTTTGCGTTATTTTATAAAATGTATAAAAAAAAATATGGGCTATAAAAGGCATTTTCACAGCAAAATCATTTATATTATACACATAATTAGAATGATTTGCTATGTTATATATATGTTTAATACTTTATTTTGGGAATCACGTGGAAGTATACTGTTTTTTCAATCATAATAATGTCTTTAGACTAAGTAATCAAATATTTGATTTGAGAGAATAAATATGATCTTATCAGGCATCTGTATACAACTACACATTGCGAAAATCAACAATGATCTGAAAAACTCCATCATTATGAAAAGAATAATTTAAAGCAGGAAAGCTTGCTGCTATTTATTGTACCTCTGCAATACATTCATATCAACAACGTAAATGTTCTTAAAGGGATTGTGAAAAGATAGTCCTGGAAATGCATAAAAAATTATAACGAAATCAAATTTAAAAATCCAGGCTGTAGAATTTTATAGGAAATTTAGGTCTCATATTTACTGCGTTAATAAATTGCCTTTTGGTATTTTTACTGATAAAATAACTTCTAATCGTCATAGTTTCGATATCGTAGGTGTAAGTAGGTATCTGATATCGATCCTAATTCATTTTTTAGCCTACCGATACACATATGAAAGAAGTTGAAAAATAAGATGGCAGTATGTGTGTATATCTACAGTCAAACCTCGTTAACATGAACACGCTTAACATGAATTTTTTTCACAGTCCCCTATAAAAAACGAATACAAACAATTAATAGTGATAACATGAATTACTGTCAACATGAACAAAATTTTGATTCCCCTTGAGGCTCATGTTAACGAGGTGCGACTGTATCTATATAAAAACATGCATCTTGAGCAAATATCGATATTTGTAATCAACTTTTTAAAAAAAATTCCAATTAATCTGTTGAATTTGAAATTTAATTATGTATCTTTAAAAGAAAATTTTTTAAAATTTGTAAATTTTAAAATTCATGCATAAAAAGTGCAATTAGCCAATACAAAATCAAAAACAAATACTTCAATTTATCTAACTCGCTCTGATCGATGAAATATGTCTATAAAAATTGTTGTTGATCGCTGTAACAATTTTCTGAATCAAGCGTAATGCTGCTGTTAAAAGTCTTACATTACAAAATTAACCAAAAGAGTTACCATTGTTAAATTGTTATATTTTTTAAAAGTAAATTTAAAATACGTTTTGTATTTTTTTTAATATAATTTAAAATCATAGTGAAAAACAGTTTGTTAGTTAAATGTTTCTTCAGTCTTTATTAACTTTTACAGTTTATACTTAACTTGCATAATAAATATCTTGATTGTCTAATGTGTTTTCTTTAGTTTTAATTATTCATATTTCTGCATAGGATACCTCGGAATTTTTTACATTTATGGAAGCTGCTCTGGCTGCATTACATGAAGCTGCTGCAGAAATTCATTGGCGACCTTATACGTCAGGGAGTTGATACTGACAACCTTAAAATCACACAGTACCAAAATACCCAAAAGCAGAAAGTCAACGCTGGATCAATCCTATGCCATTTGAAATATACGATAATGTAGAAAGTTATTTTTAAATTTTAAAGGCTTTTTTATTGCACTTTTAAATAATTGAATATTTTACTTTAGAGCCCACACTACTGATTGAAAAAGACCCGGATGATAATGTAAAGTCGATAGGGACATTCTTTTTAAATATCTCGCTCAAATTTTAATTTTTTGACGTGCTTTTTGCGTTGGATAGCTGAGGACGATCCACAACCATCCTACTTTTTACTTTTTTTATTTTGTGTTATACCCTTTTTATATCAGGATAGTTTAAGCTTCGTAACCGGTTCTCAAAGTTAAAGTATTTTTTTTAATTTGACACCAAAATCGAAAAAGTAAAAACTAGGCCGGTTGTGGATCGTCCTCAGCTATCCTATGCAAAAAAATTCCGTCAAAATATTAAAATTTGAGCGAGATATTTTGAAAAGAATGCCCCCATAGACTTGACATTATCATCCGGGTGTATTTCAGTTAGTAATGTGGCGTCTTAATGCTATCTTAAATTGAATAAACAAGTTTAAATTTACATACCTGTTTTCTTTTTTGCACTTACTATTTTATACATATTTTTTAATTTGTAAAGATAGGAATATCAGGCGGAATTCCCTGAGTGAACGGCCATACTATATGTCAGGCGCTACACACTCTAGAAATTCTCAAGGCATTTGCTTTTATTTACAATTTATACTTACACAGCGCGTGATTGACCTGAAAACAGACTTTGCAAGAAGCACAAGAAAAAATTTCCTCTTCATTCTTGAGATGGGTGTTGGCAGATTAAATTCATTGGGAGTACCCTGAAATATTTGGATGTTATTGACGTTTATCCTGGCACGCACCCTATTTCAAATAAAGTTTCTATCATGGTAAGTTTATTTTTAGGGACTATCAAGAGTTTCCCATTACATTACAGCCTATGGGGAAAAAATCGTTTCAGATTAATTTTAAGGCTATTATACCCTGTGAACTATATTAAAATCTGTATGCATTTACGAATTGCACTAAAATATGCTTTTTTAGCTCACAGGCTATCATAGCCTGAGAGCTTATGTGCCCGCCCGTTCTGTATGCATGTTCGTACGTAACGCGATAACTGATGATAAAAATATCCGATCCACTTGAAATTTTGTACATTGGTATATCCTGATAAGGCGCTTCCCTGATTAGTTTTTGGAGTTCATTCGATATGTATAAGAGGCCCTCCCCTTTATTGATATAAATGTGTTCTTCATGCAGAATTAAGTTTTCGTTCAAAATTTAGATATAGGATCATTCTGATGAGGCGATTCCGTGACTGTTATAAGGTGTTCATTGAATAAATATAAACAGAGGGAACGGGGGTTCTAATGCCCCTCCCCTTATTTTATAAAAATGGGTTTTTCAAGCAGAATTGTCAGATTTGGTTCAAATCTCTTAATTATTTTTGGAAGTTTAATGGTTAAGTATAAAAGAGGGGGATAACTCTTATTATATTATATAAATGCTAAATGGGTTTTTATTAAGATTTATCCGATTTGCTCTGAATTTTGGATATAGATTTTTTATATGATAAAGCATATCCTTGATAGTTTAGGAGGTTCAGTGATCAAGTATAAAAAAAGAGGAGAGCTGTTTCCCCTTATTATTTTTTTCGAACGGAATTAACCCTTTAAAATAGAAGGCTGTAATGTACAAACAGTATGCGTAGCCTGTGAGCTCAATGCCATCAGTTTAACTGGGCAATATTCTTTTTATATTCCCTCTGAGCATCTTGCAAATGGGTAAAATTGTAATGTTGTTTTCTTTGCATTTTATAAATCGTCAAAAAATATGATTCTTTCAGCATTATAAAGAAAAATGTAATTGTAAGTATGAATGTAACCCTTCAGAGTATTAATCATTCTAAAAAGTATTAAAAATTCATTGAATTTATAGAATTATATTATCTTAAATACTGCTTGTGTTGCAGTGAAATTTGGAGCTTATTGAACGGAAACGTTCCAAACACTTAGAGCGTTAATATGCGATGAAAAAATAGCTATCTTTCATTTACAGGGCCGCATAAACGACTTCAGTTACACAATGGTAAAGGGGGAAATTGTCTGCAACATATTTTAATTGTATTAAACTATTTTAAGAATAATAAAATTGATATATGTAGCTGAGGCTTAATATATGTTATATAATATAGTCGTGCATAATATGAAATGCATAGCATTTACAGGGACACACAAAAGATTTCAAACAGTATGTTTTATCCGAAGTACTGTATATGTATCTGATGATTGCTGATGGATGGGTGAAATGCATTTTAATTCTTATATGAGCTTTTAAGTTCCACGAAATCTATGCATATTATATGGTATGTATAAATGCTATAGTTGATATAGAGGACTACGCAAAAGAGCTCGCAAACGTTACTGAATATGAGCGTAAATTACATAAATGTGGTTTTTAAATAAGTTATACATTTTTCTGTTAAAATTGCATTCAGTTTATACTGTATATAGTTGTTTGTAGAATATAGATAAAATGATATACAAAACCCTGCAAAGATTCGGATACATGGACACCTATGAATGATAATTTATGAGATTGCGATTTCAGTAGTTTTAAGAGTGTTTTAGTTTAAAATAAAATTTCACTAAATATTGGCGTCTAATAAAGGTACCAAGAAAACTACAGGATTGAACAAAGTATTCAATTATGTTTCCATCTATTAGTACAAATCGATGTAAGAGAAATTTCAACTTGCTAGGCATTTTCTTGCTAAACTAAATATAACATTATATAGTATATATGTTACCGTTAAAGCGTATTATCCGTCATTTCATAAAATACCAAGTTATCTCATGAAATAACTGACGGCGTCTGTTAAAGTGTATAAAATCATTAAATTTTACGATTTAACTACAATGGACTCTCTCCATTCTGAACACTCATGGGACTGGCCAAAAATGTTCAGATTATGGGGGTGTTCATGATAGAGGGAGATTGGAAACACATTACTACTACTAGTATATACGGTGAACGAGGCAGTAGTTGAACAAATAAGATCAGTACTATGGGGATTTTTCTATACTTCCTCCATTTTGAGTTTAAAAGTAAACTAACATGATTGCTACAACCCTTAATGAATGTCCTATAATGCGCAAAAATGAAAACTGATGAAGTTGAGTAGCAACAAAATTATAAGCAAACAGTTTCTTTAGTTGCAATTTTCCGAATAGTTGATCAATCGAAGAAATCAACCAAATTCCAAAATTATCTTTAAAATAACATGCTTAAGCTGTGGTTAACAATAATTCATATAAAATTATTATTTGAAATAAGCAAGATGGAAATGGAGTATTTTAACTTACCATAATTGTCTCTAAATAATCAAAAACTAAATGTTTATATTTTCTAATAAAAAAACATCATAAAGTAGCCTTTTTTATAGTAAGCAGCTGACAACAATGTGACAACAAGTGCTCCAAACTTTTAACTGAAGATTTTATCTAAACTAAAATAAATTGCAACTTCAAGTACATGTTAAAAATCTAGCAATGATTTTGTGTTTATTTTTTAATAAAATTCGTTGAACTTTTTTGTTTTTCTGTGACAGTTTTTCTAAATTTTTCCGATTGAGAGAATTTGAATTCCGATTGCAAACACATGTTCAGTTTACAGTGAGTTGAAGTAGAAATGGGGACAAAAAGTAGTGTTCATAATATGCGGGGTGTTCACATTAGAGAATGTTCAGAATACAGAGAGTTCATCTTTTGTTCAGTCTAGAGTTTCGCCGGGACCATCAGAATGTGTTCATAATAGCGGGGTGTTCACATTAGAGAATGTTCAGAATACAGAGAGTTCATCTTTTGTTCAGTCTATAGAGTTTCGCCGGGACCATCAGAATGTGTTCATAATAGCGGAGTGTTCACATTAGAGAGTGTTCAAATAGAGTGTTTACTGTAGTTATTTTATAGAATAACGATTGTGTAACCGTTAACATATTAAAGACGGCAGGGAAAAATCGTTTGAATCGAATAAAACTGGATTTAGCCAGTTTTGAAACGTTTATGGCTGATTTCTGCGCTATTGTTATTGCGAGTGCATGCTTTGTCGATATGGTATTGAATTTGCATAAATCTGTAAGCGGTATATTTATGTTAGCATATTTCATTTGAGATTATTTACATTTTTTTTTTTTTTTTGCAATTTTTTTAAACAATGATTTCGTCATGGTTGAGAGATCAGTCGGTAAGTAACAAATATTTTAATGGAATAACGTTAAATAAGCATGAACTAAGAAAAATAGTGCTATATTTGTGAAAAATTATTAAATTCGATAGAAGATGTGAATTATACCAAACCATCACAGAAAAAATTCCACGTGACTATTGATTAATCTAGACTTATGGTATCCTAGAATTTCAGGAGGTAGAAAAAATTATTTGTGCCATTAACTGTTGCCATTATCTACTAACAGAAACCTTGATGAACTTTAAATTTAACTAAAACTTTAATTAACAAAAACTTTAAAAGTGTCAAAAACTGCTGTCGTATTTTATTTCTCAAGGGATGTTCCGTTCGTTATTTTTATAGCACCTGGATATAATGACAGAAATTAAACCAATGTCATATTACAGTATTCGTGTTTTCAAATATAATGAAAATAAAGTTATTTCATAAATTTTAAAATAATGTGCTCTTGCATTATTAATTTGAAAAAAGTTTATAAAATGTTGTTAGTAAACAACATAATTATTCCTGTCAGCATGCGACTTTTTAATAATATTTAAAATTATTATATTTCTTTTGTAAGAAGTATTTATATTTTGAGTTAGGAATATAATTTTTGTAATACTTTTTATATAGTTTAAAAATTTTTTGACAACAGGTCAAAGTAATCTAATAATCATATAAATCTGAGTTTTAAAACTTTATACTACTATTCCCCCACTACTCTCTGTTATTTTGTATTACTTTTAAATAATATAATGTTACATTATATATTCAGTTTTATATAATATTTACTAAATCATCTATTAATAATTTGCGGTGTATTTTTCGAATTTCTTTAAATATTTATCATCAGTTAATTTATAAAACAGCTTTAAAATTGTTTATTTTATATTTTAATGGTTAGGCAATCGTTATTCTGTAAAATAACTAGTTACATCATGGAATTCAATAATTTTAGACACTTTAACGGACTTGGCTAATTATGTCATGAAATAACTGAATTATACGCTTTAAAGGTAACATATATATCAATCGACAGATCAAATACAGGGCTGCTCAAAAAGATTGGAATACATATTTGGCTATAGATAGTAACCCTATTTCTTTAAATAACGAAGTTTTGTTAAGTATTTCAGGAAGTACTGGAAAGTGTTTCATAATCTATGCTTAATGTATGATTTTTCTTACTTGTTTTTAATTCATTGCATGCGATCTTTTCGTCATTCAAACCCTTTTATTCTAAGACTTTTTCTAATCACCTCTCATAGCTAAAAGTTGTCTTTGATCTACCCTCCTCTTTCAGTAGACTCTCCATTAATTTTCCTCTTTCATAAACGCTTTCCTTTGTTCTACCCTTCTTTTTTAATAAGCCCTCCCCCTCTAAGTGTTTGGAACGTAATATTCTGTACACTACGCTCCAGGTTTCACTGCAATATAAGCAATATTTAAGATAATATAATTCTGTAGATTTAATGAATTTTCAATGCATTGAAGAATGATTTACACTCTCAAGGGAAACATTCATATTTGTAATTAAGTTTTTTTTATATAATATTGAAAGAAACATATTTTATTAGCAATTAAAACAAAATGCTGAGAAAACAACATTACAATTTTACCCATTTGCAAGACGCTTGGAGAGTTAACTATTCTTATTAACGCAGTAGAAATACTCCGTTAGAGCATGATGGTTGCCGAAAAGTGTTGTACTATCTACAATCCTATCTAATCTGTCCAGTGGCGTAGCTAGAATGGGTGACACCCGGAGCAGATGTAAAATGGTGTCACACCCCATCAATTCTTTTAACTACAATTCTGTGTTAATACAACAAATGATCATACCATTGTTTATTTACCTTTTGTCCTCTTGTATAAAAAAAGCACAGGAGCAACTAGAGAAAATGGAGAAATTTCACCCGAGAGGAATACGTTTTCTTTTGTGTGTAACTGATAAAGTTTATCTTGAAATTCTCAAAAATCCACTCAGAATCGTTAAAATAATTCTACATAATTTTTAATTACTGTTTTTAAACACGCAAAAACATAAACAAAACCACATGATACAAAAACGCGACGTGATTAGTTGTGACGTCATTTGCCACGAAATCGAAATGTTTAAGTTTTGCATGCATTCTTTTCCCATTGCTTTTCCTTTCTGCAACCTTGTTTCATCAGTTTCTACAAATTTATTTAACGCTAACAACTTTAAATTTATAAAAAAGTAAGATTTAACCTATCTTAATGTAAAATAGATCGTTTACTTTTTATTTTCATTAAAATTTTAATTTGAAAATGTAGATTTTCGGCCTTAGAAATGTAGATTCGCGCAATCGGACAATAGGCTATCAAAAATGGATTCTATTTCCATGTTAGTTTTTTTAGGAAATAATTCTGATTTCATCGGCTCAGAAATACGAGGATTAAAATCTACGGGATATGTATTTCTGTTCTACATCTATTTTTATTTACTGAATAGTAATAATAACGATTAAAATGAAATGGAAGATTAAAAGCTAAAATAGTAGTTCGTGATTCCTGATTGTTGTTCTTGAAATGAGTTATTTTCTTATTTCAGTATATTTTAATTTAAATGAAAATTTAATTATTTTACAATAATTTAAATGAAGTTTAAATTATTTTACAATATTGATAAAGTACATCTGATATAAAATAAAATATTGAGAAATAAGACAGACTTTTTATTTATTTAATACTTAATGTGTATTTTCTGACTTCTGAGTAAAAATTTTCGTGGTAAACTACAAACCTTTGTATCCAAGCTGAAAAAAGAAGTGTAAAACAATACCTGAGAAAATTAAAATTGTTACTGTAAAATTTGTCCTATAGAAAGTTTTAAAAAATATTTTAATTTTCACCTCTTCCCTTCCCCCTCACACTAAAAAAAGTTCATAATAATTATATGAGAGTAATTATTTTTTAGAAATATATAAGGTATTATTTAAAACTTTTATTAAAAACATACTACAAGATAAAAACATAAGGTCAAGTTGAGACAAAAAATTGTGATATGGATCATTTTCTAAAATTTACTGTACAACTTTTTAATATAACATTGAACAGGAAATCAATCTAAATTTTGAGATTTATTCAATTTTTTAATTAACAAATATAGAACCAAGTGCAACTTGTTTAAGATTAAACAATTTAGTTTTCTTAGAAAGTTTATCTTGTAGTTGACAGGTTATTTTTTCCCACTAAAATTTGAATAGCTAGTTTGCAAATACTTTCCACCTAATCCGTGGCGTGCTCGTAGAGTATCCTCTAGCTGGCCAGGTAGCCCGAGTTCGATTCTGTCTGTTGACAATTTCTGAAACAGGATTGCTCATGCTTCGATTATTTTTCATTTTTATTGAAAATATACGCTTATTAATACGCTTGTTTTTTTATGAAAATTTCTTGTTTTTTATGAAAATTTTTTGATTTTTTATGAACATTTCTTGTTTTATTTTTAAAGTGACATTTCTGCTCGCGGAATTACAGGTTACTTGTGTTTTATTTGTGATTTTGTTTTCATAAGACTGTTCACCTTCTTATATTTTAAATACTTGTCTCAAATAATGCATGCTATTTAATTTAAAAAAAGAGAAAGCGTAACAAAATGAATACTTTTTTAATATTTAATTTGTTTTAAATATTAATATGTGTCAAACAATGAAATAGAAAAATGTTTATTATTACAGACTCTGAAATTTACTAAAATGTGCAATTAATCGGCGACATATATCAAAAATATTCAAAACAGAATATTAATTTGGAAAATTTTCCCATACAGAGCATTACTTCTTACTTCTTAGCTAGTATTTGCCTTCAAAAAAATATAAACGATATAAATAAAAATATATATATTTATTCTGATTTATTATGTAAGCTGACGATTTTTTATAAGTATAATTATGTATGTATCATAGATTATATGTCATGTGGGATCAGCAAACAATTTCTAAATTTCTAGTTGGAAATTTTCGCTTTATATTTTTAGAGTGAAAAAAATGTAATATAATTTTTCCATTTTTATTTATCTAAATTTAAATACATTTAGACATTTGATATCAAAATTGTTATTTATAATTTACAGGAAATAATAAATTTTCATTTGAAATTCCATAAAATACATACATGCATTAAAAATATGTAAAGGTAAATAATCACTATAAATAAAAATAAATAAATTAATTAATTAAAATATAGGCATAAACTAGCTTATATTTTCGGTAGTAGAAATTTTATTTTACAATTGAGATAAAATATAAATTTTCATGAAAAAAAAGTTTAATTCTATACACACAACATAAACATAATATTAAACTCCCCCACCCCCCACCAAAAAAAAAATACTCTAACCAAAAGTGTTATTTAGAGGGTCATAATAAATTAGTTATCATAATAGTTAGGAACGCTAAAAAAAGTGCTTATCAGGCGAATTTACTATACTATTCGTGAAACATGGCACTATACAACATTTAGAACAAATTTTGCTACTCATTTCTAATACAGAAAATTTAAAAACATATAAGAAATATATCAAACGCATCAGCCAGCAACGTAGTACTTCGGTGTTTACATGGCAAATGACGTCACAGTCGCTTTCGTCCGCGATGCAGCGTTTTCGCGCCAAGCCAAAAACTGCAGTTTTAAAATTGATTTAGTGAATTATTAAAGCTTCAAATATACATAAAAATAGTATCAATTTTCTTGATTTTTTCTGCTCTTCAATATAAAAGTGAAAAGGAAAATCGTGAAATTTCTCCATTGCGTCCGGGGAAAAGTTAGAATTTGGCGTTCCCCTCCCAATTTTTTATTCTGACAGGCAAAAATGGCGGTGGTAGTACAAAGTTGGCACCCCCTAAATTTCCGCGCTTGGGGCGACCACCCCTTTCGCACGGCGCGCTGATAATCCGTATAAGTCAATCCGGTGTCTATATGTAGAAGATAAGTCGTTCTTTTAAAGTTTGCTTTTGCGACCCTTTCGTTGGATAGGTTGTTTTTTGTTCGCTGGTGCACATCTTATTTCGAAAATTTTCAGATTCTTAAAGAAAATAAAATTAACTATGTTGCGTCGTGAGCTAAAATTTTCATTTTATTTCAAAATTCGTTTAAAAAAACTTATAGGATTATATATACAGGGTTTCCCAGAAGTAATGGGACAAACTTTAAGAGGAGGTAGGGGACATCACAAGGATTCAGAATCGCACAGCAACCGATGGTCGGAAACGTTTTCCTGGCGCGGTAATGAAGACACAAAACACAAAAAAGAAAGGACACAAAGAAGGAAAGAAAAGATGTTTATAATTCTAAGTGCAGCAAAAATGCTAAGACAATGCTTGGAAGTGCTGTGGAACTTGTTATACGCATCGTGGGAGCTGTTGGGAAAGTTCGGGACATTCGTGGTGTTTTTGAGATCATTTAATTATCCATGCGCTTCTAGATGCGCTCCGTGCATCACGGCCCAGGATCATAATTTTGAACACCTGTTTTAATTACGATCGTTGTCTCTTTAACGTTCTTTTTTCTTGGTTTTTTTTTTTTTTGCTGTATTAAAGATAATAAACATTCTTTTTCCCCTTATTCGTGTCCGGTCTTTCTTGTGTTTTGTGTCGTCCCTACCGTGCCAGGAAAGCGTTTCCGACTATGGGTTGCGATGCAATTCTGATTCCTTGTGATGTCTTTTACCCAGTGGCGTAGCTAGCGGGGGGCGGAGGGGGCGGTCCGCCCCGGGTGTCACCCTTTAAGGGGTGACACCCAATCTTTATTTGCAAGTATATATATATATCATCTTATAAAATTTTGGAAAAGAATTCTGGAAAAAAAATGAAATTTACAGCTTATCACACAAAAAAAGATTATTTTTTTTACATGTAGGTACCACATTGATTTATGAGAAGTATGGGATGAATTATGAATTGCCCCTGTAATTTCTTATATAGGAGGTCTGAAGATAAACTAAAAAAGGTTTTGTCATTTCCCATGTTATAGATGCCATGCATTCATTCCTCCTCCCCCCTTTTTTTTCTTAGAGATTAAACTCGCATACAATATAATCCATATTAAAAGATAATTATAATATATACTTTAGTCTGTGTCAGCACCCTTGACTTGATTGAACCTTGACCTTGACCTTGACCTGAAACTATATTGCGTCTCAAAAGTATATTGACAGGTAACTTTTTGAAATAATTGTTCAAAAATGAACCAATAATCACGGAAAAAATTAGTTGGATGTGTCAATCCCGCAACTTTCTTCTATCTCATAAGTACATTTTAATATTAAAAAAAAAAAAAAAAAAAAAAAAAAACGTGGCGACCCCAAAGTTACCCACTATCGAATTTCCTCGAACATTTGACCTAGCCTAATGAGATTCTGGTATCCGAAAAGCCTAAAACGCAAAATTTAATTAATATTCTGAGAAAATGAGCTTAGTAGTGCCTCATGTTGGGTAATTTATACTAAAACCTAATAAGCATCTACTTATGTCAAGACCTAATAGAATCTGAAATTTGATGGAATTTCGTCCATTAGTTCTTGAGATATAGTTATAACAAAAAATTTGCAAAACGTAGCACAACAACACCATATCTTGGACAATTTATGTCAAAACGTAAAAAAGCGTCTAATTATGTTATGGTTTAAAAGAATCTGAAGTTTGATGAAATTCTGTGGCTTAGTTCTTGAGATACAGCTAGTTTAAAAAAAACCGCGTAAAATATAGCACAGTAGCACCATCAGTTGAAGGATTTATAACAAAAAGTAATCATCGTGTAATTATGTTATATGTCATTTTGTAACAAAATCTGAAGTTTGATGAAATTCTGTGCGTTGGTTGTTGAGATATAGCTATCGGAAAAATCGCGCAAAATGCAGCATAGCTGCACCACCTGTTGCAAGGTTAATACAAAAATTTAATCAGCGTCTAATTATGTTATATATTCTAGTGTAACAGAATCTAAAATTTCATGAAGTTCTCTGCATTAGTTCTTGAGATATAGCTAACGCAAAAATCGTGCAAAATGTAGCATAGCAGCGCCACCTATTGGGCAGTTCACACCAAAACCTTATCAGCGGCTATGTATCTCAAGGAATCTGAAGTTTGGTGAAATTCTGTGCATTAGTTCTTCAGATATAGCTATCACGAAAATCATGAAAAACGTGGCATAGCAGCGCCACCTGCTGGCCAATTTACACCAAAACTTAATCAGCGTCTATGTATATCAAGGGGTCACAGAATCTGAAATTTGGTGAAATTCTGTGCATTAGTTCTTGAGATATAGCAATCTTGAAAATCATGAAAAACGTAGTATAGCAGCGCCACCTGCAGGCCAATTTTCACCAAAAACCAATAGGCACTAATTCATATCAAGGTCTAACTGAATATAAAATTTTATTAAATTTCGAGCTTTAGTTCTTCAGGTAGAGAGCCCACAAATTTTTTGTCACATACAGACAGACAGACATTTTCTAAACATAGTCAAAACGTGTTCAGGACGTTTTAAAACGTATAAATCCCTCTAAAACCGGAAGTCGAAAATTTTCATGAATCCAATACTTTCTTCTTGGAAAGATAGAAGAAAGTAAAAATAGTCAAAACGTGTTCAGGACCTTCTAAAACGTATAAATCCGTCGAAAACCGGAAGTCGAAAATTTTCATGAATCCAATACTTTTTTCTTATAAAGATAGAAGAAAGTAAAGAGGGCAATGATAAGAATCGTAGCATAAGTTTATTCCGATAAAGAATACAGTAAAAGTTTACAAAAATTTTGTTAAAAAATCAAAATAGGCTTCTCTATAAATGTACGGATTTTTTTAGTTTTTTTATTTTTAAATTATAACTTTGTATCCATTTCTTTGAATTATCATCTATAAAATCACATCAGGCATGCAAAAAATGTTGAAATTTTATTTGTAATAACGTAGAATTGTGATTGAAAAATATGGCGGATTTGGGGTGTGTGTGTCGGGGGGGGGGGGGGTGACACCATTTACATCCGCCCCGGGTGTCACCCATCCTAGCTACGCCACTGCTTTTACCTCTCATTAAAGTTTGTTCCATTACATCTCGGATACCCTGTGTATATATATATATATATATATTGATTTGTAAAAAGAGATTGGGTGTCACCCTCCCCCCGCTTGCTACGCCACTGTATCTGCAATTATTCGACCGCGGCTCCTGCTTCGCGCTCAACCTGCTGAAATCGAATCGCCCATTTTCCTCTACTGTCCGATTACTCAATATTAAATATTTCAATGTTGTTTCATTTGCTTTGTTTTACATTCTTATTTTTAACATCATATTTTATAATTAAAAATTCAGGTTTAAACAAAGAGGCTGTCTTTTAAAACTTTAAAAAGAGAGAGGGGGCGCTTGTTGTAGATCCCTGTATAAGACAAAGTTCATCCGAATTCGATCTGATCTGAACTGCTGGGCACACAATGACGGGGAAAATGATGGATTACTTCTAATAACGTTCCTCCACATGGTTTATTAGTGAGAAATTACCAGGTTAGGTTATAGGCAAGGGTTGCTTAGATGTTAACTCAACGATAAGGTGTGCTGTGAACCCAAGTTCGAAATCTAGCCCCAGCTAATTTTTACTTTCTTCTATCTTTACAAGAAAGTATTGGATTCATGAAAATTTTCGACTTCTGGTTTTCGACGGATTTATACGTTTTAGAAGGTCCTGAACCGTTTTGACTATTTTTAGAAAATGTCTGTCTCTGAGTCTGTCCGTCTGTCTGCCTGTTTGTCTGTGACAAAAAATTTGCGGGCGCTCTATCTCAAGAACTAATGCTCGAAATTTAATAAAATTTTATATTCAGTTAGACCTTGATATGAATTAGTGCCTATTGGTTTTTGGCGAAAATTGGCCTGTAGGTGGCGCTGCTATACTACGTTTTTCATGATTTTCAAGATTGCTATATCTCAAGAACTAATGCACAGAATTTCACCAAACCTCAGATTCTGTGACCCCTTGATATACATAAACGCTGATTAAGTTTTAGTGTAAATAGGCCAGCAGGTGGCGCTGCTATGCCACGTTTTTCATGATTTCCATGATACCTATATCTCAAGAACTAATGCACAGAATTTCACCAAACTTCAGATTCCGCGATACCTTGAGATACATAGCCGCTGATAAGGTTTTGGTGTGAACTGGCCTATAGGTGGCGCTGCTATGCTACATTATGCACGATTTTTGCGATAGCTATATCTCAAGAACTAATGCAGGGAACTTCATCAAATTTTAGATTCTGTTACACTAGAATATATAACATAATTAGATGCTGATTACATTTTGGTATTAACCTTGCAACAGGTGGTGCAGCTATGCTGCATTTTGCACGATTTTTCCGATGGCTATATCTCAACAACCAACGCACATAATTTCATCAAATTTCAGATTTTGTTACAAAATGACATATAACATAATTACACGATGATTACGTTTTGTTATAAATCCTTCAACTGATGGTGCTGCTGTGCTATATTTTACACGGTTTTTTTAAACTAGCTATATCTCAAGAACTAATGCACAGAATTTCATCAAACTTCAGATTCTTTTACATAGTAACATAATTAGACGCTTTTTTACGTTTTGGCATAAATTGTCCAAGATATGGTGTTGCTGTGCTACGTTTTGCAAATTTTTTGTTATAACTATATCTCAAGAACTAATGGACGAAATTCCATCAAATTTCAGATTCTGTTAGGTCTTGACATAAATAGATACTTATTAGGTTTTAGTATAAATTACCCAACATGAGGCACTACTAAGCTCATTTTCTCAGAATATTAATTAAATTTTGCGTTTTAGGCTTTTCGGATACGAGAATCTCGCTCGATTAGGCTAGGTCAAATGTTCGAGGAAATTCGATAGTGGGTAACTTTGGGGTCACCACTTTTTTTTTCTTTTAATTATTAAAATGTACTATGAGATAGAAGAAAGTTTTGGGATTGACACATCCAACTAGTTTATTCTTGTTGCGATATCGCATTAATTGTGTTCACGTCTGTTTTAATATGTATATGTAAAAATTTAATAATTAATGAAATAAATTCAGAATATTTATATGTTCTTTCAAATTATAAAATTAAATTAAACGTTGCGAAGATCATCAAATGTTGCATAGACTCACAAAGCTGACTTATTCGCAGCAGAATAATGTATTTTGAGATATATTATCACATCTATGTTTGCTCCGTCTTCTATTTTTACCGCCATGCGAGCATATATATGCTTGTCGACATATCAATATTATAAAGGCCAAACGTATCTGTGCGTAACGCATACGTCATTTTGCGAATGGCAACACCTTTCCCTGCAATTTCAGTTTTGCAATTTTTGGCTACTGTAAATTTTACACTTTTAAACATCGCACATTTAAAATTTTTACACTGTCGGATAGAGAAAAAATGCTCTTTGAAATGCAATTTGTTTGAAAGCTGTATCTTAATTTATTTTTGAGATATGCATTATTTTAATAGTTTTTGGTACCAATTTTGTAATTGTGGTAACAAAATCACTCCATTTTTTGTTAAAATTGAAGAGGAAAAATAGAAATTAAAATGCGCAACACTTTTCCATGCAATTTTCGTTACTGCAAAATTTACACTTCTAAACATTGTACCTTTTAAATTTTTACACCGTCGTAGAGAAAAAAAATGTACTTTCAAAGGCAATTTGTTTCAAAGCTGTATCGCAATTTATTTTTGAGATATTAATTTTTTAATAATTTTTAGTACCAATTTTATAATTATGGCAACAGAATCATTCCATTTTCTCTTAAAACTGAAAAAAAAATAGACATTAAAATGCGTATACTATTTCAAAAATATCGTCTGTTATAAAGTCCGGTGAATTTCGGTCTTATTCCGTTTAATAATTTGGATAAATTGATTTTTATCTTAGTTTGTTAATTTTAGCTTAAAATAATATTTGTTTGAAAGTTAGACTGACCGTAATATAAGATGCATTTTTTTACTGTAACTAATTTTGTAGATTTATTATAAATCAGTGAAATAGTTCTTTCTTAAAGATTTTCTTTCGTCGAATTTCGACGGGTTCCACCTCGTACCAATAATGATCAAAATATTCGAACTTTCACCTACATGTTTCAAATGGGTTGTCATTCACCAGAGAATTTCGACGTTTTCCAATTTTGGTCTTTCACAGTAACATACATATATATTGTATAATTTGCTAATTTAAAATATTTTAACATTATAAATATTATCCATATCTAACATGCTTAAATGTTCTAATTTTGTGAATTATCTCCGTAAACTGAGTCATATAATTTATAAGTAACTGCTCTAAAATATTTCACCAATCACTGCATATTTTTTTTTAATTAGCAGGAAAACGCACTTTTAAAAAATACGTAATTCGATTCATTAAAATGCTGCAAAATAATACGTTGGGATATATTTACATATACAAAACAACTTTATCTATATAATATCTTCTAATTATAGACCACCTTTTTTTTTTTATTATTCGACAAATTTCTGCGTAGGTTTTTTGGAATGTATAATGATTAACTGCTATTTTAGTTTCTTCAGTGACTTAACTTTCTTTATGGAGGCCTTTTTTATTTGGATAAGTATAACTTATTTCATTTATACAATATAGCATAATATTTATACAGAATACAATAATATTAATACAAAATAGAGTAATATTTATAAGGATATATATTTTTTATGGTTTAAAAAATATCAATTGTGTACAAAAAAATTACAGAGGAACTGATAATAAAGATCAGCTATTCTTTATTAACTGACATAAAAATGAAAAAAAAATTGAAAGTAAACATAAAATCACCAACGAGGATACCACACTGATAGATATGTTCAGTAACTCAGAGCTTTAAACCACTGTTTCAAGTTCAGTCGTAGACATCTTCCTTCAAAAATTGAGAGATGAAAAATGGAGTATGCGAATAATTAAAGAAATGGGAATTTCACCACAAGATTAAAAATCATTGGTGGATTTTTTTTTTTTTTACTTTTTTACAGGCAGATTATGAAACAAAAAGGGAATTTTCTCTGAAGCATACAAATCTTATTAGCTTCATTTAAAACAGATTATATATTAGTGAAAAAAAATGATCATGCCGCGTCTCAGAAAAAGAGTAAAAAACTTAAACCAAACAATTTAATTTAAAAGTAACTTTACTGATCTCAAAATATACTGCACATAGAAACATAAAAATTTGCGAATATTATTAAACTGTAGATATGACTGTTTCTAAAAAATAGAACAATATGAGCTATATTTATTACGTTATTAAATGGGAGCTTTTCGTATTTCCTTTGATCTCGAGTAAGGGTCATTCCATGTCAATTCAACCAATTTTTCCCCCATTTGTAACCTGACTAACAGGGATTTTGATGAAACTTTCTGTGCACACTAATTCTATCATGAAATGATTCCATCAGGAATTTTTCCTTCCCAGACCTCATAGTTTGAGAGATATGGGGGGTCCAATTCTTGAGTTTTTCTCAAATCGCACATTTCTGAGTCTGTATTTTGAGATTGCAGTTCCATCTTCAAAAAATTGTTTCTCTGGATCTAAAACATGAATCATTCTAAAAATATCACTATAAGAAGATAAAAAGATGCAGATTTTAATAAAAAATATTTAAAAAATTTACTTGTAATATTTAGGATAAAAAAAGTCAGCCAAAGTTGAGAGTTATGGTTATTTTTCCAAATTTTTGTGACTTCACGAAAAAGGCTGTACACAAAAAGGCAAATTAAATTTCCAATTTCTTTTTGTTTTAAATAAAAGTTTACACTTTGAGCTTTCTATCTATGAAATAAAAATGATGTGTTTCGCATGGATTATGCAAAAATTTTGGGTACTTTCTAGGCCTGGGCCTTAAATCGATTTATCTCTTAAATCGATTTAAAGCTTACATCGGAAATCGCGATTTAGTCAGTTTCTTAAATCGATACATCGGAAATCGCGATCTAGCCATTGCTATACATCGCGATTTAGCCATCGCCTTACATCGCGATTTAGCCATTATCTTACACCGCGATTTAGTCAGTCTTAAATCGTGATTTAGCCATTGGTTTTAAATCGATTTCAAATAACGATTCAGAGTTAACATCAGAAAATTGAGTTATCTACTTTGGTGTATATACTGCTTGCATGTCAAACTAGTGTTAAATCGATTTAAGCAAACTTTGCAAGCCTCAATGCTTTCTCATTTAGGAAAAAGGTGATGTAAGAAAAATATGATTTAGGGAAAACAGAGCAAGTTGGTGTTAAATCGATTTAAAGGATCCGATTTAAACACACATCACAAACCTCAGTGTTTTCGATTTAAGAAAAAGGCAATTTAAGAAAAAGACTATTTAGGAAAAACATTGAAAGCTGGTGCTAAATTGATATAGTAGGATTTGATTTAAAATTAGCAGCAGTCACTTGCCATGTGGATATTAAAAATGTAAAAGTGGCAATTAAAAAATTTCCTTCGTTTGCCACCCTTGTCATTTGCCAAGTGGTGGTTAAAAAAATCCATTTTCGGTCGCCCAGTGAAATGCTGTTTTTTTCATAGAAGTATGGATCTCTACATTGATTACATCTAATTGGAAAAGTGTTTTCTTCTTTTTCCTACTGGATGCAAACAGATTTCAATGACATAGCTGTATTTTCAATATTTTGGTTTTTTGCAGAGTTCTTTTACTGTGTTCAGTTTGATTATTTTTTCGAGAAATGCAGTTTCATTTAGCAAAAATATATTCATCGGCATTGATTCCACACACATTTCAAGTAATTTGTTGGCTATCGATCACCATTATAGTCGTCACTCGCCAAGTGGCGATTTAATAGATCTATTTTCAATCGCCAAGTGAAATGCAGTTTTTTTCATGGAAGTATGCATCTTCACATTAATTACATGTAATTAGAAAAGTGGTTATTTCTTTTTCCTACTGGATGCAAACAGATTTCAATGACATGGCTGTATTTTCAATATTTCGTTTTCTTTGCCGCATTCTTTTATCTATTTCAGTTGAATGTTTTTTTCAAGAAATACAGTTTTATTTTGCAAAATATATTTATCAGATTTGATTCCATATGCATTTCAAGTAATTTATTGGTCATTGATCGCCACTCTAGTCATCAGTCGCCAAGTGGCGACTTAAAATAATAATTACTGATCGCCAAGTGAAATACAGTTTTTTTCATCAAAATATGCATATCTACATTGATTACGTCTAATTAGAGAACTGATTAATTCTTTTTTCTATTGGATGCAAGCAGATTTCAATGACGTTTTTGTATTTTCAGTATTGTGGGGGTTTTTTGCCATGTGCTTTTAGTATATTCAGTTTGATTATTTTTTTAAGAAATATAGCTTTATTCTGGAAAATATATTTATCAGCTTTGATTCTACGTGCATTTCAAATAACTTATTCCTTTTTTCACACTGGGTGCAAATGGATTTCAAGGGCATTTCAGTACCTTCAATTTTCGACTTCTGTTGCATGCTCAGCTCTTTGATTATTTTTTTCCCAAGAAAATACTGTTTAATGATGCGAAATACACTCACCAGTATAGATGCCAACTGTATTATTACGTTGGTAGTATAAATTTGGCGCCTTCTAAATTCCCGCGCCGGGGCGACCGCTCCCTTCGTCCCCCCCTCCCGCCCTTCTGCACGGCGCTACCCTCTCAGAAATGTATGCTGTATCTCAGCCCCCTCTGAAATAAGTCTACATATGCTACTGCTAGCATAGATGTCAACTGCATGTGATGTGTGTAGTGTATTACTAACACATTTATTAAGGGGGTCCCTCCCCCGGAAATTCTGTGTTTTTAATGGTGAAAATGTGCAATTTCTCTCCCCCCCCCCTCGGAGCCACAGAAATACCTCCCGGAGAAAAGTGTCTGAATTCAACATTGCGTTTATTTATTAAAATCCAAAAAACAATGTTTTTTTTTATTAATTCACTATTTATGCCTGGGGGGGGGCGGGGAAAGGAGCAAGTTTAAAGTTAAAATTCAAATTTGCAGGTCTGAGCCTTAAATCGTCTTAACGCTTACATAGGAAATCCGATTTAACTATTGGTCTTGAATAGATACATCGAACGTCGCGATGTAGCAAAACGATGTAGCCTTGATTTAACGCTTACATCGGAAATCCGATTTAAATATTGGTTTTCAATAGATACATCGGACGTCGCGATTTAGCCAGTTCTTAAATCGCGATGTAGCAAAACGATGTAGCCTTGCCTCAATGCTTTCCGATTTAGGAAAAAGGCGATGTAAGAAAAATACGATTTAGGGAAAACAGAGCAAGTTTGTGTTAAATCGATTTAGCAGGTCAGGACAGGACCGAAGCTAGAAGTGAATAATAGGTTCCGGGGGGGGGGGGGCTCGAGAAAATGTAGGGGGTGCTTATTTGTTTTTTATCTTTCTTTGACACAGAAAGAAAAATTAGTGCATATTCACATTGTAGATACTATGTTTCTCATTAAACTTTTGTAATAACTTCATTTTATGCTAAAAAAGTACATGATGATGACAATTTTGAGCCTATAACTGGTGAAAAATTAAACATGTTAGCTTCATATGTACAAATAGGATGAGGAAGTGCTGAAACGCTTATTTTAGATACAATTTAGTAATTCTGCAAAACTGTGAAAGGGTCTCAAAACTAAATTAGATTTTTGAACAGAATTTCATTTGGATTTTCGGAACAGAAATTCATTGAGTGACCTTGGAATCTTTTTCAGGGGGGGGGGGGTCAAAATATTTTAGACGGGCTGAGCCGCCCATAGCGCCCCCTATGTGTTAAATCGATGTAGCAGGATTTGATTCAATACAATAAAAATTAGCGGCCGACACTTGCCATGCGGTAATTAAAGATATAAAAATGGCGATAATTTTTTTTTTTTCGATCGCCAAGTGAAATGCAGATTTTTTCATGGAAATACGCATCTCTACATTGATTACATTTGATTAGAAAAGTGGTTATTTCTTTTCTCTACTGGATGCAAACAGATTTCAATAATTTAGCTGTATTTTCAATACCGGGAGCAGAATCAGCGCAACGCTGCGACAAACTATTTTTTAACTTTTAAAAATTTAGCAAAAATTAAAAAAATTCTGTTCTAAATCCAAAATTTCGGACATAAAATGCATCGCGAATTTCGATAGTCTTCGAGAAAAAATCAATTTCGTTATATATCGCGAAAAACACGCGAATTTCGTTCAAAGATCGTGAAAAAACGGTATATTTCGTCAAAAAATCACGAAAAAAGGCAAATTTCTTCAAAAGATCACGAAAAAAGCGGCAAGTTTCTTCAAAACATCGCAAAAAAGGCAAACTTCTTCAAAAGATCACGAAAAAACGGCAGTTTTTGTCAAAAAATCAAGAAAAAAACGAGAAATTTTATGAATAAATTACAAAAAAACCCGGCTAATTTCGACAAAAAATCACGAAAAACGGCAAATTTCTTTAAAAAATCACGAAAAAAACGGCCAATTTCTTCAAAAGATCGCGTAAAAACGGCAATTTTCGTAAAAGATCACGGAATAACGGCGAATTTCTTCAAAAAATCGCGAAAAACGGCTAATTTCTTCAAAAAATTACGAGAAGACGGAAATTTTCGTTAAAAATCCAAAAAACTACAAATTTCGTAAAAAAGATCACGAAAAAACGGCAAATTTCTTCTAAAAGTCGCGAAAAAACGGCAAATTTCTTCAGGAGATCGCGGAAAAACGGCAAATTTCTCCAGGAGATCGCGAAAAAACGGCACATTTCTTCAGGAGATCGCGAAAAAACGGCAAATTTCTTCAGGAGATCGCGAAAAAACGGCAAATTTCTTCAGGAGATCGCGAAAAAACGGCAAATTTCTTCAGCAGATCGCGAAAAAAAACCAGCAGGTTTCGTCAAAGGGGACTCCCCCCCCTCTTTTGGACAATGTATGAGGTGTTAAAAATTATGAGAACAAAGACAACTTCTTTTAAAAATATACTTTTCTTTTGTCTATCACAAATACTTAGGAGGTTTGAATGCATATAATGTAATGCGAGGGATTGGTCTACAAACTGCAGAAAAAATTTCTGCTGCTGGGTTTTCAATATTTTCGTTTTTTGTCATGTTCTTTTAGTGTGGTCAGTTGGAATTATTTTTCCAAGAAATAAAAGTTTTATTTTGGAAAATATATTAATTCATCAGGTTTGATTTTACATGAATTTCAAGTAAATTTATTGGACATCGATCGCCACCTTAGTCGTCACTCACCAAGTAGCGATTAAAAAATCTATTTTCAATCGCCAAGTGAAATGCAGTTTTTTTCATGGAAACATGCATCTTTACATTGATTACATCTAATTAAAAAAGTGGTTATTTCTTTTTCCTACTGGATGCAAACAGATTTCAATGACATAGCTGTATTTTCAATATTTCGGTTTTTTGCCGAGTTCTTTTATCGTGTTCAGTTGGATTATTTTTTTAAGAAATACAGTTTTATTTTGGCAAAATATATTTATCAGCTTTGATTCCGCATGCATTTCAAGTAATTTGCTCGTCATCTATCACCACTCTGTCATCACTCGCCAAGTGACGACTTAAAATAATAATTATTGATCACCAAGTGAAATACAGTTTTTTTCATCAAAATATGCATATCTACATTGATTACACCTAATTAGAGAACTGGTTAATTCTTTTTTCTATTGGATGCAAGCAGATTTCGATGACATTTTTGTATTTTCAATATTGCAGGGATTTTTTGCCATGTGCTTTTAGTATATTCAGTTTGATTTTTTTTTCAAGAAATATAGCTTTATTCTGGAAAATATATTCATCAGCTTTGATCCCACCTGCATTTCAAATAATTTATTTCTTTTTTCACACTGGATGCAAATGAAATTCAAGGACATTTCAGTATCTTCAATATTCAATTTCTGTTGCATGCTCAGCTCTTTGATTATTCCCCCCCCCCAAGATACACTATTTAATGATGCGAAATAACTGTATACTATATAGCACAAGAAAGGATAAAGGGGGGGGGGGGTTAATAAATACTGTATTTTGTCTCTATAAATAAAAAAAACTGGTTTTCATAGTCTAAAAGTAAAATCGCTAAATCGCGATTTAGCCCTAAATCGCGATGTAGGATGGGTGATAAATCGATTTAAGAAATTCCTACATCGGCCCAGTGCTAGTACTTTCCAATTAGCCGGATAAGTGCTTTATTTTTATATATGACATATGCACTCAAAAAAGCAAATGAAATTTCCAATTTCTTTTTGTTTTAAATAAAAGTTTACACTTTGGGCTTTCTATCTATGAAATAAAAATGATGTCTTTCGCATGGCTTATGCAAAATTTTGGGTACTTTCCAATTAGCCAGATAAGTGCTTTATTTTTACATATTACATATGCACACCAAAAAGCAAATGAAATTTCCAATTCCTTTTTGATTTAAATACAAGTTTAAACTTTGGGCTTTCTATTTGGGAAATAAAAATGATGTCTTTTGCATGGCTTATCCAAAATTTTTGGGTACTTTCCAATTGGCCGGATGCATGTTTTATTTTTACATATGTACAGATCTATATAAATACAGATGTATTATACATGTACATATGTATGTATATATACAGTATATTGATATATATATGTATAAAACTGGTGCGCGTCTAACCGAAATGTACCAATTTTTGCCTTGTCCTGAAAATTTGCACCAATTAAGGGAGAAAAAAATCTGACTAAGTTTAGCTGTGTTACTTAAATAATTAGTGAAGTTTCTATGAGTTATTGAATTTAATGTTATTTGATACAAAAACAAATTGGAAATTTCATTTGTCTTTTTGTGTAGAGACTTTTTCAAGTCACAAAATTTCGGAAAAATAATCATAATTTTCAACTTTGGTTTACTTTTTCAGCCGTATATAAATCTCTATTAACTGCCCTAATTGCTTTTTTCACTTGCTTTTTATGCCGCTTAAATGGATCTGCAAATTTATATTGATAAAATTCATATTTCATTAAGAGCCAAATTCTGTGATGCTCACATATATTAATCAAACGATTTTCACTTAATTTTTGTCTTATAAATGCAATAGTCCTAACTAATAAAAGTTCTTTTTCTGAATAACAGAGATTATTAATGTAGTCTATTTCTCTTTTATTTGTATAGCTGGTTTTGTGACATCCTAAACCAGTTAATATTACAATACTGCAAGCCTGAAGACTAGTAGAAGGTTTAATATCAGGCTCCATATTAAAACAATAAAGTAAAAAAATATTTATCACAAACTATAAAATATGTAACAATCAAAATATATTTTTAGTAGCACAGTAAAAGTTAGATCATTCTTCTATGATAAGAAACAACACAATGACAATAATTTGATTAAAATGATTTCAAAACATCTGCTTTCACTACGAACATTACCCTGCCTTTATCAGAAGTTCAGAAAGTGTTTATACAAGGCAGGTGCAATTAAATCTTTTAGACTATAGAAACAAATTTATGTTCTGTTAAACATTTGTGTATTTAAACTTGCCAATATAAATATTTAAACTGATTAAAATTAACCAAGGAAAGGAAATACAAGGTTTTGAACAATTTTAAACACAAATAATTAATATATAAGCATTCGAAAGAAAGAATGAAAATGTGAGAAGAAAAAATTATTTATTTTATACTGTACAAAAAAAAAAAAAAAAAAAAAAAAAAAAAAAAAAAAAAAAAATCTGTTTTGAGTTTAATTATTAAATAAAAGTAAGAGATTCTTTAGATTAGCAAAAAATGCCCATTATTAAATAACTAAATGAAATATATGGACTATTCACTAAATTGAATGGGGAAACATATTACAGTCAGATTTTTTTTTATCAGAAAAAACAAAGCCTAAACTTTACTTTGCAAATAAAAAAAAAACATGCATCAAATAACATTAAATTCAATAACTCATAGAAATTCCGGTAATTATTTAAGTACCACAGCTAAACTTAGTCAGATTTTTCCCTCTTAATTGGTGCAGATTCTCAAAACAAGGCAAAATCTGGTACTTTTCGGTTAGAGGGGCACCAGTGTGATACACATATATATCAATATACTGTATATATATACATACATATGTACATGTATAATACATCTGTATTTATATAGATCTATACATATCTACATATGTAAAAATAAAACACGCATCTGGCTAATTGGAAAGTACCCAAAATTTTTGGATAAGCCATGCGAAAGACATCATTTTTATTTCACAGATAAAAAGCCAAAAGTGTAAACTTTTATTTAAAACAAAAAGAAATTGGAAATTTCATTTGATTTTTTTGTGTACATATGTAATATGTGAAAATAAAACATGCATACGGCTAATTGGAAATTACCCAAAATTTTTGCATAAGCCATGCGAAACACATCATTTTTATTTCACAGATAGAAAGCCCAAAGTGTAAACTTTTATTTAAAACAAAAAGAAATTGGAAATTTCATTTGATTTTTTGTGTGCATATGTAATATGTAAAAATAAAACATGCATCCGGCTAATTGGAAAGTACCCAAAATTTTTGCATAAGCCATGCGAAACACATCATTTTTATTTCATAGATAGAAAGCCCAAAGTGTAAACTTTTATTTAAAACAAAAAGAAACTGGAAATTTAATTTGCCTTTTTGTGTACAGCCGTTTTCGTGAAGTCACAAAAATTTGGAAAAATAACCATAACTCTCAACTTTGGCTGACTTTTTTTATCCTAAATATTACAAGTAATTTTTTTAAATATTTTTTATTAAAATCTGAATCTTTTTATCTTCTTACAGTGATATTTTTAGGATGATTCATGTTTTAGATCCAGAGAAACAATTTTTTGAAGATGGAACTGCAATCTCAAAATACAGACTCAGAAATGTGCAATTTGAGAAAAACCCAAGAATTGGACCCCCCATATCTCACAAACTATGAAGTCTAGAAAGGCAAAATTTCTGATGGAATCATTTCATGATAGAATTAGTGTGTACACAAAGTTTCATCAAAATCCCTGAGGGTCGGGTTACAAGGTCTGGTTGAATTGACATGGAATGACCCGTAAGCTAATGAGTTCTGCCGTTCTACAACCTCTTTTGGATTTGACGCTTAGACTGCTTAGCTCAAGAATTCTATCATCTATCATGATATAAATGTAAATATATAACATTGGTGCCTGGCTAAGAGAAAATTACCGAAATTTTTATAATGCATATCACTCACACGTATCTCTGCAACCTCTCATCATAACAAGTAAACCCTTGATGTTCGATCTATAGCAGAAAGCCATGACAATCTTTAATAATTTACTCATTTGGAAATATTTCATAAAATAATAGCACATCTGTAAATCTGATGCATTTTATGCTTCTAGTAGAACTCAGAGATATGTAACACTTATCATATTGCATATTGTTAAAGTCTGAGTTTTCCCGTCATAGTCGTTTTGGAAAAGTGACATACACTAGGTTCTGATCCTTCTTTGCATGATCACAAGCCATAACAGCATCATGTTTGTCGAAACCAGTTTCCTTGAAACTTGGAATAAAGTTCTTTACATAGCTTAGGTTGTTTTTAGGCCAAAAATATTTGTTTTACATCACATACACAAAAAATGATTCACATCATTGAATTTATAATCTTAGATTTAAAAAATTTTTTATAGAGAATTTTTTGTTCACAATATATACACAAAAGGTTTTCCAGTAAAGTGAATTAAGAAATGCTTGCCTAAATCACTCTTACGAGAGAATTCATTATAACATTACTAACAAACCAATTATTTCTCCTTAATATGAATTAACATATGCTTTGTTAAATCACCATTTCGTAAGAATTTCTTGTTGCATACCTCACAAACAAAAGATTTTTCACCAGTATGAATTAACAGATGCCTTTTTTAAATCACTCTTTTGTAAGAATGTCTTGCTGCATAGCTCACAAGCAATAAGTTTTTCACCAGTATGAATAAATAGATGTCTTCTTAAGCTACTCAATTGAGAAAATGCCTTGTTGCATATCTCACATGCAAACGGTTTCTCACCAGTATGAATTAACAGGTGTGTTCTTAAATGACACTTATGAGAGAAATTTTTGTTGCATATCTCACACACAAAGGGTTTTTCACCCGTATGAATTAACAAATGCTTGGTTAAACTGCTAGTTTGTGAGAATTTCTTGTTGCATATCTCACACACAAAAGGTTTTTTTACCGGTGTGAATTAAAAAGTGTCTATTTAAATCACTCTTACTTGAGAATTTTTTGTAGCATATCTCACACACAAAAGGTTTTTCACCCGTATGAATTAACAAATGCTTGGTTAAACTGCTAGTTTGTGAGAATTTCTTGTTGCATATCTCACACACAAAAGGTTTTTCACCAGTGTGAGTTAATATATGCTTGCTTAGATTGCCTTTTTGAGTAAATTTCTTTTTGCATATCTCACATACAAAAGGTTTTTCACCCGTATGAATTAACAAATGCTTGGTTAAACTGCTAGTTTGTGAGAATTTCTTGTTGCATATCTCACACACAAAAGGTTTTTCACCAGTATGTGTTAATAGATGCTGGCTTAGAAAGGGTTTTTGAGAAAATTTCTTGTTGCATATTTCACAAACAAAAAGTTTTTCACCAGTATGAGTTAATAGATGCTTGCTTAGATTGCTTTTTTTAGTAAATTTCTTTTTGCATATCTCACATACAAAAGGTTTTCCACCAGTATGAATAAACAGATGTGTGCTTAAAGTACTCTTTTGTGAAAATTTTTTGTTGCATATCTCACACACAAAAGGTTTTTCACCAGTATGAATTAATAGATGCCTGTTTAAATCACCTTTTTGTGAAAATTTTTTGTTGCATATATCACACAAAAACGATTTTTCGTCAGTATTATTTAACAGATGACTGCTTAAATTACTTTTTTGAGAGAAATTCTTGCATACCTCATGAACAAATGATTTTCCTTCCGGATAATCAGAAGTTGTTTGCCCTGAAAACTTTTGTAAAGAAATATTTTTCGCCATATTTTACACGTTAGAGATCGCTTAGACACTCCTAAGTTAAGAAATGTGTACTTAAATAACTCTTCTGAGAAAATTCTTTATTGCATATCTCACATATAAAATGCTTCTTACCAGTGTGAGTGTAGAGATTACCTATTAAATTACTCCTCTGAGAAAAAAAAATTCTGAACTTCACAAATAAGTCTTTCCTTGCTGATGGTCAAAAGTTCTTTTTCCAGAAAACTCTTGTGAAGAAATGTTTTTCTGCATATTTTCTACTTTAAAGACTCCTTTGATTGATACGACTTTTTATCTGCATTTATGGCTTTATGCATCTACAAGAAATAAAAGATAATCATCACTTTTTATGATTCATTAAAAAGCAACTTATGGAAAAATGAACTTACAAGGAAGGTCTCCATACGGGCATACTCAGAAAAATCTGAAAAAAAATACACAATGTTCTTCTCATATAGTTATATATGTTTATAAAAAAATTTCGGCGGAACCTCCTTATAACGTCCGTAAAAAAATAATAAAAATTTCGTTTATTTGGCGATTTATCTCCGGTTGGAGAAAAACCAAATTTTGAAAAATACGCTTTTACGCTTCGAATACTTTTTAAAGAAAAAACTTTCTATGTTCAATTTATTTAAATAAGTTTAGTTTAAGTAATTTTAGTTTTGCATTTTTACTTTACTTTAAGTGTAATTTTGTCATATACGTTTATATGTACTTATAACAAAATGAAATTAATACATTTTATTATTTAAAACACAATTTAAATTGATTAAAATTGTTCCAAATTGAAAAATACACTGTTAAAAATCTGTTGCATTTTGTTGCAACGCACTCCCTTGCTTGTATAGAAAACGGTTACTTGGCCGTGAAATGTAGCTTTCTCATTGGTTGGAATAGAGATATTATATACAAGTGGTGGAGTGCGTTGCAACAAAATGCAGCAGACTTTTAACAGTGTATGACAAGGTCAATTCACCGTGCTATGGAGCATTCTCATTGGTCAGAAGAGACATATTCTATAAAAGTAGTGGAATGACGTTGCAGTAAATGCTGCAGATTTTTAACAATGAAGTCAATTAAAATCAATTTTCAGAATTGTTAAAATCGTTTGCTTTTGGCGAGGAAATACACTGCTCGCCAAATCCCGCGCCGCTTTTAGTTTTTCACGCCAATTATTCCAAACTATTTTATTTTTTTTACATATCTAATAATATAATTCCGCCGCTAATTTTCACTGATCCTTTATAACCTACATGAGTAGTTTAATCCGTATTTTTTTCGAAAAATTCTGAGTATGCCCCCAATGGAGACCTTCCTTGTTAAATTAAAATTTATCAACAATGCAGAAAACAAAATTTAAATAAATATTTCAATTAAAAACTATTAAAAACTACTATAGACTGTTAATTAAAAAGGTGTCAGATTTATTTCTTAATTGGCAAGGATTCTTAAGGATAAACTATAACTAAAATGACAATAAATAAAGGTACAATAAACAGAATGAATAGCTACTATCATAAAAATTAATGATTTTTCAAAAATAAAAATAAATAAAAATTAAAATTGAGAAGTAAATATTTGAAATAAAAAATCAAACAAATACTTATAAACAAATCATTTATAAGTAAAGGCATTTTAAATAGCATGTGTAATTAATTAGAACAAATTAGGAAGAAATTTCTATAATTTCAATTTTAAGGAAACAATCAAGTATTTTTTGAGTAATAAGGCAGAAAGAAATTACTTTTTGGTAGGAGAATTTTAATATTAAAAGTATTTAAATTCTGGTCCATTCAGCCTTAAGATCTGCTGTAAGAAACAAATAAAGACATAAAAAATTATCAGAGACATTTTGCTCATTACTTCATAAATGGATTTTAAGAAAAAATAAGTAAATATAACGGTAAGGTCATAATCAAAGGACTGTGTCTGAAAAGAACTTCAAACAAAACTACAGTCAAGGATCGATAATCCGCGTTACTTTACAAATGTAAACAATGAAATAAACAGTTAAGAAAATTTAAAAATATGTGATCCAAAAATGACTTTTTAGAACAAATAATAAAATAACTGAAAAAATCTATATTAATAAAATAACAAATCGCTCTGTGTGTGTGTGTGTCTGCGATAGTTAGCGAAAACTACGGTACGTACGAAGCTCAAAATTTTTCTGAGAGTAGCCCAATATCTCTCCTGATGCACCTGACGCTCACAATTTCAAAATTCTATTTATTAACTGAGTAATTAATTAAATTCCAAACCTCACTCTCATAAAAAATCGCTTTTTTTAGCTTTTTTTCCTTTTCATTCTCTTATGGTTGGTTGGTTGCATAAAATTTTCGCAGAAATAATTTTAAAAACTGAGACTGACCTTTAAAATTCATAGACTGGCAAACTGTCAGTTTAAATGAGGATTTTTTTTTTTTTTTTTTTTTTTATTACAGCTGCTGTACGCCATGGAGGAAAAAGATAGATGGTGGCGAAGTAAACCGAAAAAAAGAAAGGTTTGCAAGAAGAAACCATTTATCGCTGAAATTTTAATGTCTCAAAATAAAGCACAAGGAAGGAATTTTGTATTAATAAGACGGATTGGAAGAAATGAATTACAGCTGAAGCATATTTTACGAAGAAATCGTAATTTTTTTTAAATGTTTTTTCTATTATATTATTTATTAAAATAAATGTTTTCTTTTAAAATAATTGAAATTGGAAAATTAAAAATAATTAAATGTCAAAACAAAATTAAATAAAATATTGAAAACTTATGATTTGAAGTAAAAAATTGTATTACTAAAAGTTTTCTCTTTTTTTTCAGAAATTTTTAATACTTTATAACGTAGATGAAAAATGTTTATGATTTAACAATATATTTATAATTCCATGTCAATATATAAAATATAGTGATGAAAAGATTCTTTTAAAATCATGCATGAACACTTAAATAATAATATTAATCTAAAATCTAGATTTCAGAGTGCAGACGATTTTAAGACATTAATGAAAGAATGTTGATTTTTCAAGCAAAGTCTTAAATGATGCTTCTATATTGATATTTCAAAGTCATATGATAAAAATAATCAAATAATTCTTGCCTATGATTGATCTAATTGTATCTTTCATGCATTCTGCTCGTGTATTACAGGCAATAATGGCACAAAACGTTATTTTTTAAACGAAATTTTAGTCATCTATTCAATAACAGTTTAAAAGGTAAAAAACAAAAACAAAGAAATACTGGTTTAAACCAGTTTGAATTGATCGGAGTTTCAAAGCACATGGTTTTGTTGGTGCTTATTTGGACTTAATGTCGCGGATTTTAGAGTTACATTCTTTGCGTCACCCCAAGACATTATACTGCCAGTCTATTAATTTCTTTTCACTATATGGTTGTACACATATTTTTGGCATTTCGAACATTAGAATGTATGAGTCATTAGCTGTGTTGCTGTAAAAAACATTACACAACACTTTTCTATGAATTTATTTTTTTAATCTTTGATTAAATTTAAATGTGTTCTATTTAATTTAAAATTGTAATATGGCTTTAATTTGTTTTTAAAACAAAAATAAAATAGCTGTTTGGCGTACAAGTGTTTGTATCCGCAAACGACTCATTCACCATAATAAATTATCAAATAGCTAAGTAAATTATCTATCAGAAATATCCATAAAAAGAATAGTAACAAAACTGATTATAACCTTAATGTTTAGAGTAATTTAAACATAACCCGATTCCAACCAGAAAAAAAAAAAAAAAAAAAAAAAAAAAAAAAAAAAAAAAACAGACCACACTCCGATTCGTGATACACAAAATTTCCGTGAGTATAAACCCGACCCTGACCTAAAAATTCTGTTTGGGAAAATCTATGGATTTGATAACTGACCCGAACCAAATCTGAATCCCGCAAAAATGTTCAAGTGAAGCATAACCCGATTCAAACAAGGAAAAATAATTTTCGTGGGCATGAAATCTGACCCGAACCTAAATAATTTCTTTAAAAAAACCCGAAATATGACTCGAACGAAATCTAAAACCGATAAAAATATTACAGAGAACTATAACCCGATCCCAGAAAGACAAAATACTTTCCATGGTCATAAACCCGACTCAAACCTAAAAAACTTCGTTTGAAAAATCCTGAACTTTGACCCAAACCACATCTAAATCTGACCAAAGTATTCGAAAGAACCATAACCGGATTCGAGTAAGACAAAATAATTTCCGTGGACATGAACCCGATACGAACCTAAAACTCCTATTCAAAAAAATACCTGAATTTGAATCGAACCAAATCTGAATCTGACAAAACTATTTCAAACAAACGCAACCGGATCCAAACAAGACAAAATATTTCCATGGACATGAACACAATCCGAACCCAAAAAATTTCTTTGAAAAAATCGCGAACTGAACAAAATCTGAACTTGGCAGAAATATTCCAGTGAAGCATGTCCTTATTCGAATAAGACAGAATTATTTCCGTGAACATGCAAGAAGACCCGAACTCAACAGTTATATTTGAAGAAAAAACTCGAAATCTGAATTGAACCAAATCTGGACCTGACAAAAATATTCCAAAGAACTATAACCCAATCCAAGCAAGACGAAATAATTTCTATGGACATAAACCCAACTCGAACCTAAAAAATTCGATTTGAAAAAAACTGAAATTTGACCCAAACCACATCTAAATTCGACCAAAATATTCGAAAGAATCATAACTGGATTCGAGTATGACAAAATAATTTTCGTGGACATGAACGAGATCCGAACCTAAAAATTCTATTTGAAAAAATACCTGAAATTTGAATCGAACCAAATCGGAACCTGATAAAAAATATTCCAAAGAATCGTAACCGGATCTGAATAAGACAAAAAATTTCCATTCACCTGAATCGAATCTGAACCTAAAAAAATTCTTTGAAAAAAATCACGAAATCTGAACTGAACCAAATCTGAACTTGAAAAAAAATATTCCAGTGAAGCATGTTCTTATTCGAACAAGGCAGCATAATTTCCGTGAACACGCAAGAAAACCCGAACCCAAAAATTCCATTTGAAGAAAACGCCGAAATCTGAATTGAAACAAATCTGTTCCCGACAAAAATATTCCAAAGAACCATAACTGTAACTGAGCAAGGCAAAATAATTTCCATGGACATGAATACGACCCGAACATTATAACTCAATATCAAAAAATACCTAAAATCTGAACCCGACAAAAAAGTTCTAATGAATCATAACCAGATCCGAACAAGACAAAATAATTTCCATAGACATGAAACCAATATATGGTTTGGTAACATTTAGGTTGCAATTACATTACCTTAAGTCTTTGATTATATTTAATATCCCATTAGGTTACAGTTAGGTCACGGTTAAGTTAAAGTTAGGTTAAAGTTAAATCGCATTTGTTTTATGGTTATAATAAGGATATGTTACAATAAAGTGAAGGCTAGGTTACATTTATGTTATATTTAATTTACGGTAAGGTACTGTTAAGTCAAAGTTAGGTTACAGGCAGGTATGGTTACGGTAAAAAAGTTTACGGTTAGGAATTTATCCATAGAGTGGACATTATGCATGATTTGATTAAAAATAACACTTACTTTTGTTAAATGGCTATGAAATTATAATACTACATGCCAACACTTTAGCTACGAGCGAGTATCGATTTCATTCATGGTATAGTCGGATTTAAGAGTGATATAATTAGTTTGAAATTCAAAATATTTCACTTGGGATTTCTATGTGAAAAAAAAAAAAATTAGTTACGTGACTTAACAGTGATTTTTGATAAATATCAACACTTTAATACGAAAATCACGCAGTCGTTGGATACAAATTCCCTCCCACATTTCTCATCGCTCATTTTGAGTATTTTTAGAGCTTAACATTAGCTGTTTTTTAAACCGATTTTTCACACAGTCAGTGGCCACGTATTTCAGACAATGCATTTCTGCATGTTTCGAGTTAATGATAAAATCATACAAATTTCAAGTTCGTTTAATATTGTTAATACGGACCCGGGCAACGCCGGGCGGGTCAGCTAGTTAATAATAAAACATCTATTTTTGTAATGTAGCTCTTTTATTTTATTAACAGTAAAACACCAACTGTATTATTGAACATATGTAATTATTTTTATTTAAATGCACACATGTATCAAATTTTTTTTAATAAAATAACCTTAAAAAGACATTTTTTGAGATAGCATATTAAATTAATTATTGTATTTCATATTTGTATTTTCATATTATACTGATTATAGAATTAAAATATTGTCTAGGAATAATAAAATGATGCATAATCCATAATACTCTATAATCCACAATATTCCAAAATCCTCACAACCTTTGGTGCGGATTTTGGAATTGTTTTAAAAGCGATTGTTTTAAAAAAATTGATAATTATAATTATACTGTGGGAAAAATAAATGTTTGAATAAACAAAATACAGCCGACATCCTAAAATCTGCAAAGCTTGGGACCAGAGATATTGGAGATTTGAAAGTTTGTGGATTCTTTCACTCATTGCTTTGTTAATATTTTTACTTTCTTCTATCTTCAATAGAAGAAAGTACAATCGAAATTTTTTTCGACTTCCGGTTTTCGACGAATTTACACGTTTTTGGGGTCAGAGATTCCAAAAAACATGTTTTTACAAAATTACTGTCTGTCCGTGTGTGTATCCGTATGTCGCCATTCTACCATCAAAAAGTGTACGAAGATATGCATAGAATTGAACTAAATTTTGTGTGTTGTTTTTGGCTGTGGCAAACAGGTTCTCCTTCAGTTATGAAATATTTCGCCGGAAGGGGGTATGTATGAAGTTATGCATCAAATTGGACCAAATTTTATGTGTAAGTGTATGGCTATGGCTAGTTGGTTCTCCCAGAATTTGAAAAAAATCCACCTGGGGCGCTGCAATAGCTATTTTTGTGCCATTTTCATTATTTTACGACAGAAAAGGGTATGAAGTTATGTATAGAATTCAGTGAAATTTTTTGTATAAGTGTTTGGCTAGGGTCAAAACATAATCTCTGAATTCGAAAATATTCTTTGGAAGGAGACTCTATAATCGCGATGTCTGTGTCATTTTTATAATTTTACCATTAAAAAGTGTTTGAAGTTATGCATAGAACTGAACTACATTTTCTGTGCATGATTTTTTTGGGTATGACGAGTAGATCTTTCCTGAATTTGAAAAAAAAATCTACCAACCGTTCTACTGGTCATCGGCTCGGGCAGATACGGAACCTCATTTTTACTCTTATTATTTGGCTGAAGTAGAAATTTAAGATGAAAATCATAGTTGGTATAGTATTGAATTAATAATATTAATGCATTAACATGTGTAACTAAATTTTGAAATATTAAAGTGTATGTATGAGATAGAAGAAAGTTTTGGAATTGGCACATTCAATTATCTTAAACAATGATTTAAATGTAATGATGCAATCAAAATTATACTTGTAATGAATCTTACAGTATGTCAAAATATTTAAATGTTTAAATAAATTAAAATAATAAAAATGAAGATAATTCTTTAAATGAGTAAAATATTAAAAGTATGCATCGAGCAAACAATTAATAAAGCATAATTAAATGTGCATAATAAAGAGATTATACATTTTTTAAAAATTACTGAGAAACTTGCCTCCTGAAGGTTCCCTACTATCCCACATCAAAATCAGAAAACATGGAAGTGTTATTAGAGATTTGAGACAATAATCAAAAGAGCTCGATCAATACATAAATATATTTGGTAAAAAAATTAGTTACCAGTGCTACTATCTGTATCTTGAAATTTTTCAGAAATAAATTTATAATTCCTTCATGGAAAACATTAGTTCAGTAAAATTAACTAGAGCTTCATATTAAATGCATACTAAATCGATATAAATTTTTTTAAGTCTAATTTTGTCCCTATACCTGAACTGAAAGTTTTATTGCTAACATCTGAGATGATTTGCAGATTTTCGGGATGTGAATTTTTCGAAATATTTTTAGAATTTACAACAAACAACACTGTAGATCAATAAGAATGAATGAAAGAAAACTATATTAGGCATCAGAATCAAAACAAAGAAAATCTTTCAGATCAATCAATTTATCTATCAACAGTGTTTGTATGCAGTTATCTTGAGAGAATAATGCATTGCTTTTTTTAAAGAGCAACTGATGATGCATATTTGGACATCACAAATGCGGAGTAATTAAAAATGATGTGATTTTTTGGTGCATTATTGAAAGTGCATCTAATTCGAAATGTTTATTCAGAAGAATACAATAAGGAGCAAGAAACTATCAATATGGAGCAAGCAAAAAATGAGCTGATAATTTTTTTTTAATTTAATCATCTGATTTTCGAATGCAATCTCCATTAAAACTGTCACGGTTGTGACCATTCATAGTACATCAGAGCAAATGAATATAGTAAAATAAACAGTCAAGTACAACTAACACAAAGAAGGTTGTGTATAAAAAGTCATTTAATTAGTAACTGTATTATTACAAAAAAAAAATCATTGCTAAAAGAATAATAAAGACTTTGTAAAAATCCATACAACGTAGGATTGGGTATAGCTGTATACACAATATACAATAAAGTATAGATGATACAGAATAGTATAAATGATTATAATATGAAATTTCAAGAAGATATTAAGCCTAATAGTATCAAATATTACTATTCTGTAAACTCTCTTTTTAATCGTATACTAATCTGTTTATGATGTACTTAATTCAATGCTGCCAATATTGCAGATTTAAACTTCATTTGGCATTTCATAATCCAAAATTCATCGGAGTAATAAACTTTTCTGTTTAGAGAATGCCTAAAAGTTAAACTCTGTTTGGAGTTCAAAGTTAGTTTTCTCCCAATCATGCCTTGAGTGAAGGTCAGAGAATCACATTGCTGCATTGGTTTGAGCCGTGTTTTTATAGGTGGGTTTTTAATGTGGTGTATTAAGAATTGCTAATATTTCGTTAAATGTTGTAGTAAGTTTGTTTATAAAAAGGAATATATTTTAAATAGTTAATGACAGCCAAAGACATGTAAGTTTCAATTCCTGATGTATTCAACCGATCATTAAATAAATCATTGAAACTCAACTTCAAATATAGAGGAACTACTTTGATTTGTTTTTATCGTTTTTTTTTTCTCATAAGTAAAAAATATGTAAGAAAGTGAAGAATATATCATCTTATTGCATATCAAACTCAATTAAATATTTAGAAAATTATGATATAATAGTCACGATAAACACACACACAAAAAAAAGTAGACAAAGTACTAATATATTTTTCAAACTATCAGATCTTCATAAAAAAATGCTTTTCATTTAGACTAAGTTCAGTTCATCTAAATTTCTCGATTATTGGTTGAATTTTTAAATATTTACGAACATTTTAAACACAAACAAAATATAAAAAACATAAGTTTTATCACAATGCCAAACTGCTTTTTTCATTTTTCACAGTATTTGTATGGAGATGATTTGTATGAAGGAATCTACTAGAAAACAAATTTTTCCTGGATCAACTTCCATTTTAAAAATCTATATATATATTATGCTAATGTATGTGGCACAAAAATCATGATTATTTGTTAATTATTTCATAGCAACATCCAAATCAAATACATTTTATAGGTTACTGTGCAAAAGTCTTTTGGTAAGATTTAGGCTGTGATAAATTGGATATATTTATGTTTTGTACCTTCGCTGCAATTATGGAGCTTTAAAATATCATCACTTTTATATTTTTCATACATTTTACTTAAAAAATTAAATAAAAGTCATGAAATTTAAACTTATCAGTTTCAAATTAAATTTATGCATTATAAATGAAATTAGGTGAATGAGTGAAAGGATTATCTTATAAATTTTTAAATAATTAATGAAATATGAAAAAATGCCATGGGTACAATATTTGACAATTTATTATCTGTACCAGGGTATCATAAAAATTCTGAGTTCTTGATTTATCAGCACAAATGCCATATATGCACCACATTGGCTTGTTATTTTTCTGACGCCAAATTGGCCAAAACGGTACTACTCATATATCCCATCAACCAAAACATTATCGCCAAACTATAAGATTAAATAGCAATAATAGATTATGGTTAATGTCACATTCACTGACATTAAATACGATACACGTGTGTAAAAGGTCATTAAGTAATTTTTTATTTCAAGTTTTTATTTATATTTTTATTAATAGGGTAACATCCCCAGTAATTGGCATGCACCAATGATTGGCACATCCTAAAAACATGTCCTAAAATAAGATTTATATCCAGTCTTTTAAAAATGTAAGACCATATACCAATTATATACTCATTTACTTTAAAGATTATAACTTTGATTTATGCTACTAGATGACAATAATGCCTAGGAAAGAGAAACAATTATGGTTTGCTCAAATTAGCCATTTTTTTTGCAAATGCTTCTTTTCTGGCTTAAGAAAGGCATGCTTTTCAATTCATTATTATCTGATTTATAATGTATTTTAAATTTTAATCAACAACAGCATTGTTTAGATGAAAAGAGTTACTTTAATTGCATAAAAGTATTTTTGACACAAATATTTGGATTTCTGAATTAATGGTAGATGCCAATTAATGGTGCTTCAATTTTGCTAGTTCCAAGTAATTGGCATCTATTCCAATTACTAGAAAATCGCAAGATTTGAAATTAAACCACTTATTTTGGCAGTACTTTTAAAGTTTTAGACTAAATTTATTTATCAGCTGTTTTTATTTGAAAATATGTAATATTATCAATAATTGGAATCCATTAAAGCTTCATATGACAATTACTGGGGACAGCAAGACAATTATTGAGTATTAATATAAGTGTATTGAATTGTTTTAAAGTGTTCACATTTCAGACTAATATGCTGATTTCTTACTCTCAGAAATCTGAAATATGGCATCTTCATCTACAGCAAATTCATTTAAAGCAATTGAACCCAATGCAAAATGTAAAGTTTTTTAAAATATAAACCTGTGCCAATTACTGGATCACAAGGTGTCATACATTGGTGCTCTAGGTGCCAATTACTGGTGATTTCAGCAACTTTGAATAAATATATTTTTATAAAAATACTTTTTCAATCTTTTTGCTTTTAGTGGGCAATATAGATGCACAGATATGCATTCTTTGATTTAAAAATATTTCCAAGTAAATATCTTCTTTTTTTGTAATAAAACTTGAAGTAAGTTTAAAGACAAATTCTTAAAGTGCCAATTACTGGGGATGTTACCCTATTCTAATAATTTTTTTTGTTATTTAAAATAAAAATTATGTCATTATGTATTTTTGGCGATTTGTATAATTTGGCAAAATTGGTCGACGGTATAACCAAGTAGTACCACAAAATTAATGTTTTCAAATACCAATTATATACACATTTTTAAACTAATTTCTATAATTTTAAAAAAGAAATAACTATTAAAAATGTTTAGTTAATAATTATAGAATAAAACAACGTATGTCATTAAAAAAAAGCAAACATACTGTGTATTAATAAATAAATAACAAGAGCCGGGTTACCATGTGAGGCCTTTATAATTGACATTTTGTTGCAAGCGCACCAATGTGGTGCATATATGACATCTATGTCTATTTCTCTAGCAGAATCTTATAATTTGGCAAAAAAGTGAGAAATTAAAATAAATTATGAATAAAAACAATATAATTTAATGTTTTGTATACATTCAAGGGAGACCAAACTGGTCGCTAAGGGCGGCTAGTATTACTCATATTGCATTACAAGAAATAAAAATATAAAGTAACATTTCTTGCATATCAAATTTCTAGTTAACACTGAAATAAATACTTATTTCTGATTTACTAAAAAATTCCCTCAAAAAAAGTTTTTGAAATCAACTGTACTTTTAGCAAGGAAAGATTTGTTCCTGACATGAGATTAATTTGCTTTTTGTTATTCTATAAAAATAAATAAAATATATTTACACATAGATATACATTATATAAGATATATATCACCAAATATTATTAAACATATTACAAAAAGCCTGCTTTATAATAATATTTTTGATAAAGCATGGACTACATTTTAAAAATCCAAGACGATTCTAATGATTGATATTCCACATAAAATAATTTTACTAACTAAACATTATAGGGGAAAATGATGCACACAAAAATGTTTTTTATAGATTTATAATGAATGGATCTTTAAGTTAGAACTTAATCCAGAATAGATTAGTGGTAACCAAATACATTTTTAGTAAAAAATTAGAAAGTTTGAATTTTTTTGCAAAATTCATTTAGCATTTTTTTGAAAAGTTAAAAATACATTTAAATAATGCATTATTTATTAATTTAATAATATTTAATTAATTATGGTAGCTTACCGTGAATCTCCAATTACAGCAAACATTTCTGTCTGTGCAATGTTCTAAAAAATATAGATTTTTACATTGTTTTACCTTAACTTCGTTCTTAAAAAACAGAGTTTTTTAATCGATTTTTAACTCGCTTTCTGATATGAATGTACTATAAAGATTACATTTACAGATGTGTTTCTGATGGCAATGCAAAATGTGGTACTTTTTCTATTATCCCGTCGAACACGTTGCATAAAAAGAACTATCACCAAATCATTCACAAGACTGTAAAAAATAAATAGGCAGAAGAATGTAGTTCTAAAAATCTTTAAAAAATTAATAAAGAAAACAAGAAATAAAAAAAAACATATCACTTACTAAAGTATCAATTAATCTGCAAATTTAAAGAATTAATTTTTCAGTATAATAATGAAAGGAGAGAGAAAAATCTTAAGTGTTAATTTATTTATTAATCATATTTCTTTCTGTTTGCGGTTGCGATGTATATATGAGTTTATCTCTGCAGATTGTATTAAAATGATATTAGTCATTTAATAATTCATTTAATCATTTCCATAATTCTAGGTGCTAATCAAATGGATATTTTTCCCACTAAGATAAACACTTGCTATTGCCATTCTCTCACACAGACAATCTGAACTGACAAAAGGGGGGGGGGGAGCAGTGCCTTTGGTACAATAAGAGAATTACAGTAACAGATGAATTGTTCGGATATCTGCAAATTTTAAAGAACAGTGTAATTTATTTTTGCGAAAACCCTGTATAAAATACTACTACTCTCTTTTTAAAGTTTAGGATTTACAATAATGAAAAAAAAATTTACACTATGCTTCAGATATTATTTACCTCTCTTTATTATATGTTTCTCTAGGCATTATTCTAATTTCTCTGCTCATTATAGCTACATTGCATTAAGAAAAAATACTTCCAAAATTCAAATACATTTTTCTAATATTTCCATTTTAGGTACACATTTCATTTTATGTGCACATTATTATATAAATTTCATGAATTTAAAATGATTTCTTTTAAAAAGAAATTTTCTTATAATGCAGCATTTATGTGCAATAATGAAACTTGACTTGTTGCACTTTGTGCAAAAAATGAAAGTTCCATTATATTTTATTATTAATATTATTGGCTGCTTAAAAATAAGCATAGTTTTTCTTTATTAGCCTATATATTTTTGTCGATGAACTTGCAGCTTTATTAGTAGAGAGTCAAGCTGACTTGAAAAATTTTCAACAAAGCACAGCCATGAAGTAAGTGATTTTAACTGTAATCTTGCTTAAGGTTACTAGAAATGTTTTAAATGATAAAAAATGGATTCATTGTCTCACCTAAGAAATATCCGAAAGGAGTAGGTAAAATTTTATCTCTTGGCATGAAACATGACACAAACGTCACATCAACCCTGTCTTCTGTGAAATAAGTAAATCACAGTGAACTATGTTGTGATGGACTGAAATTTTTATGACGAACTGCTGCTATCCACACATGTCTTCGTATGCAGTCTTTAAGAAAGCTATAAAAAAATTTCAGAAATAAAAAAAAAAATATAATTACTAATATTTTTATCATTTGAGACTATTTGAACAGAAATTAAGGAATAGAATCTGTACCAGAGATGAATTTTATAGGCACTTCAAAAATTACATTCTATAAAAATGTATTTAATATAGAATTATATGTTGAAAATAAACTTTTCAAATACGCAAAGAACATTCTGCAACTTTGGGATTTATCCAGACTAATGTCAATGAAGCACTTATAAAGTTACCAAAAGAAAAATTTAACAGATTAATAAAAACAAAATTTAAGATGATTTTAATCCCATACTTTTATCAGTGAAATAAAAACAGAGTTTGCTTGAAATAAAGGAAACTTCATCAACCCATGCATACTTTTAATTACAGACTCAAATTATAAGAAATCTGAACTGACAGACAATTAAAGATTTCAGGATAGGGGCAGACTTTATCAAAAACATAATTGCCAAAATTTAGATTTTTCTAGATCTTTTTTGATACAATAAGATACAATAATTTCTATACAATAATCAGACAATAATTTCAACACTGTTACATTTAACGTGGAGTATATTCATTACTTTTATAAAAGTATTCAGTGCATTAGGTGAGAAAAAAGCCACTTTATATTCTTACAAGCACGTTTAATATTTAAAAGTCAGGTCATTTTTATCCCAAGACAACAATAATAACAATGAAACAGAATTAATAACATAATTTAAAAATATAATTGTGCAATATTTTATTAGAAACAGCACCGAGTTCTTAATATGACTTCCAGATTTATATCAAGCAATTTATATATGCTCACCATTTTACAGTTAAAAAATGCTCATACTTGAATATAAATTAGATTAGAAAACTTTCTCCCACCCCCTTTCACAAGTTCATTGCAGAAGATTTCCTCAAATCCACATAGCTTCGGACCAGACGTTCTTTGGATGTTAGAATTCTGCGAATTTCTAGTCACTCCTTTGTTTACATTTTTTATGCAACAATATGAAACTAATAATGCAATCGAAATTATAAAAATTGTAATTTAAGAAATTACCCCAACCATTTGAAAAATGTTTCACTCGATACATTCATCTATCATTTTAAGCTAAATACCAGTTGTTTTATTGTGTATTATCCGTGCCACTGCTATAAATGACTTTATACATGCTGCAATTTGAAGGTACGGTTCGTTTAAGTTATATCACTCTATTGTCGCCAAGCATAAAAGTTGGCGACAAAAGAAACATTTCAAACTATTTAACATTGTTGGTGCAAAAGTAATCATTATTAAAATACAGCTTTGGCATATACTGTTATACTTGTAAGACTTTGGCATATATTGTTTGATTTTACAGAGCAGAATTTTGGTGATGGAGGTTTTAAACCAAAATCGATCGCAGCACATGCATCTGTGAATGGGTCCATCAGACATCGAATCAAAAAAGTTTTTTCCCAGTTTTTCCCAAGCCGATTGCTTTTTAGTTTTCTTTTTAGGTGGTGGAAAATCAAGAGTAATAGCTATAACATTTTCCGGCTTGTTAGAATCACTATTGGCACTCAAATTTTCCTGGTTAGAACCGACCGATAGTAAAACGCCATGGCTAGTGGATTGGTCGCCCTGGCGACATGATGTTTTACAATTAATCGGTTCGGCATTAAATTGCTTCCTTTTTCGTGATCGCCTTTCAACACGTAATTGGTTTTCAGCGGCTCAATAATCTTTTGATTTTATCATTTTCTGCATTGAAAGACGTTTTTGCGCCAAACCAAATACAGTATTACTCAGTTATCCCGTCGACCAATTTCGCCAAATGATACGAATCGCCAAACTAATAAGCAACTTATACATGTTGACTAAATTTTTATTTTAAATAGCAAAAGAAGAAATAAAAATCACTTTATGATTGTTTAAGTACGCGTATTGTGTTTAATATCATTGAATGCGATATTCACGTTCATTCATTTCTTTGGCTTCGGCTTTTTCCGTATCTGTTAATTTCCGTCTACCCATTTTTAAATTTGTTAGTTTTCTCCTTTATTACAATGATTTTAACCATTTTAATTTACTATTCAAATAAAAATTCTTCTAAAAGTAAAGAATTTAATTTAAATTCAAATAAAAATTCTTCTAAAAATAAAGAATTTAATTTAAATTCAAAAGTGGTAACATCATTCAAAAGTGGTAACATCATCGGGTCCATTCTCCCGAAAACAACAACCATTTTTCAAATGGTTAAAAATGCTTGGAATTAAAATATTAAAATAATTAAGTAAATATAATAAAGTAAAGGTAAGATAATTAAAAAATACTAAATTATTAAAAGTAAAAATCAAGTAGATAAATAATAATGTACACATGTTTAATAAAGATGAATTACATTTTTCTTGAATTATTCAATGAAACTTTCCTTATAAAGATACTTATTAATTTACATTAAAATCAAAGTAAGGAATTTTTATTTCAGATTTAGCAAGTCTTAACAACCCAAAAGCTTGATTCAATACATAAATAAATTTAGTTAAAAAACTATGATTACGAATTATATCAGCAATAGCTTGATTTTTTTTTTCAAAAATTAATTTAAATTTCTTTTGTGAAAAACCAAGTTCAGTCAAATTATCGAGAATTACATATTAAATTACATATGCGATGATATAAAACTAATAATTTCTGTAATGTTTCCCTTACATCTGAAGTAAAAGTATCACTATTTATATCTACTATATGTGGATTGTAGTCCTTAGGGAGTCTACCATAGAAGAATCTCAAAAATTTTGTTTTACAGACCAGTGCAGGGTGAAACGTAATTCAGGCACTCAAAAATGATTGAACATAAATAAAAAGGGGCAAAAAAAATCAGTAGTTTTGCTGCAGACCAACAATAATACCGTAAAATACCGTTAATGCGCCCCCCCCCCAAACGTGACGAAAAATCGCACAATAGTTAAGGGGGGGGGCGCTTACATGGGATTTTTCCGCAATCGTTCAACAAAATTTACAGGAATGAGTCATGATGAAATAAATGAATTGTTGAATGAATCACAAATTTTGATACTTGAAAAATTTTGGGGTAAAAAAAACCCGTAAATTCTGTCGAAAAAACGCAAAAAAAGGAGAAATTTGTAAAAAAAGCCAAAACAAGCGTGAAAGCAATTAAAAAATCTCGAAAAAACGCACATTTCATCAAAGATTCATGATTCATTCAATTCATAATGATTCGTTCCGTTCTCAATGGCCTTTGAGAATGGGGAGGGAGGGCGCTTTCTCGGGATTTTTTAAAAATTTCAAATTATTTATAAAGTGGGGAGGGGGCGTTTGATCGGGAAGGGCGGATTAACAGGATTTTACGGTATACAACTTACATGAAACTAAGAGAATGGACCACAGAAACCGCCAGCAGGGATAACTTTGTTCTGAAACTTTAGATATAGGTAAAAAATAAAAAATTCTCTCATTAAAACCATACAGTTTGCTTTATTGATTTATGATAATTATTTACAGCTCATTTTTGACATCAAAAAATCATATATGATATTTTCTAATAACAGAAATGTTCATGGAACCAGGAAAAAAAATGGCCCCAATCGACAATACTAATTTGTTTATATGCTAGACTCCCTCAAATCTACACATAAGTTGAACATGTAAACAATGAAACATTCAGTTCAGATATAGGTACAAAATTTGACTTAGTTTTATATCAATTTGTAATTTTTGTTAATATTACTGATTTTTTTTTTTTCATGAAAATCAAGATATTATTGATATCATTGGTAATCACAACCTTCTTTCCAAATATATTTATGTATTAATATAGCTTTTTGTTATTAAGTCTGGATAAATCTCAAATAAAACTTCCTTATTTTATGATTTTGTTAAAAAAATTAATTAAATCCAATTGATTTTTTTTAAATCATCAGATTTTAAAGCATTCACCTTTTATATAAACATTTTAATAACAATTTTAATTTTTCTTAAGAAAGGTGTTATAGTAAAAATAAAATACATTGACATGTTTCGGAACTGTCAAATAAGTTCCATAGTCATAATATAAATTTATTTTGATTTTTTTTTATTTATATTATGACTATGGAACTTATTTGACGGTTCTGAAACATGTCAATGTATTTTATTTTTATTATAACACCTTTCTTAAGAAAAATTAAAATTGTTATTAAAATGTTTATGATTTTGATTTGAGCTACTAATGTACCTTTATGAGGAAAGTTTTTTTGAATAATTTAGGAAAAATTCATTTAATCTTTATAAAGAATATTTAAACATGTATTACTGATTATTAATTTGACCTCTGCTTTTAATATTTTAATCATTTTAAAAATTATCTAAATTTTTATAATATTACTTTATTATTTATTTTAATTTTATCTTATATTGTAAGCATTTATTATAGTCTCAATTGCAAACTTAATTATACATTTAAATTACTGTTTAAAAAATGTAAAAAAAAGCAATGAACAGAAATCTGCTAAATTCTAAAATCTGCACAACCTCTAGTCCCAAGCCGAGTGGATTTGAGGGAGTCTACTGTAAAAATACAGTAGACTCCCTCAAATCTTCAACTCTCTATAATCTGCACAGAATTTACAGATGTAAACAATGAAACATTCAATTCAGATATAGAGACAAAATTTTAGTTTAATTTTTTTAGCTTTATATGAATTCCATATATTTTTTAATTTGTATTTTTTTTTTTTTATATTACTTAATTCATGTTTTTTATGAAGAACGAATAAATTTATATCTAAAAAAATTCAAGATGTTGATGATATCACTAATAATCACAATCTTATAACCAAATATATTTATGTATTAAACTTTTTTGTTTATTAAGTCTAGTTAAACCTGAAATAAAACTTCCTTATTTTATAATTTTGATGTGAATTAGGAATGTATTTTTATGAGGCAAGTTTCATTGAATAATTTAAGAAAAATACATTCACTCTTTAATGAATATTTATCGTAAGTTATTGATAATTAACTTGACTTTTGCTTTTAATATTTTAATCATTTTAAAAATTATATAAATTTTTATTATTTTAGTTTATTACTTATTTAAATATTTTATTATATTGTAAGCATTCATTATAGTTTCGATTTCGTTTTTATTTACATTCAAGTTGCTGCTCAAAAAATTTAAACAAAGCAATGACCAGAAATCCGCAAAATCTCTGGTCCCAAGCAGTGTGGATTTGAGGAAGTCTACTGCATATTAAAATTTATAAAAAAGAAAAGCAAGTCAACTGATTATAATTTCACTATTGGTATATTATGAAGCAAAATATAGCTAGTTAGCATGCATATAATTATTTAAAATGTATTTTTATTCAAATAAACACATAAAAAACATATTTTGTATACAAAACTTGGTACATTTTAGTAAATTAAAGGTGTATAATCTTTTGCTTCATATAACAGATAAGAAGTTTTCTGATATATTCTTGAAAAGAAAAAGGTGAAATATATTAGAACCCTGCCAATCTGAACTAATTGGGGAGGATGTTTGTTCAGATTACAATAAATTCTGGTTTAAATTAGAAAACAAGAAGCTAAAAATATTAACCACTTAACCGGCGATGGGTATGGGGAAACATTGCTTTAACCCCCGACTTATCTCGGGGCAGCCGTTGAAGTGGTTAAAGTTGTACTCAGTAGTACAGAAAACATCCTTTAATCGAGCATCATGGTGGCACCTACCTAACCGAAAAGCACCAAAATAACACTTTTAATATATCAATGAAAAGTTAATCAACTTTGCTTGTTTTTATATAATGATGTTGTTGTATAACGGTGTGCTAAATGTTATTTTAACTAAGAAAATAACAAATAACCCAGTAAAACATCATTAAAAATACAAAAAAAATCACTTGATGACATAACAAATATATGTGTAAACAAACATGACATCAATTGAATAATGAAGCCACAACATGTATTTTTGGCATTAAATCAGATAGTTTAACTATATTTTTTTTATACATTAGGGTTGATGAGTTAATGGAAGAGTATCAAAAATATCAACCATATTGCCATCATTAATTAATAACCACCCAAGTGAGAGTATTGCTTGAATACAGAAATTTCCATATAAATATATTACTAGTTAATAACCTGGGCATCGTATTACACATGTATATCATTAAAAGTTGTTAACTAGGCTTTAAGAGCTTATGATACAAAAACTATGCCAACTGTGTCTTTATGTATGTTATGTCTGTGTCTTCAAAGTTTTATATTTTGATTAATTATTGAAAACTTGGACTAGTTCCATGAAAAAATGAACCTCGAGTACCCCCAGAGACTGTGTCCCTTAACACCATTGCTGAAACCTGAAAATTGAAATTTGTAAGTAATGGAAAAATGCCATTTTTATATATATATATTAAAAAAAATGGTATCAAGTATAACAATCCCAATAGTTTTCCTGGAAGAATTAAATATACTTCTACTAACCCTAATATGTCATAATTTTTATTTCAGTAGATTCGAATTTAGTGGGAGAGGGGAGGGCATACGCTAGCATTACATTTTCAACAATATTTTTGAAAATATATCTAAATTTAAAACAATGTGTTTCTATTTTGCCATTATGAGAGCTTTCATGATATAAAAAAGGATTTTTACTTCTAAATAACTTAATTAGCCTTTCTTCATTTCCCCTAAATATATATGTGAATGATTAATAATCTCATGTATGTGGGTCTTTACTACTTGTACCAAATTTGAACTTTTTATGATTCAAGTTTATGAGAAAAAGAGTGGTGATAGATAGACAGACAAATACACAAGTGATTCTATAGTGGTCCAATTTTTACTTTTTAAGTAGGAACCCTAAAAATATATAATCAGAATCTCCTGCTATGCTTTCAGTGAAAATCGGACATATCTTCTAATTGCAGCACCTCTAGCGACATACTGATCAACAAAATTTCAAAGAATAATATTCAAGCTTAATCCACATTCTTGTGTTTGCCCCTGCTCTCATTACGATCATGGGATAAATAAGACCCTAAAAGTAATTAAAAGTAAGTCATACATTTAGGCTATGCCAACTTTTCCTGTTATGATTATTAAAGTAAAAACATAGTAAGTAGATTGTTAAAAGTATGCTAGTAAGTATGACCTTTACCTCCCACTCCCAACCTTTAAGAAAAAAAGCATTAACTTTTACAGGAAAGACAATTTATAATCGAGATTTTTTTAAAATTTCATTAAATTCAGTTTTTAGTATTCATTTAGAGTTTTTAAAGGAAATAAAACATAAAAAATAAAATTATCACTATATATTATGTTTATATATATGGCATTTTGCTAAAATAATATTGTGCAAAATCAAAAGAGATAGTGATAATTTGCATTGTAAGTAAATAATCAAATAAATCAAAATAAGTAAGTTAAAAAATAATAGCAGCAGATACAAAAAATTCTTTTTAGTTATTGGATTAATTCTAAATATTAAATAAATGAAAGAAAGTTTAATGAAATTTAAAAAAAATATATATTTACCTTATCAGTCTTGTAGGATTGTGTAAAATCTAGATTATCAAGCTGGTTTTTTTTCAAATGCAAATTGTGTTCAATTTAAAGAAGATTCAAAATTTAAATAAAGAGATAATTAATCTAAATTGTTTTGTTCATTATCATTTTATTATTTTGAAAATAAAGATATTTATTATTATTCCTTTTTTGGGAGGAGGGGGCTTATATTCGAAAATAGAAAAAAAATCGAAATTGCTTAAAAGTTGGGAGGGAGCTTACTTTCCAGATTTTATGGAACATATATATCTCAATATAGTAAATTCCCTTAAATCTGCACCACTTAGGACCAGAGATTGAGTAAATTTTAAAATCTTGCATTTTTTATTTACATTTTTCAAATAGTAATTTAAATGTAATTAATAATGCAACTGAAACTATAATTAATGTCTACAATATAAAAAATTATTAAATTAAGTAATAAACTAAAATAATAAAAATTTAGATAATTTCTAAAATGATTAAAATACTAAAAGCAAAGACCAAGTTAATAATCAATAATGTGCAGTTAAATATCATTATAAAGATGAAATGTGTTTTCCTAAATTATTCAATGAATCTTGCCTCATTAAGGTACATTACTAATTCACATCAGGATCATAAAATAACAAAGCTTTATTTCAAGTTTAGCCAGACTTAATAACTAAAAAAGCTTGATTAATACTTAAATATATTTAGTAAGATTGTGATTACCGATGTTATCATGAATATCTTGATTTTTTCAGAAATAAATTATTCTTATTTCATAAAAAACATGAATTCAATATGCATAACAAAAATTTCAAATTAAAAAATGTATGGAATCGATATTAAGCTAAAAAAGTCAAATTTTGCACCTACAGCTCAACTGAATGTTTCATTGTTTAAACCGTAAATTATGAGCAGATTTGAGGGAGTCTACTGTATATATATATATAGCCATATAGTAAAATACAGCGTAACACATCCCATGGCAAACCAATCAATCTTAACAGCCTCTGATAAGATGGAGACATGTTAGGCTTAATTTTGATTTGAGATGCGTATAAGAAATCGAGTTGAAAACAACTTGGTATAAACTGAAAACAAGACACATTGGTATAAAGTCATTCCCTTTTCTGATTCGTTCAAAAAAATATATAGACCATTGAGTTATAATGCTTAAAGGAGATAATTCAAGTAACCTAAAGCTGTTCTGCCTTTGCTTACTCATGTGATGTCAGCCACAGGTAAACAGAATAAACATGGGAGTAAAGAACATTTTAACAATGCTTCTCCTTCGTTCAATAACCACTCTTTTTCAGAACGGGTGTTTCTGAGACAGCTCTGTTATTTCTCAAATGTGAATCAAAGATAGTTCAGAGAAAAAACGTGCTGGAAAAATGCAGCTTTCTGTTCGTTGTTCGTTAACCAAGTTAGCATTGTTTGTGAAAGAAACACTGAACAATTATCATGACTGTACAGCTTTAAAAATGGACATCAACTATGTTTGATTCTTCTTTGTATCACAATAATTTGAAAACTACATTGACATATAAAAAAATAAGATTACAAAGTACTAAATGGCATTTCAAAAATTTATCCTTCAACAAAAATAGCTTTCATCTTTTGATTACAAGTTTTATTGACAGATTTAAAACACATTAGACAATATTGTTTCTTTAAAATTTATCCTATTTATTAATCAAGATATATATAGTACACATACATTTTAGTGTGTGCAGGTGGGGGCTTACTGATAAACATACAATTTCAAATTGATAAAAATAGTATCAATTATTAGTATTATTTCAATAGTTTCAATAAATTTTTTTAAATAAGCAGTTTTATTGCATAGGTTTAAACTTTTGTTTATTAAAAAATCTGAATTTTGTTATGGTATTTTAGCAGAAAAGTCTGGTTTACCCAGAAGTATTGTAAATGTTAATGGTTAGTTAAGAGGATAAACTAGACGGATGTTGTGCATCTAAATGCTTCATATTGTCAATTACTTTCATCAGTTTTTTTTTAATTTAAACTGAAAAACTCAATTTTCACCCTCTGTTATTTGCACTGCTATATATACATATAACAGTTACTGTAATTAAATGGTTCCTAAACAATTCGGATTAAAAAAAAATACCTGATCTTTCTCAGTAAAAATCCATCTTATATACTGTTGTAAAACCGAACACAATGGACAATTTTAAATTAGATAAATGCTAAAAGAAAACTATGCAATGAAAGAATTAAAATGTTTATTTTTTTCTTACGATGCTATTGTTATGTAGTTTCTATACATTTTATTTACAAATTTTACAGTGGATTTATAATTAATTCAAATTTTCTTCATTTACAACCACACTCCTGATGATGAAAGGAAATAGTATATCAAACATTCCCTAATCACTTCAAGTGTTAAAAATTGCCCTGAATTTTTGCCTAATTTTTTTTTATTGCTTGATCCGTAGGAATCCTGATACAGTGATAGTGGCATCTCTGTTGGTACAGTGTATTTTCTGGAACAGGTAATATAACTTTTTTGCTAAAAGTAAGACAACAATTAAAAGTAATTTTTATCAATGCAACCACAACACTATTCTAATATTTTGGGTTAATTTTATAACCTTCACACGGGTACTTTATTATGTGATTAATTACTGTTAGGAACAAATATTTTAGGGTTAATCATTTAAAAAAATATTTTCATTTAACTTAATTCAAACAAATTCAGTTTGTGAGCAATATAATGATAAAAAATTAAGCATTTAAAACAAACTCTTTATCAAAATTTAAACGAATTCCTCGTGTTTAACACAAAAATCGTAACTTAAACTATATTTAAATAGATATAGTATAGATATATAACTATACTAAAATAGATAAATGAAAACACTGCCAGAAGAAACTTTTTCATGATATTTAAAATGGAGAAACATCTTTCCAAATACTGTTGCAGTTTGTTAAAGAGAAAAAAAAAATAATTTTACTTTTACATTATTGTATTTTGGCAACATCTTTTCCGTTAAGGTTTTTTATTATTGAACTCTATGTTCCATTAGCTTTTTAAAAACGGTTTTTATATATGTCTATCTAAATTTCATAAAGCAATGTTAAACGAAGCTTTTCTTCACTATTAATTAATGATTCTGTTAAAATATTTATCTAAATATACTAATTGATTTAAAATTACTTTAAATACAAGTTGTGATACATGAAATTTTGTTGCTATAACCAGGTCCGTAGTGACCGCCCCCCATTTGGGGGGGGGGCCGACGAAGTCAGGGGGCCCCCTAATCAATTATATAGACCTTTTTACTGAAGTTTATTTGTTTTGAAAATGTAAGAAAACACTTCTTTTAATGTTTTTATTTTTTCAAATTCACCTTTTCTTATTCAGGGGCCCACCAGGCAATTTCTCCAGGTGCACCTTTTTAAAGCTCCCCCCCCCCCAATAATGAGGATTTTCATTAAAGGGTGCCAAAAGTGATCGAAATTCATACGTTTTCAAACATTTAGGAAGGGAATGTTGTTCTCCTTTTCCTCTCTGCTTCCAGTGTTCCCTCCACATACGCTGAAAACAAACTATATCATTAGAAAACAAATTATTAAAATTTTATTACAACCAGGGCCCGACTTAGATTGTGGGGGGCCACTTTCTAACTTTTGGATCTTTTCTTGAATTATGCTAAAGTGTCTAAAACTAACCTTTATACTAGTTGTCTATTCGCATTTGTATGCAGAATAGCACAAAAAAGATAACTTTAAAATATTATCGAATACATTTTTTTCTTCTGTTATAGAAATATAAGACTAAATGTGAGCCATTAAAATGTAAATACAACTGTGATGTAACTGTTAGATCTAGGGGAGTAGGGGAAGGGGCATGGGGTTCCAAAACAGAAGAGAGATGAGAAAAGAGCCCCAATAAAGCTAAAAATAAAGAAAGAATGAAGGAATTTTTGTCATTTTGGGCCATTTTTTATTAGCCTTAACAAAAAAAATTATATTTGCCCTTGAGGGCCCCCGATTGAGGGGGCCCCACGTCCGATGCAGTTGTCCTGCATGCCCGTGACTTAGCCAGGCCCTGATTACAACAACATAGTATCCTATAGCTTTTAAAAGAAATTTTTTATTAATGTTTCCTCGTAACGTGATAAGTTAAAACTGTTGTGTCCAATTTTGAGCCTTCTTTTTTAGACATCTTGTAATGTACGTAGGTAAGCAAAGTAAAAATTTGCAAAGAAATGCTTATCTCAATCAATCTATCATTTTTTCTATAATTATCAAATTAATATTTTTAAATAAAGTTGTGACCAATTTTTTGGGATATCTTGTATATAGATGTGAGTATAAAATTTATGCATGTGAGCAATATGTTTTTTATTTTTAGTGTTTGCCACTTCTACATTATTTAAAAAAAAAGAAAAAAGAAAAAAATTACAGATAGATAGAGAGGGGTGCGTGTCCAGAATGATGTTTGTTCCGGGGCCCTGTTTTTATCAAAAACCTTGTTTAGATTTCAAAAACGCAGAAACCAAGAATCTTAAAATCCTTATTTTTTACTCGTTTTTCCCCCCTCGCTTTTTGACCATGGGTTTTTGCATGGAACTAAGAAAGATAAGGAAAGAGTATTGGTCATCGGATATACTCTGAAGAAAGCCAGGTTCTTGTATAAAGCTACTAGCGACAAAAGGGTGTTTTCTTTTGAAATACCGGAATATTATGTTCTTAGAAGATAGGTCATTTTTTACACCGATTTCACGACGTGGGTGACACAAATAACATCTAGAGAATCCCCTTAAAAGTTAAAAGCTTAGTTACTTAGTAGTAACCGGATTCCTTGAACTTGAAGGGAATACTGGCCTATTCAAGTACTTTAGCAGCCCGCTAATGCATACATGTTTGTAGACAACACAGCACTTCAGATGTGGATTTTCGTATGTTTTTTCTGATTTATTTTAGTAATACGCATAGTATAGTATTTATAAAATTAAGTGTATACCTGGAGGAAAAAAGATCTACTCCTATACTAATCTGGTAAGTCATATTTATTACTTTATGTAATTTATATAGCAGTTATTAAAAATTTTAAGTATTTGAAAATTTTGCACAGCTTGGAAAAATATATGTATACTAATAGAGCATATTTTAATAACACACATTTCTCATTTACATGTTTTTCTTTTAAGCGTTTTATTAGGGCTCCTTCACAAAATTCTTTTTAATAAATCACACCATTCACAAAATTCTATTTCATAAAAATATACTCTAATTAATTTTATACTGTTAGGTTTTAAAATATGTGTTTTGCAAAGGAAACAAGTTCACCTGAAATGAGAAATTTAGCATATAGACTTAAATAAGTTATTATTAATAAATGTTTGATGCGAATTTCAATAACTGGAATTTAAATTTCATTATAAAATACAATAAATTTCATAAAAAGAACTTTATTTTTCACAAAATGGGATCCAAGAAAAAATCCCTGCGTCAACTTCCGATTCCATTGCATTCATATGTTAAACTACTACTTCGTTTGTTAACAAGTAATAAGTAAATTCTCATTTAATTTATACTCTTATTTCCTTGAAAATCTAGAGTTCTAAATTCATGTCACAATAAGAAATTGTGCTATTTTAAATTTTTCTATGCTCTTTCGTTCTTTTTTTCCGTGATCCAAAATAATCTCACAGGCCCATAAAGCTCATTCTTACCAACTAAATACAAAGGCCCCTCTCTAATTTACTTTTCAAAGCTAATTTTCAATTCAATAAATTCAATCAGAGTAAAACATATATAGTTTTTTTATTATGAAATATTTTTTCTTACTATGCTGCAATTTGTAAAACATAAGAAATATTTTGAAGTTCAAATATTCTCAACTGTAATTCCATATATGTCTTTTACAAAATTAATTGGTTACGTATAATTATGTATTTAATAAAATATTTTTAATGTGTATAATATGTAGATAGTCAGTTTTAATTTAATAGTAAAAATGTTATTTAATCGAAATTTGCATGGTAAAATTTCGAATAATTTAAACATACGAAAAATGGATTTAGTAAATGAAAAAACAACTGACAGGATAATAGGGACCCGCCCTCTGTGATGTCGGGCTTCCTCTACTTCTAATTCTTAATGGGCTCTGAAACTGACAAGAAATAACACAGTCCTCGAGCCTGTTAAAGTGTTGCAGGGTCTATGTCTTTATGCACAATTCGAAATCTTTTGCCTCTTTTCAAAATAATAACAATTTTGCTTTCACTTTATCATTTAAGTTCTTATTTTAAAAATATTTTTGTTTATTTATTTTAAGAAAAAGTCGGCATGAACTAGAGTTTATAATTGTCTTGAAACCTGCAGTTACTAGCATTTCATATATTAAAAGGGGGGAAAATGTATAACTATTGTTACTTTAAAAAAAATTAATATTAAAAAGAAACTTGTAAAATTTTTATAAGTTAGTTTCCGTAAATTCTTTGTCATTCAATACTTGATTATGCAATGAATTTGGTTAATCGGTGCTCTTTGAGGATAGCTGAGATCGATCTGTATACGGGCTGTTTTTTGCTTTTTCAATTTTGTTTACAGATAATTTTAATGAGGTCACTTTCATTTTTAAAACCGGTTTCGAAAATTAAAGCATCCTCTTAAAAAAAAAAAAAAAAAACTTTGCAAACAAAATAAAAAAAAGGTGAAAAAAAAATCTGCATACAGATTGATCTCAGCTATCCAGTGAAAAAAAAAATCATTTAAATATATTGAAATGCAACTGAGATATAAATTTCTTTCATAATATTTCATTCCATTCTTCCATGCATTAGAGAATGGGTCTTTTCGCATAACTGAAGTAGCCTCTTAAGTAGCGAACTGTTAAAATTATGTGTTTATATAATTTATTTATTTTCTATACTTTATAATAAAATCTTAGCATTATGTGCTTATTTGTATAATTGTTTTAGACAAATTTTATTTTAACATTGATAATTTATCTTTAAGCCCGGTGGCAGAACTATCTTCAAATGTCTGCAACGCTAATAATATTTTCAAAAATAGTCTGCAAAATGCAACGTATTACATAAATATATTTTTTCTGCTATTGTAGTGCTAATTAATTATGGTAACATGCATGTGTATGTGTAAATTATTTCCATCACTTACAAAATAATAATAATAATAAAACAGAAAAATCCACTTCCAGAAATATCTTTCTTTTTTCCCTTGTGCCTTTGGCGAAATTTTCATTTTCTTCGCGATCTTTTGACGAAAACCGTCTTTATTTTCGAGATTTTTTGACAAAATTTGTCGTTTTTTCGCGATTTTTTGACGTTATCTGTCTTTTTTTCAAGATTTTTTGATGAAATTTGCCGTTTTTGGGGTTATTTTTTTAAAAACAAAATTTGCCCTTTTTTTCGCAAGTTTTTGATGAAATCTGCTTTTGAGGGATTTTCTGACGAAATTTGCCGTTTTTTCGCGATGCTTTGATAATATTTGCGTTTATTCTCGCGATCTTTGGATGAAATCGCTCTTATTTTGCGACGAAATTTTGACGAAATTACGCGTCCCACAGGAAAGCGCCATTTTTTGTGCCCCATGACCGATTTTTTGCACAATTTAAGCGCAATAGCGTGTCCGTGGCATTGCTGAGTCTGCAGGTGTCCTTAAAAGTCTGCGACGCCCGTCACAGTGTCGCGCGCATTTTGCCACGGGTTCTTTAAGCAATGCATATTTATTTCGTATTTGTGCAGAGTTATGAATGTTATAATAATTTTAATAATGATTTAAAATACTTATGACAATTATTAAATTTGTTTATTACATTAATGTAATTTGAAACTCATTGGAAACTTCAATATAAATATTTTTTTTTAAATTCAGTTGAAAGTGGGGGGGGAGAGGGGGGGGCAAAGTTATATTTTGGGGGGGGGGCCTCAAAACACCTTGCTACGGCCCTGGCTATAACACGATCAAGTCATAAGTTGGAGAATTTTTAGTAAAGTGTAAAAGAAGAAACACATCTTACCATTAACTTACCTTAGCAAAGAGGTGGCGTAACAAAGTTTATGTTTTAAAATTAGTCATTATTAGATCAGAGGATGCGTGTTGAATTATATATATTTTTTCCTTGCAAAGAGACGCCAACGCAATTATTGAATCATGATGGCTGAATCAGAATGATAACTGAATCAAATCAAAAGTATTTGAAGAATCAATACCACTTTCAATGAATCATTATAAAATCCACGATTCATTCTTTTATTGGCTTCGTTGTCTCTTCCACAGTGATGGTAACTTGTGGGAAAATTCCCACATCTGTGGGGAAAATAGAGCTGTGTGGGGAAAAGGGGAAACTTGAGGTTTTGTGGGAAATTTGAGAATTTCCCATTTCACTCTCATAAACGCGCTTTTTCCCTTTCTTTCTGCAAAACTTTTTAGAAAACCTTTTCTTTCGACTTGTTTTTCAAAATTCCTGGCAAATTGCATCGTAACTATTTCGCTGAATACTGCTGTTGCGTTCCATTGACTCTCGAAGCAGTAATACAACTAAACTTCTCAAAGTTAATAGATCAGATTCAACCACGTGACCACATGCCGCCAATTTTCCACCAACCAATCAAAATTACCGATCTTTTATTGCTCAAAGCTCAAGCAATGAAAGTAGAGAAACCTGGGGGATTTTTGGAAGGGGGAAAAATGTTATGACGTCAGTCGGAACTATTCTATGCTATTTTCGGTTTCGATCGCTCGCTTGCTTGAGAAAAGCGTAAAACGAAAACAGTTTTTTAGTTTTAGATTTTAGTTCCAATTTTTCTAGAATGTGTAAAGTGTAGTATCTCAAAAGTTGCATTTTAGTGTTTTATAGCGATGAATTTGGATAAAGCAGAAGACACGAATGTTGCGGCAACCAATATTAAAAGGAAAAATAGTTTTTCTGATAAAGAGAAATCGAAAGTAAGAAAAAAAGTATTTCAATACGAATGGCTTCATCTATCAGAATTTAAAGGTTGGTTAACACCAATAGAATCAGACTCAAATCGATGTAAGTGTACAGCATGCGATGCGATATTGTTCTGTGGAAAAAGCGAATTACAAAAACACGCGGATACAGGGAGGCATAAAAAATTAGTCAAGGTGAAACAAAGTCCAGCAATTAATAAATTTATCAATTCAGCTGCATTTTCCGAAGAACAGGTACATGAAAAAAAGGTTAAAGAAGGAGAAATAAAACTTGCAACTTTTTTTGCAGAACATAACGTTGCATTCCAGGTGGTGGATCATCTTTTGCCGCTAATGAAATCAATTGCTTCCGATTCAAAAATTTTGAAAGACATGGAAATGAAAAGAAGGAAATGCACACTTATTGTAGAAAATGTAATAGCAGAGGCAGAAACAGAGAAAATTTTAAGTGAGATTAAACAACAACCCTTTTCGTTGCTCGCAGATGAAAGCACTGATATTTCGTCGACAAAATTCTTGAGTGTACTTGTGCGATATGTTGCTTCTGATACAGCCCTTGTTAAAACAAACCTTTTAAAATTATTTCCTTTAACTTCGTCAGATTTTTCAGCGGAAGAAATTTATAAGGTTGTCAAAGCTTATTTAACAGATAAGAATATCCCGCTAAAAAATATTATCGGTTTGGGATGCGATGGAGCAAAAGTTATGATTGGAGAAAAAAATTCTTTTTATAGTAGGTTAAGAGAAGATTCTCCAAAGGTCATTTTATTAAGATGCATTTGCCATTCAGCTGCTCTCATTGCAAGTCGCGCCTGCGAAGCATTGCCTAGATCAGCCGAAAATTTAATTAGAGAAATTTCTACTTATGTATCCGGAAGTGCTAAAAGAAATGCTCAATTAACAGAAATCCAGGAGTTTTTAGGTGCTGAGAAAAAGAAAATACTCAAACCTAGTTTAACTAGATGGTTGTCGATGCACCAATGTGTAGACCGTATTGTTGAAAACTGGGCAGTATTAGAAAACTTTTTTCGTGTGGCTGCATTTGAAGATAAATTAAAGAATGCTGAATCTATATATGCTGAATTGAACAACTGGTATACAAAAGCATACATGTTATTTTTGAAGTATGCACTGAATTATTTCAACGAATTCAATGCACTTTTCCAAGCAAAAAATCCATTAATTCATACATTAACATCCAGCTCCTTAAGATTATTAAAGTGTTTTGGACAAAATTTTTTGAACGAAAGGGCATTGCAAGATATAGAGAATATAAATGTTAATTGCCCGAATAATTTCTTGCCTTATGAAAGCATATACGTGGGACCAGAATGCGAATCCTTTCTAAAAAAAATGGGAGAATCGGAAATTTTGAATGTCAAGAAAAAATGTTTGATGTTTTATATTACTGTTGTGGAAGAAATTCAAAAAAGGCTTCCTTTAAATAACCAACTTTTTAAAGATATGGAATTTCTTGCCCCAGAAATTGCTTTCAGCGCATCATCTAGACAAAAAATCAAAGATTTGGAGAATCTGGGAGCATACTTCAAGGAATTTCTGGATGAAAACCAATTATCTGTAGAATGGCGATCACTTCCCCAATTTTTTGATGATGGTGAAATAAAACGGTTATCCTGTTTGCCAATTGATGAAATGTGGGCCGAAATTTCCAGAATTAAAAATATTTGTGATGAATTAAAATTTCCAAATCTTGGAAAACTTTCTAAATTAATTTTATCGCTACCTCATTCAAATGCAGAATCCGAAAGAATATTCAGCATTGTAAATGACGTGAAGACAAAAAAAAGGAACCGGCTTGGGAATGAAGCTCTTAATGGTGTTGCTGTAATAAGATCTTCGTTCCAGGATTCAAATATAAATTGCTTCAACTTTAAAGTGACAGAATCTCATTTGAAACTTTTCAAGAAAGAACAAATCTACAAATCTCAAATCTGAATAATATTTCTATTTTTACATACAAGATGGAACCAGAATTAATTAATTTTTATTCAACTTTTGAACTGTGGTTTTTTTTTTCTTTCTGTTTGTGAAGAAAACTTTGGATATCGTTTTTTACTAGAACTTTAATATTATATTATAAATTAAAGGACTCCGATCATTTTTATTTAATTTTTGAATTTATTAATAAATATGATTAATTGTAAATAGCACCAACCAAAAACTTTATAAAATAAGAAGCACGAAAGTTTCTTCAACAGTGACTTATGAGGAGCAGTTTCTATTACTTCAATAATGTAAGTAAATAATAATAATAGCAATATATTATCTAATTGAAAATTTTTAATAGTCTGATTTAATAATATTATGTTTTAGACAATATGCTCTTTTTCTTTATATATATTATATATGCAAATATATATAAATATGTGTACGCAGTGTTGAATTGAAAGGGTGGCCCAGGGAGGACATCCCCCCCCCCGGAGCAATGACATGTCCCCTCCTGAAGATGTGAGATTTTGTGTTTTCAGTGATCAAAAAGTGCAATTTCCTTCCCAGAATTCTATAATATTCCTTACCCCCCCCCCCCCCGCAGCCACTAAAATTCCTCTTAGAGTAAAGTTTATTTTTTATTGATATGATAAAAATAATTTTGGAAATTAATTTTCACAATTTTTTTTACTGACATTATCTCTGTAATTTTTTGTAAGGAATCTGCGTCTATTTTCATCAGAATAAACTTTTTACGTTTGAAAATAAATATTGTGTGAATAGAAAAATTAACTTTAAACACTAACCAGTTTATCCTAGAGAAATAACTAAAATAAATTTCTGTTTCATAGAACTTTCATGAATGAATAACAGTTTTGAAAAAAAAAATAATCATCATTACTGCTTTAAAAATTTATTTTTATATTATGTTTATGTTTATTAAATCACTTATGTTCTTCGATTGATTGAAAGATTTTTGTTTTGAAGAACCAAAATGAAAAGTAGTACAAAATATATTTTGATCATTTGCCGATAGAGGGCAGCACTGTTAAATTTAACAGTGTGGGGAAAATTGAGCTCACGAGGGAAATTTTGAGGGGAAAATTGAGCTCATGAGGGAAATTTCGAGGGAAAATTTCAATGACGAGGTTACCATCACTGCTCTTCCATTGTTGTATCAACTTTTAGAACATAAATTTATTGTATTCAACTTCTTTTTAATGCTAAAGTAGGTTAGTTTGTTTATTTTCTCATTCAACTAAATTCTATATAATTTGCTATTTGATAATGATTACACGAACTTTAATGTGACGCAACTTTCATTTATGCTGATCGATCTTTGAGTCTATTAAATTGTTTTAAAACAGATAATTCCGATTATTATTATTAATTTTTAAATATAAACAATTTAAAAATTTTAACTATGAATAATATTTGAATAATATAAGTAATATTATTCAAATTTCAATTCGGACTCATCAAATTGGTTTTAATTTATTATTATTATATTATTAATATTTTACGTTTACTTTTAAAAGATTTTGTTGCTCTTCAACTGAATTTGATTGTCTTCTGTTTAACTGAAACTAAATATTTAAATAATTGATATCATAATAAAGTACCTTTATGCTATATATTAAAATCTACATATAATAACACATACACTTAAAGGGACTCATCACTCACATGAAAATTCCTTTCTGCAATGTTAATCCTACGAACAGGTTGTTTTTGAATTTTTAAATATGAATATTTTTAAAGAATTTTCTTTTATTTATTTTTTATTTATTTATTTATTTATTTATTTTGTATATGATAGCTGAGTTTTATCTTTAATATGATAATTCTTTACTTTTTTGCTTTTGAGTTCCAGATTTAAAAAGGTATTTTCATTTTCAAAAGCAGTTCCGAAGTTGAAAGTACCTTTACAAAAAATTCTGCAACTGAAATCAAAAAAGTTAAAAATAGCCAATCAATCTCAGCTATCTCACTTTAAAAAAAAGTTGTTTAAGAATATTCAAATTTAAATGAGAACTTTTGAAAAAAACTTCCCATACTACGGAATGGGTGTATTCAAGTGTGTGTAGAGTCCCCATTAGCAAATTACACTTGAATCCTGGAGCAAGCGATACACTGATTTTCAGACTAATGTGACGGGATCTCAGTATCATTTTGTGTTAAACAAAATTTCACATGAACAAATTTAAACTGTATTTGTGCAGAAAAAAAAATGGTAATTATTATTTTTTCAAAAAGCCATTACCAAGTGGAATGTTCATTTTTTTTATGACGAATTCATTACAAAAATGCATTTTGTAGATAAAATGTTATGATTTTGGTTTGAATATCTTCCCATGGTGACCCCCTTCATGACTTTATATCATGCACTATGCATTAGAAATCTATTCTCTCTCAATGGGGAAATTGTATATTTTTTATTTAACTTGATTTTTTTTATAGAATACAAAAAGGATGAGCATTTTCATTCCATAACAATTTTTATGTTTTTTAATTTCAGAAAATACAATAAATTAATTTTAAAAATGCAGTGTTAGTCTTGATGGAAAAAAGCTGTGTCACGTGATCAATGCAGTTTTGACCTCACTGCACAATAAACAATCTTTTGCTGTATCCCCCCCCCCTTACTTTTCTATGAGGATTGCCTGGTTATGCTGAATAACTTCTTTCTTTTGTTAAAAATTATTAGCAGAACAAACTAAAAGCATTATAAATTGTTGCAATAAATAATATTGTGAATTCAAGTATGATTTTCCCACCTCTTATTGTTCTAAATATTTTCATTTCAAAATCTTGATGTAGAAATAATATATAAGTTTATAGAGTAGACTCCCTAAAATCAGCAACTCTCTAAAATCTGCACATAACTTACAGATGTAAACAATGAAACATTTAGTTCATATTTAGGGACAAAATTTGAATTTTTTAGATTTATATATCATATGTATTTTAATTTGTAATTTTTTTTTTATTTTTTTTTATTTTTTTTTTAATATTACTCAATTTATGTTTTTTCATAAAGGAAGAATAAATTTATTTCTGAAAATATTCAAGATATTGATGATTTCACTGGTAATCATAATCTTCTTACCAAATATATTTATGTATTAATCAAGATTAATACATAAATGCCTGAAATAAAACTTCCTTATTTTATAATTTTGATGTGAATTTGTAAAGTACTTTTATGAAACAAGTTTCATTGAATAATAAAGTAAAAATACAATTCATCTTTATAATTAATATTTCATCATACATTATTGATTATCAATTTGACCTTTGCTTTTAATATTTCAATCATATTAAAAATATCTGAATTTTTATTATTTTAGTTTATTACTTATTTTAATATTTTACTACATTGTAGGCTTTCATTATAGTTCCGATTGCATTATTAATTACATTTAAATTATTGTTTAAAAAATGTAAACAAAGCAATGGCCAGAAATTCATAAAATTCTGAAATGTCCATGAATTCTAATGATCCATGAAACTTCTGGTCCCCAGCTGTGTGGATTTGAGAATGTCTACTATACTGCAATTGTATATTTTAAAATAAAATGTGCTTTTCTTTGTCATATTAATATTTTACCATAGACTAACTAATCAAAACATACAGAAATTACAGTAATGCACTAAACCTCAGTTAAAATTTATTAGTTTTTTTATTGGCTATTTTAAAATGTTTCTACATTTTTATAAATGAAGATACATAAAAATACTAGTTTTCAAAACAATTTCTTAACTGTATCGCATTCAGCTTGATTTTCTTGTGTTTGAAGTAATTCTGTTTTTGCTATTGGGTCTATTATACAAGTCTGGCAGACAAAAGCTTAAGCTAGAAAAAAATTTGTAAATTCTCACATTAAAGGGTGAAATTTTTAGTTGTATTTTTTAATACTGTAGAATAGTGATGCACAACCTTTTTGCCAGAAAATTGTTTGCCACCAGAATATTTGAAAAGTGACGTTTGTTTTACTTAATAGCAAAGTTTCTGTTTTCGTTATAAGGAAGATTATTCTGCATAAAAATAGTGGTAGCATTTTGGCCCACGGGCCACAGGTTGTGCATCCCTACTGTAGAATACTGTTTAATCTTGTAATCATGTAAAGAGAAGACTGTTTTTTTAGTGTGTAGAAATCCAAAAAAATGCTTTGTGTTTTCAAAATAAAAGTTTTACAAGAATTTTTTTTTTTTTTTGCATGAGAAAGTGATCTTTATTAATTTCTCCAGAAAAATCTGATAAAAGATTTTTCTTCTGTTACTTCAAAATTTCCAGTAACTTTACTTAATCAGATTGATTGGTATTGCCATCAATTGACAAAACAAAATTAATAGCTGTCAAAAAATTGTAACTAACATTTATGCATATCAGATTTGGCATATCTGTACTTTGCTGACTCTATTATGTATGATATACAGTGAAACTTCCGAATAAAGGACACCTACGGGACCGGAACTTTTGTCCCTTAAATAGAGGTGCCACTTATTCGGAGTTTTTTATTTACATTCTGAAGAATATAAAAATGACAAAACATTAAATGATGAAGTTTAAATGTATTCCAAATGTACAAATTACTTTAACTCTTTTGAATGTTTTTATACTTTTTGCATGTATACTGTTTGTGAAAATGTATACAGTTTGAAAACAAATCAACAACTCTACAAATCATTTAATAATTTAGTAATCAATTAAAAATTATAATTTATTAATTTTCTATCCATTTTGCAGTCTGATTAAAGTAATTTGTACATTTTGAATACATTTAAACTTCACCTTTTAATGTTATCTGGTTCTGGCTTACTCATTTTCAAGTGTCCCTTATTCAGAGGTAAATACATTACAAGTCCTATACAATGGGACTGGGACCGTGTGTTTTATCCTTTAAATAGAGGTGTCCCTTATTTGAAGGTTTCACTGTATTAATACTATTGAATTTTCACTCATTTTAAATAAATATATACTGTAAAATCCCATTAATCCGCCCTTCCCGATCAAAAGCCCTCTCCTCACTTTATAAAGAATTTGAAATTTTCAAAAAATCCCGAGAAAGCGCCCTCCCTCCCCATTCTCAAAGGCGTTTGAAAATGAGATGAATCATTATGAAATGAATGAATCATGAATCTCTGATGAAATGTGCGTTTTTTCGAGATTTTTTAATTGATTTCATGCTTGTTTTGGCTTTATTTTACAAATTTCTCCCTTTTCTGTGTTTTTTCGACAGATTTTACGTTTTTTTTAAACAAAACCCAAATTTTTTCAAGTATCAAAATTAATGATTTATTCATTTCCTCATGATTCATTCCTGTAAATTTGTGTTGAACGATTGCGGAAAAATCCCGTGTAAGCGCCCCCTGTACGATTTTCCGTCACGTTTGGGGGGCGGATTAACGGTATTTTACGGTATATATTTTTTTGTACTACTTGGTTGTCCCATCAACCAAAAGACTATCACCATATTATAAGATTAACTGCCATTAATGGATAATCATGAATGTTACATTCAATGACATTAAATACGATACATATGTTTAAAATGTTGTTAAGTGATTTTTGTTTTGACTTTTTATTTGCAGTTTTATTAGTATTCTATTAATTGTTTGTTTTTTCGTTATTTAAAATAAAATTTATGTCAACATGTATAATTTGGTTTTTAGTTTGGTGATCTCTATACACTAAATACATCTGTATTGGTCGATTCGATGGGATAACCAAGTAGTACCTTTTTAAAAGATTTTTCGCTTTTTACTATAATTAATTCATTTTTCTTTTTTTGTGCATATTTGTAGAAACATGCGTTTCTCAACAGAATTTTCCATGGTTTATCAAGAAAAAGTCATTTAAGCCCATGATTTAAGCTGTTTATTTCACCCGAAAAGATATCCAAACTTTGACATACTTTCATAGGTATTTTTACTTTTTATGGAGTTTCACAGATTGTTTGTTGCATGCTTAATTGCTTTTTGAATTGCTTATTATTATTCTTCATACATGTTTAAGATGGTAACAACAGTTGCAAAGTCACATGGCTGTGACAAAGGTAGGTATATACCAGGGCCGTAACTACCGCCAGGGCAGCCGGGGCACTGCCCCGGGGCCCCCAAGCCTGAGGGGCCCCAAACTGATGGTTAAAAAAAAACTATTGATTTTAGTTTCTAGTCTAAGTTCCTATAAAATGCCCAGCACATACCTAAAAGTTAGTAATAAAAAAAAAATCAAAGTGCTAGAATAGATGTTTTTGCTTGTCTGTCAATACACTCCTTACGCTTCGCATGCAAAAGGAGTTCTACAGCAGACAGCAAAATGTCGAGTCGAATGTGTCATGTCGCGCCAGCATGTTTGCTGATCACACAGAAGCTAGTATAAGGAAGAAAATATGGACTTCTGATCGACTGAATAATATAAAAAGCATCTAAAAAATTCTAGAAAATCTTTCTCCTTATCTATACTAATAAGTTAACAAAACGCTCTGTTTGTGTATGTCTGCGTATGTGTGTGTGAGTGTGTGACTGCGATGGTTAGCAAAATATACCGCACATAGAAGTCTGAAATTTTAGGTGAAGATAGTCCAAGACAGGTCCTGATGCACCTGAGGCTCAGACTTTTAATATTTTAAGGGCCAGGGTCCTGGGCACCTTACAATTTTTATGCGCCAAATTGTTAATAGCTTGACTCTTTTTTATCTAATCTTTTCTGTTTTGAGGTACCTTTCTCCTTTTAGGTATTTTCATATTTTTACTCTTCAGTTATGACCTTTGACTCTTGGGGCCCGTTTTAGGGCCCCTTTTAGTCTTTGTGATAGTAAATTGTTAATAAATTGCTTCCATTAATTTCGATCTTCATTTTTGGGATACCTGTTCCATTTAGATATTTTCAAATTTTTACATTCCATATAAGACACTGGGGGCCCCTAGATAATCATAGGGCCGACCCAGGGCCCCTTGATCTTTTTGTACGCTAAATATTTTTCACTCCCGAAATTTCTCACCTTCTTAGTGCAAATTTTTAAAGCTGAATCTTGGACTCTTATGTCAGGACCAACACCCTGGTATCTTTATTCGGGCCTTAGGCCCCTAGGGCCTTTTTTTTAACGCTTACCTAAACAATTGGTGCATTTTTAAAAAAACATTATTCTTGCAAATAATTCATACTCTATGCTTAATTTTGACAAATTAAAGGTCTAAAGCGTTATGTACTAAAACATTTTAACATGTTTTCATGTTAGGTCCCTGATTGTAATTGTCAGTTGGCCCCTATGGGGCCCTCTATCATAACTCCCTTAAAAATGGTCGGATTCATTAGCTTTTTTTTAACAACATTTTAGGTCTTCCAACTACGACATGAACAACAAAAAAATTTTTTTAGACTTCATCTACCACTATTTATGAATATTAATCGCTTTCTTGGAGCCTTTGGTGCAGCTTCTCTAAAAATGATCCAAATTGCTTTCAATTTTATTCAACACAGTTTTAGCGTCTTCCCATTATTTTAATAACTACACAAATATTTTTATACCCAACTACATGCGAAATAATTTCCTGCCCGGTACAGGCCCCCTTGAAGTTTTTGTAATAATAAATTTTCAATAAATTGCTTCCTTTTAATCTGATCTTCATTTTTAGGATTCTTTATTCATTTAGATATTTTAATGTTTTGACATTCTATACAAGACACTGTGTTCCCCTGTGGAATCATAGGGTCCAGCCCAGGGTCCCTCAACATTTTGCGAAATAAACATATTTTACTTCCTATATTTCTGATCTTCTTAGTGCAAAATTTTTAAGTTATCTGGGACTTTTCTTTCAGGACCAATCCAGAAAACCTGATGTTTTTATTCGGACCCTAGGGCCCCTTTTTAAACATTTGCCCAATCAATTGGTGCGTTTAAAAAATTATATCATTCCAAAGAATAGTTCCTACTATATGCTTAATTTTGACTAATTAAAGATCTAAAGCGCTATATACTAAAATATTTTAACATGGTTTCATATTAGGGCCCTGGTTTTAACTGTCAGTCTGTTCCTACAGGGCCCCATATTATAGCTCCCTTAAAAATGGTCCAATTCACTAGCTTTTTTTTCTATCAATTTTTTATGTCCTCTCTCTACCTATTACATGAATGACAAAAGAATTTCTCAGACTTCAGCTACCATTAATTTTGTTTGTCAGTTGCTTTCTTGAGGCCCTTGATGCAGCTTCTTTAAACATGAACCAAATTGCTTTCAATTTTATTTAACATAGTTATAGCGTCTTTCCATCATTTTAATAACTACAAAAAATATCTTTATACCTAACTACATGCAAAATAAATTCCTGGCCCCTTGGGGTCCGTTGAAGTTTTTGTAATAATAAATTGTTAGTAAATTGTTTCCTTTTAATCCGATCTTCATTTTTAGGATTCTTTATTCATTTAGATATTTTAATGTTTTGACATTCCATATAAGACACTTTGGCCTCCTGTGGAATCATAGGTCTCAGTCTAGGGCCCCTGAACATTTTGTGAGGCAAACATAGTTCACTCTTTAAATTTATCCCCTTCTCAGTGCAAAATTTTTAAATTTGAGTCTTGGACTCTTCTTTCAGGGACAAGATTCTCATATTTTCATCCGCGGCTAGGACCTTTTTTTAAACATTTTCCGAATGAATTTGTGCATTTCGATAAAATAGTATTAAAATGAATAATTCATACCCTATGATTAATTTTGACTAATTATAGATCTAAAGAGCTAAGTACTAAGATATTTTAACATGTTTTCCTGTTAGGGCCCTCTTTTTAACTGTCAGCTGTCCTTTTTGGGCCCTTATTATAAATCCCTTTAAAATGGCTCAATTAACTCCTTTTTTTAAACAACTTCTTAAATCCATCAGCTACTAAGAAACCGCCATAGTCTAGCTACCACCAATTTTGAATATTAATCGCGTTCTTGGGGTCGTTGGTGCAATTTCTTTAAAAATGATCCGGATTGCTTGCAATTTTCTTTCACATTGCTTTAGCGTCCTCCCATTACTTTAATAACTACAAAAAATATTTTATACCCAACTACATGCGAAATAAGTTCCTAGCTCCTTGAAGATTTTGTACTATAAATTGCTATTAAACTGCCCTCTCTTAATCCAATCTTCATTTTTGGAACTATTTTTTTCACTTAGTTATTCCCATGTTCTTACATTCCATTTAAAAGCCTGAGACTCCCTATGGTCTCGGCTCAGGCACCTTGAAATTTTTGTTCTCCATGCATATTTCACCCACTTATTATCAAACCTTCTCAATGCATAAATTTAAAGTTGAATTTTGGACTCTTATTTCAGACCTACACCCTGATGTTTTTATTGAGGTCCAAAGGCCTTTTTTAAAGCATTTACTCATTTTTTATGCATTTCTTTAAAATATTATTTAACGAATAATTCCTATCCTATGCTTAATTTTGACTGATTGTAGATCTAAAGTGTTAATTGTTTGCTTAAGGTTATCATAACGTGTCCCGGGCAATGCCGGATGGGTCAACTAGTCTATTAATAAATACATAAAATCGAAAAAAAATATCACAATCCATCTTTCAAAAGGTTTTTAAACAGAAACGCATGATTAAGTTACATATACTCAAAAATGAACCTAAATAAAATGCTCTTTAAAGTATTCAACCAATCAGAAGTCCGTATTTTTTTCCCTATGCTAACTTCAGTGGGATCGGCAAAAATGGCGTCGGCGCTAAGTGCCTGCCGAGTAGAGTTGTGTAATTCTACATTTTTAAGTCATTTTTGGGCTTATCATACTATGTACATTTAAACAGCGGTGTGCGAGAAAAGAAACTATGCCCGGGGCAAAGTTTCAATTTGCCCTCCCTAGGGGCCCCCCGGAGGTTTTGCCCCGGGGCCCCCAAGTTTATAGTTACGGCCCTGGTATATACCTTTTCTAGGGAACTACTAAATTGGTTTCAATTCATCTTCTTTTATTAAATAATTAACTATATTTCGATTCTTTCATTCTTATAGAAAAGCAATTATTTTTTGGTAAAGCTAATAGGGAAAAAAACATAGTTTATTATTATTATTATTATTTATTTGTTGTTTTTCAAAACCAGTATATAGCATTTTTCATTTTTATTTTTTAAATTTATACAATAATTTCTGACGTATAATCCACAGATCAAAGAATCATTTTTCGACCCAGAATTTTTTAAAAATGAAATGTAGCTTAAAAGATCACCATAAATATTTGTCTTCTGTCAATAAATGTGATTTCTGGGTCCAAAAAGAATTTTTTGATCCAGGGATTATACACTAGAAATTACAGTAATTTAGCTCTATTGTGACATCAGTAAATTTTTAAATTCAGATTATACAATTGTTACCACTTAATTTAAAACCCAAAAAATTGACTTATTTAATCTGTTATTGTAAAAGGTGAATAAGTTCTAAAAATATGTTATAAAAAATATTCAAATTGCTTCAATAGTTACTGTGACAAAAAATACTTAAATGTCATTTGTGTGTGTGTGTGATTCTGCAACTTTTATTATCCTCTTATCAATTACATAAATGCTTGTTTATTTATATCGTTTTAATGTTGTTGGTTCTCAATTGATAGATAATGTTTGAGCCAATTTTATAATTTATGGATTGCAATAAGCTAATTACTTTTCATATATACAATATTAATGTGAAAATAAAAATCGCAATGCTACTAAATGAAGAAAGCCGATTTTTTAAATTCAATCTAAAACTCTTTTCTGAAAATAGTCATAAATGATGACTGACACATTTATTTTTTTTTAATTTTATTTTAATGTTTGTTTAGTTTATAGCTTTATAATGTACAATCAACTCTATAAAATCTGCCAATGTATCAATCTGCAATCATCTATCATCCACACTCCACGTTGTAATTTAAACAATGAAAATCGTCATTAATAATTAAACAGATAAAGTTAAATTTGGTATATATATATATATATTTTTCAATTATATCAGTTTTCTAGTGAATAAATATTTAAACTTAATTGTTGTGATTAATTAAATTCCTGCAATAGCAATAATAATAGTTATGGATTATGATTTCAAGAGCCTTAATACTAGTACCCTTTATTATCCATTGTTTAATACTAGTTATAAGACAACCATTAACAGAAACAAATTTAGCAAAAGTATCTATGTTAAATTTCCCTGTGTTTTCCAAAATTAAATTGCATAAATTTTATACCCGAGTGCACACTTAAGTGCTAGATTTGCAAATTTTTATTAATGCTTACTATTCTTCCTTTTATATAAATAAATGTTTTATTTTGTTAGTTAAAATTTTTCTGTTTCTATTTGGGTATGCTTGTATTTATTCAAGAAGGAATTCTTCTTTTTTAATTCATTCATTGGGTTTGCATCTCTTAATCAATTAAATTGCTGCAGTGAAAATATAATTAAAACTTTTTTTTTAAATTCCTGGTCATAATGCTAATATTCAGTCGTTAAATAAGCTATAACAAGGAATCCAAACAAAATTTTCCTGATTTTCAAAAATCAAATTGATTACAGCTAATTTTTAAGCAGAAAGCGTTTTTAATGGATTTATATATTGAATTATTAACAATGTATGATTTCTTCATTCATGAATCATTCATTTTGTTGGTGTTTGTACAAAAATGAACAAAATGATCAAGCTCAGATTGTAACAGTGGACATATTATTTTAAATGAATTTAATGATTCATCTTCTTTACTAAAATAAGTAAGATATGCTTCTTTAGTTATACTGCTACTGAAAATTCTAGAACTTGCAGTTTGATCGTATGATGTTTGATCTCAGATTGTAACAGTGGACATATTATTTTAAATGAATTTAATGATTCATCTTCTTTACTAAAATAAGTAAGATATACTTCTTTAGTTATACTGCTACTGAAAATTCTAGAACTTGCAGTTTGATCGTATGATGACACAAAATTTCATGTGTCGCAATTTACATTTTTGCTGACATTTAAGTCATTTTAAATATTCCACACACAGATAAACCAAATATTCTGTTAGCCAAATAGTAAGTATCAATCTGAATACTTTATTATTTAAGAATTTAAATACATTTAAAAATTTAGTTTACTTAATATTTAAAAGAGATACTTTCATTTACATAAATCAGATTACTATTTTTTCTTGCTGTAGAATACCCTATAAGTAATTAACATACACTATAAGTAAAATACCATAAATTATCATAAATATCACTATATTTATATATATTATATGATATTTTCAAAATAGTTAATTTACTGCTAATAGTAAGTATTTCACATGTAATATAAATTAGAAATTAAAACACTTAAAATGAAAACTTTTAATCAAACAATATATTAAAATACTTTTTTATTTCAAACAATATTTAAAATCAGCTAATTGAAAACAGAAAAAAAAATATGCACTTATATGAAGCTTTATGGGATTAGGAGTTTTTCCCCTTAATGAAATACCCTTTAAGTAACCAACATACACTATAAGTAAAATACACTGTTAGGGGGAACTGGGGGACATTGATACAGCTTTTTTCAACAAAAAAATTTTCGTGTCTAGAAAGCAGAAATTTCAAGTTATTTTTCTATGTGATGTCAGCAAAACCTGTGTAGTGTGTTATAAAAATGTACAATCATTGTTTTATATATTATTTTTGCATGTAATTTTAAAAAATCAAAAAAAGTAATTTGTATCTATGTGCCCCATCCCTGGGGCAGATTGATACACTTTGACACGTCTGGAAAAAATGGAGACAAAATAACACCAATGCATATTTTTCATAGAAAAATAGTTAACAAACCATTTTATATATATTTATAGACATTAAAATCGCACACAATTTATTTGTGAGCGATATTAAAGCAATCAAAATGAAATGTATAATGACCTGATGTTCTGGCTGTTCCTTGTCTGTTTGTTGGCTGTGGTAACTTTGTCATATCTGGCACATTAACCCCAGAATTATCTTCTTTCTTAGGAAAGGTGAAAGAATTACCAGGCTTTCTGTTTATAAATCAGTTTACAAACAGAAAAAAAAGGATAGTTATATTAAAAATTATGTTTATAATATAATTATCCTGTACTGTTCCGCAGCTTGTTTCTCTTACTTAACATTTCTGATGTCGATAATACTTTTTTCTCTGGAGAATCGATATAAATTTGAGATTTGCCAGGCTGCTGTCCATTTCTTTTGTTAATTCTACTACACTAGATATTGTGTAAGTTTGTACATCTTCTGCATGGAAAAATACAATAAAATGTTCTAATATAAAGAAATTAGAGCTATTCCACTTCAATGAAAACTAATAGTAGAATTTTTTGACGAAAAATGGTTGAATTAAGGAGTGTATGGTAAAAAAAATAATAATAAAAGGTAATGAAAAAATGAACTAGAAAAGGATTTAGGTTGTATCAATGTGCCCCGACAAAGACTGTATCAATGTACCTCATACAGTCATTTTGAACAAAATGAGTCGCAAATCCAACACTTCATAATTTATCTAACAATAAAGAATGAGGAACTCATAAAGAGTAGCTTTACTTGCCAGGGAGGGTATTCTTTTCGGTTGAAAATACTAGAACAGTTGTATAATACCATTTGAATTGCACAACTCAAATTTACTTTTGACCTACAAAAACAATTAATCACTCACCCCATTTCATCAAACTATTGAATAATTTTAAAACTTTCTGTATGTAGTTAATTTCACTAGTATCACCTTTTGGAGCTGTTGTGAAACTTTCTGTAATGACCCTGTGTGCTGTACACGGGGTGTATCAATGTACCCCAGTTCCCCCTACATAAAACTATAAGTTTGGCATCATATTTTCTGGCAACCTATTTACTGTTTCATATATACAAGCTTTTTTTCAACATTTGTATTGTTTATTTATTGAAAAAGCCATTTATTTATTTTATTATACGGTTAATTGTATATAAAACAAGTTGGAAATTGCACGTGAAGCGTAGCAAATGAGGTGCGTTCGTACGATAACGAAGTTTTAAAAATATTCAGATCTCGCTCTTATAGTAAACAGTACTTTGGATACAGTATAGTGGACGAAATCTTTTTTTTTTTGTGTTCCTGTAAATATACAGGATGTAACTTTTCTTACACCTTAGCAACGCATATCATGTTCATAAAATGTGAAATACGCCCAAAATAATTTAATTAAAACACGCACAAACAAAGTTTCACTGTATAACATTATGTTGTGGAATACTTTTGTGTGGCCCTATAATTTAACAGTAAATGTTCTTTGCATCACAGATTGTACAGAATGTATATTTTAGTATATATTTATACTTCGTAGGTTCATGTCATTTCTATTATATTCGAAAGAGTTTAACATCATTAAAATGAACATGAAACTATTTTTTCCTATTGATCGTAATGTAATGGAATATTTTTGATTGTCCCTGTAAATGATCTACGCATCTGATTTTCATAAAATTTGAAATGACTCGACAAAATTGTGCAATAATTATATATTTTAAATTTCAAATGATTAAAATGCATTTGATGCTTTTTTCCCCATTAAACGTAATGTAACGGAATACTTTTGATTGTCCCTGTAATTGATCTATTCATCTGATTTTCATAAAAATTGAAATGATTCGACAAGATTATGTAATAATTATATATTTTAAATTTCAAATGATTAACATTTATTTGAAACTTTTTTCCCCATTTACCGTAATGTAACGGAATAATTTTGATTGTCCCTGTAATTCATCTATGCATCCGATTTTTATAAAATTTGAAATGACTCGACAAAATTATGTAATAATTATATATTTTAAATTTCAAACGATTCGGTTGGGTAGTTTTTGCGTTGTTATATTCGATCGGACAGACAGACGGACTGACTGAACGACAACAATAGGTGCTTGGTATTTACATAATTGCGAACGCACCTAAAAACAATCATAATGCATACAGATACACACACACACACACACACACACACACACACACACACACACACACACACACACACACACACATATATATATATATACATATGTAAAAATAGAATTATATAGAATTGTTATAATTATATAAGAGTATATTATATATATATATGTAAATAAACACTCATAAACTTTCATTAGAATTGTTTTTACAGCTGTTTGTATCATTTGTCAATAAATTTCATTTTAAAAAGCCCAAATTGTGTAAAATAATGAATAGCTGTAAAAAAATGTGAAGGCCTCTATGATGAAAAATGCCATTTTATTATTATTATTAATAAGTACAAATTGTCAAATATAAATTATTAAGATATAACCATTAAAAGTAAAATTTGATTAAGTATATATCTTACTGTTTGTCATCAGCTTTAATATTTGCTCTAATTATTTTCAGTTTCATATGTAATTTATTTTTTTATGTATTATACTTCGTCAATACAATGTTAAATATGTTAAAATAATACTAATAATAAAGTCTTGATTCAGTAATATATTTGATCGTACTACATTTTTGAATTATAAAAATAATTATAATAATTTGTGCTTTATATGTAATTTAACCTCCTCAGTCCTGAGGCAAATTTTACGTGGCACTGTAAAAAGCAGTTTAAAATTATTATAAAACGTCTCCAAATTTGCATTAGCTTGTAAATTGATTCTTCCAGCATGCACACATCTATTTAAAAATTCTAGTTGCAATTTTAATTACTATAGATAAATTAAATTAATTTATAGGGTGATTTTTAGTGTCGCCTCCAAGCGACATCGGGACTGAGAAGGCTATACACACAACTTTTTTTCTTTAAGTAATATGAATGTGTAATTAATATGAATTTTAGGTACTTTTATTCTTACCTCCAATGTAAAAGAAAATAGTGAGACTTTCAATTTTAAATGAATTACAATAATTTGCATTATTTTATGTGTAGTTTTTGTATGTTATTAATTATACTATACTGGGTGCTTGAAAATTGAACCAGCAATTTAAGAGGGTTGACAGGGGGGGTGAAAAATCAGCATCAATTTCTTCAAAATGGTAGACATTGAATTAATCCCATTGTTTGAGAGGAGTAATATGTTTTTATTTATTGATTATATCTTTTATAATAGCATTTTCTCGTTACAATTAAAAATAATTTTTTTAAATACAGTGAACAGAAAATGTCATGCTTTAAAAAACAGGACATTTTTTTTTCATGAAGATGTTACTATTCAATACTTTTTCACTTTGCCATTACTGAGTATGAGACACAAGGCAAAATGCTTCAATGAGTTAAAAAAAGGTCTCACATTAAATAAAAATTATAATTTTCTTTCATAAAACTGAATATTTTCATCGCATGTGTGTCTACAAGACAAGAATTTCTGAAATTTTGACTTACTGTTACTTAGTTTACAGATACAAGTCAATAACACTACTCAAAAAAAAAAAAAAAAAAAATATATCGCAAATAATTTAATGTGGTCTGTGTGCTAGAAGTAGTGTAGAAAGCAAAATAAAACATTTATATTATGTCATAATTTTATGATATATCAATATTTATTATTTTTTTACGTTTTTTACACATTTTAATCTTAAACTAATTTATTTCAGATTAAAAGAAAAGCTTCCTTTTTCATTTTTTTTTGTTTGTTGATGGTACTTTACAGTTGAGGTTTCCCTAAATACCAACCGGCAGTAGTCTGCCAACATCGCAGGGTTCCATTTTCCTTGATATTGTTTTTCAATAATAGCTATATTTTGTTGAAATTGCTTTCCGTGTTCATCACTCACAGCTCCCATATTTTCGGGGGAAAAAGCTAATGTCTCGAATCCAAAAAGTGTATTTTCAAAGACATGTTGCAATTCATTTCATGAAAATCTTGTAACATTTTATCAACAAGATCATAATGCAAGGATTCATGATTCCCTAAAAAGTTTTCAGTGACTTCAATGAACGATGTCCTTGCTTCCTCTTCTACATCATTTAAGCATGAAATTAACGTTGAGTCTTTTATTTTAATAAATTCCCGCAATATGTTAACCTTGTTGAGAAAATGATACAAGCATTTCATAAAATGAAGTGCAACATGTCTTTGAAAATACATTTTTTGGATTCGCATTTAGATTTTTTCCCCGAAAATATGAAAGCTGTGAGCAGGGCCGGCGCTAGACATTTCGCCGCCTTAGGCGAGCCTTATTTTGCCGCCCCTTTGATGTCATTTTTTTAAATCCACTACACAAACTTTTTTTTTTTTAAATAAGTAAATTAATATAGTAACTATAATTTATTTGCATAAATATAATATAAAATGTATTATAAAATGCGCTTACATTTAAGGAATTTAAAATAACAGAATTGCGTAACTTATTTATTTTATTTTACTTCTTGCATCTTTTTTTAAAATAACAGCAGCTAACTTGGCATTAAATTAATAAATCATATTCTACTAATAAATTAAAAAAAAAACCTTGAAAGTGAAAGTCTCATACAAAGAATAACAGTAACACTACAAAATTTCTTCTGCCTTTTTCTTCTTTCGAAAAATCACGCACGTTTTGAATATATATGTATACAAATTATACTATGAATATATATATATATATAAAAATCCTGTTACAACAGGTAAAGAATGCTTTTAAAATACAGTCGAGTCTCTCTATAACGAAACTCAATACATCGAATTTCTCTATATAACGAATTTTTAGTAGGAACGGTTCCCTTTTCACATGATTACATTAAAAACAGTCTCTATGTAGCGAATTATCTATCTCCATATAGCGAATTTTTTCATAAATTGGTCTTAATTTATTCAGTTTTAAAGAACTTCGAAATCATATGGAATCAATTTTCCATCACTTATTTTTGATATATCGTCAGTGCTGAGTTTCTTTCTTTTTTTTTTTTTTTTTTAATATTATTTCTCTTTTTGTTCTTTAATCCAACGAATTCATCCCACCTCCCACACATCTTTCCACATCCTTCTCAAAACAGAGTCAATTGGATTGATACACATGTAAGAGAGGAATCAATGAGAGACACATAAGAGAGGCCTTCATATGGAGGAAAATGTTAACTACAATTTTTCATTCCCTGCTAAAATTTGAGTTTTTGTTTTTGTTTTTTTGAGAGCGTAACAATTTTAAAATCAAAACATCAAAAAATTACAAATTTCTTCGTCTGAAATTAATGCAAGTCTTTCTTGTTTTATTTTCATTAAGCTTTCAAATAAATGTATGTTCTCTTTTTTGAAACAGCTTAAATAATTAAGAAATAAAATGTTAGATTAATATATACTTTTAAACATTTCAAATTCATAATTCAAAAGATTAAAAATAATATTTGTTTAAATTTCACACATTAAATACGATTTTTAACATCATTCTCTATACATCGAATTTCTCTATATAACGAATTTTTTACTGGAACGGTGGATTTCGTTATATAGAGACTCGACTGTAGTTATTACTGAGACAAAATATGTCAAACACTTAAAATCAATCACATTGCGTATAAAATTTGTGTATGAATTTCAAACAGAAAAATAATGATATAGCATAACAAGCTATTTATCTTTTTAAAATCGTATACAAAGCAAATCGCATATTGGTAATATTAATAAGAAAACAGCTATTAAAAATAAAATGAAAGTTCTAGAAATGAGTTATTTCTCTTGATTTAGCTTTGCAGAAATCATACATTACAAAGTCGAAATGTAACAGTACACAGCGAAAAAATAAAAATAAATAAATGAACTTATTAGAGCAAACTTCGCAATATAATATTCACATTAAATGGGAAAATTATGATGTGCAGAGAAGATTACATTATCATTTCAAATTTGATTTGACATATTTAATATGAAGATTTAATATTATAATAACAATATTGTTTTCAAAAACACTTATCAACAGTGAAATATTTAATTCAATGATAAATTGACCTTGAATTTTTTTGTGAAAATCGTTTTTATATCACTCTAATCAATATAGAAAACAATTACATTTTCATCAGCTAAAATAATTTAATTTACTCGCACAGCTGACCTGATAGACGCGGCGTTTCCGGCCTCTATAAAAAATTGCAGACAGTAAAATTTATTTAAGATTAAAACAGGATTTCTTTTGCAAAGTCAAAAAACCATCACAGAGCGAGCAAAAAATTAATAATATTTAAAAAAATCAGAAAAATTCGCCTGTCGCGGAACGCAAAAGAAGGATGGAAATTGCATTGAAAATCGCATTAAAAATCGCAAAACATTGAAAACGTATGATAAAATATACTTCGATTAGGTTAAAACTTCCAAACTGAATTATTTTTTTACAAATGTTAAAAAAAGAAAAAAAAGGCAGTACGCAAAAACATGCTAAGAATCTCGTTGAAAATAATTTTAAAAATCCATAAAAACGAGAAAAAAAATTCTAAACAAAATTTACAACATTAATGAGAAGTTTGAAACCAAATGCCTTTTACGAATACTAATGTCAAAAAAAATCGCGTCGAAATGAAGAAAGAAAAAATGCAGAGGGCAAAATTTACACTGGTGGGATAAAACATTTGTAATCCGAATTACCAAAAATTCAAAAAATGAGGAGACAAAATTTGCTACATTATGCGAAAAAGTTTGAAATGGAATTGTTTATGAATCTAAGAAAAAAATCTCGGCGAAACAGGAGAAAATCCAAAAATCACTAAAAGAATTAAAAATTATCTTGTGGATTCCGAATAAATTTTATTGAAAAAAGGAAAAAAAATTACTACATTGGGTTAAAATATTAAAAGCTGATTTATTTTATTAATATATGGAAAAATCGCCGGAAACACAAAATTCGTCAAATATCGCAAGGGACCAAATTTACTCAAAGATGGCCTTGGTTCAGTCTAACAGGAATTATTTCTTGAAGTCAAAAAATTGGCGTGAAACACAAAAGTGTAAAGAAATATAAATTGGAGAAGATAAAATGTAAGATGTCCTGAAGTAATAAGGTCGAGCTCTAATATCACGCGTAATCATGAAGAAATCTGGGAGAAGGCACCTACGGGATTTGCGCAGAAAAGCTCCAAAGCATCTAAAAAACCTTTGAAAACCTAATACCTAATTAATAGATTACGTATAATGGAGTACATGTTCAATATACATTACAGATAAAATATTTTGTTTTTAATGGAAATATAAGGAATCTCCCAAAACAAAGTTTAATAAGTTTTAAGAAGCAGAAGGTTTTTTTTTTTTACATCCTTCGAGGGGGGGTGGGTCAACATTTTTAAGTCGGTCAAATGGGCTATCGTTTCGCATGAATTTTTTAAATTCTAAATTGAATGACACCATCTGCAAGTCGGTACGATCAGTTTTTTCAAAGTTACGGCACGTTTCATGAATGAAATGGCAAAAATTATACTTTATTCAGATAAAACAGTTTTTTTACAGTAACAACTGGTGGCCTTTCACCAAAATTTGAGGAAAAACATCGTTTTGTTAATAAACTTGAAAATTCGATGAATCCCCCCAAAATAAACCATTACTTTGCTTTTTTTTTGGGGGGGGGGGAGATGGAAGTTCATCGAGGGATGGGAATACTTCAACTTCTTTAAAATAGATGAACTGAGTATCATTTGTTATGTATTTTCAAATTCTGGATCAAATAACATCATTTGTAAGTAATTCATAGAATCATTCTTTATAAAAATTATGGTAAGTTTTATAAATATACAATGTTGAAAATTATGTTTTATTGATGAACATAGCTTTGTCATTTTTATATCACGTTCAAAACTTCTTATATCATATAAAAAAAACAAGCTTTTTAAACATCCTCAAAAGAGCAATAATCAAAATCAGTTCATCATATTTCTTCAAGGTTAGTAAATATGTCAAAATATCTCATGTATTCATATTTTTTTATTGCTAAAACCATTCATGACTTTGTATTCATAAAACCTGCCTGCCAGAACTTTGTGATGTATAACTGCATCGACTTGCGGAAGTGTCATTCGATTCCGAATTAAAAAATACATAACAAACATTCTACAGTACGCTTTGGCTAAAGAAAAAAATTGAATTCTCCACCAGAGTAAAAATGCGCCCTCCTCCCAAGACACCTTAAAGCAGCTCTCTTCAAGGAGGGGTGGGAGTCATCGGATCTTCAAGTTTTTTTTTGGTCAAAACAAAACTTTTTTAAATTTTTTTGTGAATGGCCATTATTTGGTGTTACTCACATTTTGGTCTATTTTACCTGCACAAATATGCGAGACAAATGCCGCCCTTTTGGGGTGCGCCCTGAGGCGGTCGCCTCACTTGCCTCACCCCTGGCGCCGGCCCTGGCTGTGAGTGATGAACAGGGAGAGTGATTTCCCAAGATATAACTGTTATTGAAAAATGATATCAAGGAAAATGGAACTCTGCGATGTTCAGAATACTGATGGTTGTTAATTAGGGAAACCTCAACCGCAAAGTACCATTGACAAACAAAAAAAAAATGAAAAAGGAAGCTTTTTTTTATCCGAAATAAATTAGTTTAAAATTAAAACTTGTAAAAAAGATATAAAAATAAGTACTGATGTATCATAAAATTGTGATGTGATAGAAATATTTTATTTGACTTTCTACACTACTTCTAGTACACAGAACACGAATCACATAAACTTATTTGCAATATAAAAAAAAAGTTTTTTTTTTGTTGACTCGTGTAATTTGAATGTTTGCATTTCAAGTTGAAGCTGACAAATGCGAATTCAAATTTTAAAATATATTAATAAACAATTAAACATTGAAATCGTTTTTAAATGGTAAATACGATTACGAGAGTAGCATATGCACGTTTTGAGATGATAAAAAAGGTGTTAGATTTGGATTTTATGGAGAAAACTCTGTATGATTGTGTCAAGGTAAGAAAATGCTTTTCTTATTTTTCATTATATAATACCGTATTTACTCGTGTATAGCGCGCACGCGTGTATAACACGCACCCCTACTTTACAAGTATAAATGGCGATTTCTTAAAATCTCTCATATAACGCGTACCATAAATTTGATACGCTAATGAAGAATGACCAAATGAAATTCAGTAAAAAAAAAAAGTCAAAATAAATATTACACTAGACCTGAAAACAAGACAAAAATGCATTTTTAGGCTTCGGGTTGTAAGAGAATGACGGGAAATAGAAATGAGTGACGGTAAAGAGAATTGCTAATTAGCGTTTAGATAATGTCACTAGCTCTGTTGTATAAAAAACTGCAAGAAGTGAAATAAATATGCAGTAATAATTCAATTAAGTAACATTTTCCCAGTTTTAATATCTTTTTTGAATAATTTCTTATTTCATATGTATATTGTTCGACTGCATTCAACAGTAAAAAATTATTCTGTGTATAAGGCGCACCTAGGAGTTCTGTCCTAATTTTTGAAAAGAAACAGTGCGCTTTATACATGAGTAAATATGGTATCAAGCATACGAGACTCAAATGATAACTTCGTCGTAAATACTGTTTTTGATTACATATTTTTAAATATTTAATACAAATAAAGATTAAATTTTCAATAATTCAAAAAAATTAAGCTTTGGAAAATAGTATTTTGATAACTTTAACTAAAAATTTAAATCTTTTAAGACTTACATTAACCAACGTAACATGTATTTTTTTATTGTAGTTAATTCTTTAGGTTTATTATAAATAAATATAGTGCAGTAGGCTCCCTCAAATTCGCAACTCTCAAAAATCCGAACATAGTTTAAAGATGTAAACAATAAAACATTCAGTTCAGCTATAGGGACAAAATTTGACTTTTTAGTTACATATCAATTCCATGTATAATTGAATTTGTAATTTTTGTTAATATTATTGAATTTCTGTTTTTTTATGAAAGAAGCAACAGGAATTCAACAGGCATGAAGGAATAAAAATTTATTTCTGTAAAAATTTACAATATTATTGATATCACTGATAATCACAATCTTTTCACCAAATATATTTATGTATTAATCAAGCATTTTTTATTATTAAATCTGGCTAAAAATGAAATAAAATTTCTTTATTTTATTATTTTGATGTTTATGAATAATGTACTTTTATGAGTACTTCCATTCAAGAAAATTAAAGAAAAATGCATTTCATTTTTATAATTATTTTTTAATAATAGATTATTGATAGTTAATTTGACCATTGTTTTTAATAAATAGACTCCCTGAAATCCGCACTCCTAAAATCTACAACTCTCTAAAATCCGCACATAATTTATGGATGTAAAAAATGAAACATTCAGATCAGATGTAAGTGCAAAATTTGACTTTTTTAGTTTATATAAATTCCATACATCTTTTAATTTGTAATTTTTTATTAATGTTATAGAATTCATGTTTTTTCATGAAGAAAGAATAATTTATTTCTGAAAAAATTAAGATAATGCTGATATCATTGGTAATCACAATCTTACCAAATACATTTATTTATTTATTATTAATCAATTTTTTAGTTATTAAGTCTGGCTAACCTCAAATAAAGCTTTGTTATTATATGATCCTGATGTGAATTAGTAAAGTTCTTTTATGAGGCAAGATTCATTGAATAATTTAAGAAAAAGACATTTCATCTTTATATTGAATATTTAATTGTACATTATTGATTATTAATTTGACCTTTGCTTTTAGTTTTTTAATCATTTTAAAAATTATCTAAACTTTTACTATTTCAGTTTATTACTGATTTTAATATTTTAGTGTATTGTAAGCATTCATTATACTTTTGATTTTATTATTAATTACATTCAAATTATTTTTTTAAAAATACATACAAAGCAATGACAAGAAATCCGCAAAATTCTAAAATCCGCACAACCTCTGGTCCCAAGCTGTGCAGATTTGAGGAAGTCTACTGTATTTTAACCATTAAAAAAAATCTAACTTTTATTAATTTTAATTAATTAATTATTTTATAATTTTATTATATTGTAAGCATTTATTATAGTTTTGATTGTATTATTAATTACATTCAGATTACTGTTTAAAAATGTAAACAAAGCAATGATCTGAAATTCGCAAAATTCTAAAATCCGCACATCCTCTATTTCCGATCTGACGGAGTCTACTGCAACTCCTTTTTAAAAAAGATTTTCATTCATAAGAATTTAGATAGGTTTCAAATCGTAAGTATTTATAGAAGGTATGAAAGTAATTAGAAATGTATATGCAGTACACTTTCTCCAATCCGCACAACTTTTGACCAGATGATGTGCAGAATTTAGAATTTTGCGGATTTCTAGTTATTGCTTTGTGTACATCTTTCATAGAGTAATTTTACTATAATAATTAATGCAATTGAGATGATAATAATGCTTATAATAATTAAAAAATAATAAATTAAAAAATAGATTTTATTAAGAATTAAAATATTAAAAGCAAATGTCAAGTAAATCGATAATTTATAATTAAGTATTCGTTATAAAGTTGAGATGCATTTTTCCTAAATTATTCAGTGAAACTTGCCTCATAAAGGTGCACTTCTAAATCACATCAAAATCATAAAATAAGGAAATTTTATTTCAGGTTCAACAGGATTTAACAATAAAGAAAACCTTGATTAATGCATAAATGCATTTGTCTAAAAGATTGTGATGATCTGTAATATCAACAATATCTTGAATTTTTTCAGAAATAAATTTTTTCTTCCTTGATGAAAAAACGTAAATTCAGTCATATTAATTAAAATTACAGATTAAAATATATATAGAATTGTAATAAAAATTAAAAAGTCAAATTTTGTCCCTACACCTGAACTGAAAATTTTATTGTTTACATCTGTAAATTATGTGTGGATTTTAAAGAGTCTACTGTATTTCTAAAAATATATAAAACAAATTTTGTTTCAATAATTTTTATCAATTACTTTTTCAATTTCTGTTAAATTTAAAGTTATTAAATCTCCAGTAATGACATTGAATTCCATTCAAATATTTATTTTAAGTGTAATGATATAGCACAGTTGTGTTTTATAAATTAAAGGTAAGTAATACAAGGCAAGAATGCTAAGGTGTTATTACTGGTTACTCTAAATTGAATAAATTGATTTGAAAAGCATTATTTCTCTGATAAATGAATTTAAATGATATAATATTTAACAATTTTTTAGTTTGGTTGTCTTTTTAATAACCACTTTAATTAAATATAATCTGTATATAAGAATAGTGTTATGAAAGGAACTAGTTATGAAAATATCACTATTTTAATACTGACTTGGAAATATATGCAAATTTCAACGTAAGATATTGATGACCAACCTATATTGTAACGTTACAATGTCTTAAATTGCTGGGTATATAATGCAGATTAAAGAATTATATATTCAGCAAATAAAGTCACGATTATTTATTCAAAATTTATTTATGCAATCTCATATTAAATTCGTCAATCTTGCTCTTAAAAAGAAAACTTTATGCTTCTTCTAAACACACATAACTGCAATACCATTAATGTTCGTATGATATTTTTTATTAAACATATTGATCGTTTGTTTAATTGATTTGTTTCTGAATAAACTATTTATTTTCCCCCCTAATCTGAAGTTCTGTCCTTATTACTCAATTCTCCACAGACTCTGTTATAAGATGCTCAAGTTTGAATTTCATTAATGATACTCTTCACATATTTTATAATCCAATTTCCATAGACAGATCTAAAAATGGATCCCAAAAAAGTATTTTAAAACTTTTGATGAAAATGTATTTCGTTTTACTTATATTCTATTATTTAGAGCTATTAACATTGTTAAAATGGTAATAAATGGTTAAATTAAGGGGGCTCAGGGGTTGAAAACTTTTCAAAAAATCAATTTTTTTATGATCTAGTTTGATTATTCAATTAGTTCTTAACTCAATGCAAAAAACCGCATAAAAATATTTGCATTTTTAACGGAATTATATGTATTTATGTATCAACACTTTCATAGTCGCACCCATATAATTTCAACTTTAAGTCGCGTTTTCTCAAAACTTGATTTTTGACGATTAACACCAAGATTAAAAAAAACTATTTGATGAAATGACTTAATTTTTTTTTGCATGCATATAACATCATTATCTATAGGATGAATTAATATATTTTAAATAGTTTAATATTTTGAGAATTTTTAATGAAAAAAAGTTGTTTTCTAGGGGTTTTTTAAATTTTCAAATTTTAGAGTTTTTGTAATAATGTTTTTTTTTTGAGTGATAGTTATAGCCTTAATTCATTCTATAGAGTAAAGTTTCCGGATAATTTTAAAGCAAAAATTAGGTTCTTATGTCAATTTAACATTACGATATCTTGGTGTTGGTGATATAACATATAATATTTTCTAAAATTGTGTTACATAAATTTTGCTATATTTATTATTATATTACAATGAAGTACTTCCTTTTATAATTTTATAAGACTACAAACATACCTTTAAAATATCAGAAATTTTAAATTAATACACACTGAATACTTCTGCATTTATATGGACTCGAAGCGAGAGCTCTGTTTACACGTTTTTCCGCATCGATCAACCCTTGAGACCCCTTAATGCAATGTTTTCCCCAAAATTATTTTATATGAGATTGAAAATATTCTTAAACATGGAGGAATTCTGAGTATTATAATGTCTCTTGCAATCAATATAAATTCTTTTATCCTCATTGCTTTTACAAAGCATTTTTTTCCATAGATGATATAAAATTATAAAATTTTCTCTTTAAGTTAGCTCTATTTTTTATTTATAAATTCTTTAAAAAATATTTTCATTTATAATTTCTTTGTCTATAAATATTTGAATTATTCTTCATTGATAACATTAATTTCTAATTTTAATTTACATTTTGTTTGTAACATTTTATTTAATGGTGGCAATTGTTTATTTTATTTATTCAAATTTTAGTTATAATGTAATTATTTACACAATAAAAAAATATATCTGATACCCCACTTGCTTGCAGAGTTTCAAATAACTGAAAGACTATTTCAATTCCGTTTTCTGCGTTAATTTAATATTTTGTAATAAATTAATTTCTTCTTAATTTCTTATGCAGGTATTTTAAAAAGTGATAGATTGTTTCACTTGTATCTTTTTCAGATGCAAAAAGCACTGAATGTGGATGCACTACATCACATAACCCAAAACTGTCTTTAAAGTACTCATTATGCAGCAAAATAGTTCTTTAGAAGAGCTTTTTGGAAATAAATCTTCTGACTCGCAGCAAGGAAATACGTTTATTTGTAATGTATGCAGCAAAGGGTTTTCTCAAAGGAGATATTTAAACAGGCATCTATTAATTCACACTGGTGAGAAACCTTTTGTTTGTGAGATATGCAACAAGAAATTCTCTCAAAAGGAACATTTAAAAAAGCATCTGTTAATTCATACTGGTGAGAAACCTTTTATCTGTGAAATATGCAACAAAAAATTCTCTCATAAGAGTTATTTAAGCCGACATCTGTTATGTCATACTGGTGTAAAACCTTTTGTGTGTGAGATATGCAACAAGAAATTTTCTCTTAAATCTAATTTAAGTAGCCATGTGTTAATTCATACTGGAGAAAAACCTTTTGTGTGTGAGATATGCAACAAGGAATTCTCAGAAAAAGGCACTTTAAGAAATCATCTGTTAATTCATAGTGGTGAAAAACCTTTTGCGTGTGAGATGTGCAACAAAAAATTTTCAGTAAAAAGCACTTTAAGAAAGCATCTGTTAATTCATACTGGTGAAAAACCTTTTGTGTGTGAGATATGCAACAAGAAATTCTCTCAAAACGGTAATTTGAGCAAGCATATGTTAATTCACACTGGTGATAAACCTTTTGTGTGTGAAATATGCAACAAGAAATTCTCCCGAAAGGGTCATTTAGGCACACACCTGTTAATTCATTCTGGTGAGAAAGCTTTTGTATGTGAGATATGCAACAATAAATTCTCACAAAAATCCACTTTAAGCAAGCATCAATTAATTCATACCAGTTCATTACCTTTTGTTTGTAAGATATGTAATAAAATATTCTGGCAACAGAGAGAGTTAAGTAGACACCGCTTACTTCATACTGGTGAGAAAACTTTTGTGTGTGATATATGCAACAAGAAATTCTCCCAAAAGAGTAGTTTAAGTTCACACCTGTTAATTCATACTGGAGAGAAGCCTTTTGTATGTCAAATATGCAACAAGAAATTTTCTCTTAAATCTAATTTAAGTACTCATATGTTAATTCATACTGGAGAAAAACCTTTTGTTTGTGAGATATGCAACAAGAAATTCTCACGAAAAAGCAATTTAAAAATGCATCTGTTAATTCATACTGGTGAAAAGCCTTTTGAGTGTGAGGAATGCAACAAGAAATTCACCAATAGGAGTTATTTAAGCGCACACCTCTTAATTCATACTGGTGAAAAACCTTTTTTGTGTGAGATATGCAACAAGAAATTCTCTCGTAAAACTTTTTTGAACAAACATATGTTACTTCATATTGATGAGAAATCTTTTGTATGTCAAATATGCAACAAGAAATTTTCTCTTAAATCTAATTTAAGTACTCATATGTTAATTCATACTGGAGAAAAACCTTTTGTGTGTGAGATATGCAGCAAGAAATTCTCACGAAAAAGCAATTTAAAAATGCATCTGTTAATTCATACTGGTGAAAAACCTTTTTTGTGTGAGATATGCAACAAGAAATTCTCTCGTAAGACTTTTTTGAACAAACATATGTTACTTCATACTGATGAGAAATCTTTTGCTTGTTAAACATGCAATAAGAAATTCACTTGTAAGACTGTTTAGACAAGTATTTTTTAGTTTAATTTGCTGGAAAATATTTTGTCCCTGTGATATGAACAATTTTTTTGGAAAGTGTTATTTAATCACAGATCGTTAGTTCATAATCGTTAGATATTCATAGATTGTAAACAGCTATTTCTTGCATTAAAACAGCCTAAGTTGTGTGGGAACTTCATGCAGTGTCTGAAGGCGGGTGACATGGACAAACATGGTGCTGTTATGGCACGTGTTACGAGCAAAGGAGGAGCTGAAACCAGTGTGTGTTCCTCCACCCCCGAGCACAGCATTTTACGACATGGTCACTATGATAAGAAAACTCATATTCAAACATGATGCTATGTGATCCATGAATAGCATCACTGATGTTAGTGTGAGTCTTTAGAGCATATTCTGTAGTATAAATTTGCAAAGGTGCTATTGTTTTACCGCATGACACGAGATGTGGAAATTATTAAAGATTGTCGTAAGCCATTTTGCTGTAGATCATAAGCGAAGGATTTTCTTCCTAGGGTTGGAAGTGGCAGATAGATGTGTCTGCAATGTGCAGCATAAAAATTTTGGTAAGTTTATCTTTCACAGGCACTAGTGTTATGTATACATTTAAATCATGAGAGACTATAGTATTTCTGAGTGATACCAACATAAGCCTAAAATGCGTATAGAATGGCAGAAATCATAACTAACTCGAGATCAAAGGAAACACGAAAAATTGCCAGATAATATCTTAATGTGATTCACATTGTTCTGATTTTTTATTAACAGTTCTATCTACTGTCTAATCCTATTATGAGTTTTTACATTTCTATTTTGAGATCTGTAAAACCCACTTTTAAATTTATTGCATGATGTAAATTTGTCATTACTTTTTTCTCATAAACAGCCTGGGTAATTTAAAAAAATTAATATACAATATTAATCTGTTTTAGATGAAACTTATAAAACTCGACTGTTTCTAGAAAAACTTTTGTTTTTCATATAATCTGCTTGTAAAATGGGACTCTATTTTTTAGTCAATGACTTGCGATGAAATTCCCATTTCTGTATTCATTCTCATGCTCCACTTTTGTGGGAAAATGTCTGTGATTGAACTTGGCGCAGTGGTTTCAAACTCTTGAATTCCTGAAAATAACTACCAGGGTTTTATCCTCGCATGTGATTTTATGTTTGCTTTCAGATGATTGTTTTATTTTTTTATATCAGTTAATAAAGAATAGTTGACTTTTATTATCAGTTCCTTTGTATTTATTTATGTACACTAGACTCATATTTCTCAAAACATAAAACAAATTATATTTTGCATTAATGTGACATTGTTTCAAGTAAAAATGATTTCCATAAAAACTGAAGAAACTAAAATATATCAGCTAATTATTATGTAGAGTAAAAAACTATGCAGAAATTTGTCAAATAATCAGTAAGAAGTAGGACTATTATTAGAAATTTTTAAATTTATATTCATAAAGTATTTCTATATTTGTAAATATATTTTACTACACATCATTTTACTGCATTTTAATGAATCGGTTTATATACTTAAAAAATGTTTTTTGTTAATTTTCTAAAAGCAAATTGCTGTGATTGATGAAATATTTCAAGCAGTTACTTATAAAATATATGATAATATTTCTGTTTCAGAGAAAGAGAGAGAGAAAATATGAGCCCCCTCCCCTTTTTTTCTTCAACCCACCCTATTACTAACTTTAGTTACGGATCTGATTTCAATGCATAGTATAGATTCAGTAAAAATTTACATTTAACAAGAAAATGGAGAATAAACATTAGTTGATAGATGTGTAAATATATTTTACCAAATCAAAAATAACTTAAATTGAATTTAAAAAAAACCATTTAAAACTTTATCTAAGAATCACTTAAATTTTATATCCCATATTTTGAATTTATGAGCGACGTGGAAGAAAAAGCATCCGTGAATAAATTTTATACGTGTTTTCTTGTTGGACATAACTTTGGAACGTGCGATTAAACATGGAATAAAAATAAAATGATGACGTAAATAATACAAGTATATGTGTTTTTAATTAATAGCATAGTGTCATTACGAATTTTATATCTTTTTTTTAAATTTTTATTTAACATTCTTAAAACCATGACATAAACATTTGCATCACAAACTTTTAACCTGTTAAGGATTTTTGTATTGATCTTTTATACACTAAGCTTTATTTAATAAAAATCTGTACTTTATGATTTAGTGAAACTCAGTAATTTTCCACATTTTTAAACTAATCCTATTAGTTTTTTTTAAAGGAGCGTATCCTATTGTATTAGAGCATTGGATGAAATGAGCCATGTTTATTATACTATTTGATGGTTTCACTATATGAAGACGTCAACTAGTATGTCAAATGATTAATATTTAAATCACTTCTTTATCAGAATAGGATTCTAGTCAATCTGATTTAGAAGCTATGAATCAGATATACTCAATATCAAGAAGCACATGTTTCGAATATTGAATTTTTTTTCTAAATTCTTTTTACCAGGAAAACTAACGTCGTCTTTTAATTCTTGTGATCAGTGAAAGAAATCTTACTCCATAAAGAATGCTTAAATAAAACATAAAATTTTCATTAGGAAGTAAAGCTCTTTGAATGTGAAGTACATTGAATTTTCACTTACGCACCAGCCCAACGGACCACCGGGAAAAAGTGCATAAGAGACCGAAATGCATAAATGAAAAGTCTATTAAAATTCTAAAATGCAGCATAAATTCTCATGAGAGCATGAATAATGAAGTTTCTAAAGATTGTATGTTGGTATTTATAATGGTTTGGTAATTACTGTAATTGTACAAAGAAAACAAAGTGTAACATGCCTAATTTCTTTTCAAAATAATCCATAATAGATGTTTGTTTTTTGCAGATGAATTTCAAAAACATTTTTTTTAAGTCCATACAAATAAGAAAAGAGAGTTTCAGTAGCTGAATTAAATTGCAAATAGTCCCAAATTGTGGCCAAAGCTTCTAACACCATTGTATGATTTGGAGGAACTTTTGCATCCTTTTCCTCATTGTCATTATCATCATCATCATAAATGATTTTATTAATGATGTCTCAATACCTCTCAATTGAGTCGAAAAGAAATTATCATCAATATCAACAAATTCATTTAAATGAACAAATCTATGAGATACAAATTGCCATTCGTCATTAGTAAGACCTATATCACAATCTTTTTCAATTTCGTTAATTTTGTCACAACTTTCATATTCACCTGAAAATAAAAAACCAGCTTTAAAAAAAATCCTTATGAAGTATTCTTGAATTCTCTATTCAAGAACTTGACAAATTCAAAATTTGAAACATTTATACAAGTAAAAAAAACTGATGATATCTCGAAAAAAAAAATTATTATATAGAAGTCTGATGAGGTAAAACAAATATTTTCACATTTAAACCACGAGTTAGATTAATTTCTGTAAAAGATCTGATCTAAAAAAATTAATGCATGTATTAATGTAACCATACAGAATTATTGTTAAATTATTAATTATATTAATTAATATACTATTAACTCTCTAACATCAATTTTGTGCTTGTTGTATAAAAATTAGCTCATATACACTTAGTAATAAGATTTAAAATACATTATTTTTTCAAACATAAAATATATTATATGAACTTCAAAATGTTAAGATTTGGTTAAAAGGCGATTAAAATAGTCGAGTATTAATTGCTATAAACTAAAATATTCTATGAGGAAGAGCCTGATTGAAGTACTAATAAGTAAAAGTAGTGAAATTACTTAAATAAAATTAACTATTATCATCTCTATTTAATTATTTTAATCGCTTTTTAAGCACACCTAAAATTTTTAAAGTTCATATAATATATTTTATGATGAAAACGAGATAAAAATTGCGTTCCATCATGCGTTTTTATTTTATTTTCTTATTGAAAAAGTTCTGAACTTTCAAAAAATTTGGTCATTTTGATCCCGTGTCAAAATCTAGCAATTTTAATTAAAACCTTCAAAGTCACCCGACCTGGAACGAAAAAACAAATAATAATAAAGTCAATCTGACCACGGGTCGGGTCAAATAAGGATGACCCGATACAGAGATCTACAATCAGTCTTCCTCTTTCCTTTAAAAAATTTAAAAGCTAGCCTTTCTGTGTAAGACTAAATATTTTTTTAATTATACAGTATGGCATTAAAACTACGAATGTAAAACAATTCTGATGAAATAAGATTAAAATATTTAGTATTTATTAAATCGGACTCATATTGAAGTATTTATTTTAAATATATACAGGGTGTTTACTCTCAGGTGTGGCCAATGGCTAACTCCTAAACCGTTAGTCATAGGCATATAATTCCAATTACAAAATTTTTTTAAATAACATAAAGAAATATTTTAAGAGCAATTTGGGTCAATAAAAGCACTTTTTAAAAAAGTTACGAAATTTACATTTTTATTCGGTCCCCCGTTCTGTAAGTTATATTTAGTAATTTTTCCCTATTACTCTGACAAATAAGACGGGAAAATCCCTTTATTCTACATTTAAAATTAACCGAGTAATAGCTGTTTAAATTTGGAGCATATTTTTGGTGCCAATCAGGGGTCATTCACATATTTAACAGAAATAAGATTTCGTCAGATGTATTTTTAAAAAATGGTTGAGAGTAAAATTATATCACAATGAAAAATTGAAATCTTTAATTATTATGACATTGTACAACTTGCAATAAACATATAACGAAAAATAACAGAATTTTTATTAAATAAAATGATGAAAATGAACTTCCTAAAAATAATTTATATTTTATAAGGATACTGGATAACTTGCAAAAGTTGGGTTACATCATTTTTTTTAGTTTTTGATAATTAAAATTTATGTCTTCTGTACCGCTGAATCCGAAATTCATCTTTATTTGTTACCATCACATAAACATTTTTTGTCAATCATAAATTTTGTAGCTATAAAATAAAAATAGCGAAAATTTGAGAGCATAAAATAGACGTGTTTTTAACTCTTAATAATTATTTTTTAAGTAATTTTTACCAATAAACTGAAAATAACCTGCATTTTTAATCATCGCGTTAGGATTTTTAGCAAATTGTAAATTTTAAAATTAAATATTATCCTTCCCCCCCCCCTTCATCGGATCCCTCAGCAGTTTAGTTGTTAGAATCTCAGGATAAGCCAAAGACCTGAATAATTTATTGAATAAAATAAAAATAAAACTTTAAAAAGTTTCACACTTTTTTAGTAAATTTTTGCCATATTTTAACTTTGACATTTACGATATACAAAAAAAAAAAAAAAAAAAAAAAAAAAAAAAAAAAATTAACGTTATAGCAAAAAGTGAAATTCTTTTTCAGATTCAGACCTAAAAAGTATACAAAAATCAAAGATTAAAAGTTAAAAACACAGCCATCTCCTTTATTTTATGGTATACTGTTTTTGTTGTTTTTTAACTTTGACAATTTATGATTTACAAAAAATCCTGACATGATCGTGAAAATTGATAGTAATTTTGGGTTTCAGGGTTAAAAAATACATAAATGTTAAAAAGCACAAACATCGTCTTCTTGTGTTTCTCTTAAACTTCTTGGCGGTAAAATATCCTACAGCAGAAAAGCTGAAGATATCAAGCACAAGAAAAAAAATTCTCTATTTTATAGAAGAGTAGAAATAGTGGAATCTAATGATCCATGTCTGCGGAATTAAAACTTTGCATAAGCCCACTAGTAATTGACTCATGTGTTTATGATTGTGTTTTCCTGCTCCCATTCTTCCATGTTTTCATATCCTTGATTGTAGGACTAATACAGCGATAAACTTACGAATAAAAAAGTGGTGGTGTTAATTTTTGTCTTGTGCAGCAATTCACTTATGGCAGACATGAGTAATAAGATTCCTCTCTTTCTTCTCTTCTATAAAATAAGAGGTTTTTTGTGCTTGAAACCTTGGGTTTTTGTGTTGTCGGCTCTTGGACTATATGCGATTTGTAAAAAAGAGCATTATTAGAATTTTATTAGCAAAATCGACATTTATTTTTATACAAATTACAACATCCGGAAATCAAAATGGCTATTTGTACTGAAAATTGCATCAGAAGATTGTACTAATACTGCTGTTTATTGGTAACTTTATTTATTTATTTATTTATTTTAATTTCAGATTAAATGAGTGAAATATACACTATTCACATGTACCCCATTTTCACATGTGCCCCTTTCTCCTCTACGATTTTATTCTTAAAAAAAAAGCTTCTTTAGCATCGTATTTTATTTTAAATTAAACTACTGCAGTCTTTTAAATTAAACTATACTCCATCACATCGCAAAAATAATTTATTGCATAAACCAAAAATTTAATATTCATCATGCATCGAAAATTTACTAAGCTACTATTGGAACACACAGAAAAAATAACTTTTTTTTTCCTAAGAATATTTTTTTGAATATTTATTCTGGTACATGAAGGTTAGTACTATGATAAATACATATTTTTTTGGAACTTACTAACGCTTTCATAATAATTAGATAAATGTATTTAAGTGGCCCTCTACTGATTCGTTTACCTTATTCGACTTGTTTTAATGTTAACCCCTTCCTCGCTTCATCGGATCCCTCAGCTGTTTAGCTGTAAGAATTCTAGTATAGACCAGTTTCAACTGACGTCCCATCCTAGCAACCTCCTTAGCAACTAGGGTGTTTTTTGTTTCCCCTCAAATTTGGAGCAATCAAAGTGCTGAAAAGTACACAAAAACCAAATATTAAAAGTTAAAAACACAGCCATCTCCTTTATTTTATTGTATACTATTTTTGTTGTTTTTAAACTTTGACAATTTATGATTTACGAAAAATCCTGACATGATCTTGAAAATGTATAGTAATTTTCGTTTTCAAGGACAAAAAATACATAAATGTTAAAAAACACAAACATCGTCTTCTTGTGTTTCTCTTAAACTTCTTGGCGGTAATCTATCCTACAGCAGAAAAGCTGAAGATATCAAGCACAAGGGGAAAAAAACTTCTATTTTATGAAAGAGTAGAAATAGGGGAGTCTAATGATCCATGTCTGCGGAATTAAAACTTTGCATAAGCCCACTACTGATCGACTCGTGGGTTCATCATTACGTTTTCCTCCACCCAGTCTACCATGTTTTCATATTCTTGATTGTAGGATAAACACTGCGAAAAACCTACGATAGTGTTAGTTTTTGCGTTATGCACACATTCACTTACGGCAGACATGGAAAATAAGATTCCCCTCATTCTACTCTAACATAAGGTTTTTTTGTGCTTAAAATCTTAGGTTTTTATTTTGTCGGCTCGTGGACTATTTACGATTGGTAAAAGTTGCAGTATTAGAATTTTATTTTCAAAATCGACTTTTATTTTTTACAAATTACAACATCTAGAAATCAAAATTGCTAATTTTACTGAAAATTCCGTCAGAAGATTGTACCAATACTGCTGTTTATTGGTAATTTTTTTTTAATTTCAGATTAAATGAGTGAAATATATACTGTTAACATGTACTCCATATTCACATGTGCCCCTTTCTCCCCTACGATTTTATTCTTAAAAAAACTTCTTTAACCCGGGAGAACTCGCTGTGAGAATTTCTCATACGGTGCCCAATTCTTTTCTTTTACTTTGCAGTCACTTAATATCAAATTTTTTGTTTGGCTTAATATTTTTATTCAAAAAAAGGTAAAGTAATCGAAATCACATTTTGAAATCTTTTTAAAATGAAAAATAGTCTTAAAAAGGGTACGATGGAGAAAGAAAATCTCATGCGCGAGTTCTCGCGGGTTAACATCGTGTTGCATTTTAAATTAAACTATTGTAGTATCTTAAATTAAACTATACTCCATCACATCGCAAATAATTTATTGCATAAACAAAAAATTTAAGATTCATCATGCATCGGAAATTTACTAAGCCCATTTCTGGAACACAGAGGAAGACAACCTTTTTTTTCTAAGAATATTTTTTGAAAATTTGAATATTTATAGACCTTTTGCACATGATGTCATACACATCATCTGGCGCCCAAACATATGGCAAATGTGACGTTTTCCCATTTGTAAACATTAGTGATTTGAAATTCATTTCTTAAATATTTAGAAAAACAAGGTAACAATAAGAAAAATCAAAATGAAACAGAAAGAGCCTGCGTGCTTTAAACAGCAAACGGAGAGTTGTGACGCTGTGTTTGAGCTCCAGATGTGCACCAGATTACAGTATAAGTCGTTGCTGTGACGTCAATGCAAGGGGTCTACTCTGGTACAAGGTTAGTACTATGGCAAATACATATTTATTTATTTGGAACTTACTAACGCTTTAATAATAATTAGATAAATGCATTTAAGTGGTCCACTACTGATTCGTTTACCTTATTTGACTTGTTGTAACCGAGCGTTGATTTTTTATTATATGTTTCGTCCTGTCAACAAAAAGAGAGAAAAAGAAAAATATTGACTTTTAAAATTGGTGAATAATGGTCAAGTACTCTGTGCATTTCTTATTATAATGTTAGAAACGATTAATAAATAACATGTTATTTTCTCATATCTTCAATAGAAGAAAGTATTGTAATCGAAATTTTTTTCGACTTCCGGTTTTCGACGGATTTACAGGTTTTAGGGGTAAGAGATTCCAAAAAACATGTTTTTACAAAATGTCTGTGTGTATGTCTCTGTGTGTGTCCGTATGTCGCCATTCTACCATCAAAACTTGTATGAAGATATGCATAAAATTGAACCAAAATTTTTGTGAATGTTTCTGCTGTAGCAAACAGGTCCTCCTTCAATTTTGAAATATTCTGCCGGAAGGAGTCGCTACAATAGCGATTTTTGTGCCATTTTCAATATTGCACCACCTAAAAGTGTATGAAGTTATGCCTAAAACTGAACTAATTTTTTTGTGTATGATTATTTTTTTGGTATGACAAATAGGTCCTCCCTGATTTTGAAAATAAATCTGCCTATCATTCTATTATCCATCGGCTCGTGCAGAGACGAAAACTCGTTTTCACTCCGATTAATTGACTGGAGCAGAAATTTAAGATGAAAATAAAAGTTGATATAGTATTGAATTAAAATTATTAAAGAATTAACATGAGTAACTATTTTTTAAATATTAAAATGTACGTATGAGATAGAAGAAAGTTTTGGGACCCGCTCATCCAACTAGTTTTTTTTTCATTCATTATATACAAGAGGAAACAACACAGGTGATCACCTCATCAAGTTCACGGCTAAGGTTCGAGAATTAGTTAAAACTCGATTTCCATATTAAAATGCCATTGGTCTGCCAAGTCATATGTTAGTGCTAAACTCATGAAAATTGACCACTAGCATTGGGCGGAGTTCCCAAAGTTTCCCACAAGCATTGCGCTATTTGATTGGCTTTTGATGAACGCTTGTGGGATAAATCAAGAAGCTGTTTAGCTATAATCTATCGTGGTGTTCTTTGACGTCAGAAATGCTTTCGATAGTAAACATAATGGTCTACACTGTTAAAAACAATGTGAAAAAATTACCTCTGTTTTTAAAGGCTATCTATTTTCTGGCCAATGAGAAAGATCAAAAATACAAATATGAAGCGTTCTTATTGATTACAAAATAGATATTAAAAATAGAGGTTATTTTTCACGATATTTTTAACAGTGTACAAGTCAACCGCTAAAATCGGGTTTTCAGCTTTTTTTATCAACATATAAATTGGTAGACAAAATGCATTTTAACATGCAAACAGTTTTGACTAATTCTAAAATTTTAGCCTCGATCTCCATTAGGTAATTATCTGTGCTCTCACCTTCCAGTCTATTAAAATGATTTCTCTCTATATCTCTGTGATATGAGACATTATTTTTCTCGTGTAAGTACCAAAATAGATTAAGCCAAGTTGACTTAGTATAATTGAACCTAATAAATTCGGAATGTTATTAATTAAGAATATTTTGTTTGTTAATATTCTGTGATCATTAAAAATTACGTAGTTCTTTTAAAAATCGAATTTTCACTTCGTTAGAATGAAATGTATCCTAAATATTTTCCACTGGAAACTCCAATAAGCACAAATTTAGGAAGATAAATAATTATTTTCCGTATTGTTTTTCATCCAATCTATAAATTGTAAATATTAATACAATGGATACTGAGTCAGCCGCCATCGGTGAATAACATTTGATTGGTTGATCCTGTATAAAAATGAGTCGCCAACAATCTTTGAGAGCCTCGAATTATCGCCAAGCTAATGCTTGTTAATTATTTTCCCTTGCATAATCGAACTCGCCCAGGTAAATATTGTTGAGTTCGGAAAAGAAAAATGTCAATGTTTTCTGTATTACCAAAACAAACCCAATTGTTTCCATAAAATCTGAGAATCAATATCGCTACACTGATACAGAAACACTCTAGCAATACTAGTTATTCCGTTTGTATACTGAAAAGAATATTGCCCAGTTAAAATGATGGCATTGAGCTCACAGGCAACGCATACCAATTGTACATTACAGCAATTTATTTTCAAAGGTTAATTCCGTCCAAAGAACAAATTAAGGAGGGGAAACAGCTCTCCGCATTTCCCCTTTTTATGTTTATTCTTCCTTACAAAAACCTACCCAATCTAATCAGCGACACGCTTTATCATATAAAAAATCTATATCCAAAATTCAGACCAAACTGGAAAATCCTGAAAGAAATCCCATTTATATAATTTAAGTGGAGTTATCCCCCTTTTTTATACTTTACCTTTAAACTTTCAAAACTATTCAGAGATTTGAACGAAATCTGATAATTCTGTGTGAAAAATTCATTTATAAAAATTAAGCGGAGGGGCATTAGAACCCTCAATCCCCCTGTTTATACTTATCCAATGAACAGCTAATACCAATCACGGAGGCACCTCATCAGAATGATCTTATATCTAAATTTTGAACGACATCTGATAATTCTGCATGAAAAAACCATTTATATCAATTAAGGGGAGGGGAATGAGCCCTCCCGTTCCCCCTCCACTATATATATCGAATAAACTCCAAAAACTAATCAGGGAAACGCCTTATCAGGATATACCTAGGTACAAATTTCAAATGGATCGGATATTTTTATCATCAGTTATCGCGTTACACACGAACTAATGTACGTACATACATAAAAAACGGGCGAGCATATAAGCTCTCAGGCTATGATAGCTGTGAGCTAAAAACTAAAAATTTATCTTTTTAAAATTGTACCATAAATGTATTAACAAACTACTACTATATACCGGATAGATATTTTTCTAGAACTGTATACAAAACGATATTATGGAGTCAGAAATTGTACTTTTTCGAGAATTTCGCTCTTTGCGAAAATTTTTCAAAATGGGTCATTCCATGTCACTTCATCCAGACCATGTCACCCACCGTCACAGATTTCTATGAAATTTCATACACAAAAACAATGTCTAAAGATATGTTGTTACACCAAGTTTCAGTTTAAAATAATTATTTTTTCATGAGTTACAAGCATTTAAAAATACCCCCCACAGTCGATTTTTCACTGAAAATTATGTTCCGTTATACATGTAATGTTGGATAAAAATGCTTATTTTTCTAAATATTACTAATAAAATTTGATGTATATTTTTTTAGATGTTCTTAATAATGCATTTTATTAAAAGATGGGTTTACAAAACTTTTTAGAAGCCAAATATTATTTTTAAAAAATATTTTATCCAAGGAGTTAAGAAAAATAAGGAAATATGCATTTAATTTTTTTTTTTACATGTGCTACCCATTTGATTTGGCTGATATTTTTTTTATACGTAGTTTAGAAGGAAACCTTTTAATAATAAAAAAATTAGAAAGGTGTTTTTTGAAATTCTTGAAAAAAAATTTTTTTTGTAAATTTTACAGAATATATCTAAAGCATTATTAAAGATCTAAATTCTTCGTAAATACATGATATAATAATTAAGAAATATTGTAATTAAACTATAATTTCGTTTTTAAAGACTTTTTTTCATGTTGTTTAAATAATTTAAAGTATAAAATTCATATTATTTCTGCTATAGAAAATTAAATTTCCTCTATGTATTCAAATAAAACTTCCATTATACTAACTGAAAAACAACTAGTAAGATTAAGTATAAACTGATTTATAAAGCTTTATTCATTCAAACAATCTAAGCTTCATTAAAAAATGTGGAAATTATAAATTTATATAGTTTAAGTTTTGTTTCACATATAGTCTTCAAAATGAAATAAAAATAAAGTGATACAAACATAAATATTCTAACATTTGCATCCTTTTATTTAGAATCTAAAACTGTTTAATCAATAAACTATAAGTATAAAAATGCACTGATAAATAAATTTTGAATAGTAATTTGAATATAATTCTAAAAATCATAGAATTAACTTGATGTTTATTTTATTGTAAGGCACACTTATAATCTTATGTATTGCAAAATCATAAACAAATACTTAAAAGCAAACATGCAACAAAAAATAAGAATTATCTATTGAAGAATATATATTTGTTGTCTTCAGCTTTAGAGGGGGGAAAAATTTCCCCTAACTCCAAACCCCTTAACCACTGTAGCAGCTGGGTTTTTTATGACTTGGTTGTAATATGACACTTCCTGCTAAGATGTTGGGAAAGAAAAATTCGAAACGTCAAGTGATAGCTCATCAGAAGATGATAAAAAACAAATCAAACAAAATGCAGAAGATTTTAAAAATCTTATTTCCCAAATTAAACAAAAAATTGGAGAAGTAAGCAATCGGAAAAAAATTCGGATGTTGACATTAATACCTTTGTCATGGTCTAGGAAAAAAGTTACTGAAACTTTTAAAGTATCAGATTATTTAGTAAGACAACCATGTTCTTTACTTAAACAGAAAGGAATATTATCTTTACCAGAACCAAGGAAAGGAAAAGTACTGGCTGGTGATATAGTTCAAAAAGTTCTCAATTTCTATACGGATGATGAATTTTCTAGGATTATGCCAGGTCAAAAAAAATAGTCAGCATAAATAAAAATATCTATGAGCAGAAAAGATTGCTACTCTGCAATTTAAGAGAACTATATGCTACTTTTAAAGAACAAAATCCAAACATACACATAGGGTTTTCAAAATTTGCCAATTTAAGACCAAAACAATGCGTTCTAGCTGGAGCACCAGGAACACATTCTGTATGTGTTTGTTCAATACATGAAAATGTTCAACTGCTCATCTCGGCGATAAAATTAGAAGAAACATATCATGAATTGATTGAGAAGGCCGTTTGTGATGTGACTAATAGAAAATGCATGCTGAATTTGTGTGAAAAGTGTCCTGGCGTTAAAATCTTAGTCATTTCTCGAATTAAAAATTGAAAACTTTGACCCAAATGATTCAATTGAATATAACCAGTGGGTATCTACTGATAGGTCTGAACTAGTGAGACAAGTCAGCACTATGTCTGAATTTATAGAATTACTTGCAAACAAAATTTAGATCATAAAACAGCCTTAATTTTGATAGATTTCAGTGAAAATTATACATTTACTGTACATTTTGACAAAAACTGTCAAGATGCCCCACCTCCTGCAAAAAATAAATAAATAAATAAGTAAATAAAAATAAATAAATCTCGAATTAGTTAGAAAAAATGTAGGAGTAATATATTTTGACAGGATATTGAAGAATGTGTCTAAATGTATATCTCAGGAATCTGGAATGTAGAGGGAGGGGGCCCCAGTATGTTATCAATAATAGAATATATATGAATTGACTGAATATTAATAAAGTCTCCAAATCATCTTTATGATAAATTATTTCTTTAAATGTGTATATGTCTTCAAATTTTTTCATACATGTTATATATATATTTAAAAAAAAAATTCAAATTTTTCAAAAAAGTTTTTTTTTTTGGGGGGGGGGGAGGGTGGAAGGAAAGATTGATAATAAAAGGCTCATAAAAAATATTTAACAAAATAAAATGGGTGACATATCTATAAATATATATGTATTTTTTGAAATTCAACATGAAATGTCAATTTTATATAGATATTCAAAAAATCTCAAAAAAAAATTTTTTTTCTTAAGTTTTCCAAAAAACACCTCTCTAATTTTTTTACTGTGGAAAGATTGACTAATAAAGAGTTCATAAAAAAATATTTAGCAAAATAAAATGATGAGCACATCTATAAATATTTTTTTGAAATTCATGCATGAAATGTCAATTTTATTTGAAATTCAAAAGTTCAAAATAAAAAATTATTTATTTATCGTAAAAAGAAAATAAAAATTTGTATTACTTTATAAAATATGTAATATAAAGAATGTTCTGCCAAAAATTCTAACCATTTTAATTATTTTGTAAAGAGTTATGAAGTTTTTTGTATAACCATACAGAAAATCAACACTTTAAAAATTTCCATAGAAAAAGAAAAGTGTCACATGTTCAGATGTCTGTAACTTAAAATATTTTAATTGGATTCCATTAAAATTTCACATGGTAACATCTTATACATGTATTTGTTCATGTACCAAGTTTCGTCAAAATCTGAGACGGTGGGTGACATTTCGTAAAATTGTTGGATGATTTGACATGGAATGACCCAAATGAAGGTTCACAATTTGTCAATCTGGTTTCGGCACTATGACAACATTATTCTGGATGCCTATCGAATAGTGCCAGCATTTGGGTCCTCAATCATAAGCAATCTCCATGGCATTACGAAAGTGACGCAACATTTTTTCATATGATATAGTTTTCTTCGTAACTTTATTCCATAAATCGATACAAAATTATATAAAAGCACATATTATAAAGTGATCTGTCAACGTTTAGCAACAACTAAATGTTGACAGACATATTTTTTCTGTAATAACTCTATTTAAACTTTATTTTAAGATGCAAATTATCCTTATGCTCGATAACTTAATTTAAAAAAAAATGATTAGAGCATTTGGCATGCATTTCACACCGGCTGCGGCATAGCAGACCGGGATTTATTATTGTACTAAACAAGATCAACATTCTCCATAATTCCCTTTTCTTGTGCTCTATACCTTAGGATAAGCCTCTAAAATGCACCGGAAGTGGTATTAATTTTTTGCTTATGCACCACTTCACTTCCGGTAGACATGGACTATTAGAACCCCCCTTTTCTACTCTTCTATAAAATAAAGGATTTTTCCTTGTGCTTGATGACTTAGGGTTTTATAAAGTCGCCTCTTGGACTATTTTGTCCTGAAAAAAATAATTTTCTAACCGAAAACAGGTTTTTAATGGAGTGGATTTATTTGATTAAAAACAGGTTGGAAATTGCATGTGAAACGTAGCAAATGAGGTGCGTTCGTACGATAACGAAGTTTTAAAAATATTCAGATCTTGTTGTTATAGTAGATGGTACTTCGGATACACTATAATACCCCAAATCTTTTGTGTGTCCCTGTAAATACTATCTGCTTTATTTTATAAAGGAAATATATTGTAGTATTCCTCAGCAACGTATAAAAAATCTCATAAAATGTTAAATAGTTAATTACAATTAAAACGCTCACCAAACAATATTCTCCCTATACCTTTATGTAATGGAATACCGCGGTTTTGTAAATCAATAATAAATGTTCTTTGCAACACAGATTGTGCAAATTGTATATTATAGTATATATTTCATAGATGCATATCAATTTTATTATGTTTGAATGAGTGTAACACCATTAAAAAGCATTTGAAACTTTTTCCCCATTGACTGTAATGTAACGGAATACTTTTGATTGTCCCTATAATTGATCTATGCATCCGATTTTCATAAAATTTGAAATGACTCGACAAAATTATGTAATAATTATATATTTTAAATTTCAAACGATTAAAATGCATTTGAAACTTTTGTCCCCATTGACCGTAATGTAACGGAATACTCTTGATTGTCCCTGTAATTGATCTATCCATCAGATTTTCATATAATTTGAAATGACTCGACAAAATTATGCAATAATTATATATTTTAAATTTCAAACGATTAAAATGCATTTGAAACTTTTTTCCCCATTGACCGTAATGTAACGGAATAGTTTTGATTGTCCCTGTAATTGATCTATGCATCTGATTTTCATAAAATTTGAAATGACACGACAAAATTATGTAATAATTATATATTTTAAATTTCAAACGATTCCATTGGGTAGTTTTTCAGTTGTTATATGCAGACAGACAGACAGACAGACGGACGGACTGAACGACAACTATAGGTGCTATGTATTTACATAATTATGAACGCACCTAAAAAGCGCCTATATTTAAGTCCAAAATTACTTCAAGCATTTTCTTTAAAGGCGTTCTAATTAAAACATCCGTAGAAAGCATGCCATTAGTTATACGTTACAAAAATAACAGGTTGTAGGAAACTGGTATTTATGGAAGTGTGTAACCTGTTAACGAAAAGTAACTCTATTTCCCATACCTATTCCAAACTAAACCCATATGTGAAAAGTTAATCGTTAATTGTCTATTCGCCTATTATTCACTTAACATTTATTTTTTACTAACTCATGTATAGATCGAACCCCAAAAACATCAAAACTCAAAATCTTGGAAATTCCAAATTTTGTCTAAAATTCTTCAGTTTATACACGAGTACGTACGGTAATTCCTTTTAACACTGTGAGTGACCCTTCCCCCCTAGCCAAGAAATGGCGCTGAAAATTGTTGCTTGGAAGAGAAAGTGTAACCTGCAGCAGTGGATCTACTGCTTGGATGAAGAAAAGAAGGGTTTTCTTTATTTTTTTTTTCATAGGCTTTTTAAACGAAAGATGTGTGATTTGGGATCATTTGCACTTTTTCAGAGTGGGGGAAATGTACGTTTATGGCATTTATACTAAAGACGGAAAAAGTTGTAAGTACTAAAGATCACTAATTTTTTCCAATTAGTGGTCCGTTTAAAAAAGTTATGAAGTCTCAGTTTAGCGGACAATCAAGGACTTGAACTCTGGTATGTCTAGCGTTGAAGAATAATATATACTTTGCATGTTCTATCCTAGCAGTTCCCAAAGTATGAGCCGCGACCAACTGGTGGATCGCAGCGGCTATTTTAGTGGGTCGCGGAAACAATCGAGGTTTGTCATAAAAGTACATTTTGAATTTTATCTGTTAAAAAAATATAGCAATTTCAGTAGCAAATATTTTAAGGGAAATTCCTTAATTTCTATACGAAGACATATACAAAGCAGTATAGCCAGAAACATCTAAATGAGCTCTGAATTCCTTGATTGAGTTCAACACAACATACTCGTGTAACCATAATTTTAGTAGTTGGCTGTTTTTGAAAAACAAGTATAGAAAATCTGTGTGTTGAATGTGAATTAATGGTAAAATTAAGAAGATTTAACCCTGATATTTGCTTTCATCGGTAAAAACCAGTGTCAGAAAACGTACTGATTACAAAGTAATGTTTTGATAATAATTAAATTTATTTTTAATTATGTTTCTAGTTTGTTACTATGTTAAGTATTACTTCACTTACACACATTGGAATTACGAATTACTGTTTCCGTCGATAGTGTATCGCTACTTACGATAATTGACCTTTTTCGTAGGATAGGATAGCCGATAGCTTATAGATGTCACAGAACAATTTTCATTCTGATATACACAATTGTATTATGTAGGTCGATAAAAATCTTTTTCCATTAGAGGTGGGTCTCGTACCTATAAAGTTTGGAAACCGCTGCTCTATTCCATTCCACAGAAAACATGTTTTGGGAACCTCAGAATTTCATGCTCATTTCATTTGAAAAGTACTTGAAATGATGTTAAATAATCCATAAAAGATTTTCCTTATAGATCATAATATAAAATGGATTTTTTTTTAGTGAACCTCTGCACGAACTATAGACACTAAGAAATTCATTTTAAATAGGGAATGTGGGTAGTAATCATAAGTTTATTGTAATCAATCAGGATTTAAGAGAGATTGAATTGGAAAAAGAAAAAAAAAAAAAATTAAATGCATTTTATCAACATTTATTGACATTGAAATAATACATCAGATCTTTATACTTTTATGAGAAAATCAATCAGAATTCCGAAGATCTTGAAACAAGGTAACTTAATAACTACAGGTATTAGTGATGACATTTTAATGAAATTATGATCATTTCTTTTTATAGATTCTTGATTAGAACAACATAATTAAAAATAAAAAGAATATTGCCCAGTTAAACTGATGGCATTGAGCTCACAGGCTACGCATACTAATTGTACATTACAGCCTTCTATTTTCGTTAATTCCGTTCGAAAAAAATTAAGAAGGGGACACAGCTCTCCCCTTTCTCATTTTTTATACTTAATCATTGAACCTCCTAAACTATCAAGTACATGCTTTATCATATTAAAAAATCTATATCCAAAATTCAGAGCAAATCGGATAATTCTTAATAAAAACCCATTTAGCATTTATATAATTTAAGAGGAGTTATTCCCCTCTTTTATACTTAACCATTAAACTTCCAAAACTATTCAGAGATTTGAACGAAATCTGACAATTCTGATTGAAAAATCCATTTATACAAGTTAAGGGGAGTGGCATTAGAACCCCCGTTCCCCCTGTTTATACATATTCAATGAACACCTAATAAAAGCCACGGTATCGCCTCATCAGAATGATCCTATATCTAAATTTTGATCGAAAACTGTTAATTCTGCATGAAAATCCCGTTTATATCAATTAAGGGGGGGGCATGAGCCCCCCGTTCCCCCTGTTTATACTTATTCAATGAACACCTAATATCAGTCACGGAATCGCCTCATCAGAATGATCCTATATCTAAATTTTGAACGAAAACTGTTGATTCTGCATGAAAATCCCGTTTATATCAATTAAGGGGGGCATGAGCCCCCCGTTCCCCTTGTTTATACTTATTCAATGAACACCTAATAACAGCCACGGAATCGCCTCATCAGAATGATCCTATATCTAAATTTTGAATGAAAACTGTTAATTCTGCATGAAAATCCCGTTTATATCAATTAAGGGGGGGGGCGCATGAGCCCCCCGTTCTCCCTGTTTATACTTATTCAATGAACACCTAATAACAGCCACGGTATCGCCTCATCCGAATGATCCTATATCTAAATTTTGAACGAAAACTGTTAATTCTGCATGAAAATCCCGTTTATATCAATTAAGGGGGGGGGGCATGAGCCCCCCTTTCCCCTTGTTTATACTTATTCAATGAACACCTAATAACAGTCACGGAATTGCCTCATCAGAATGATTCTATATCTAAATTTTGAACGAAAACTGTTAATTCTGCATGAAAATCTCGTTTATATCAATTAAGGGGAGGGGCATGAGCCCCCCGTTCCCCCTCTTATACATATCGAATGAACTCCAAAAACTAATCAGGGAAGCGCCTTATCAGGATATACCTATATACAAAATTTCAAGTGGATCCGATATTTTTATCATGAGTTATCGCGTTACGCACATACGAACGTACATACAGAACGGACGGGCACATAAGCTCTCAGGCTATGATAGCCTGTGAGCTAAAAAACTGTTTAGTAAGCTTTATTTAAATTTTCAAACATCATCAGAATTTTTAAAATAACAATCAGTGAATCAAACACTTTTAATTAGATCTTATATTCAATTCATGGAAAATTCAGGGCAGTACCCCTTTAAAAACAGTATTCTGAGCAGAACCTCTTCAGTTCTGATGACGCCTGTGAGTGACACTAAAGAACATTCCTTAAATTAATTTAGATGCTACTAGAATTGTTAAATATACTTATAGATTTTCAATAAATGCATGATAAGCATCAATATTTTGACTGGTATTTTATTGGAGATGTTTTATAAAAATTTTAAACTGTTTTTTGTAATCCTATGTAATGTTTGTTTCAGAACTAAGGAGGTTAAAATTTATGAGAAAGGCAGTTTTAAAATCAAATAACTTCACTGCGAGAAATTAATTTAAATAATTTTCTGAATTAAATATTCTCAATTGTTAATAGACTCAATCTTGCAGACTTATAAATATATGCTACGCAAAATTAATAGTACAAAAAAGTATTGCAATAATTTTGGGTTAATATAAAAAATAAAGCCTGATAAAAAATGAATTTGTCAGAAATTATCGTAAATCTCCCCATTTTCTAATTAGCTAATTTTTATTGGTAGACGTTTCATTTTAGTCTCTATAATGAAAGGAATAGAATACTATTTTCATAGTAGAATAGGCGTAAGTCCATAAAAAAAAAGAAGTATACAAATGACTTAATCGCCGTTAGCAAACTATGATAACGAAAATTGACAGATTGCTTTTTTTGAATTTTTTAAATATGAACTTCACACAAGTTTTCACAATGCATGAATAGACGCTTCCTTAAAACACATTTTACGAGGAATTAATATTGCAAACCTCACCCAAAACTTTTCTCTGTAGTATGCATTAAAAGATGTTTGCTTAACATGTATTTTCGAAAGAAATTTTTGTCGCATATCTCACACACAAAAACTTTCGCACCAGTATGAATTAAGAAGTGTCTGCTTAATGCAGATTTCCGAGAGAATTTCTTATTGCATGTCTCACAAACAAAAGGTTTCTGACCAGTATGAATTAACACATGCCTCCTTAAACTACTCCTATCAGAGAAATTCTTGTTGCATATCTCACAAACAAAAGGTTTCTCACCAGTATGGATTAACAGGTGCGTGCTTAAATTACCCTTCAGAGAGAATTTCTTGTTGCATATCTCACACACATAAGGTTCCTCACCAGCATGTATTAGGAGGTGTGTGCTTAGAGTACTCCTTTGAGAAAATATCTTGTTGCATATCTCACACACAAAAGGTTTGTCACCAGTATGAATTAACAGATGCCTGCTTAAAATACTCTTTTGAGAGAATTTCCTGTTGCATATATTACAAACAAAGGGTTTCTCACCAGTATGAGTTAAAAGATGACTGATTAAATTACTCTTTTGAGAGAAATTCTTGTTGCATATCACACATAAGGTTTCTAATAACACATAAGGTTTCTCACCAGTGTGAGTTAATAGATGCTGGCTTAAATGACTGTTCCTTGAAAATTCTTTGCTGCATATCTCACAAACAAACTGTTTTTCTTGCTGTGAGTCAGAACCTACTTTTCCTAAAATTTCTTGTAAAGAAATATTTTGCGGCATATTTCGCACTTTAAAGAGAGTCTGGAGTGATGTGATGTGCGTCTACATTCAAAGCATTTTGTATCTGCAATAAAAAAAGTAATACAACCTATTTCTTTTTTAAGATTCATATAAAAATTACAAAAAAAAACTTTTTATGAAATATTAAATTAACATAGAAAACTGAATTGAAATAGACTCCCAAATACCTGATGCTCCCAGAACCAACAGTGTGTCAGATTTATTTTCTAGTTGCATAAACATTTAAACTATAACAAAATTTAGAATAAATAAAATGAATAATTGCCGGCATAAAACAAAAAAGTAATCATAAAGAAAATATTAATAATAAAAATTACGAATAAAGAAAATTATGTGAGCAAAAATAATTGTTATAAATGAAGAGTAAATCAGATATTTAGGAATAAATCATTTATAAATAGAATTATTTTTAAAACATTTATAAATTAAAAATGAAACAAACTCATGGAGAAAATTTTATAATTTCATATCGCCTATGAAAATAATGGTATACTATATAAGTAATGTGGAAAAAAAATTATTTTTACGGCAAAGTGAATCATAATATTTAGAAGCATTTAGTCAAAATTCCTCCAGATTTAAGAATTTTTTATACTAACATAAATGACTATTGCAGAAAACATTTTACATTACTAATGCAATTTACGTTGTGTTATAATAATTTAACATTTATTAGTATTTTAGCCATGTTTAAATCTGTGTGTAATAGATTATCAGTACAAAAAACCCTGAACGGGTTAAAAGCTTGTGACGCAGCACTTTATCTTATATATCTAGGAATTTTAAATTTGGGACTTAAAACTAATGATATCAAAATTTATGTGACGCTATGCTATTAATTAATATATACATATATTAAAATTTAATTCATTAAGGTTTTATCAATTACATCACTACATAGTATAAAACAAAGTCGCTTTTTCTGTCCCTATATCCCTATGTTCGCTTAAATCTTTAAAACTACCCAACGGATTTTGATGCGGTTTTTTTTAATAGATAGAATGATTCAAGAGGAAGGTTTATATGTATAATAACATCTATTAAATAGTGGAGAAATACTGTTATTTTTGAAGTTTTTAATGCGATGTCGTAAATAATTTCATTTTTTCCGCTTATACATTGCAAACGCAGGCTGAACCCTACAAGATTTATTGTGTATAAAGACATCCTGTAATTGTTGTAAAAATAAAATAAATAGGTAAAAATGTAAAAAGTAAATAAGTAAAAATGTAGTGTATGAATTACAAATAAATAAAAAATAATACTAATATCCGAATTTTCTTTTATAAGTTTACACTTTTTTAATAACTCCATCTACAAAGAAGAGAGTATGAGCATGTGTGTAAAAATTTATAAGTTGAATTTTTTTTTAATACCCGTACAAAGCCTGGGAGGACTGATATAATCTATATTAATAAAACAAAGTCGTGTTAGTTACACCATCTATAACGTAATAACGGATGGATCGATTTTTATGAAACTTTGTATGGAGTTATCTGGCACCTTAGATTAACATACAGGCTACTTTTTACCCGACTATTTAAAAGGAGAGTAATGGTTTTAGTAGTTGAATTTAATAGGATGAAGTGGTAGTAACAATTTGCGGTGTCAGTATGGACACGGGAGTACCCGAAGCAAAGTGAGGGCGGGCCGCTAGTCTTTCATAAATTCAAAATATGAATATTAAAAGATATGATATCAAAATTTAAGTGACGCCTTGACGAGGCTTTAAACAATGTTTTAAAATTCCATTTATTTATTTATTGTCTAAATACATTTTCATATCTAAACAATACTTTTCATTTTCCAATACACTGTTCAATACATCACTTTCACTGAATATATATAATGCACTGAAATGTATTTATTTGAATAAATAGATTTACCTTTTGGGCTACGCTATCCAAAATCAAAAATAACGTTTGAATAAATATTTTTTGCGTCATTGTATCCAAAGTAAGTTAAATAGATGCAAATCGATACAATGACGCAAAAAATATGTATTCAAAAGTTATTTTTGATTTTGGATAGCGTAGCCTAAAAGATAAATCTATTTATTCAAATAAATACATTTCAGTGCATTATATATATTCAGTGAAAGTGATGTATTGAACAGTGTATTGGAAAATGAAAAGTATTGTTTAGATATGAAAATGTATTTAGACAATAAATAAATAAATGGAATTTTAAAACATTGTTTAAAGCCTCGTCAAGGCGTCACTTAAATTTTGATATCATATCTTTTAAGATTCATATTTTGAATTTATGAAAGATGTAATTGATAAAACCTTAATGAATTAAATTTTAATATATGTATATATTAATTAATAGCATAGCGTCACATAAATTTTGATATCATTAGTTTTAAGTCCCAAATTTAAAATTCCTAGATATATAAGATAAAGTGCTGCGTCACAAGCTTTTAACCCGTTCAGGGTTTTTTGTACTGATATCAGTGCTTTTTTTAGGTTAATAATAAAAAGATAAAAACAAAAAATTAAAGACTAATGCAAAGAATTCATATTCATGATTTCTGATCACCTTTAATTACCCCTCCCCCACCCACTTAAAAAAAGATATTTCATATTTTATTATTAATATATGCTGTGCTACTTGATTTCGTTAAAAACAACTCTGTAGTAAAGTACGTTAGTATAAGATAAGAAAGTAATGTACATTCAGCACTGTATTTCTAAGAAAGGATTTCATAATCTATGCTGTATGTATCATTTCTCATTCTAGTTAACTATGTTTATTCTTTACACATGATGATACATATACTGCAGATGGATTAAAATGATCAGGAATACAATATTCAGAATGTGCTGGAAAGTATTTCATAATCTATGCTGCGTGCATGATTCTTGTTAATTATGTTTCAACCTTTGTATAGGTTGGTAATATTGCAGATTGATTAAGACTATATCCGTTACAATATTCAGAATATGCTGGAAAGTGTTTCATAATCTATGTTGCACACAGGTTTTTCTTTCTTGTTAATTATGATTTGTTCTTTATATAGAGTGGTAAAATTACTGCAAATGGATTAAAATGATAGGCTTACAATAATGAAAATGTGTTGGAAAGTGTTTCATAATCTATACTGTATGTGTAACTTTTCATTCTTGTTAGTTTATTTATGTTTTGCTGTTTGCACAAAACATATATAAACTAACAGGGGGGGGGGAGATTTGGATGGGAAGATTACTGTACAAAGATGAAACTGATAGGTTTAAAGCATTCAGAATAAAATGGAAAGTATATAAACATGTTTAATGGAAATTTTTTTACTCTCGTTAATTATGCTTTGTTTTTTTGCACAGAATGGTAAAATTATTGTACATGAATGACAATAAGTTTACAATATTCAGAATGAGTCAGAAAATGCATCATAATCGATGCAGTATGCATGACTCTTACTCTTCGTTCCTGTTAGTTATGTTTTGTGGGGTCATCAAGGCTTTCTGTTAGTTATGTAAGGGGGGGGGAGTTTGTATCGGGTTTAAGATTTTATTAAAATTTCCATGCTCTAGTCTGTACCTATTTACATAATTTTTTTTTCTAAAAATCTTGATTTGGTTAGATAATTGTTTTTTTTTTTCGGGTTTGAATCTTGATTCAGTTTGACTTGAATTGGAATTTTCAGGTTCTTGCCGAGTTGCATTTCAAGTACTAGTTTTCAATTCTGGTCAGTGGATGGGGACGGAAATTATTTTGTCTTTCTTGAACAGATTTTTATTTCCTAATTTTTTATTTTACTTTTTTTTGGGGGGGGGGGGATTGGATTGATGTTTCAGGTTATTCGGATCGGGTTTGAGATAGACTTCTATTGGAATTTCCATGATCTGGTCAATACATATCGACATAAATTGTTCCTTTTTTTTCTAAAATCTTGATTTGATTAATTTTTTTTTTTTGGGGGGGGGGATTGAATCTGGTTTCAGATTGACATCAAATGGAATTTTCAGGTTCTTGTTGAGTTGCATTTCAAGTATATTATTTTGTCGCAGATAAATTGGGTTACAATTGGATTTTTTTTTTTTTTTTGGGGGGGGGGGTAGTGTTTGAACTGGGTTTAGGATAGATTTCAATTGAAATTCTTGTCGGTGTATGTGGACAGAAATTATTTGGTCTTTCTTGGACAGACTTGTGTTTCCATTGTTTTTTCCTTTTCGGGTTTGGATTAGGTTTCATGTTAACTTTCAGACTCTTGTCAATGTGTATCGGCAGAAATAATTTTCTCTTTTTCGGATTAGGTTAAGGTTCGATGGAAATTTTTTTCAGGTTTCAATCAGGTTCAATTCAAATGGAATTTTCAAGTTCTGGTCAGGTTGCGCTTTAATGGAAAATATTTTGTCCTGTATAGATACTCGGCTCCGGTTATATGGAATTTCCTTTTTCAGGTTCAGATTAGGTTTAAGATAGACTAATTGGAATTTCCAGATTTCTGATCACGCATATCTATGGAAATTAAGTTTTCTTTCCCAAATCGAGATATGGTCGGATAATTTTTTTTTTTTTTTTGGGGGGGGGGGGTTGAATCTGGTTTCGGTTTGACTTCAAATGTAATTTTCAGGTTCTTGTTCAGTCGCATTTCAATGTATTTTATTTTGCAGCAGATAGATTGAGTTACTCTAGGAGGGATTTTTTTCTTTCTGGTTTTGGATTGTATAGGATAGATTTCAATAGGAATTTTTCGATTCTGGTCAGTGTATGTCAATGGAAATTATTTTGTCTTTCTTGGACAAATTTATCTTTCCATTAAATTTTTGTTGGTTTAGAATGGGTTTCAGGATAACTTGTAGGTTCTTGTTGGCACACTTGTATAAAACCAAAAACTTTCTGCAAATTAATTTAATGTTGGGTGTAATTTGCATTTTTTGCGCAATTCATGGTCATCATTCGTGTTTTTTATGTGATTTATGAATGTAATTTGCATTTTTCAGCGATTCATGGACATAATTCACGATTTTTATGCGATTAATGAATGTAATTTACATTTTACATGATTTATGGATGTAATTTGCTATATTTATGAGATTCGTAGACTTAATTAGCATTTTTTGAGCTTTCTGTCAACGAAATTTGTGTTTTTGATCGATTTATTGATGTTATTTGTGTTTTTATAGGATTTATGAATGTAATTCGCTTTTTTTACCAATTGTTGGACATAATTCGCATTTTTTGTAATTTATGAATGTTATTAGTATTTTTTTGCATGATTCATGGAAGTGATTTGCATTTTATGAGTGATTTATGAACGTAATTTGCGTTTCAGCTTTCTGCTGCCAAAATTCGTGTTTTTTGAGCGATTTATGAACATAATTCCCGATTTACTACACGATTCATAGACATAATTTGTGTTTTTCATACAATTTCTGAACGTAATTCTCACTTTTTTAAACAATTCATGGACGTAATTCCCGTTTTGAGCAATTTGTGGACCCAATTTACGTTTTTTATGCAATTCGCCTTTTTTGAGTGATTCATGGACATAATTCGAGATTTTTATGCGATTAATGAATGTAATTTACATTTTACATGATTTATGGACGTAATTTGCTATACTTATGCGATTCATAGACCTAATTTGCATCTTTTGAGCTTTCTATTTGTGTTTTTTGATCGATTTATTGACATTATTTGTGTTTTTATAGCATTTATGAATGTAATTCGCTTTTTTTTACCAATTCTGGGACGTAATTTGCATTTTTTGCAATTTATGAACATTATTCGTGTTTTTTGCACAATTCATGGAAGTGATTCGCATTTTTTGAATGATTTATGAACGTAATTCACGTTTTTATGCAATTCATGGATGTAATTTGCGTTTTTTGAGCGATTCATGAACGTAATTCACATTTTTTATGCAATTCGGTATTTTTATGCGTTTTATAGAGGTAATTTCCGTTTCAGATTTCTGCTGCCAAAATTCGTGTTTTTTGAGCAATTTATGAACATAATTCATGTTTTACTACACGATTCATAGACGTAATTTGCGTTTTTCATACAATTTATGAATATAATGCTTGCTTTTTTACATGATTCATGGACGTAATTCACATTTTAAACAATTTGTGGACTTAATTCCTATTTTTTATGCAATTTGCTTTTTTTTTTTTAGCGATTCTTGGATGTAGTTCACATTTTTTATGAGATTCATGCATTTAATTCACATTTTTTATGCGATTCATGCATGGAATTTGTATTTTTTATGCGATTCATGGATTTAATTAATGTTTTTATTGTGGTCTTTGGACGAAATTCACGTTTTTCACGTGGTATTTTGTCGAAATGTTGGGATTTTTACATGATTCTTTGTTGAGATACTTTTTTTTTACGCAATTTGTCGAAATAAATAAATAAAAATTGTTTCTTCATAAAATTTTCTGCACATGGCGTGCGTCTATATTATACAACTCTGCTTGTCAGATTTATTTGTTTTTTTTTTTCAGATTGAATTAAGGTTTGCTAACCCATAGACTAATTGGAATTTCCAGATTTCTGACCACGCGTATCTATGGAAATTAAGTTTTCTTTCCCAAATCGAGATATGGTTGGATTTTTTTTTTTTTTTTGGGGGGGGGGGGGTTGAATCTGGTTTCGGTTTGATTTCAAATGTAATTTTCAGGTTCTTGTTCAGTTGCATTTCAATGTATTTTATTTTGCAGCAGATAGATTGAGTTACTCTTGGAGGGATTTTTTTCTTTCTGGTTTTGGAGTGTATAGGATAGATTTCAATAGGAATTTTTCGATTCTGGTCAATGTATGTCAATGGAAATTATTTTGTCTATCTTGGACAAATTTATCTTTCCATTAAATTTTTGTTGGTTTAGAATGGGTTTCAGGATAACTTGTAGGTTCTTGTTGGCAGACTTGTATAAAACCAAAAACTTTCCGCAAATTAATTTAATGTTGGGTGTAATTCGCATTTTTTGCGCAATTCATGGTCATCATTAGTGTTTTTTATGCGATTTATGAATGTAATTTGCATTTTTGAGCAATTTATGGATATAATTCGCAATTTTTATGTGATTAATGAATGTAATTTACATTTTACATGATTTATGAACGTAATTTGCTATTTTTATGCAATTCATAGACATAATTTATGTTTTTTCAGCTTTCTGTCGACGAAATTTGTGTTTTTTGATCAATTTATTGACGTTATTTGTTTTTTTATAGGATTTATGAATGTAATTCGCTTTTTTCACACAACTCTTGGACGTAACACTTTTACACAACTTTTTGCAATTTATGAATGTTATTCGTGTTTTTTTGCACGATGCATGGAAGTGATTCACATTTTTTGAGTGATTTATGAACATAATTCACATTTTTATGCAATTCATGGATGTGATTTGCATTTTTTGAGCGATTCATGGATGTAATTCGCGTTTTTTATGCAAATCATGAATGCAAAATGCTATTCCCTATTTTTATGCGATTTATAGACGTGATTTGCATTTTAGCTTTCTGCTGCTAAAATTCGTATTTTTTGAGCGATTTATGAACATAATTCCCATTTTACTACACAAATAGACGTAATTTGCATTTTTCATACAATTTATGAACATAATTCTCACTTTTTTAGACAATTCATGGATGTAATTCACGTTTTGTGGATATAATTCACATTTTTTATGCAATTCCCTTTTTTTCAGCGATTCATGGACATAATTCGCGATTTTTATGCGATTAATGAATGTAATTTACATTTTACATGATTTATGGATGTAATTTGCTATATTTATGAGATTCGTAGACTTAATTAGCATTTTTTGAGCTTTCTGTCGACGAAATTTGCGTTTTTTGATCGATTTATTGACGTTATTTGTGTTTTTATAGGATTTATGAATGTAATTCGCTTTTTTTACCAATTGTTGGACCTAATTTGCATTTTTTGTAATTTATGAATGTTATTAGTATTTTCTTGCACGATTCATGGAATGATTTGCTTTTTTTGAGTGATTTATGAACGTAATTTGCGTTTTAGCTTTCTGCTGCTAAAATTCGTGTTTTTTGAGCGATTTATGAACATAATTCCCGTTTTACTACACGATTCATAGACATAATTTGTGTTTTTCATACAATTTCTGAACGTAATTCTCACTTTTTTAAACAATTCATGGACGTAATTCACGTTTTGAGCGATTTGTGGACCCAATTCATGTTTTTATGCAATTCGCTTTTTTTTTTTTGAGCGATTCATGGACATATTTCATGATTTTTATGCGATTAATGAATGTAATTTACAATTTACATGATTTATGGACATAATTTGCTATACTTATGCTATTCATAGACATAATTTGCATCTTTTGAGCTTTCTATCGACGAAATTTGCGTTTTTTGATCGATTTATTGACGTTATTTGTGTTTTTATAGGATTTATGAATGTAATTTGCTTTTTTTTACCAATTCTTGGATGTAATTCGCATTTTTTGTAATTTATGAACGTTCTTAGTGTTTTTTTGCACGATTCATGGAAGTGATTAGCATTTTTTGAGTGATTTATGAATGTAATTCACGTTTTTATGCGTTTCATGGACGTAATTTGTGTTTTTTGAGCGATTCATGAATGCAAAACACTCTTCGCTATTTTTATGCGATTTATAGACGTAATTTGGGTTTCAGTTTTCTGCTGCCAAAATTTGTGTTTTTTGAGTGATTTATGAACACAATTCCCATTTTACTACACAATTCATAGGCATAATTTGTGTTTTTCATACAATTTCTGAACGTAATTCTCAGTTTTTTAAACAATTCATGGACGTAATTCACGTTTTGAGCGATTTGTGGACCCAATTCGCGTTTTTTATGAGATTCATGGACATAATTTGCGATTTTTATGCGATTAATGAATGTAATTTACATTTTACATGATTTATGGGTGTAATTTGCTATATTTATGCGATTTGTAGACATAATTTTCATTTAAGCTTTCTCTCGACGAAATTTGCGTTTTTTGATCGATTTATTGACGTTATTTGTGTTTTTATAGGATTTATGAATGTAATTCGCTTTTTTTACCAATTGCTGGACCTAATTCGCATTTTTTGTAATTTATGAATGTTATTAGTATTTTTTTGCACGATTCATGGAAGCGAGTTGCATTTTTTGCGTGATTTATGAACGTAATTTGCATTTCAGCTTTCTGCTGCCAAAATTTGTGTTTTTTGTGCGATTTATGAACATAATTCCCGATTTACTACACGATTCATAGACATAATTTGTGTTTTTCATACAATTTCTGAACGTAATTCTCACTTTTTTAAACAATTCATGGACGTAATTCACGTTTTGAGCGATTTGTGAACCCAATTCATGTTTTTTATGCAATTCTCTTTTTTTGAGCGATTCATGGACATAATTTGCAATTTTTATGCGATTAATGAATGTAATTTACATTTTACATGATTTATGGACGTAATTTGCTATACTTATGCAATTCATAGACATAATTTGCATCTTTTGAGCTTTCTATCGACAAAATTTGTGTTTTTTGATCAATTTATTGACGTTATTTGTGTTTTTATAGGATTTATGAATGTAATTCGCTTTTTTTTACCAATTCTTGGACGTAATTCACATTTTTTGCAATTTCTGAACGTTATTCGTGTTTTTTTGCACAATTCATGGAAGTGATTCGCATTTTTTGAGTGATTTATGAATGTAATTCACGTTTTTATGCAATTCATGGATGTAATTTGCATTTTTTATGCAATTCATGAATGCAAGTCGCTATTTTTATGCGTTTTATAGAGGTAATTTCCGTTTCAGATTTCTGCCACCAAAATTCGTGTTTTTTGAGCGATTTATGAACATAATTCATGTTTTACTACACGATTCATAGACGTAATTTGCGTTTTTCATACAATTTATGAATATAATTCTCGCTTTTTTACATGATTCATGGACGTAATTCACATTTTAAGCAATTTGCGGACATAATTCCCATTTTTTATGCAATTTGCTTTCTTTTTTTAGCGATTCATGGAATTTGTATTCTTTATGCGATTCATGGATTGAATTAACGTTTTTTTTTTTTTTTTTTTTGCGGTCTTTGGACGAAATTCATGTTTTTCTTGTGGTATTTTCTCGAAATGTTGGGGTTTTTTACATGATTCTTTGTTGAGATACTTTTTTTTTAATGCAATTCTTTGTCGAAATAAATAAAAATTGTTTCTTCATAAAATTTTCTGCACATGGTGTGCGTCTATATTATACAACTATGCTTGTCAGTGTGTATTGTCAGATTTTTTTTTTTTTTTTTTTTTTTTCAGATTGAATTAAGGTTCGATAGAATATTTCTTAGGGTTTTAATGAGGTTCAACTCAAATAGAATTTAAACAATTACATTTTAGAAATGACAAAACTAAAAAATGTAATTATTTATCGCCCATTATTAGCTGTTAGTATTTTAAAATATGTATTTGTTAGTGTGTTAGTAACTTTACATTATTTGAATTAAAAATTTTTAATTTCTTGTATTAAACTTAATCTTAAACATGTTTTCTTCTTAGGTATGTTATGCAATTTATTTAAATAATGGATTCAAAGTTATTTGAGGACTTTGTGTTCATTAGTAGAAACAAGGCCTTTTTTTTTTTTTTTTTTTTTTTTTTTATAAAAAAAGCGTTAATTATCAAACATTTTTGTAAAAGAATGTTAGAAAGAAATACTTCAATTTCGAGACAATGAATATGAAATTAAAACATCTATAGAAAAAAAAGGGGGTAAATTTATATTTTATGAAACTCATTATTAAAGCATAGAAGTATAAGTTATTTCTTTTTAAACCAATGTTATCATTAATATTTGGTTAAGAATTATTTGCTTACCCAACTTTTAGTGCTTGTGAATTCTAACATTATAAAAATATATTAAGATTTTCCATTTTAGATGTCCAATTTATAAATGCAGTTTATTAATAACGCTATGTTCTAAGCTGTAAAGCTAATGCTTTTATATTTTGATTATTGATTTCTATAACGTAGTAATATTAACTATTACGATACTTTTGTATTTGGTTTGTGATCTGAGAAAAAAATTTTCACCCTTGGATTTAAATCATCAGACTCTTAGGAAGAAAAAAAGAAAAAACAAAAATTCTATTTTGAACAGCATCTAATGCAGACTACAATGATGCGCTGTAGTACCTCCGTGGGAACTGCTAAATAACATTTTAAAATATAAACATGGAATTTCGAAATTATTAATGAAATAATAGGATGCATGAAACATGTTAAAGCTACAGTCACTAATGGATAATGAGAGCTGGGTGCATGTCAAATTACTGGATGCAGCAAACTTATGCAATGGTCTCTAAAACACATGAAATTTCTCAAAGCCGCAGTCAATAACAAATGTATGAGCACTATGCCCATATGAAAACAAACAACAAAAATTAACAGATGCAGCAAACTATGCGGTAACATGCAGATTCCCAAATTCGTTCAAAAATACCTGAACTAAAAAAATCCAGTGACAATATTGTGAAACAAATACATTAAAACAATAACGTTTATATTAGAAAAAAAAGGGCCTTAAACTCTCACTCGCTAAAATAAAACTCGTTAAAGCAGTCCAACTACTGCATGTATAGCACTTAGAGCACATGAAAACAAAACAAAAACAAAACACTCAGGCTGCAGCAAAATTGCTGTGCAACAATCCGTAAAATACACAAAATTAATTAAAAATGCAATCACTAATGCATGTTGTACAAGCACTGTGTGTACATGAAGAAAAAAAACAATGAGTGCAACTAATTTGTTTTTAAATCTCTGAAATCTTTATAGCCACAGTCACTAATGCATGTAAGAACAAATTAACTTCATTACTTTCTTTTGAATTATCAAAATACTGCTGTAATTTGTTGATAAATACTATGTTCACAATTTCCAATAATAAGTGCACTTACTTATTTTAAAAATTGTTTAAAACCTGGATTTACTGGCCATTAAGCTAAGCTAAAAAGGCACAGTTTCAAAATGAAAATTAATAGCGACAAAAATGCATAAGAAAAAGTAATAAATGCATTTTGAATAACATATTCAAGCAATTTTAATCTAAAAATTAACATCCTGGGTTATTAATCACAGAAATTAATAAATGAAATAAAAAAGCACAATTTTTACAATACTTTAAAACTTAGTATTGTTAATTAATTCATATAATTATTGTTAATTAATTCATATAATAAGGACATCTATAAACTTAAAAACAATCTATTTTGAGAATTTTAGAATTCACAAGCACTTGGTTAAACTGTTGGTCAATTATAAATATTGTTTGTTTACCAAAATTTAGCAATAGTTTACACATTCTGTGATAATTTATTTTGGTTTGAAATCAAATCAACATGCTAACTAATGTATACATCACTTATACTTTTTAAATAATACTTTAATAATGAGTGCCAAAAAATATTTATTTACCTTTCTTTTTCATTATAGATGGTTTAGCTTCACGTTCGTCTCCTGAAATTGAATATTTCATGCCAACATACAGCACGAATCAATTTGTTTTGATTCGTGTACTTGGATTCACCATATTATTTTATCCAAAAAAGGGGGCCTTTCAGTTTCTCCAAATAACACAATACCTATATTACCATAATAACCATTATTTCGCAAATTACACAACATACATGCTAAAAACAACAAGTGCCAAGTACAAAGCTTACCGCCAGCGAATTCGATTACCATTCAAAACAAAACTATCTAAACGGCGTATGAATACATGGAATTCTAAAGAAAATTTATTAAAAATAATTTTTGTTTGTAAACTTTAAAAGAAAATCATAAGTGAAAAGTATATTGAATATGTATAATTAAAAAATATTTTCCTATTTTAAAAAAGGATTCAAAATATTTTTTCCACAAAATGCAAAAATATCCGATGTAAGAAACGTAATATTTTCTTCTTACGAAAAATAAAGGCAAAATAAATAGAAATTTGATTTAGTATATATTTATTGAATGTTTTAAAGCGCATGATAAGATGTTTTTGTAGTTTCAAAAACATTTATTGCTTCGATGCGGGTGTTTTAACTGTGACCATTAGTACATTTGCCTTTTTGCAGTGTCTCCGTCTGCTAACCCATAGAATAACATGTAATCCGCGAGCTAATATAGTCCAATTTTCCAAGATCAATATATAACAAACAAGAGTTTTCCTAGAAACAAGGCAAGTCTTATTCCCTCTATCTTAAAGAGATTCATATTATATATAAGTTTTAATAAAATCTCCCAGCCCGTTTTGTAGATCTCATTATCAGGAACAAACACCATCGTTTTCAGTTTAAAAATGGTTATCGAGATCTAAAAATATACGGCACGTAGAAATGTAAAAATTATAGGATAGGATTAGACTGGGAATATAAGACTATATTAAAAAAATTGGACCATTCTGACCAATATTTGCTGAGTTATTAGAAGGCGGCTTTTCCGATTTCCTTTGAAGTTGAGTTAGCTGTATATATGAAGTTCCGCATCTACCCTTATGACGATGGTAGGTTTTGACGATGGTAGGTTTAAAGCTGCGTCACTTGAAGGCTGCCGCCTTCTATGATATATATAAAACAAATTACATTTTTTAAAAAGTTTTAAAATACAGGTTTGGTATACATTTTTAGATCTGTCTATGCATATCGGATTAGAAGCGGTGTGAAGAGTATCCTTAAAAAAGATTTAAACTAGAGCATCTTATAACACAATCTGTAGAGAGTACAGGGATAAATGTAAAACTTCAGATAGAAAGGAAAAAAGAAATATTTTATTCAAAAATAAATTAACCAAGGAAAACGTTCAGTATGTTTAATAAAAATTATCAAAAGAAAAAAAAATTGAAGATTGTAGAATTTTATATGAAATTGCAGAAAAAGATTTGGAATAAATAATAGTGACTTTATACACTGAGTATATAAAGCTTTAAACTATGGTATGTACCTAGCAATTTAAGATAGATAACCATTACATAGTCAATAAGCATAAACTTAACATTTGTGAATTCAATTACAGAAATATTACGTAAAAAATAATTGCTTTATAAGTATCTTATTTCTTCATAGCTGAGACTGAATCCCATACTCTTTTCTTTTATTTAAGCTTCATGTAAAGAAAATACTTTCTATTTTCAATTACAGTAGACACCCTCAAATCCGCACAGCTTGTAATTAGATGTTTTGCAGATATTAGAATTTTGAGAATTTCTGGTCATTGCTTTATTTACATGTTTTAAACAATAATTTGAATGTAATTAATAATGCAGTCAAAATTATAATGAATGCTTACGATGTAATAAATGCAATAAACTAAAATAATAAAAATGTAGATAATTTTTAAAATAATTAAAATTTTTAAAGCAAAGATCAAGTTAATAATCAATAACGTATGATTAAATATTCATTATAAAGATTAAATGTTTTTTCTCAAATTATTCAATGAAACTTGCCTCATAAAGGTACATTACTAATTCACTTAAAAATCATAAAATAAGGAAGTTTTTATTTAAGGTTTAGTCAGACTTAATAACACAAAAAGTTTGATTAATACATAAATATGTTTGGTTAGATGATTGTGACTATCAGTAATATCAGCAAAATCTTGATTTTTTAGAAATAAATTTATTTTTCCTTCATTAAAAATATATGAATTCAGTAATATTGAAAAAAATTACAAATTAAAAAATATATAGAATTGATACAAAGCTAAAAAAGTCAAATTTTGTCCGTATATCTGAACTGAATTTTTGATTGTTTACATCTGTAAATTATGTGTGGATTTGAGAGAGTCTACTGTACATTATTTATTCTCATAACATATTTACCAATTAAAAACTATTTCAGTGTGCAATTATTTATTTATAAACAGTTAAACCTCATTAACATGAACATGCTTAACAGGAATTGTTTTCAAAGTATAAAGATAAATACAAAGATTTTAAACTGATAACATGAATTACTGTTGACGTATAACAAAATTTTGATTCCGCTTGAGGTTCATGTTATCAAGGCTTGACTGTATTTTCAAATTTGAAGTCATATTTGTCAACTACAACTTGGAATGCAAATATTCGAACTATTGACTTGTACCTGTAATCTCAGTATCAGTAAGTAAAAATTATAGAAATTCTTGTCTTATAGACACACTTGTGGTGGAAATATTCAGTTTTATGAAAGAAAATGACTGGTTTCCTTTAATGTGAAATTTTTTTTTACTTACCGGAGCATTTTTCCTTGTGTCTCAAACTCAGTTTTGGCAGAGTGAAAAAGGTATTGAATAGTAACATCTTCATGAAGGAAAGTGTCCGTTATTTAAAGAATGACGTCATTTTCTCTTCACATTATTTAAAAAAGTTATTTTTAATAGTAATTAGAAAATGACAATATAAAAGATATAATCAATAAATAAAACCCATAACTCCTCCGAAACAATGGAATTAATCCAATTGCTGCCATTTCGAAGAAATTTCATAATAATTTTTTATATGATTCAGTTTGTGATACGAGGATTTTTTTTACCAGAACATTTTATTTTATATTTAGAGATTTAACATGAAATGAGGAGTGTGCAAAGAGAAAATTGCACCTGGTGCAATGTTAGAATTCGAAGCTCCTCCCTCCTTAAACATTTTTTGAGACAGCCAAAAATGACATTGATAGTATGAATTTAACGAAATGCCTGGGGCGACCGACCAATTAGCATGGCGCTGCATGAAATATTTTTCTTTAAGTCAATAAGTATAAACATAACATTTGTGCATTCAATTACAGAAATATTTTGTAAAAAATAATTGCTTTATAAGTATCTTATTTCTTCATAGCTGATACTGAATCCCATACTCTTTTCTTTTATTTAAGCTTCATGTAAAGAAAATTCTTTCTATATTTCCAATTACAATAGATTACCTCAAATCCACACAGCTTGAGAACCAGAGGTTGTGCAGATTTTAAAATTTCACATATTTCTGGTCATTGCTTTGTTTACATTTTTTGAATGGTTATTTGAATGTAATTAATAATGCTATAGTAACTATAATGAATGCTTAAAATATAGTAAAATAAAAAAATGGGTAATAAATTATAATAATAAATATTTAGAGATTTTTTAAAAAATAATTAAAATATTAAAAGCAAAGGTCAAGTAAATAATCAATAATGTATAATTAATATTCATTATAATGATGAGATGCATTTTTTCTTAAATTATTCAGTTAAATTTGCCTCATAAAGATGCACTACTGTAATTCATATCAAATTCGTAAAATAAGGATGTTCTATTTCAATTTTTGCCAGACTTAATAATAAAAAGAGCTTGATTAATGCATGAATACATTTAGCAAAAATATTATGATTATCAGTGATATAAGCAATATTTTGAATTTTTTCAGAAAAACATTTATTCTTTCTTGATTAAAAAAAAAACAACATAATTTCAGTTATATTAATGAAAATTATACATTAAAATGTATATAGAAGTGATACAAAAACAAAAAAGTCAAACTTTGTCCCTAATTCTAAACTGAAAGTTTTATTGTTTACATCTCTAAATTATGTGCAGATTTTAGAGAGTTGCAGATTTTAGGATTGGGGATTTGAGATAGTCTACTATAGTTGATTTTCAGTATTGTTTTAATGAAAAAAAAAATCACTTTTAATATGTTGTTTGACTAAAAGTTTTCACATTAAGTGCAATACGTTTTAGTTTCTAACTTATATTATGCATTAAATATTTATTATCAGCAGTAAGTTCACTATTTTAAAAATATTGTATATTATATCAAAAATACCCCAATATTTATGAACCCTGGTAAGGAACATAGTTTTGGAGGAAATAAACAATATGGATCAGCTATTGATGGCCAGTAATAGAGAAATTGACGTTTAATAGATCCATGATATGTTCATAAATTTTACAAACACAATGACAGATTGAGTCTAGCTGATTTCTTTTTATATTTTGTATATTTAATCTTTTTACAGTTAAAAAACAAATATATTTTAAATTTTTTTCTCTAAAGAAAAAAGGTCTTACAAAAATCTAGAATTTCCCAAGCTCACAAATATAGGAGACTCTATCACCATACCCCCTCTCGCCCCCCCCCCTCCAGGTAATGACTCAGGTGGTGATTTTTCTTTCTTCTGATGATTTTTATCAACATTCCTTAATTTGTTGATTGAATTTTAGAACACTCCATACAGCTTAATTAAAAACATATGAATATTACACATAAAACACACAAAACTATTGCAATTAATTTTAAAATTGAAAGTCAGTCAACATTCTTTTGCTTTGCAGCAAGTAAAATAACACAAGTATATAAATTTTGGGTACTATTTGGTTGTCCTATCGATCAAGAAACATTCGCCAAATTATAAGATTAAGTGCTAATAATGGATGATCTTGAATGTCACATTCAATGACATTAAGTATGATACATGTGTTCATAATGTCGTTAAGTGATTTTTATTTCGACTTTTTATTTGTATTTTTATTAATATTCTAATTATTTGTTTTTTCGTTATTTAAAATAAAAAATTTGTCAAACTGTATAATTTGGCAATTAGTTTGACAATTTGTATAATTGGATAATATTGGTCGACGAGATAACCAAGTAGTGCCAAATTTTGTATTTATTACAAATTCCTTTTACTTTAAAAAAAAAAGTGTGCAGAAATTACATACAAAGCACAAACTATTTTAATTATTTGGTACTACTCTATTATCCTGTCGACCAATTTTGCCAAATTATACAAATCGCCAAACTAATAGCCAAATTATACATATTGACATAATATTTATTTTAAATAATGAAAAATCAAATAATTAGTAGAATACTAATAAAAATATTAATAAAAAGTCGAAATAAAAATAACTTAATGACATTTAAAACACATGAATCGTATTTAATGTCATTGAATGTGACATTCACGATCATCCATTATTAGTATTAAATCTTATAGTTTGGCGATAATTTTTTGGTCGACGGGATAACCTAGTAGTACCAATTATTTTTATAATCAGAAAAATTTAATACTATTAAATATATTACAAAATCAAGATTTTATTTTTAGTATTACTTTAACATATTTAATCTTGCATTTTTCAAGAATAATACATTATTAAAAACTGCCAATTATATATAAAACAGAAGAAAATTACAACATATTTTTAAATTGATAAGATACAGTAAAATATATACTTAAGCAACTTATAATTATTATATGTTAATAATTTATATTGACATTTTGTACCGATAGATTTAGGGAAAAAAAAGTGGTACTTTTCCGTTAAAGAGGCCTTCACTTTTTTTTATATAGCTATTCGCTACGCTACACAATTTGGGCTCAATAAAATTAGATTTCATGACAAATGATACAAACAGCAGGGTCATTCCACGTGAAATCAACCTATTTAAAGAAAACGTGTTGCATCATAGTCACAGATTTTTTTTTACATTTTTATCATAGACAGACATAGTAGTGAAACCCTCAAATCTGAAATTTAAAAGTAATTTTCGCAATATTGGCTGAGATATAGCCATTTGAAAACTGACCATTTTTGCTAAATGGCGGCCATCTTGGAATCTTATCATTATCTGAAAGAGACCATAACTTGACAACTAAGGGCTCAATTTTTATATATCTGGTATCAATTTGAAGCTATTTGTACAAAGTATGCAAATTTTACATCAAAACAATAATAAATTTTCATTTATTTACTTTTTATTATGTGCAAACTGAAAATATCACCCAAAAAAAGGGCTGACTGTAATGGCCCATAAAAAAAATGAATCATCATGAATTTTTCTGAAACTTGGTAAAAACATTGCTCCATCTGTGGGCTTTAAATAATAAAAAAATTGGAGAGGTAAAATCTTTTGTTTAAAAATAAATGATTTTTTACACATAAGGTGTCATTAACTAAATAATGATCATTTTAGAATTTGTAACTATTGCTAATTTAAGAAATAATGGTTAAAATAAATGTTTTTAACATTTAAATTAATATATTGTGTGTTTATTATATAATTCCATAGCTGCCAACTAAATTTCGTTAAAACTCAGAAGATTTTGGACAAAAAATCAGAAGAAATCAGAAGATTTTCATGAAAATTAAGAAGAAATCAGAAGATTTTTTTTCAAGCAAAAATCAGTAATAATACTTAGATTTTTCAAAATTGACAACATATTAACTATTGAGATACTTGATATAAATATGGTATAACAATATAACATGAAAAAAAAATCTATTCAGTTTTTGCAAAATTGACAACACATAAATCACTGAATATTTGCTAAGTATACAGTATAATTACATGAGAAAAAAAAAAGGAATAAAATGTGTGATTAACAAATAATTAAAACTTGCTCATATAACTAAAATAATTTAATAGAAAAAAATTTATAATAGCTATCCATAATAGATTTCTTACCTTTTATTGAAAGGCACATATAACTTGTGCCTCCTTCTAACATTTTATTATTATTATTATTTAAGATGTAAAATGTTTCTCTTCAAAAGAAAACAAAACTCAATAATAACAGGGCTTGAAATTCAATTTTCCAGAGGAGGGGAGACTCCCTCCCAACATTTATAAATGGAGGGGAGTTTAGTTGTTTGAAAGGGAGAAAAAGTATCTTTAAAACCTACTGTTATTTTATGTGCTATTTAAAGGATTACACAAATACAGACATGACAAAATACCACTGAAGCAATTTTTATCAACAACCTAGAATAATTATGCAAAATGTGTTTTTTATTTTAAAAAAGTCAAGATTTTATGTAGTCTATTTAGTTTTCAAAAGGTTAAATTACCTTCCTATGCTAATTTCTTTTGTTTCAGGTCTAATAAACTCTGTTTTTGGTTCAGGTTGATTTTAGGTTGAGTGTAGATTGCTGCAAATTGTGTTCGGGTAATCTAATTTTACAAAAGTTAGTTCAGTATATATTATTTCCAATTAAAAATTATACCTTTAACAATAAACAGATATGTTTGTATGTGTGTTGTTTTCCAGACGGCTGCATTTTCTGACGAAATTGACATCTTTTTTGTGATTCTGTGACGTCATGCACAACATTCTCCCCTAACCAGGATTCCCTCCGCGCAGTACGACTGGCTCTGTACGATTGCTAGGAGAAAAATCTGAACGAACAACAAAACATTGGCTCGTTCTGTTAAAGCGTAAGAAATAACAGAAAAGCAGAAGAAAATGCATTATGCGCATAAAATCAGAAGACATGCCAGTTTTTCAGAAGAATTCTGAAAAAATCAGAAGAGTTGGCAACTATGTAATTCAATGAAGAAGTATCAGTTTGCAGCTATTTATACTAAATATTCATATATTAAAATACAAGTAAATTTTCATTTCTACAATGCTTTTTATTTCATTTAAAATATGAGAATATGATTCTCTAAACATATTTTCAAAAATATTAAATACCTTACTATAATGGACTACATAAAAAAGCCACATAATATTTTCCCCTGAAATATTGGAAAAATACTAGCTGTAAATCACAATTGAATTCATTCAATTGTGTGATTTAAATAAAATAAAAAATTATATAAATTATGTATGTATAAATCTGGCCACAAAATGTCTTAAATAGGTTCTATGTATAGGGGAGAGTGGAAAGGAATAGGACACTTTTTACAAAAATTAGAAAATCTCTTTTCCCCCCACAAAAACAAAAATTTTGATTTTTTGAATACAAAATAAAATACTTTCTAATGTTCTTGAACAATATCTCTAACAATTCTGAATCATCCTTCCAGTGATGAAGATACTGGAATTTGATGTTGTAACACAAACATTATCAACCTATAATCTCTGTTAAATAGTAAATATAGCCAACACTAGAATAATTTGTTTTCTTTAATACATTGTTTTATAGTTGTCTCATTCCTGCTTGTTAGTGCAGAGGTATGGGACACGAAATTTAGAATCTCTTTAATTATAAAATTGTTTAGCTATATTGTTCAAGAATATTAGAAAGTATTTTATTTTGTATTCAAAAAAGATTTTTTTTTGTTTTTCTGTAAAAAAAAAAAAGGATTTTTTAATTTTTGTAAAATGTGTCCTATTTCTCCCCACTCTCCCCTATACATAGAACCTATTTAAGACATTTTTTTCCATTTAAAAAAATGATATTTATGTGGTCAAATTTATATATAATTTATATATTTTTTATTTTATTTAAGTCACACAGTTGAATGAATTCAACTTTGATTTACAGCTAGTATTTCTCCAATGTTTCAGAAAAAAATATTAAGTGATTTTTTTTAAAATGTAGTTTATTATAGTAAGGTATTTAATATGTAAGTAAATATGTTTTGAGAATTATATTTTCATATTTCAAATGAAATAAAAGGGGTGTAGAAATGAAAATTTACTTGTATTTTAATATATGAATATTTAGTATAAATAACTGCAAATTGATATTCCTTCATTGAATTATATAATAAACACACAATATATTAATTTGAATGTTAAAAAAATTTATTTTAACCATTATTTCTTAAATTAGGAATACTTACAGATTCTAAAATGATCATTATTTAGAAAAAAATAAGTGTGGAGTGGGTGATCATTTTAGGTTATAAACATACAGGTCGTTAAATAAAATAAGAAACAACATCTAACAGAAATACAATACATTTAATTAAATGAACAAAAATTAATGATGTGAAAAGAAAAACAATTTTAAAAGAATGGATCTCATAAATTACAGTCAATTAAAAATACAGTCCATGATTATTTAAAATGTGACATTGCGATATTACCATAATCATGCAAAATATTTTCTTATGTGTACACCTTCTTATGTGTATTCACCTTATGTGTAAAAAATCATTTATTTTTAAACAAAAGACTTTACCTCTCCATTTTTTTTATTATTTAAAGCCCACAGATAGAGCAATGTTTTCACCAAGTTTCAGAAAAATTCATGATGATACATTTTTTTTATGGGCCATTACAGTCAGCCCTTTTTTTGGGTGATATTTTCAGTTTGATCATAATAAAAAGTAAATAAATGGAAATTTGTTATTGTTTTGATGTGAAAATTGCATTCCTTGTACAAATAGTTTCAAATTGGTACCAGATATATAAAAATTGAGCCCTTAGTTGTCAAGTTATGGTCTCTTTCAGATAATGATAAGATTCCAAGATGGCCGCCATTTAGCAAAAATGGTCAGTTTTCAAATGGCTATATCTCAGCCAATATTGCGAAAATTTCTTTTAAATTTCAGATTTGAGGATTTCACTACTATGTCTGTCTATGATAAAAAATTTAAAAAAATCTGTGACTATGATGCAACACCCATTGGTTGAATTCGTGTGGAATGACCCATTTGTATTTATATCAACGTTTTGCTGAGTTATTTGTTCTTTCATTATTTAAAATATAAATTACATCAATATGCATGATTTGGCTATTGAATTGACGATTTGCACAGTTTGACAAAATTCGTTCATGGTACAGTTGAACCTCTCCAATCCGGCATGTATGGGACTCAAGCGATGCCGAATTACGGAATTTTCCGGATTACGGAAATTCTAAGATACTGCAGAAATTTTCGCCAATATCCTTTCTTGTGGGTAGGGGGGGTGGTATTTTAGGAATTAAATAACGAAATTTAAAAAATATGACGCTATAGTCAGGAACATTATATAAATCGATTTAAAAAAACTATTCAATGCAAGAAATAAAGCAATATACGTTTTGTATTTATGAGAAATGGATTTCTGAAAAAAGTATTAAGTTTGTTTGCAGCAAATAAAGTAAATCGTCATCCAAATCGATTAACGAAAATTTATGATTGAAAAACTAAATGAAATAAAAAGAAAAATACTTATAATATAAGAAAAAAAAGAAGACGCCTGTTGGTACATAACCATCCAGAGCGCGGGATGCAGACCCCTCTCCTCATGGCACTCCTCCAGTCAGGTCCATAACCAGGATTTCCTTTCGGGGAGGACTCAATTTTGGAATTTTTTCTGATCTTACAAAAGTATTTTGTATAATTAACAAAAAAAAATTTAAAAATAACCAAGGCTTAACCTAAAATGTGTTCCTGCATAGGATGCTTGATGACATTGTCAAACATTGTTATTTCGTATGTAATTTGTTTGATTTCTGTTGCAATTTTTGACTTTCAAGGACATTTCCAATTTCCAAACCGGTTCAGAAACCAAAAGAGTTTTTAGAAAAAAAATTTCATAAAACTTAAAAACTACAAACTAACAATATTTGAGATGATAAATGTTAGTCTTGGAGTCTCTATTTAAGTTTAAAAATGACTTCCTGAAGTTTTGATTCTTTTAATGCACAATAAAATATCTCAGAAAAGATTTATATTGCATCTTTCTTTATCTTTATGTAAAACAATTTAGACATCTTTAGCAAGAGTTACAAACGATATTATGTCACGAAATTTTTCCTGAAGAACTCTATGACTTTGTCTTACAGAAAACCTTCTTACAACACACAGGCTTGTGAAAAAATCATTCTTCTCCCAGACTGCCAAAAAAGCTCTGGCTGTTGATGGAATCTACCCTGTGTTTTTCGAAATATTTTCTGAGCTAATATAAATCTGTTTAAGTAGCTTAACAAAAGTATTTATGCTTTCATAACTCTTGATAAATTTTGTGTCACAAATGCAAAGAAGTAGTTTTCTTCTGTTTTCTGCAACATATGATGCAATTGCTTATTGAAGTGCTAAATTTGCCTTTAGGTGATTTTTAAAAATTTTTGTCTGTGTTTTAACAAGTTCATGATACTTTCGAATGACAGGAATCAGCATGCTGTTGGATAAGGCAATATTTAACCGTTGGCTTTGAGAATGGATGATCTAATTTTTGGATAGTCTGAAGAATTCTAGAATTGACCCCTCTAACATGACCAGGTGGTAATTCTCTTCGTGGTAACATCTAAGTCATCACTAGTTACATAGCAATATATCAAATTGTGTTGCTTGCCATACTGTAGCCTCATATCGAGTTCTTGACGAACCTTCGTCAGAGACAAATTGTTCTGAATGCTAACATAAAAAAATCCTCAATTTTAATTTCAAAACAAGACTTGCTATGAAAATAAATTGGTATTATGGGAACTGGTTTTACGTAAATCAGTTCAAGATTTAGTGCACCTATGGTGCTGTTTTATAATTTTGAAAAAAAAAAAAAAAGTTTTAAAAATAATTTTTGCCATTTCATGCTATATTTTCCAATTACTTTAAAGATTACATTAACTTTTTTTTAATTTTTATCTATCCAATTGACAAAATATTATATTTTCCATCATTTAATTCGCGGCTCGAAAAACTTTTTTAGGTCCAAAAATTGTTTTTGACAAAATTCGCTTTTTTGAGATCAGAATACACTTTACTTCAATTACTAGATAAAATTTCTGGCTGTAAACTTGTGAGGGAGTGACCTTTTGCCATAAAGGCACTCTAGTGTTTCTGAGATCGTGACGTCAATAATTTAACATTTTGTAGGCGTAAAAGCGACATCTATCCTCTCTTTTACTTTAACTTTCTAGAGTGTGTGTGCTCTTTCGAATTCCGCAGTTAGCTCGTGGTTATTAGTAATATGTTAATGTGAAGTATTTCAGTTTGCCGCATATAAAAGCTTGGGTGTGTGTCTCTGGCATTAGCCAGCAGCCAGCGTGTGTCTCTGTGTATATCTGGTATTAGCCAGCAGCCAGCGAGTGCGGACCTCTGCCATTAGATAAGCGAAGTGGATGATTGTTTAGCGAAGTGCTGACGATTAGAAAGTAGCCACGGCCTCCAGTAAAGTGGGAAGGAGTTTGAATAGTGGATTTGAGATTCGGCCTTGGTAAGAAAGTTTAGAGTAGTTCCATTTTGATTATTTGAGAAATAAAGAATTATCCACAGCCACGGGCTGTTTAACTAAGCTTTGTTCAGCAGCTCAGCCAGGAGATAGTGTCAAGTGTTAGACGGTGCCACGACTGAGCTAGGTCGGAGCCTGTGAGTATGATTTTAGCTGTTCATAGTGTTCTCAGTGTGTAAAATTTTAGACTTGCTCCACTTCCCTTCGGCCATTATCACCTGAATAAACTTTGTTGTTTTAACCTAAACTACTGAGTATGTCTGCATATAACGTTACAAATAGCGCCCACCGTGGGTTTACCGTTACAAACTAAGCCAGTATTGTTTAAATTTTTTCTTTGTCATGATACAAACACAAAATGTTCCTTTATTGACTGTAAAAATAGCACCCCCAGGCGAGCATGCTGAGGGGCTGAGCACGTTTGCCTTCATCTGTAGATTGGCTTTACAATGTAATTGGGGTAAATTTTATCCAAATATGTGTGCTGATGGGCTAGAAAGCTTCTTTGATTGCGCTATGAAAAATTGCCGAAACTCCCCACATAGGTGGTATCCATCCCTAAAATTGATGTCTTTACAAAATACAAAGAAAATTTCCCAGACAAACCAGCTATTTTATACACATTTTCTCTATATTAAAGATTCGTATGCAAACAATTTGGGGAAAAGTTTTTCAGTGAAAAGATTGGGGGATGCCACTGTGATGTCTTTAAAAATTTCTCGATACCATATCATTTTTCTTCGCATCAATACTTTTCAAAAATGCACTCTAAAAGTTTTTTTTTTTTAAATAAAAAAAGTTTTACAGTTATAACATTATCAAAGATACTTTCTTCAAAATTATATTCTTTCACATGATTTTACATTATACAGACGGCTATTAAAGTTTCTTCCTCTGTAAAACATTTTAACATTGACTGCTTTAGTTTCCTTTATATGCGGAAAAATATAGAAAATTAAAGACGATCATAACATTACAAGTAAATGTTTTATATTTTTCTTCTAAAGTTAATACCTCATATGTGTATTGTACTTAATTTTTCTTAGCCAAATTAATGATACAAAATTACACTTGATAAAAAATTTCCGCACATAAAGATAGTTAAAATTGCGTTTTAAAAAGAATTTATATTTTTAGTTGGAATTATCTATTAAAAAACAATATATCCAAATAACCGATATAATGAAGGATTACTGTAACTGTAATTGAATAAAAGAATACTTTTGCAGCTAAAAAAGCAATTGATTTTTATGTCATGGAAGTTGAAAACAAACAAAACTTATTTTATAATCATAAAGATAATTTTGTTGACTTTTCAGACTTTCGGGAGGGGCTTCAGTCCCCTTAGCCCCCTCCCTGGCTATGTGCCTGCCTCCAGCAGACTCATGCCAGCGTCCACTTGACCTTGACCCGAGGCGAAGAATTTCTCCTGTCGTAGCTAACAGATCAGATATGGGGAAGGTTATTCAAATCCGAAAAAAGCTCTCTCTTTAGCGTCTTATTCCCAACATCTTTCTATTGTCGTTGAATAAGTGATTGATGCTAGATTTGTTGCAATCAAGGGGTGGCGAATTTCTCAGGGAATTATTACCCAATAAAAAAAGAATCACTGAAGACTACAGAAATCTTTCACACAGTTTACTGTAACAATAATGTTCATCCCCAGGAGATTTCCCTTTGTAAAAGACACCTGAATTGAAGATAAACTTTAGGAGGGATATCTGAGGGATTAAAGGTTTCACATTAGGAAGTAACTACCCACGTATTGTGTTGCTGACAATTGGGCATACAAAGGCGAGGGAGAAGAATGTTAGCAACAAATTTTTAAAATGCGGCCGTTTCCAGTATTCTGAGTCCAGCTAAATTTTCGGGCTTCCGCTGCGAAAGTGTTAAAGCGCAAAATTTTATATTTTATAATGATACCAGCACACTTCGCAGACGTAAAATAAATAAACGTAAGAAAACATAAAATGGGAGGATATATGTATATATATGACAAAATACATAACGGAGGAAAAGAAAAACAACAACAACAAAAAAAAAAAAAACAGGGAGAAATGTGCCGGATAATAGAGTTTTCCGGTTTATAGAATGCCGGATTAGAGAGGTTCAACTGTATAACCAAGTAGTACCATTTTCTCCTCCTGCACTCAAACAATTCAAGCTTGCAAGCACTTTTATGAAATAATATTATTTAAATTCAACATACTGACCAATTTTCTTTACTAAAATAAATCAATGCTAAGATGTGTTTATTTAGTTATTCTTCACAAAATTTTAGAACTTGTAATTTGATAACGGTGTAAATTTTCGTAGTAGGTGAAAAAGTCTGGGCCTCGTAATTTGATCGTATGATGAAAAAAAAATTATCTGTCTACTACTGCATTTATCGACTGATTCATTATTCATGGATGATCTCTTTTTTCATGATTCATTCATTCTGTTGGCATCTGTTATAAAATGGATAGAATGATTCTATTCTGATTGTAACAGTAGACATTTTTTAAATTAAATATACTGACCCATCTTCTTAACTAAAATTAAAAAATGGCAAGATACATTTCTTTAGTTATTCTTCTGAAAATTCCAGAACTTGTAATTTGATCGTATGATGACACAAAATTTTGTGTTACAATTTACTTTTTTTCTGACAATCATAGTCACTTCAAATGATCTGCGCACCTGTCTACCGAATAACTTTGCAAGCCAAATACTTTATTATTTTAGAATTTAAAGATGTTAAAATTTACATAATATTTAAAACAGATAATTTAATTCTGATAAACAAGATCTTTTTAGAAATAAAATACTGTAATTAATGCATTATATGCACTATAAAAATTATGCTGTAAGTTAATGCATAAAAAACCTTTTTTAATTAACAAAATTTTAAATTTCATGGTTGCGAACACAATTTTTGGCACTACTAGGTTATCCTGTCGACCAAAACACTACCGCCAAACTATAAGAATAAATGCCAACAATGGATGATCGTGAATGTTGCATTGAATGGCATTAAATAAGGTACACGTGTTTATAACACCGTTAAGTGATTTTTTGCGCCTTTTTATTTGTATTTTTATTAATATTCTATTAATTACTTGGTTTTTTGTTATTTAAAAGTAAAATTATATCAATACATACAATTTGATGAAATTGGTCGATGGGATAACCAAGTAGTACCCAATTTTTTAGTTCTAAAACATTTATTTTAAAATTAAAGACAATTTTTGTGGTAATATGAAAAGAAAAAAAAATATTGTTAACTATTTGTTTAAAAAAATAATGAAACACTGAAGAAAATATAAACAATACAATTTATTTAATTGAAAGTAACTCATATTAATTGTGCATTATCTATGCCAAGTCAGGAACCAAGAATTATACAAATTGTATGGATTTAATTAATCCTTAATTTTTTACTGCTTGTTAGCTTAGCAAAAGCTAACAAGAAAAATAATGTAATAATAATAATGCTTAGTATAGTTTATTTACTTATCATAGCTTATGAGGGGTTTGTTTAGTAGTTTATTTTTTTGTAATTTATGATCTAAATTCTTTACATTGTTTCATTTAAAAAAAAGGATAGTTTTAAATCTCTATTTTTTTTTTTTTTACTTTGTAAAATGTTAAATCTCATTGTTTTTTCTGTTAAATAAAACAGGTAAATAATATCTTTTTTCACATTAAAAGAAATATTTTAAAATCAAAGAGATATTTTGAAGAAATTGAAAAAAAATTTTTTTTAGTTGCATCTCAGAAAAAATTTCTGTTCCTGTTCCTTTTGATTTAGCAAAAAAGTTTTCAAATGCACCAAAAGAAAAAAAATAAGTGTGGAGTGGGTGATCATTTTAGGTTATAAACATACAGGTCGTTAAATAAGAAACAACATCTAGCAGAAATACAATACATTTAATTAAATAACAGAAGTTAATGTTGTGAAAAGAAAAACAATTTCAAAAGAATGGATCTCATAAATTACTGTCAATTAAAAATACAGTCCATGATTATTTAAAATGTGACATTGCGATATTACCTTAATCATGCAAAATATTTTTTTACATTTAAAAAAAGATGTACAAACTTTGCACGCTACAAAAATAATCAGCACAATATAAAATATATTTATTTATAAAAGAAAAATTAGACATTTATACATATTTTCTGTTGTGTTTGCCATTTTTTTTACAGGCAAAATAATTATTTGAATGCTTTAATATGTTTAATTTTTACATAAATAAAAACAGATATTTTAATAAGAATAATTTTAATACAGTGTTTTTTTTTTTCATTTTAATTTAAACAACGGAAAATTTTGATAAAAATGTAAAATAAATCTATGATCGAAGAAATTTACAAATTTCTTGCAAACGAAGTACTTTTACGTTTCCACAGCAAGATTCACATTGTGTGTATAGAGCTCATGGTTCAAAGGTGAAACATGGTTTGGAAGTTGTTAATAATTGTAAACTTCACATTATGGCACTTAATCTAATTTGCTCTTGAAGAAATTAAAATTGTAGCTAAAACTAGAGAGGTACCTCTAGGCTTAAGGAATTGTATCATTGAGCTTCATAAAAATGGAAAATCAAAGCGAGAAATCGGAAAAGTTTTTACATTACCATTTACAACTGTTGGATACATAGCGAAAAAGTATGAGGTAATTTCATACATCAAAAATAAATGAAGACCAGGGTATCCCAGCAAATTAACAATGAGGGGAAAAAGAAATTTTGTTAAAACAGTTTTAAAAAATCTTATGGCTTCAGCTCAAAATTTTGCTAAAGACCTTGGAATATCTTCTAACATCATAATAACAGCTCAAACAATAAGAAATGTTCCTCACAATGCAGATTTAAAAGGAATAACCCCAAAGAAAAAGCCATTCATAAGTGAAACAAATAGGTGAAAATGCCTGGAACTTGCTTTGACATACATCATTAAACCAATAAATTTTTGGAAAACAGTAATTTTTACTGATGACAGTAAATTTAAAATTCTATTTGCACCATACATTCGAAAAATTTGGCGTAAAAATAAAACTTTTCCAGAAGCAAAAAGTAAACATTCCCAACTATCAAGCATGGCGGGGGAAATGTTGGTTAGGAGGTGTGTGGCTTCTAACGGAGAAGGAAATTTAGAATTTTTCGACACTAGAATAAGAACTTTAACGTACATTGATGTGTTGGAGCATAACTTGTTAAGCAGTGATCAGAAATTAAGATTACAGGAAGCGTTTCACTTACGATAGGATAACAATCCAAAACGTACTACTATGAAATACTACTATATTACCTACTACTATGTACCCAATCGTCACACACACACATAAAAAAAAAAAAAAAAATGGTGGAATCTATGATCTAGTGTCTAGAAACAATCATCAATGCTAAAGGACTTAACACAAACTATTAATTTGTATCATTTGACAATTTTTCATTAATTAGAGTACATTAATGTTGTGTACAAACACTTTTTAGCATTATATTTTTGGATATTTGTTTATTAAAATGCAAAAAAAAAAAAGTATTTTTATTTTGCTGTTTTATATTATTTTAATTCATTGAATTAATGTATTACATTGTTATTTACTTATATCTTTTATCTGTTTTTATTATAATTTAAAAAGTGAAGAGTATAAATATTTTCTTTGCTAACTGTATATAAACAAGGATCATTTGGATGCATGCATAAATTTGGAAAAAGCACATTACGAACTGCAATTTACATACTGTAATTATAAAAAATACATGTTATAAAACTTACTTTATTCCATTTGTTACATTTTCTAAACTAATCATGAGAGGAAGACACACATCTTGATGACAAGCCAGAAGAACACTACCACGTGGAATATTTCGATACAGAGACGCCAACACAATGAATGAATCACAAAGAAAGAATTAATTCATGAATAAAGATTCAATCAATGAATTTTTAACTAATAATATAAAACATTTATTTATTAAAAAAAAGAACAGAAACATAGTAAGAATTCGCGAATTTAGCGGTTAAATACGCCTTCGGATACAATTTTTTCTTGACAGTTTAATTCCGCATTTCACCATTTCCGATTTCAAAGAATGATTCTTTTTCAATTATTGTATTCTAAAAAGTCACGATTCATTCTTGCATTGGCGTCTTGTGTTTTATCTTATCTGCTGTATCAGGTAACTTTTTAAATATTAATTTATTGATTTCACCCTCATTACTAAAATAAGTAAATGCTAAGATAGTTTCTTTTTGTTACTCTTTAACTAAAATTCTACAATTTGCAGTTTGATAAAATGACTACACGAAATTTCATGTATTGGAACTTATATTCTGCCAACAGTTATTTAAAGTATTATTAAAATGTTTATTTATAGCAGATAATTTTATTTATTAATTTGTAATTAGTTAGATGAATACTATTCAAATTTCCAGATAGGGAATTCTTTTCAATTTTTATTAACAATTCATTTAAAACATTGTGTTGCTCAATTTGATTGTAATCTGTCCTATTGAAAGTAAATATTTTAAAAATAATTAATCTCAGGCTGAAGTTGTTATATAAAATTCATTAAAAATCACATGAAATATCAAAACATTTTACGAAACCAAGAATCTGAACTTCCAATGTCTTCATGATAGTAGATCTGTTGCTAATAAGTATTGTAGTTGCACTGATTAAAAAGAACATGTTTCATTGTTTTCTTTCATTTAGAAAAATGGTACTTGTCTATTATCATGCTGATAAGTTACCCTGTACCAACAATGTTACTACTTACAGAATTTCTTTTTTTTTCTTTTTTTTTCTTTTCTTTTTTTTTTTCTTTTTGTGATGTCTTATTTAATCTTATATACTTCCAACTTTAAATACAGTTGATGAAGTAATGTAACTCCACTTATTTAGTATTAATGTTATTTTTTCGATTAGAACTTTACGGAAAATTTATATATATTATAATGTATCTTCTTTCTATGTTTTACTGGTTTATTTCATTGCATTCATTAAATAAAATTACCTGTTAAAAAAATGTTTGTGCCATTTGAATAAATCTAAAAAATTTTTACTTATGTGGATACTTATAATCTGGCTATACTTGTGACAAAAGGAATTAACTGCTACAAATGGGTTATTTTAACCATATTTGTGCCAAAACAGTCATTTTGTTTCTCCCTTTTTATACGAATTTAATTTCTTTGCGCCATATTCTTTTTCATTCTTAATTTTACAACAGTTTTTGCCTCGTCTCATCCCATGACAGTGACGTCCCCCCCCCCTCTTCTCCTCTGGAGTAACTTTTCAGTACATTTTTTTAAAACTCAGAATTACCTCCGGAATAGCCATGCTTACATTCTCTTATATCAGTGCCGTAGCAAGCTGGGGGGGGGGGGTATCTGCCCTAGGTTTCACCCTCTAAGGGATGACATCTAATTTCTTTTTTGCAAATCTATGTATATATTATCCTATAAGATTTTGAAAAAAAATTCGGAAATAAAATGAAAATTCTAGTGCACAACACAACATAGTTAATTTTCTTTTCATTGAGAATGTAAATGTTTTCTAAATAAGGTATGCACCAGAGAACAAAAACCAACCTATTCAATGAATGGTTAGCAAAAGCAAACTTTAAAAAAAGAAACTTATCTTCTGCATACAGACACCACATTGACTTAAGCAGATTATGGTTTGAATTATAAATCTCCCCTGTGATTTTTTTTAAGCAGTAGGACAAAAAGTAAATAAGGAATGGTATGGTCATTTGTTGTAATACAGTAGAAGATCTATATAACGCAAACCTAAGACCGCAAGGTTGTGCGTCATATAGAATTTTGCATTATATGGATCACATATCACACGTCATCAAATTTACCTCATAAATATAGACAAATATGTCTGAAACACATCAAAATACATTAGAGTACCTTTATACTGCATTCCTTATCCAGATTATAAACTTTTCTATTATTGCGATCATTCAACATTTCGTTAAATATACGTTTTAAATATGGTCCAGATACACCTGGACCCAATTTATTCATTATATTGCTCATTTTCAAAAACATTTATTGTAATAATAATTTTTTTCCTTTAAAAGTTCTAAATTAAGGAGGTAAAATTGTACAAATGCATTAAATTTAGTTTTCAGACAGTAGCAGTTTTTTAGTCTTGAAATTCAGGTGCTTCTTCATAGCAAAATTCATTGTTTACATCTGAAAAGTTGTGTGTTATATGGAATTGCGTTATAAAGATCTTCTACTGTAATGTAGAATTTTGATTGAAAAAATGTTTCATATGGGGCAGTGGGTGGTGACACTATTTACATCATTTCCATAGTAGCTACGCCAGTGTCTTATATGCTTAATTATTAGAAAGTTGGAAGTCACATTTTTGATGTGTATTAAATCAAACGCTCAAATGTTGTCTTTGGGCAGACAGTTGAGGGTGCTTGTCACTCAGTTGCTTAATTCCGAATTAATGTTATGGGTATAGGTGTTTGCATTCTTTCAAGCAACATATTTCTTTCAGAAATTAATATTTTAAAGTTCTTTTTTCAGTATTCTGCTCTTAAAGGATGTTATCTCTTTCTTAAATATGAAATGTTTCTAAAATTTATGTTGAATTTAATATTTTATGTTTAAAAAACTAATAAACAGGAAATAAATTTTAACACTTCATATAAAATTATACAAAGATTTTAGAAATATTTTGAAAACTAAGAAAAAAGTGATGTCCTTTAAGAAGAAAACACTGTAAAAATGAACCTAAAAATATTAATTCAGGAAGATGTGATGGATATATGTTGGATACTTTAGGAGATGTAAGGCGATACTTTTGGAGATGTAAAAAGGGAAAAAAAATAAAGAAAAATGAGAGAGCAATGTGTAGTTTGTTTTTGTTTATTCCTCTCTTTTATGCCAGAAATTAGAATATTATCAAAATTACATTAATGTCTTTTGATAAATTTTCTGATGTTTTGAATGCAGAAAAAACCATAGATAGATTTCTTTTTTTCTTTAATTAAAAAATAAAAGACTTTTGTTGTTACAAAAGGATTTTTTTTTCAGTAGAGGAGCATTTTTTTAAATTTTGAGGCAATTTATTTTTAAATTATTCTTTTATAATTTTATGTTTTGCAGATAGTTAATTTTTACCTCAAAATTATCCACCATGTATACTCCTGTGTGAGTCAATCCCATAATTTATGTTCTTAAAAATAAGGAAAAGGTTATAACTCTTGTATAAATTTATTTCCGTCCAGAAAAAAAAAAAAGTATTTTTTTTTTCACATTTTTTGCACAAAATAAATCTATTCTAATTCCATCGTTTTAAATATAAAAATATCTCTGTGAATGTATCAACAAATTTGCATTGCAAGCAAAGAGAAAAGGAAAATTAATGAAAAAAAATTGTTTCTTTTCCATACTGTAAAAAAGAAAAGAAAATTGTATTTCTCATGTAAATTGACTGATTTCTTTGAAGTTTTCAACAAGTTGAAATAACTGTAAATAATTCTATGTAACAATTTTTCATTAAAATATAATCAATTATTAGAAAGTTACTGTCAAAAAAACTCACTTAACAAAAGCTGTAAAGTAGAAAATTATCTGTGGTTTGATTTTCTTCATTCAGTTTGCTATAGGGAATTGTAAACAGATTATTTACACAATCACATTATGAGCTTTGCATACCTAAATAAAATATTATGTAATGCAGAAAAATACCAATAATTTTTTTTAAACTAAAGTTTTTAAAAAATAATAAAAAATACAAAACACGTCGTCCAAAATGAGGGGTTTACATTTTAATGTACAAAGCTTAGAAAATCTGTAATGAATTTTTCTCAAAGAATGATACAGTCAAAGTTCAAATCCGCATAAGTTGGGGCCAAAAGTTATGTGGATTATGAAGTATAATGGGTCATGTATCAGTTTATTATCCCTAGACAGCATTTTAATTCTATAATCAGTATATTATGTAAAGATAAATATGACATCTAATAATTAATTTAATAGGCTACCTCAAAAAATGCCTTTTTAAAGTTATTTTATTTTTTTTAAATGATATATATAGATTTGCATTTAAATAAAGATAACTAGATATGTTCCGTAATATAGTTTGTTTTTTACTGTTCATAAAATAAAAGAGTTATATATTTTTAAAAAATTAGATGTTTTATTTTTTTTCAATTAAAAAAAATCTAAAAAATTCATTTTTCAATTTTCTTAATAGTTATTTCTTTGTTTACATTCGTAGAGTAACAAGAATTATACAAAATTGTAGATTACGGGTTCGCGGATTATCAATCTTTGACTGTATTTGTTGAAAATTGGGGTGGGGAGTAAACACATTTCAGAATTTTATGATAAATAAGTTAAATGCATCTGTAGTTAATCAAGGCAGATTGGATAATTAAATCATCAAAGGATTAGAGCAGCGAAACATCGTTACAGGACACGTACTGATAGTCCAACAGCCGACTGCTCAAAACCCTATGTCATCGAGCACAAGAAAAATTCCTTTATTTTAGGGAAGAGTACTAATCAAGAAATCTAATCATCCCTGTCTGCCGGAAGTGAAGGGGTGCATAAGCCAATAATTGATACCACTAGTGGTTGACTTGTACGCTTAGCATTATATTTTCCTGCACCCAGTTGTTCATGTTTTCATATCTTTGATTGTATGGCAAACACAATGTTGATTCAAATACTAATGGTATCAATTTTTGGCTTATGCACCACTTCACTTTTGTCAGACATGGATCATTAGATTCCCCTATTACTACTCTTTCATAGAATAAAGGGGGTTTTACTTTCTACAGAATAAAGCAGACAGTTATCATAGAATAGTAAAATGTGCTTTTACAAAAAAATACTAACTGACTTCAACAAAAGAATCAAACTTGGTGACAATTTGGCGCTAATGGATATGAATGCATGGTTTTAACACACTTATTATTTGAAAATGATTGCAACAATAAAAAATAATTTGCTATAAATCATTATTTTTTTTCAAATATGCATTTTTTTATTTTAAAAAAGTTCTAATTATCGAAATTTAATGAAATTAAAATGGGACCACATACGTATCTTATACTTTCAAACAAAAAAGAATTATCGAAATCGGTTCATATTTAGGGAAGTTATGAGTGAACAAGAAATACATACAGGTCAAAATCATAACCTCCTCCTTGAAGTCGGTTAAAAATTAAAATTTTGTGATGCAGGGCAAAATATCAGACACGGGCACTGTAAAAAGAATTCAGAAAAATTATGTTTGTTATCTGAAATTTGATGTAACTCAGATGAGTTTTTTTTTTACTTTTATATAAAAAATTATCTCAAATACTTACACCAGTTTTATTATTTTTTTTCTAAGTGCAGTAGTCTTTCTTAAACCCACACATAATTTACAGATGAAACTTTAAGTTTAGATGTAGAGACAAAATTTAACTTTTTTATTTTTATATCAATTCTGTGTATATATTAATTTGCAATTTTCATTAATATTACTGAATTCATGTTTTTTCATGAAGAAAGAATAAATTTATTTCTGTAAAAATGCAAAATATTGTTGATATTGCTTGTTATCACCATTGTATTTTCCTGCTGCCAGTCCTCCATGTTTTTATAACTTTCGATGCAAAAAAATACAAAGGAAAATCTACGAGTCAAGTGCTGAAATTGGGTTTTCGAGTGTTTTCTTCCAAGCTGTAATTTAGCAGACCGATTATGTTTTAATAGGTAAATCGAATTTGAACTAATTCCGGAATTTCATCAGTGAAGTTGATTTGAGTGATTGTCCGTGCTGCCTTTTTTTACAGTCTATAAACAAAGTGTATTTATATGATCATTTTTAAACTTTTTACTATATTCATAATCTTTAGTTTTTTTTATTTAGTTGTTTATGTATGAAACTCATCGGTGAATTATAAATCATTGCAGATTTAAGTTCTTATTAGCATTGATTCTTAGTTTCTGTCACTCTGATTTTAACTATTTACAGTCGCTCTTTTTTTAACAACCCTTGCTGAAACTTGCCAACACTGCATCTGAGACGAATATTCTGTCTATAGACTTTATCATAACTCACTTTGATGTTTTTACTTCCCACATTTCACCATCCAATTTGCAGTAATTGATCTATGAAAGTATTTCCAATTAACCTGTATTTTGAAATTGCATGAAAATATGCATTTTGATTTGCCTGTTATTAATTACATAGGCCTTTAAACATGATAAAAAAGGTTAATAAGTCATTAAATTATTACCATGCAAATGAAATTGAAATAATGATGCAAAATCTTGTCCTAATAATCCCTCATATTAAATTAAAAAAATAATAATTTTACATGAATTTTGAAATAAACATACACTGATGTGCAAAATATAAAGATAAGTCTCAAAATGCCAATTTTCAAGGGATTTTGAAGTGAATTCAAGTGAATTTTAAAATAAAAATATTCAAAAGGAAGTAATTTAATTCGAATAATTACTATCCCTGCATAACAGCTAGACCATGTAACATCTCATTCAGGTCACACATGGTCACAAAAGTTAGGGTAACTACGGCGAAACAAAAAATAGAAAATTCCATACATCTCTTTTATGAGTCTCAAATGACTACTATATGTGACTCCACTGACAGGTCATTGTGACTGCTGCTTTGTGGCGAGTCACCAGTAACTTACACCATTTGTCACAGTACACCATTTGTAACAGTACACCATTTGTCAAAGACTTTTCAGTGCCGTTTTATTGAGATTATCGAGTGACCTCTCATCTGGAGACTCAATTTCAAAGTCATTGTGAAAGTTACATTATGATTAATTACCAAAAATGTCCCATTAAAGTTACATGGTGACTTTTCATCACTTTTCACAGTAGTTACTTTACAATAGGGTCTCTGTCACCATTTGACAAAGTCTTGTGACAGAAAGTCACCATGTGACTATAATGTGACATTATTTGGTGATTTATCATAATGCAGCATTCACAATGACTTTGAAATTGAGTCTCTAAATGACAGTCACATGAGAATCTCAATAAAACGACAATGTAAAGTCACCTGGTGACTCGACACAAAGCAGCAGTCGCAGTGACCAAGAAATCTTTTAGACTCTGCAAGTCTCAATCAAGACTCTGCTGTCAGTGGAGTCACATGTAGTAGTTATTTGAGACTCATAAAAGAGGGGTATGAAATTTCCAATTTTTGTTTCGCCGTAGTGACCGTAACTTTTGTGACCATGTGTTACCTGAATGAGATTTATATGGCCTAGCTGTTATGCAGGGATAGTAATCATTCGAATGATATTACTTCCTTTTGAATAAGAGAGCGAAAATTATCGCTTGAAAATTGGAATTTTGGTACTCGTCCTTAAATTTTGCATACTAGTGTGTATGCGTACATTCCATTCCCTTTGCTGCAAAAATGGTTAATTTTTACCTCACTGTTTAAAAGCATCATTGTTTTCATTCGCGATCTATCATTTGTAATATTTATAATAACAATTTTTAACAGTAATGTTTAATGATAGATTTGTTTTATGAAGGTAGTTATTTAATTTATATGTTATAGTTTTATTAATCCTTCCATCACCATACAATTACGAAATACACCTGTTGCAATTTTAGTTTTCCAAGCATCAGATAATTAGGTTTCTATTGTAGTTATTAGTACTATCATTAAAATTTTATTTCAATTCAAATTAATAAATTTATTTTTATTTTTCATGATAAATTTATTTTTTCTTATAAAATGTTTTTAATGAATCATAAAATGGATTAATGTATTTCTGTTTATTGCAGATGCTTAAAAGTTAGCTATGCATCAAGTATATCAAAACTATCTTTAATGTCTGAAACATGCAGCAAAATATTTCTTTAGAAAATGTTTTTGGAAAAACAGCTTCTAGCTCACAGCAAGGTAAATGTTTTGTGTGTGAGATATGCAATAAGAGTTTCTTTCAAAACTGTCATTTAAGCACACACCTGTTAATTTATTCTGGTGAGAAACCTTTTATCTGTGAGTTATGCAACGCAAAATTCACACAAAAAAGTTCTTTAAATCAACATATGTTAATTCATACTGGTAAAAAACGTTTTGTGTGTGAAATATGCACCAAGAAATTTTTTAAAAGGCATGATTTAATCCAACATCTTTTAATTCATACTGGTGAGAAATCTTTTGTTTGTCAGACATGCAACAAGAGTTTCTCTCAAAAGATTCGTTTAAGCAGACATCTGTTAATTCATACTGGTGGGAAACCTTTTGTCTGTGAGGTATGCAACAAGAAATTCTCTCATAAGGGTAATTTAAGAAGGCACCTGTTAACTCATACTGGGGAAAAACCTTTTGTCTGTGAGATATGCAACAAGAATTTTTCTCGAAAGGGTTCATTGAGCTCACACATGTTAATTCATTCTGGCGAGAAATCTTTCGTATGTGAGATTTGAAACAAGAAATTCTATGAAAACTGTCATTTAAGCAGTCATTTGTTAATTCATATTGATAAGAAAACCTTTTTTGTGTGATATTTGCAACAAGACTTTTTCACAGAAGTCATTTAAGCAGTCATCTTCTAATACATACTGGTGAGAATCCTTTTGTTTGTGAGATTTATAACCAGAAATTCACCCAAAAGAATATTTTTAGCAGACATCTGTTAATTCACTTTTAAGAAACATTTTGTTTGTCATATGTGCAACAAGAAATTCTCTCGTAAAAGTGTGTTATGCAAACATGAGTTAATTCATACTGGTGTTTAACTTCTCTGTCAACGATCTGTAATATGTGATATTACAGACTTCATTTCTTGTAGTGATTGTGCTATAGAAGATCGCAATTACATATTAAAATTTCAGGCAACACAGGACTAATTTCAAGAGTTTGAGCATGAATAGATGGACTTTTAAAGAGAAGTCATTAACACTTTTCAACTGTTTAAATTTAAAAAAAAGACAAAACGAAAATTCATACATCAAGCATAGATTATGAAACATAATCCAATTCATTTAAAATATGTTGTTGAAACTTCACTGTTTTGTAATAGTATAGGAAAAGTAGTATTTTTTTACTGAAATGTCATTAAAGACTTATTGTAGAGGCACAAGAAGTTTTTATTTTCTATATGTTAGTCTGTCTGTTCCTCGATAATTGCCACTAAAAGTATCTGATATGCTTGAAATTAAATGGGCATGTTGGCAATGCTGGGTTTAGTATGAAAAAATTCAGTCTTTTTTTTCTTTTTTTTTGAGAATGCTCCCACTTGGAAAAGCCCATTGAAAATCGTATAATCTCAGAAATATTTATGCTCTGCGAAAAATTTAAAATTTTGAACAATATACATGTTTAATAAATTTTTCGTTTCATAAGATTATTTTTTTGAAAAAAAAATTTTATTTAAAAGTCAATACATAAGCACTGTAAGTAAAATAAAAATATATTTTATCACATTGATATACAACAGGGTTGTCCAACCTTTCAGTAATCGCGAGCATACTTCATTTAGTGTCAAACAGCTATGGACGCCATTATTCACATGTCTTTAGATATTGAACAATATTACCCCACTATAAGGAAGAGTTGCTATTATGGATTCATTTATTTTATTTTTTTTTGAGAAATTAAAAGTTTATACAGGAAATACTAATGTATTTTTTTTATTTATTTAAAGAGTTTCTAAAATGTTTATCATTATAGACGAGAGGCGGCTGCATAGATCGATCACCTCATCAAGATGACGGCTGAAATTGCAGAATGAGATAGAACTTTATTAGCATACCAAAATGCAACTGGTCTGCAAGGCATATCTTGGTGCAAACCTCCTCAGACCCGATTTAAGTGGTTGATCAGTGGGTTTAAAATTGTTTTCCTTTACCCAAAGATAGTAAATTTTGAAGCACTGAGGCCTGGAAAACACAACGATAAACTTACCTGTCTGTCACTAAAATTGGGTTTATAGGGGTTTTCAACATGGTAGACCAGTTGAATATTAATATTCGATTAGTTTTAACTATACTAGAATTCTTAGTAATTCTACAACTTCAGCCATCGATTCGATGAAGTGACGGTTTGTGCAGCCGCCTCCCAGTCTATTAAATAAATTATAAATTATTATTCATAATTTCTGGTATGAGTTCAGATTTTCCTTATAAAGAAACAGGCCATAGAGGTAACCATGATAGAAAGTAACTATATACAGACGTCTCATAAGATGCACAGACACTGGACAGTGTGGACCGTAAGGCCTTATATTATTCAGAGCTCGGTGCGATAAATAATTGCAGAAAAAAACATAAACCATAGAATTTTTAAAATTACATTTTGTTAACAGAGAGACTTATCAAAATGTTTTGTAGGGGAAGGAGCCAAAAATTTAATTCTGCCTATAATAAAAAAGTTTGTGGAATACGAAGAATTAAAAAACTTCTTTTAAAATAGATTTTTCATTTTAAAAAACTTCTAGAAATAGGAATCAATCGAAAGGGCTCCGCGTTGGACAGCCATGATATACAGTACAACAAACAACTAACATATAACATAATAGACATCTAGAAAACATACATAGTATATAATTATAGGTAAAGAAATACCATAGGAATGTTTTTATATGTATAAAAATATCTAATCAATTATATTCATGAAAATAAAATATATGTACTTTTACTTTCTTCTACTTTTGCTAGAAGAATGTATTGAATCCGTGAAAAATTTTGTCTTCCATTTTACGATGTGTTTATACGTTTTTAAAAAAGGCCATAAGGATGATTTAATGTTTTTTTAGAAACTTTCTGTCTGTATGTGAACAAACATTTTGTGGGTGCTCTATCTCAAGAAATAATAGATGAAATTTCACAAAATTTTAAATTCATTTAGACCTTGATATAAAATTATGCTGATTAGTTTTTGGTGTGTATTACTTAACATGCGACGCCCCTATGCTCAATGTATCTTATTTTTTTGCAATCGCTTTATCTCAAAATGTATTTTTATCAAACTTCAGATTTAGTAACATTGTGACTTAAGTTTTTGCTTATTAAATTTTGGTGTGTATTGCCCTATCGGTAGCGCTACTATGTTGCAATTTTACCAATAACTCTTTATGCAGTTTCACCAATAAATTTTATCTCATGAACTAATGTATAGAATTTAATAGAAAGGTTAGATTCGGTTAGACCTAGATGTAAACTGGTGCTGATTAGTTTTTTGGTCTATATCACTCAACAGTGATGCTGTTGTACTGCATTTCACACTATTTCTGCAATAGCTCTCTCTCAATAACAAATGCATGGATTTTCATTAAACTTAAGATTCAGTTAGACATTGGCATAAACTGTTAATGAGGAGATTTTGGTGTGAATTGCACAAGCAATAGTAATAAAATTTTGGTGTAAATTGCACAACAGGCGGTGTTCGTATGCTGAATTTTTTATGATTTTTGCAAAATTTATATCTTTAAAACTGATGCACACAATTTAATCAAACTTAATATTCTGTTGCATTTTCATGTAGGTGTATATCGGTGTATACCGAACAAGTATTAATTTTTTACTCTTTTAGTTGGAAATGTTGGTTGCAAACATCTAAGAGTGCTGGTTCAGAAATTCAATGATTTATTTGAAACAGTGTGATACTTTCATCTCCGTGTTAAGTGCACCCAATTCAAAGAACCTATATTTTAATAACCTCATGACGGACATAGATTGTCATATAATTTTGGCACTGTTATAAACAGTTTTGAATTATTAACATGTATAAGGCAGAAGAAAATTTTCTTATCGTCACATCCAACAAGTTTATCACTTTTATTCATTCTACTTATATATTTTGGATTTTACAATTGTATTTAGTATTCGATTTTAAAGCAAACTAACTATTTTATATCTGGTGTTATATTTAAAACTAATTTATTAGTAACATTGCATTTTGTTAATTTATACAATTTATAATTTGTAAAGTATCATTAAAATTACATTGTATATAAAGAAACTATATATATATTTTATGAATAGTACATATGATACTTGGGTCAGCTGAAGTAATTCCTGGTTAACAACTTTCAGGAATAATTCTTGGTCACAGTGCTAAATGTTTGAAAATGTCCTCACAAAAATTAACAAAAAAATCATAGAGATACTCTAAACTATCTTCTTTAGACCTTATCATTTAATTGCACAATTATTACTTATTTAGTTTGAAGGAAGGAATGTTTCTAAACTGCTTGCCAAGCTCTTGTAAAATAACATTGATCTGACTAATAGCAGATTTTTACAAAGATCTTTGTCACAACTTAAATTTTAAATATTTTTATTTTATTTTATTTTTGGTATAATTGTTTTGTATGCAATCAAAACTTAATAATTGGGTTCAAAATACCCTATAAATTATACTTGGATTTTCTTGTTAATAAATTTTATTTTATACATAGAATAATAGTATGACTGGGACATGTGAACAAATATTGAATTGAAAGTATTTACATATATACAACATACAAATTCATTTTAACTTGGAAATTTCGGATCATCGTACTTAAAACCGGAAAAGATGATCATATATATATGGGTGATTCTCAAAATAGGGGACAATTTATGTCTTTCGGCATATAAAAAAAATTGAGAGGTTTTCTGTCATGTTTTTATATTTAAATATGTTTGTCTTAATATTATTCATTATTTGAACTCAAGAATTACTCACTTTTTAGTTAAAAACACCTTAAAATAACAGAATAAATGTTCAAAATGTCATTAGCATGGATGTCCACAGCAGCTGTGCCTTATATATACTAGCTTTTTCAAGAGTTAATATCATGTTTATAAAATAAAACAAATGTTATTCTTTCTTTAAATTAATCAAGGAAAGGATTTATCCAATAAATTTCTTTTTAAAAATAAAATTATAATACATAAAAAAAGAATTAAAGTTTGTCCTCCATATTCGATTTTCAAAACAAGGTCATGCTAAAACAGCTGGTTATTAATCAAAATTTCATTTTCACATATGACAATAGTTTGAAAATATAAAGTTTCTCCATGGCAACAAGTAGTCATTTTAAACCAGCCAGAAAATAGAAGCATGTATTGTATTTTAAGAATAGAAGTTGAATATTAGGGGGTTACATCAATTGTATGTCATTAGAATGGATAATAATTTTCATGTTTATTTTATAGTTAAAATTATTATTTTAATTATTTGCATAGAACTTTTGTGTTTTAAAAAGCCCCAGAAAGGAATATTGCATTGTGATTATATTATGGCTCATAATCTTATTTAAATTAAAATTTGTCATTAGCATGGGCAGATATCAGTGTCATTAGCATGGTTTTTCTGTCCATGCTAAAGACTCCTATGTACATAAATGTAACCAGTGCTTATATTGTATCCTTTATAAAGTTTAATTTTACGTATAAATTTAGGTATTACATTTATTATCCCTAAAATATGCATTAAATCTGTAGGAAAATCACTAAGACAGCTTCTTACATTGTTAGTGTCAGAATGTTGCTCATGTAACAAAGTTTGCTCTTTGGTAATGTTTCTATTCTCCTTATATGTATATATGTAAAAATGGAAACCATTTGCTGAAAAAGAAGGCTAATAAATATAGAAAAAAAAATATTTAAACAGGAAGAAAATAAAAATTTCATAATATATTTATTCCATACAATTCGTTTTGTCATTAGCATGGCTCAAAAAATACTAATTATTTTTTTAAGTTAATTTTTAAATATTTAGCTCTGCTGACTACATGGAAAGTATACCTAATACTATATTAACAACACCTATTTTTTTCGGAAATTTTGCTAACAGTAATTTTTTTAAGATTTCATTTTTGAAATCGTCCCCTATTTTGAGAATCACCCATATATCTGTGTGCCTATCTCGAAAATTCTTATCATGCCTTCACAGAAAATAATAGAATTCTTCAAAAATACTTAAGACACACACGACAAGCAAAAAACATAAACATTCTCTCAAAAAAATTTCTTTTCCTTCATTTTTTCTTCGATAATATATTGATGCTAACTTTTTCCCCTAAATTTTTACCTCATCTCATAAGATAAAAAAATGTAAAAGAAAAGTAAATAAATACTTCTTAGTAAACTTCGCTGCTATAGCAACGAATCGCGTTTGAAAAATAACATATTACAGCGGCAAATATTGCAAAAGCGGTGAAATATAATAAATATGAATTTGTCAATCCCTAACATATTCCCACCTTTAATTTAGACGGAAGCCAAATTGAACATATGATCACTTTTCATCAAACTAAACACTAATTTAAAATAAAAAATATAAATAAATAAACATAATAACTAAACAGTAATAAAACATTTAGAGTTCTAGAAAAGTCAGTTTAGAGCTCTAGAAAAAGTCAGTTCACAAGTCTCTTTACTATTCTGCCACTTCTAGTTTTACTGTTACTCACAGTCTGGATTACGGGTCCATCGGGACTTGATATCTCCAATGAGTACAGCTTGCAAAGTGGGCGTACCAAGGTTTCTGTCCTTGTTTTAACTTTAGCTACTCTAGCTGCTCCATCTCGACTTGAGAAATTCTATACTATTTTTCCTATAGGCCAATGACGTCTCTTTTGTTTTAATTCTATCAAGACTACTTCACGTGTCTGACAACTTCTCCTTTTGGTTTTGATTTTGGGGACAGTTCTGCTAAATATTCTTTTCTAAATCTGTTTCTGATTTATTGCCGAATATTTTGACAGTGTTTATATCTAGATTGAAGTTTAATCGAATCTATTGCATCTAAATCAGGAACATCTTTTTCTTCAGTATCTTGTAAAAATTATGATGGAGTCAAAGGTACAAATTTATCTGTTTCTTCAAAAATATAGCTTAGAGGCCTTTTATTTACTGTTGCTTCGACATCACATAGAACAGTCATAAGTTCTTCAAAAGTTAAAATTGAAGTACCGCGTGTTCTGATCAATGAAATTTAACACATCTAATCAGACGCTCCCACCATCCACCCCACCAAGCAACTGCTGGAGGGATGAAATTCCATTTAATAGGAGACAGTTCTTTTGAAGAAACTATTGCCTTCCAATCCAATGATTTTAAGATGTTATTGGTACCTCTAAAATTGGAGCCATTATCAGATTATATAGTAGTTGGTTATAGTTACAAATTATATCTTGATCCAAAAATTCTAAGATTTCTTTCGTTTGTTTTTGTTTATCAGAAGAACTTAATTCAACTTGGAATTTATTGTGAGACTTATCTTCTGTTTGCGTACCACTAAATAACGTGTGTACAATGACTATAGAAGAAATGGGTTGTAAACTTAGCTCTTCAGCTGTACTTTTTAAAATATAGCTCTTTTGCGACCCACAATCAAGTAATGCTCACACGTTCTATGTTATTCGAACTTTAATAACTATTTCCAAAATCATAAGGGATACTTCAGTAGAACACTGCTTATTTGTTATGGTGCTTTGAATTACTTCTGGGATCTTAGCTGTAATTTCTGGTTCTTTACACATTGAAATTTCAGAGCATAATAACTCGGTGTGAGGTTTAGAGCAAACGTGGCAACGAATAAAAACATTGCAAACTTTAGCGTGATGACCGAAACAAAGACACTTTAAACAGTACCTTTTATTCCTAATTTTGGTCTTCCGTTCATTAAAAAAAGATCTAGCCTTAACACATTCCTTACTTTCATGAGGTTTACTGCAAAATAAACAAAGGTGCTCTTTTGTGCTAAATAGCCCTGCCGCCGTAGGCATTTTACTTTCTACTTTTCTATACTTTCCTTTAGGTTTGTCTTTAGAGCTCAGATCTATAAAACTCGATTGGTTAATTTGAATCTTTCCTCGTTTGCAACTTTTTGCATCAGGAATTCCATCAAACTTACTGTATTTGATTTTGTTGACAATGCATTATTATTACTAATAACGCTTGATGTGGTTGGAATATTATATCGCTGCCATGCTTTTAATACATCTTCCGATAGGCTAGATTCTATCATGGGATAGAGCCACGCCGAATTGCTTTCTAAACTTAAACCCATTGATTCCAAAGATCTTAAATATGCCTCAACTTTTGTGAATAAATGTGATAACAGAAGTTTATCTTTGCTGTGCGCCTGTACATTAGCTACAACCAATTTTAGTAATTCTCTGACGTATACTTCTATTAGTAAATCTTCATTCCTAAAACGCTCTTGAAATGCCTCTACAGCTTTCTGGTAATTTACTGCGGTCAATGGGTAGCTCTCTAACAAACGCCTTGCACTAGTTCCAGGTTCTATCGTTTGGATAAGATACTGAAATTTGTCGCTATTATCCAAATCTTCATGAATTTTCTGGGACTGAGGCCAAACGAAAGATGATTTTTTAACTGCGAATCGAATGGCTTAATATTTAGCTTAGGTAATTTATAATGCTTTGATTTAGAATAACCGTAATCGGTCCCTTTTTCGTCATCATCTTGATTACATTTTTTTATACCTAATGCTTCCCTAACTTTCCGCTTAATGGTAATAAATTGATATGAAAACTTTCATTTTTCACTACTTCATTACCAATAGCCTCTTCATCACATTTATCATCAGCTAACATATGTTCTACTATAGCTTCATCGATATTTCGAATTTCATGAATCAAATTTTCTAATTTACTAAAACCGTCTGAAATGTTACACTTATCTAAAGACTCGCTGTTAATTTCATCTGTCAAAATATTTAAAGTTCTGGTAAATGACGAAGATAGCGGTGTACACTTTTTCTTTAGTTTATTCATCTTAGAAAAAGTAAGTAGTAATTTACAGCCTATGAAAACAATATACACTATAAAACAATTCAATTACTCAACGATATTATTCAAATGTCCGTGTTCGGGGCGCCAGATGATTCCTATGCAATCAAAACTTAATAATTGGGTTCAAAATACTCAATAAATTATACTTTGATTTTCTTGTTAATAAATTTTATTTTATTATACATATAATAATAGTATGACTGGGACATATGAACAAATATTGAATTGAAAGTATTTACATATATAAAAAAATATAAATTTATTTTACCTTGGAAATTTCGGATCATCGTACTTAAAATCGGAAAAGATGATCCTATAAATATTTTTGTGTGCCTATTTCGAAAATTCTTCTCATGCTTTTTTCAGAAAATTCGTAAGATAAAAAATATAAAAGTAAAGTAAATAAAAAACTTCCTAGTAAACTTCGATGCTATAGCAACGAATCGCGTTTGATAAATAAAATGTTAGAGTTGGAAATTTTGAAAAATCTGTGAATAAAATAAATATGAATTTATTAATTCCTAACAATGGGTAAGATTACGTTGCCCCCCCCCCCCCCGAACGACTAGATTTCTATTCCAACAGAGTAAACATTCTTGAAATAACTGAAGAATCGCAGCAACACTGCAGCTTATAAAATTTACGTGATTTGTTGGAATTCGACCTCTATAAATTTTATAGATCTTATACAGGGCTCCACGAAAGAATTCTCACGCGTAACTGGGTATGGATAGAAATCGCTAAGAAAAAAAGAATTTTTATTGAGTTATGAGCTGAGTTCTCCAAACAAACCATAAACAAATATCTCATTTAATTGCATGAAATTAGATACTTGTTTAAGATCATGAATTTCTTTAAAATATCATATTGGCTTTCAACAAGTTTTAAAAGCCTGATAGGTATTTTTTTCGCGTTGTATTACTTACATCTAAGAAATGCTCTCTTCCCCCTTTTACTTCATAATGATTAATGTTTTATTGAAAACTTTCTCCATATTTGTAAGTAACTTCTATAAATTTTATAATTGGAAGAATATGTAAAAGATGATAATTTTTTTTTCATCGTTGTCATCACTAAAACGAGTGCAGAATGAGTTTGCTGGCTTCAGACTCCTGTACGTCAGACGAAGATACTTGCGAGCTAACGTTAAATCTATATAGTATAATATATATTTGTATAATTAAAACGGCTTATACACGCGCTGCTCGCAGCATTCGTTAAAGGAAAATTGCCCCTTTGCTTTCCCTTTAAGTAATGCTAAAGTGCCATTGAAACAATTTTTTTATTATAAATGAATTTGAAAGCTTTTGATGTTCGAATTTGCATAATTTTTATATTGTCATACAAGACAGAACATAAATGTCACAGGAAATCTGAAATTGCGCTTAAGAATGATCCTTCTGAGCGAATTTAAAATACATGTAATGTAATGCGCTTGCACGGCATTGCATTACATGAACGATCCTGAAGCGAGAAGTTAGATCGTTTCTCCACCAGATGGCGTATTCGAGTGCTTGATCTGCCAATAAGAAAGTTATTTGCTATATCACGTTTGCATTTCTACATTTTAAAATGTTTTCTTTTGCATTGAATAGCTTAATTTAATTTCTACTTTGCTCATATATCACTTTTTCGATTTTAGCTACAGATATTTTTTTGAAGTTACTTTCACTTTCAAAAGTAGTTACGAAAATGAAAATATGATCATAAAAGATATCTGCACATAAAATAAGAATAATTTGTATTTGAATTACATTATTATATCAATATTATATTACTGATTTTGTAGGCATAAATCCCAATGAATAAAAAAATAATTGCACTGTCAGAAGATAAATACATCAATACAGCCTAAAATCCAATGACTATAAAAAAAAATTTAGTAATGCACTTCCTAGAAACATAATTGTTTTATTTAAGCATAAAAAGTTATAGTTACAAAACAACATATTAAAACTAATTGTACAGATGTACTAAATTAGAAATTTTGTAATAGAGATACTTGTAGAAAATAATAATGTCATTGTGAAGATCTATTACTACAATAATGCATATTGTAGGTCCAGAAGCCGATCATATATATCCCTATGTCATCAAGCACCAGAAAAAATTCTTTATTTTATGGAAAAGTAGTAATGGAGAAATCTAATGATCCATGTCTGCCGGAAGTGAAGTGGTTCATAAGCCAAACATTGATACCACTAGTGGTTAATTCGTAGGCTTGGAATTGTATTTGTCTTATAATCAAAAGGTTGAAAACACGGAAAACTGGGTCTATAAAAACACATTGCTAAGCCTATTAGTCAACCACTAGTGGTATTCATTTTTGGCTTATGCACCACTTCACTTCCCGCCGACATGGATCATTAGATTATGCTATTACTACTCTTCCATAAAATAAAGGTTTTTTTTCTCTTATGCTCAATGACATAGGTCTTTGTGCGGTTTTCTATTGGATTATGTGGCGAGCAACTATCTAAAATCGTTCTCACATTTTCAGTTTATGTTCCACAAGTCACCCAAGATTTATATCATCCTGATCGAAAACAAGCCGTTTTTACATTTGAATTTTTAAATTTGTAACTTGTTGTTACAAAAGGTAAAATTTTTAAAAGACAGAAAAAAAGAAAAAAAATCTTGAAATTATAAAAAATAGGCTGTAGAAGAAAAACGGAAGAAACCGCTATACGTGACAAATTTAAATATACACCGTACAATAAGACCAAAAAAATGCTAAAAAAGTACAACTTATGGGAAAAACATACTATCTGGCAATTCTATGTACATCATATGATGATAAAAGATGCGATGATAATAAGACATTATGATGTTTCTGAGACATCATTGCGACAGGCATCAGAGTATATAGGACAAATTTTATTGTTCTAACCAATATCTTTTATCAACAATCTTCAAGAGACATTTTTTAAAGATATTCAGTAGGAATATATCAGGAAGTTTGTTTATAAAAAATACTGTTTAGAAGAATAAAATTTTTCCTATAGACTCCGACCCATGCTGCCACCAAGTGTCATATGTGGGTTAAATAATGCCGGTCTGAAAAGAAAAAATAGAAGAGAGAATTTATTAACATTATGCGAAGAACTGGTTGATAGTCGTTCCTCGGATTCCAAGAATTGTTAACTTGACTCGTTTGGTAAATAGATCAGAAGCTTGTTGGCGACTCAAGTGCTCAAATATGCCATCTGGTGGAGGAAAGATACAGTTTCCCCTTTGAAAAAAATCTCATGCTAGCATACTGAATTACATGTATTTTTTATTTGCTCGAAATGATTATTTTTATGTATTTATTTATTTATTTTTGCACATTTTCGTTTTTTTGTGATAATTTTGTTCTTTCTTATATCCTTTTGATAAATTTCGATTTGACATTTTTTCTGTAATTTGTTGTAATTATCAATCAATCTTTGTCAACAATTACACAAATTATGTTCCAGTATTTGTTAAATTAAAAAAAAGAGTTTTTAGTGTTATGATATAATTTGTAATTCATTGTTAAATATCATTAGTAGTATGTAAATTTATATGCAAAGCTTTGATTTGATTAAATTAAGTTTAAACTGTATATATATTTTGTCTTTATTGCATCTAGTTGGAATTAAGTATGTTGTCTTTTGGGAGAGGGATATAAAACAACTACACATGTCCTGAAATTCAGGACAAAAATCTGGAATTTACACCTAAAAATATGTAAAATCCTGCCGTGGGTTAGATAGTGGTTTTCCATAAAAAACCTCATTGAAAGAAAATCTTTGAGTGAAAATAGTTTTTGACATGTAAGTGGCAATAGTTCATCTGCAATAATAATAATATATGTGAAGTAAAATTCTTTGTAGGACTCTCATATCTGACTAAATATATTGACTATTTACTCTCTCCGTATGACCACCTTCATTAAGCCACCACTTCCCTAAATCACCAGGTTTTCATGGAACGTAATCCGTTCCCATACGCTCAATACTAATTTTACCTCCATTCACAGAGCATTTTAGTTGAACTCCCTCCATGAGCGACCAATTTTTTTGAGGAAAATGGAACAAATCCTGTTTTTTTCAGGAACGCTTAAAGAAGGTTTTATTCGAAAATTGATTCCAGAGAGTGCATTATTCATCAAACTTCTAACCAAGTTTAGATATTTTTTGTATTCTTGTTAATTTTTAAGTGTTCAATCCCTTTTATGCCTTTTTTGTTAATTAATTTCTCTCTGGTGACAAATTATAAATGACGGTCAATAAAATTGTTCCCTAAATTCTGTCAGAAAACTTTCAAAGAAACAGTAATATAAAATGAAATCGTCATTATTTATTTCCGTCCAAAAATGATTACATCTATTTAGTCAACTTCTAAAAGTCTTGGAAATAAAACTTATAAAAGATAAAATCGCAAAATCAAAGCAAATGTCAATGTATTCATTTTTGAAACTCCGCAGTAATTAATTTATGTAATTAATTTTTGTATTGATACTTAAATGTTTATAATTTTCAAATTGGGAAAAAATAAAGTTAGTAACATTAATTGTTATCTTTTCTCAACAATAGAAATTTAAATTTGAACAAGACCTTGAAAAGACCACCTCTCGGAGCGACCAGTCTTTATTGGAAAGGAACATAGTCACTTAAAGGAGGTATTACTGTAGGTATGCATACATATATGAGTATGAAAACAGTGGAATATTAATATCAAATGTGATGTTATATGTTTAAAATCTCTAATTAAATGTTTTCTGCATTTTCAAAACAACACGAATGTATTCTTCAATATCTGTTTTTAAATACTCTGTTTTAAAATTTTTACTATTCCTAATTTTCGATTCTAAACTATTTTTTAAAAAATTCTTGAAAGGAGAAAATTATTCTCTTTTCATGCAAAACATCAGTCTTAGTACATGTCGAAATTGAGCAGCTTCATTAGATGACAACGATAAAGTATAATTTTTGTGATATTCTTAAATGTAAGGAAATAAAAAAACTGAAAAAGCTATGAATATACTTTGTATTTATTAGAATCTTCTGTAAATGTTAGTTTTAAATTATAAGTGTAAATTTGTGTTTCTAAAAAAGTTGTGCATAAATTTACATACAAAAAGACTAAAGGCTGATTGTAAAACTAAACTTGCCATTTTCTGATACATTTCTAGGATCACTTTTTATTCTCAAAATCCAAAAATTGGTAGATGCTTTAATTCATATTCTATGAAATCAAACAATTTTTATCTATTTTTTGGTAAAGCAGAGGTTTTTTTTTTTCGAAAATGCTGTCTAATTTGGTGATTTGTACCACATTTACACATGTGACAGTCCAAGAAAGATTGTTAATGTATATCAAGTGCTAATAACTGAACTTGTGATTTATTTTTCAAAAATTGAAAAAATCCACTCTATTCCAAATCCTTGCATTTTTTTCCTTTTAAAAAACAAATCCGTAAATGTGTCAGAAAGTCTTATGTTGTTGAGCAGGGGAAAATGAAGAGCAAGGTCGGATATTATGAAATGGTTAGAAAACATGGAATATTTCAATAATTGACCCATACAGTGTTATAGTCAAGCACAAAACTTCCTAACTACATGCTTTAGATTATCTTATACAGCCCGTAGAATGCCAAATATACAAAGCATTCATACGAAACCTTTTCTAGAGGAAATGTGTATGCCAGGGCATCTGAGAAATTATGCTCCAAAAATTGAATAAAGGATCAATTTTTTTTAAGGTACATTACTTCTTCAATATACTCTCAGACGATTTGAAGTGTTGATTTAACGCAAGGTATTAAAATTATGCGAAAAATACTAATTTGGTATAAGACTGCTTGTGTCTATATGTAAGATCAATTATAATTCAGTGAATAATGCTTTGAAACTTATCAAAGAAATATCTGGGTGTTCTAAAATGGTGTGGTTTTGAATGAAATAGATTATAACATTCAGTAATATGCAAATGATAACAGTTTTTTCTTTTAATTCTTGCATGATTGTTATGTAAGATGTCAGGGGACTTTTTACTGCGATTATAGATTTTACTTTACAATAGCAACAATAGATGGTGCTAGAAGCAAATGCGGTGTTGAAATCGGACACTTTTCTCCGGGAGAGAATTTTGTGACTCCGGGGTGGGGGACATTGTAGAGTTCTAAGGAGGAAATTGCTCTTTGAACTTGGAAACACAAAATCTCAAATATCCCAGGGAGGGGGCTTTCTATTGGTCTGGCGGGTTTACTACCCCGGGTCATCTTTGAAATCATCATTGAGCATTCACCACCATCCTTAAATCTAGGTCCAATTTCTGCCATCTCTCTTCTCTCAGTATTAATGTGAAAGAAGGTTAAATAAATGGAGTGACTGTGCAATTTTGTTCTGTAAGCACCCATTCCATATACTTAACCTCCTTCTTTCACATTAATACTGAGCGAAGACAATGGGATAAAATCCGGCACCAATTTAGCACGTATTGCTTGCAGCACCAACTATCATTACTATTCTAAACTATTATCGAGAATCGGAGTGAAAGTACTCTTAACATTTTATATAACCGTCCTGAAAATATATTTCAAATAGCTGTGACAATTTGTAAGTTATTTTAATACATCCTATGTAGTTATTAGCTATTGGATGGTAGCTGAAAGAAGCACTTAAAAAATAAAAGATGACTTTAATATGCCAATTTGAAGTTTTTCTATGGCAAAATTTCCAAGTTCAAGCCCAGTAGTTCAACACATATAAACAGATTATTGGCCCGACCCTGAATATAAAGCTAAAAACAGACTTGAGCCCAGCTTGCCTTCTGCAATTAAAATCATCCACAAAGAATACTTATTTTTGTTTATATTTTATTTTCAGATTACATTCAAAACTCATGAATACAGTAAAATAGTAATATTAATGACTATTAAAGCAATTATATACATAAACATTATGTAAAAACATGACTTTGACAATTACATTCAAATAAAAATCCAGTAAAAAAATCAGTTTAGGATGAAAGATACGTATGGTTAATGAAAATCATAATTTTAAAGCACAACAAAGAAAAAAACACAGATTTTTAAAAATGCATCTCCGTAATTTATTAAACTAAATTAAATTTCTAATGTTTTTGTCAAATAAATATACAACAACAATATATATTTTTAAGATTAAGAAATAATTAAGATGCGACCCAACGTAAACTCGGGGGAAAGAATGTGGAGGAGTGCACGGGTCTGAGTAGAGCCAATAATGATTTTTACATGGGCTGAGTTGGACATAGACGAAATGTTTAGCTTTAATTTTGGACCCATCCTGGGCCCAATAATCTGGAAATTTTAGCCAGTGCAAATTTATAGGAAGAATGAAGCCCAGACCACACTCAACCTGGAAGAAAAAGAAGTTTGGTCCGATCTGAATGTACAGAGAAGTGTACTACAGGAACCCGGCCCAGGTCTAAAAGAGAGAAGACCTGACCCAGCCAAACCTTGTGGATTTAAAGAGGTACTGCCTGTTCTGGGCTCGAGCTTCGCGCCCAAGTCATTTTTAATGAGGATTTATAATGTCGATTTGCAAATACTGCATTAGATCAGGGGGGAAGGGCCATAGCGAAGGGGGTGCTAGAAGAGGCTGATGCCAACTGAAATATTTTGAGCCTCCCTGGAAAAGATTCTAAGGTCATTGAATGAATTCTTACTCCTAAAATCAAAATTTAAAAATTCTGTTCAAAAATCTAATTTAGATTTGAGGCTCTTTCACAGTTTTGCAGAAATACAAAATTGCAAGTAAAATAGGTGTTTCAACACTCGGTTATCCTATTTCCACATATGAACCTAACATGTTTAATATTGAACTAGTAACACACTCGAAATTTTCGATATGTTCTTTTCATAACATAAAATGACATTATTACAACAGTTTAATAAGAAGCATAGTATCTAAATTGTGAATATGCACTCATTTATCTTTCTGCGCGCGCGCGCGCGAGAGAGAGATAATATAAGTCCCCTCTATCGTCCACTTCTAACTACGGTCCTAGGGGGGGGGGGGGGTTCGCTATACTTAAAGCTATATTGGTTTGAAATTTTTTATGTGATATATAAAGGACACGTTCTGAATGTAAAATAAATATAACAAAGTTAGGCTAAATAATAAATTATAATTTTCAGTTTCGCATTCATAAAAGTTGCTATATAAATTATTGTATTGAATTGCAGATGGTGTCATTCAAGTCATAATTTAAAAAAACGTATAAGAAACAATATTACCATTTTTGTTCTTAAAAACGCCTTTTAACCCCTCCATGGATAAAAAATGACCTCCAAAACATTGTAAAACAAATGTAATTTTTGTTGACTCATTGGAATTTCATTTCTAGTGCTAAAATGAATTTCTTCCCAAATTTTGATGAGTGGTCATGAAATGTGTAACTAGTAAATCTGCAGGTCACGTGTTTCAATGCCAGCTCTGTAAGTCATTGCATTTTAATCATATTTTACATAATATTCAGCATACTATGATTTACATTCTATTTATTTTTTAATTACATAAATATTCATAAGTATGTAAAATTCTTAGGCTTAATTAGAAATAAATATTAAACTGGAGTATCCAAAAGAAATATTTATTAAACTGAATCTATTCTATCTAACTCATATCTAATTCAGAAATCTAATTACTTTATATTTTTTCCTGAAAAATAGTTATGATGGCCATAAATATAAGATCTTACCTAAATTGATCCTAGAAAATTGAACAAGAAAATAACTTAGCATTCTTAAACTAAAATTAAAACAAGCTACAAGTAAAAAAAAAATAATTACATTTAAGGGCATATAAATACATTATAATTCCTTAATTATCGCTCGCACAGGTGCCATGATAAAAGAGTTAATAAACTGATTAACTTGTTTTGTATGGATAAACAGTAACTTTATGCAGATCAATATTGACTAAAAAAATTAATTTGACAAAAATTTTAAAAATGAACTTGGTAAAACAAAAGTTACAAGATCACAAGTTTAATGAATCCAGATGCTTTAATAAAAAATGTCATCTGTGAACATTAATTGTTATTTTTCTTCAATTTGTTTTTTATTTTTTAAAAGTATCTGTTCCCATATTCTCAGGACATTTATGTGGCTTAATATGTACTTTTTTCACTATTAGCATGTTAAAAAAATTAATTTAAAAACATACTAACCAACTTGGTTGCATTATATAATAAAATAATCCCAAAATACATATAATTTGAGGATGCACTATATAATCAATCTTTTTCAGGTCCACTACTAATTGCTTATATCACATCAAGCTGGCTCTATAAGATATTGTTTGAGATAGCATTTTAATAGTATTTATAATAAATTAAAAAAGATAATCTTACTAATTTAATTTAAATTTGGTGCAAAGCTGTATTGCAGACCCGATTATTAAAGACAAACTAATCTTTTACTCCCCCCAGACAAACTTTGTGCCCTTTTTTTAATCATGATTATCAAAAGATTTATTTTTTGCAAGTTATGATGCAGTTGCTAGGTAACTGAGGATAGAAATAAAACAAATACATATATATAAATATACTGTAGACTCCCTCGAATCCGCGAACCTAAAATCCGCCACTCTCTAAAATCCGCACATAATTTACAGATGTAAACAATGAAACACTCAATTCGGATATAGGGACAAACCTTGCCTTTTTTGGTTTTATATCAATTCTATATATTTTTTAATTTGTAATTTTTGTTAGTAGTTGCATGTTTTTTCATGAAGGAAGAATAAACTTATTTCTGAAAAAAAATCAAGATATTACTGATAGTAGTAATAATCACAATCTTACCAAACATATTTATGCATTAATCAAGTTTTTTTATTATTAAGTCTGGCTAAACCTGAAATAAAACTTCCTTATTTTATTATTTTGATGTGAATTAATAATAAACCTATATGAGGCAAGTCTTATTGAATAATTTAAGAAAAATATATCTCAGTTTTGAAATGAATATTAAATTATACATTAATGATTATTAACTTGACCTTTGCTTTTAATGTTTAAAAACTAACTAGTTTTTTTTTGTTATATTTTATTATTTATTTTAATAGTTCATTATATTATAAGCATTTATTATAATTTCGATTGTACTATTAATTGCACTCAAAATACTGTTTAAAAATGTATGACCAGAAATCTGCAAAATTCTAAAATCCGCACAACCTCTGATCCCAAGCTGTGCGGATTTCAGGGAGTCTACTGTATTATGCCAAATAAGTAAATTAATAAAATTATGTTTTGCATGATTGAAAAATACATATGAAATTCCAACAGAAATTATACACAAAAATGAAACAACCTGCCAAATATATTGACAAAAGTTCAAAATAAAAGGAATAATTAAAAACCTTTACTTGAAAATTTTAGCAACTAAAATTTACCGCTTAAATATATTAACCAGATGCATCATTCTCTTTGAACAATGGGAAGTTTGTAAATCGTCTGAATAGAAATAGCATTAGATGCAAAATGTAACATTCTTTCTATATTTTTTGAAATTATGAACCAAATACAGCAAAAATTATACAGCTAATTTTGGGTACCTCACAAACATGCCCATTTAATTTCAAGCTAAAAAGATACTTTTGTGGAAATCATTGTAGAACAGATAGACTAACAGACGGGAAACAGAAACATTTTAAGTATCCACTGTAAGACTTTACTTAAATTTAAGAAAAGAAACATACAATTTTTCCTGTACTATTATAAAGCAGTGAGGTTTTGACAAAATATTACAATTATATTGCATTCTTTTATGCTCGATGCATGAATTTTTATTCTTGTTTTTCTTTTAAATATTGAAACAGTTGAAAAGTGTTAATGACTTCAATTTCTACGTCCATGCTCCTATTCTTGCAAATACACTTGAATTGCCTCGAATTTTAACATGATATTTCCGTTTTCTACACCAAAATCACTACTTATGCAATACTACTTATATATATCTGCAATATGTATAGTTCATTTACAAAAGCAGACAAAATATTTTGTTACATTCTGGTCAATGGGAAAAAAGTTGCAAGAACATTTTGATTATCACTACTGTTAAACGAATACTTGTTTATAGATTGCATATCTCTCACAACTATTCACCAGTATGAAATAACCCATGTCTGCGTAAATCACTTTTATGGAAGAACTTCTTGTGGCATATTTCACAATCAAAAGGTTTAGGACTCACCAGTATGAATTAACAAATGCCTGTTTAAGTGACTCTTTTGAGAGAATTTCTTGTTACATATCTCACAAGCAAAAGGTTTCTCACCAGTATGAATTAAAAGATGTTTGTTTAAATCAACCTTTTGTGCACATTTCTTATTACATATCTCACACACAAAAGGTTTTACACCAGTATGAATTGAAAGATGCTTTTTTAAATTGCTTTTTTGGGAGAATTTCTTTTTGCATATTTCACACATATAGGGTTTATTACCAGTATGAATTGAGAGGTGTGTGTTTAAATGACTCCTAGAAGAGAATTTCTTATTGCATTCTTCACACACAAAAGGTCTTTCACCAGTATGCAATAACCGATGGCTATTCCGGCTACTCAAGGAAGAAAATTTTCTGTCACATATCTCACATGCAAAAGCTTTTCCACCAGTATGAATTAATAGATGTCTGCTTAAACTACTTTTTGCGGAGAATTTTTTGTTGCATGTCTGACAAAAGAAAGGTTTTTCACCTGTATGGATTAAAAGATGTTTGCTTAAATCACGCATTTGAAAAAATTTCTTGTTGCATATTTCACAAATAAAACGTTTCTCTCCAGTATGAACGAACATATGACTCTTTAAAAGACATTTTTGAGTGAAATGCTTGTTGCATATCTCACAGATAAAAGGTTTCTCTCGAGAATGAACTAAAAGGTGTGTGTTTAAATGACCTTTTTGAGAGAAACTTTTGTTGCATATCTCACACATGAAATATTTTCTCTGCTGTGAGCTAGAAGCTGTTTTTTCAGAGATGTTTTGTGAAAAATTCTCTGGCTGCATATTTTAGATTTTAGAGATGGCTTGATTTATTTATTGTTCAGCTAATTTTACAGTATCTGTAATAAACAGAAATACCTTAATTTTATGATTCATAAAAAAAAATTATACGAAAAAAAATAAATGTAGCATGAAAAAGGAAAATTAATGTATTAAACTGAATTTAAATAAAATTTGCATGATAGTATTAAAAACTACAATAGAAACCTAATTTTCTAATGCTTGGAAAACTAAAACTGCATCAGGTGCATTTCATTATTATATATTAAAAAACTATTCATAAAATTATAACATGTAATCTAAATACCAACTATCATGAAAGAAATTTATTACAAAGAAAATGTTAAACATGAACGTTAAAAAATGTTAAAATAATTATTATAAATTTTAAAAAGTCAAATTTAAAGATTAAATTTTACAGTTTCATATAGTGAAAACAATGAGGCAATATTCAATTATTTTCTGCAGCAAGGGGAACAGAAAGTACAAATGAGTTCAGTTCGGAATTCATCCAAAATTATTAATTTTTCAATGAAATATAACAGATTATTAGGACAAGATTTTGTACTATTATTTCAAGCTATGGTAATAATTTAATTATTTATTAACATTTTTGCCATTTTTTCACATTGAATGCCACGTCATCACCGGTGACTAGCACTGAACTTTCCGTTTTTCATTGTTAATCAGTCACGGTATCTAACAGTGTAAAATATGATATAAAACTTAAAAAAATCTTTTATGTAAATATTGAAAACCTATTTAACTTTTATTTATTAGGGGATTACATCAATAAATAATAGATGGCTTAGACTGAAAGTTCAGTGTCATTCACTGGTAACTGACGTGGCACTCAGTGCGTTAAAGGTCTACATAGTTGAGAAGAGGTAAATCAAAATGCATTTTCTCATGCAATTTCAAAATACAGCTCACTTGGAAAAGCATTTTTAGATAGGTCCATGCAAATTGGATGTTGCAAAGTATGAAGTGAAAACATCAAACTGAGTTATAATAGTCTAGTGAGTATAATAGTCACGGCAAAACATCAGTCCCAGGGTTGGCAGATTTCTGCAAGATGGGTTTAAAACGAGTGGTTGTAACCGGTTAAAGCCAGCATGATAGAAATTGTAACAAAAAATGGCAGAAATTTAGAATCAATAATAATGAGACCTTTAATCGGCAGTGATTTATAATTCACACATGTATTTGATATAAGAAACAACTATGTTAAAAATTAAAACTAAATATTATGAATGTTAGTCAACATAGTAAAAAGTTTCAAAATGATCATATAAATATAGGGGAGAGAGGGTCACGTGTGAACTGTGGGCAAATTTTAACACTCTAAATATTTTCCTTCGAATAAATTATTTAAAGAAAATGTAAATAGTAGCACATTTCTACTGCTTCAATGCAATAATAAAAAACAAAACAAAGTTGCACCATTTTTCATGCACAATACTGTCTAACCAAGGTATGTATATTTCTGCTTCTGCAACTTAAATTTAAGACAATTAAGTTTTAAGCTTTTTGTTAACAATTTTATGTACTTAAAATTTTAATTTATTATTCAATACTTAATTAAAGAATTTAGCTTCGGTTAATAAGCTTAGAGTGTTTGAAATTCTTAAGCCGAATTTAGTAAAAAATTGTAATATTAAACTCCATGTGATAGAGTACTATTAACAGAAAAGTTAGGGCAGCATTGAATATTTAAAACTGTTAAATAAAAATTATGAATGCTTTTTAATATTTTTATTTTTGGATATTTTTATGTAAAAGGAACATGGATTTACACTGTTAACAATCCCTGTCTGCTGCACACATAGATCACAACCTTTCGATGTACGTGAATGATTACATTTACAATTTATAACGAAAAATTTCTTTTTAGTTCAATGTCATATGAAAAGAATTACTCTGCATTACATTAGTCAGATTAAATTGCAATTGCAGTATAAAATAGAATTTAATGTCAGGTTTCTTCATAAAAAAGAGAATGAAATTTTTTTAGAGGTATCAGATACCAATTTGGAGAATTTCAACAGTACTGTAAAAAATTTGTCTCAACTAATCATAATTGGACGCACACTCCGTGCTGTTTCAACAATGAGCTTTGATATAAACTTTGATGGATATACATTTGGTTAAATAATAAAAAACAAGAGTAATTTCATTAAAATGTAGTAATATTTATTTACATTGTTTTATATATTTGAAAAACATGCAATTTTTCATAAAAAATCTTAATGTTTTGATATTTTGTTCGAAGGTACCCCTTATTTGTTTAAAGGTATTCCTAGATGGAGCAGGTTTGAACAAAGATCTTTCAGATTTTTAAATCCTCATAATACATTTAATTTGTTTAGAAAACTTTTAGTTTCTAGCTCACATGATAAAGAAATGAATTGTTCTTATTATGCAATGTTTAAAACACAATAAATATAATTCAAGTAAGAAAAGCACTGATTTTCTTTAAAAAGTTTCAAACATGCTCCCCTCTCCCCAAGCCATTTACCAACTTTTTTTAGACCAGTGAAAACAATGATCTTAAAATGCAAAGTAACTATAAAAAATGTCATCGATTAAAACATTTAAACAGCCCTTAGGCTTAATACACAGGCATATTCTTTAAGATATGTTATAATATGTAATGCTTTTGAACAGCTAAACTAAAGTTTTGTAATATAACTTTTAGGCACTTTTAGGAGACTTTTTTCTATTATACCTCAAGTACGAACCTTCGCTTGATTTCCCTTTTTTTTCTTTGTTTGATCAAAATAATGGGATCTATTATGCAATAGAGGATTTCAATATATTTCACTAGCACCCAATTTTTCAATATACACTTATTCAATTTCATATCTTGAGTTTCTTTGGTACTACTTGGTTAACCCGTCGACCAAAAAACTATCGCCAAACTATAAGATTAAATGCCAATAATGAATGATCATGAATGTCACATTCAAAGAAATTAACATGATACTAGTGTTTAATGCATCATCACATGATTTTTATTTTCACTTTTTATTTGTATTATTATTAATGTTATACAAATTTATTTATTCTTTTGCTATTTTAAATAAAAATTATGTCAATATGTACAAATATTCTATTAGTTTGACGATTTTTTATATTTGGTGAAATTGGTTGATGGGATAACCAAGTAGTACCATTTCTTTTTTATTTTTAATAGATAATCTTCGTAATGGAGAAAATATTATTTTACAGCTTAATTAAAATCTTAAAAATCATTTTATATTATTAATTGTAAATCATCTGGGTTTTCTCAAAGAAAAATATTTTATCATAACAATTGAATATTTTAAATTTTATCTTTGCTAAATTCACATTTGAGTTAGAGTTTCAGATATTTTTATCAACACATACAATTTGCATTCTACATATATTCAAACAAGACTTAGACTTACTATATCTTCTAGTTACTGCTGAGATAAAAGTTGAAATTGTTTATATTCAATAATTTGAAATACTTAAACCATGCCTACGCCATCATTTCTGGTAAAAGAACAAATTTATAATGCAAAACCCACAATCTCAATGTAAGATAAACAAAAGTTTACAAAACCCAATAGCCAAAGAGAAACGAAAATTCATTCTAATTATTCCTTAGCATACAGAGCAAAGAGTAACCACTGGAGAAAATTGCAGACAAAGATCGATAATCCGCGGTCCCATAATCCGTAATTTTCTATTATTCCCGTTACTTTACGAATGTAAACAATGAAATAAACAGCTAAGAAAATTTACAAATTTGTGATCCAAAAATGATTTTTAAAACAAATCATAAAAAAATGAAAAAAAATCATAATAAAACATTCATATTTTGTTAATATAACTCTTTTATTTTATTAACTGGTAAAAAACGCATTACAGCATTACGAAACATGTATATTTTATTTAAATGCACATAAATATATATATAATTTTTTTTTTATAAAATAACTTTAAAAAGGCATTTTTTTTCAGATAGTATATTTAATTAATTATTAGATTTAATATTTATCGGTTCATATTATACTGATTAAAGGATTAAAATACTGTCTAGGAATAATAAAATGACATGTAATCCATAATATTCTATAATCCACAATATTCCATTATCTGCACAATCTTTGGCCAAAGCGCATGCGGATTATAGAACTTCAACTGTACCTATGATTATATCATCAATGAGGCATGATGCAAATTATAACTATACTATAAGATATTGATCTTGTTTAGAGCTCAAGCTCTACTATCATATTATAAGTTAAAATGCATATTTCTAACTTAACTAAAACACCCAATTAATTGGGACATTTATTTAGAGCAACAATCTTTATTAATCTGATCCATACTATCCACCTTCAAGCTACATTACTACACAGCGTCTGATGTTGTTACCATTAACAACCGGTTGCAGTTTTACTGATCTAATACATACGATTAAATTAGTTCTTCATTACAGTTAATAGAAATATATATACAATTACATTACATATACAAGGAATGAATTTATCCATGCATATGCAGTAAAAGTGCATTTTTAGCTCTTTTTGTTTATTTTTAAAAATTAAACTAAAAAAGTGCCCTCCTTCTTAAAAAAAATAAAAATTCTTTCATAACAGAAAGAATTTTATACTTTAATTAAAAAAAAATCCCAGCATGTTTTTTTCTGCATAACAAAAAATTTTAAAATGTATCCAAAGGAAATGATATAATTTTGATAACATTTTAACTTCTGACTTAACTGAGTTGAACAAACAAATAATAATAACAATAACTACACATTGCTCTCTCATTTTTCTTGTATTTTCTTCTGTAGCGTTATTTTCTGTGGGATGCTATAATTTTGTAATAGTTTAGTTTAAAATTTTGTAACACAGCCTAATTTACTATTAATGCAATTTACTGAAAATCTGATTCACATTTGTCAATTATCAATAGAGACAGCAAATTATATATACATTTTACAGTAAGAAAAAAACAAGCTTTTCTTTTCATTTTTTTCTTTCAACTACTTTTTCTGTTTGCTTACAGTTTTTTTCCGGCACTCAAACAATTTAAGCTTGCAGATGCTTTCACAAAATATTATTTAAATAGTTTCTTGTTTTTGTTTATTTTAAAAGTCTTTTAGGAAAGTTTTTACTTTAAAAATTTATGAAATGCATCTTATCAAGTACTAGTTAATTTCTGTGAATAGACATTAAAATTAAAAGCTAGTATTGAGGAAAATTTCCAGAAATTTTCATTTAGATCCAAACCGCTACTTTTTCAAATATTTTAAGTAGTCAAAGGTGAGGGGACAGGGGGACATTAGGACTTATTTTACCATTTTCATGAAACTTAATTTAAAGCGTAAAATATCACTTGAAAAGTGTGAAGAGATAAAATATAAAATAAGATTAAAGGAATGAAAAAAAAAATATGTCACCAATACATTCAGATCAATTTTTATCTATAAAATTTGGTGCATTCCATCAGTTATTTTCTGAAATATTTAAACTCACAAGTCTGTATTCACACTAATTGACACCAATTTTATTTAAGGATGTTAATCAGTCAGTGGCCAAATTTCCCACTGTATTGTTAAGTTTATGGGCATCTGATGTGTTCTTATATTCAAAATATTTCCTTAACCGATTAATGTTTTTAAGTTCTTTTTTCAGTACTGAAAAAAAAAACTTAAAAAAATATTAATTCCTTAAGGAAATATGTTGAATATAAGAATGCATCAAATACCCATAGACATAACATAACCAAGGAGAATTTGGCCACTGAGTATCTAGCACTCTTAACCGCATGGCGCAGAACAAAATTTGATTTAATACGCATAAAAAATGTAACTATCCAATAATTAAGTATATACCAGAATGTAAGCATGGCTATTTCAGAGATGATTCTGAGTTTTAAAAAATGTTCTGAAAAGTTACTCCAGAGGAGAGGGGTGAGGGGACAGAATCCCTTGTTCCTGTCGTAAATGGGATGAGATGAGGCAAGCACTGTAATAAATTTAAGTATGAAAAAGAAAATTCTTTGGTGAAGAAAAAAAATTCCGCAAATAAACATAGTTTGGATGAAAAAAGGAGAAACAATAAGATCGTTTTGGCACAAACATGATGAAAATAAACCATTATCTGTAGCAGATATTTTCATTTCACACAATTTGTACAGAATTATAAGCACCACACAATTGACAAGGTTCTAGATTTTTTCAAATGGCACAAATATTTTTTTTAACAGGAAATTACTTAATGAATTGAATATGACATAGAAACAAGACACATTATAATATACATAGAAATTTCTGCTTATGTTCCAACCCCTCCCACCCAAAAAAAAAACAAACAAAAAAACAGAATCCTAGATAAAATTAAATAACTATTATGATATAACAAATACTTCCTCAACTGTATATAATGAGGGAACTATATAAGAATTAATATGATATTACAAAGAAAATAAAATGCTGCATATCGCAACATTGTTGGTACATTGTAGCTTGTTAGAATGAGAATAGACAAGTGCTATTTTTCTAAATGCAAGAAAACAATAATTGTTTTAATTGATTTTTAATCAGTGCAACCACAGCACTTATTGATGACGGATCTGATATTATTAAGACATTGGAATTTCAAATTCTTGATACCAAAAATTGTTTTGATATTTTATGTCATTTTTGATAAAATTTATATACGAACTTCAGTTATTCAAAAAAATATTTATTTTCAATAGAACAGAATAGAACCAAAATCAATCTGTATGCAACACAATGTTTAAAATTTAATCATTAATTAAAATTCAAATAAATTTGCTGTTTTCAAAATTTTATTCGCCTAACTAATTAGAAATAAATAAATAAAATTATCTGCTATAAATGAAGCAGCTTATTAATGCTTTAAACGAGAATAAAAGTTGCAAAACGAAATTTCCTCTAGTCATATATCAAACAGAAAACTGCAGAATTTTAATTAAAGAGCAGCAAAAAGAAATTAACTCAGCGTTGACATATTTTAGTAAAGTGTATGAGATCAATAAATTCACATTTTAAAAGTTACCTGATATTCTAGACAGGGACGCCACAGAAGACGCCAATGCAAGAATGAATCGTGACTTCAACATTATGATTCATTAAAAAAGATTCATTCATTAATCTTGAGAATGGTGAATTGCTGTGATTAATTAAACGGCTGCAATAGCAATAATCGCAATAATATTAGTACCATTTGTACTGGTTATCAGACAACCATTAACATAAAAAGCTAAAAAAAAAAAAGTGTTATATTTTTCTGAGTAATTCAAAATTAAATTCCGTACATTTTATAAACGAGGACATATTTAAGTACTTAAATATTATACTTTAAGTTAAGTATTTACAAATTTTTACTAATACTTTCTGTTCTTTTTTTTATAAATAAATGTTTTGTTTTATTATTTATTGCTTCATTATTCATGAATGAAATCTTCCTTTGTGATTCATTCATTGTATTGACAATGGAAATATGGATAAAACTTTTTTTTTTTAAATACCTGGCCATAATACTAGTTGCCAGACAGCCATTAAACAACCTTTGAATAACAAGGAATCCAAGACAAATTTTCAAGAATTTCCAATTTCAAATTGCATCCAATATTTAAACTAAAGGCAATATTGAATCATTAATAATGAATAAAGTAATACTTCATGAATCATTCATTTTGTTTGCGTCTGTACTAAAATGGACAAAATTATTATATTCGGAACATGTTGGATATATTTTTAATTAGTTTCTGACTCTATTTCTTTACTAAAATAAATTGTTGGTAAGATATGTTTCTTTAGTTATTCTTCTACTGAAAATTCTAGAACTTGTAATTAGGTCGTATGATAACGCAAAATTGTATGTGTCACAACTTTCATTATTGCTATCATATCATTTATAGTCATTTTAAATATTTCGCACACTATTAACCGAATATTTTGCAAGTCGAATAGTAATTATCAGGGCGAATACTATTTTATTTTAGAATTTCAAGGTATTCAAAAATTAAAATTTACTTAATATTTAAAACAGATTTTTACATTTACATTAATTGGATTTCCCTCTCCCCCCTAAGAGTAGAATACCCAATAAGTAATTAACATACACTATAAGTAAAATGCACTATTATATAAACTATAAGTTTGGCAACATATTTTCTTGCAACTATTCACTGTTTCATTTACATAAGCTGTTCTTTTTTTTTTTCTCCAACAGTTATGTAATTTATTTATTGAAAACACCAATTATTTATTTTATTATACAAACAGGAGTAAGTTGTATATAAAAACAATCATAATGCATACAGATACACATATGTGTAAATGTAGAATTATTATAATTTTATGAATATATAGATATATATATATACACTCATAAGCATTCATTAGGTTCGTTTTGAAAGCTATTGGTATCATTTGTTAATAAATCTCATTTTAAAAAGCCCAAATATTATAGAGTAACAAATAGACTTTAAAAAAACATGTGAAAGCCTCTATAATGGAAAGATAGCACTTTTTATAATTATTATTAATTACAAATTGCAATATAAATTATCAACATATAATAATTATAAGTAAAATATTTACTTTATGCCATCAATTTTAAAATTTGCTGTAATTATTTTCAGTTTTATATACAATTTATAATTTTTTAGAATGTATTATCTTTAAATAAGATAATATTAATGATAAAATCTTGATTTAGTAATATATTTAATTGTACTACATTTTATAGATTATAAAAATATCTGTAGCAGTTTGTGCTCTTTTATGTAATTTAGATACACAATTTGTATTTTCTTGAAACAATACGAATTTGTTATTAATATGAATTTTATATATTTTTATTTTTTTCCTACTTCCAGAGTAAAGGAAAATTGTTTAACTTTATATTTTAAAATTAGTTGTAATAATTCACTGTGTTTTATATGTAGTTTTCATATGTTTTTAACTATGCTATACTGAATGTTCTAAAATTCAATCAGCAATTTAAAGAGGGTTAGTAGAAATCATCAAAGAGATGAAAAATCACTATCTGAGTCATAATCAGAGGGGTGGGAGAGGCAAAGGGAGTATGGTGATGTAGTCTAATATTTTGTGAGCTTGGGAAATTCTAGATTTTTAAAAGACCTTTTTTTCTTTAGGAAAAAAAATTAAAAATATATTGTTTCTTTTTGATTTTGTGATTTGTTTTCTAACTGTGAACAAGTTAAATAATCAAAATATAAAAAGAAAGCAGCTACTCAGTCTATCATTTTATTTGTCTGATCTTTGAAAGTATCATCATACATGGACCAAATCTTGTTGTCCTTTAATAGCTGATCCATATTATTTATTTGCTCAAAAACTGTGTTCCAGGTTTCATTAATGTAATTGAAATTTTGATTATATAAAGGGTGATTATTTGATTATATCAATATCATTATACCAAGGGTGTCCAATGCAGTGCCTATGGATGCCATGGAGCCCTTTTGCAGGTTTCCTGTTGCTAGAAAGCAATTTCCTTTTAAGGAATTTATACTTAAGATTCTTGATATTGGTTTACCGATATTTTTAAAACCTATGCATGTGTATTTCACACATAAAATATTTAAACATACTTTTAATACATGAATATTCATACTTCTACTAAGCGTAATACCAACTCAGTGAAAAATGTCCAAGCCGAGAATCGAACCCGGAACCCTTGGAATAGCGCTCTAAGTGCTCTACCATTTAAGCTACGAGGACGATACCCAGCTCAGCATTTTTCACTTCATATGTTGGCTAAGCTGCAAATCACAGCACTAGATCCGTCTTCACGAGCACACAAGCTGCGGCATAACATGAGACACTATAGACCCAGCATCGGTAAATCACATTTATTTATCATATTAATCAATTTCTCGATTAATTTCAGCAATGAAATTACGCCTGAAATTTTAGATACATGAATATTCATACTTCTACTAAGCGTAATACCAACTCAGTGAAAAATGTCCAAGCCGGGAATCGAACCCGGAACCCTTGGAATAGTGCTCTAAGTGCTCTACCATTTAAGCTCGTAGCTTAAATGGTGTCTCATGTGTGTCAATAGCGTCTCATGTTACGCCGCAGCTTGTGTGCTCGTGAAGACGGATCTAGTGCTGCGATTTGCAGCTTAGCCAACATATGAAGTGAAAAATGCTGAGCTGGGTATCGTCCTCGTAGCTTAAATGGTAGAGCACTTAGAGCGCTATTCCAAGGGTTCCGGGTTCGATTCCCGGCTTGGACATTTTTCACTGAGTTGGTATTACGCTTAGTAGAAGTATGAATATTCATGTATCTAAAATTTCAGGCGTAATTTCATTGCTGAAATTAATCGAGAAATTGATTAATATGATAAATAAACATACTTTTAATAATTAATCATATCTTATCTCATTGTGTTTCTTCCCTAATTTAAAGTTACTCCTCATAAAACATTTTACAATAAATTATAATGATGAGAAGTGGTAAAAGTTGGCAGTAACTTTTTTAATACGTTAAGAAGAAAAATGAGTGCACTGCACACCTTCTTCGTGCATAAAAGATTAGCTTTTTTGTTATTTTTGTCGATGTTGTTTCATTGCACCTTTGGCTGTTTTAAAATAAAAAAACTGTTATTTTCTCACTGAAACGCTTGAAATTTCATTTATTTTATACTAAAAAAATATATGTATAAAATTGTACAAAATGATTTCCATCAATGAAAGTTCTTCCAGGTGATCACTTTGGAAGTACCCAGAGATTGGCATCTATGTTATGTCTGTCTTTAAGTTTGTGTGCTTTCTAAAACAGCAAATTTGTACTTCCTAAATAAGTCAAGCAATATTTTAGCATCCTCCAAAAATGTAACAATATCTCTGATTACCATTTTATTTTAATAATAAACGAAATTTATTCTCTGGCTCTTTCAAAAAAACAAACAAAAAAAAACAGTAAAATTTGAGATAGTCTGTGCAGAAAAATGTACTATTCAAAATTTACTATGGTTACAGTTACTTTGAGGATTTTTTTTCTTTTTTTTTTTGGGGGGGGGGGGGGGTTAGATCCATAAGGACCATTGGTCTTCTGCTTCCATATGTGTATTGCTTATAATATTGTGAAATAATTTTTTGTTGTTTTTCGAGCCATTTTAATTATGGCGCTCTTTATTGCTTGTCAAGAGTTGCAATGTGCCCCTATTTCAAGCATAATATTGATTAGAAACTAAAACATATTGCATTTAACATGGGAACTTTTAATCATATAACGTATCAAAAGTGTTTTTTTTTTTTTTTTTTTTTTTTTTTTTTTTCACTTATAACAATACCGAAAATCAACTAGTTGGAAACAGAAACAATTTTTTTAAGCACTTAAAAAAAGTACAGGATTCAATTTTAGCAATCAAGAAATGAGAAATTTATAAAAAAAGTTTTTTACAAAATATTTTTGTAATTGAATTCATTAATTTAAGTTAATGCTTGTTGACTAAAGGAAAAGCATCATCACACTTTTGTTCTTGAAACATAAAATAAAATGTTCTGGTGTAAAGATATCCTCATGTCACAAACAAAAATCATACAAAAAATTATTGGGAAATTTCTACAAAATGTAGAAATTATGTTAATTCTATTGTTTCAGAGGAATAATAGGTTTTATTTATTGATTATATCTTTTATAATGCCATTTTATCATTATTATTAAAAATAGCTTTTTTGATCAATGCAAACAGAAAATGACGTCATGCTTTAAAAAACAGGCACTTTCCTTCATGAAGATGTTACTATTTGATGCGTTTTCACCCTGCCAATACTGAGTTTGAAGAACAAGGCAAAATGCTTCAGTGAGTAAAAAGAGGTGTCATATTAAAAAAAAGGATAATTTTTTTTTCATAAAATTGAATATTTTCATCACAAATGTGTCTATAAGACAAGAGATTCTGAAATTTTTACTTACTGTTATTGAGATCGCAAATACAAGTCAATAGTTTGAACGTTTGCATTCCAAGTTTTAGCCAACAAAAGTGGCTTCAAATTTGAAAATATATTAATAAACAATTGCACATTGAAATAGTTCTTAAATGGTAAATATGGTTATGAGAATAACATATGCAAATTTTGAGATGATGAAAAAGAATGTTAGATTTAGATTTCATGGGGGGGGGGGGGGAACTCTATTATTGTGTCAAAGTAAGAAAATTTTTTGCTCATTTTTCATTTCATAATATAGAGCATACGAGATTTAATTGATGACTTCATCATAAATACCATTTTTGATAATATGTTTCTAAATTTTTATACAAATAAAATATAATTTTTCAAAAATTCAAATTACTGAAGCTTTTGAAAATAGTATTTTGGTAACTTTAGGGGCTGTCCATAAATTATGTCATGTTTGGATGGTGTGGAGGGGAGGAGGTTAAGGAAATTGTAACAGTTTGTGACAAAGGAATGAGAGAAGGGTATGAAAAAATATGACATCACACATTTTGATTAAAATAAAAACATTAAAAGTCAGCAGATTAATTTATGACGTGTCTATTCATGAAATGAAAATAAGATTTAAAACCAAATGTATTAAATTGCATTTTAATTTCCAAAATGCTACACTTTTCAATTTTCTTCATATTAATATATTATAAAAGGGCGGGAGGGGGTCAAAATATTGAAAAAATGTGTGACATCATTTATGGACGGCCCCTTAGCTAAAAATTTAACTCTTTTAAAACTTATTGCAGGTTTTTTTTATTGCTGGTAATTCTTTAGGTTTATTATCAATTAGTATCGTAGTTCCTTTTTAAAAAAAAAATTCTTTCGTCAAAATTTAGATAGGTTTCAAATCATGACTATTAATAGAAAATATAAAAGTAATTAGAAAATGTATATAATTTAAAAAAATTAAAAATCAAACTTTGTTTTAATATTTTTTATCAATTACTTTTTAGATTTCTGTTAAAGTTATTAAATCTTCAGAAATGTCATTCAATTCCATGCACATATTTCCTTTTAAGTGTAATGATGCAGCAAAGTTGTGTTTTATAAATGAAAAATAAGTAATACATGGCAAGAATGCTAAGGTTACATTTCTGGTAACATTACATTGCTTGTTACACTATTTTAAATAGATTTGTAAAGTATAATTTCATTGATAAAGAAATTTAATTTAGATGATATTTAATATATTTTGTAGCTTTCATTACAAAAATTAAAAAGCTACTTATTGCAGCTGTCCGATGGAAAGCACTTCTGAAAAATTTTATTAAATTTTCACTGATCATGATCCCTAGACCCCAAAACCAATATATATATATATATATATAATACATGTCATGCATTAACTCTTGTATTTATTAACTGATTTGGATGAGATTAATTATATCCATAGTACATATTAATGTCCTTACCGACTTTGTTGGACAGTTTTTTCTGTCATCTTGTTTCAAAATAGAGGCCATTTGATCAGAAACGGATTAACTACTACTCGGGATGCTAGGCTTGACTTTCTGAGGGCCCCCTTTCACTCCTTCAAAGTGATATATGCTGGAAAAATTAAAACATATGCTTGCTTCATTAACTCATAAATCATTGATGATTAAAATATAAAAGATTACGACAAAGAATTTTGCACATCTTTTGTCTTTTGTATTAATGTCCGACCAGTGTAAAAGAATATTTTCTTGTTCTTTATATAAGGAAAATTTAGCACCGGGCCCCCTTTTCTTCTGGGCCCCTAGGCTTCAGCCTACTCAGCGTAATGGGTAATCCGCCTCTGCATTTGATATTTTTTTTAATTTCAAAAGTGGTGCATATAAATTATAAGCTGAAAAATATTTTTTTCTTGGGACAGTAATACAAAGATTTTGGAGCATATTTTGTTTTGTATTTATCTTTAAAAATGGTTGAGATATAATAGTTGTTTGAAATTCTATGATTACTGACATTTTGAAAATATCTGGTTTTTGTCATGCTGTAACTGTTGTATTTATAATTTGATTTGGATGTGATTGATTGTATGTATAATGTATTGTATTGTATATACCAGTGTCTCGATCGAGTTCGTTGGCCAACTTCATCTGCCATCTTGTCTCAAAATGGCGACCATTTGCTCGATGTATTGCCACGCAAAGCTTAATTAATATTAATAGCAGCTAGCTTCATATTTCGCCGAGCTTGGTGTCACTTGGCGTAGGGTCTCCATATTTAGTTACCAAAAAATAAGTAACCACAAATAATGCCAATTTGGTGATAGTTTAGTAATTTGATCCAATTCTCCTTCAAATTTAGCATTGACGAATAATCTCTTATCGGGTTCATCGCATTTTAGCTTTTTAAAATTTGATTAAAATTAGTTTTAAGTAAAATTTGCAATATTTTACAACCAAGAAATATGAAAGGTACAACTTGCTTCCAGCACTGGCCAGACGAAATAGTTACTTTTTTGTACAGTGCAAACATTTATTATATATGAAAATTTTTTTAACAGTAATCCATTAAAAAATTATATACTAATAAATTAGTGTAATTTTTCCCTATCTACTTTAATTAAATAATGTAGTATTTAATTGAATAATGTTTATAATGGTTATGAAAGGATCTAGTTATGAAAATATCACAATTTTACTAATGAGCTTGGAGGTACAAGGAAATTTTAACATAAGATATTTGAGTCCTAGTTGTATTGTAATATTACAGTGTCTTAACTTACTAGGTATACAATGCAGTTTGAAACATTATCTAATCAGTATATAAAGTCACTATTATGTATTCCAGATCTGTTTCGGCACTTTCATATAAAATTCTACAATCTTGCTCATAAAAGGGTATTTTTCTGCTGCTTCTAAACAAACATAACTGTAACATCATTAAAATTAAATTTTATTCTTTTGATAATTTTCATTAATCATACTGAGCATTTGCTTAATTGGTTTGTTTCTGAGTAAAATATTTTCTTTAAATTCCCATTTAAAATTCTGTATTTATTTCTTTAGTGTCTCCACACTGTGTTGTAAGATAATGTACTTTGAATCTGTTTAATTACACTTTTACGGATGTATATAATTCGATTTGCAAAGCAGATCTATAAGTGTATTCATAAGCTATTTTGAAACTTAAAAGAATGTATTTTATTTTACTTATAATCTACTATATACAATTTTAAACATGGTTAAAATAATTATAAATTGTTAAAGTATTGCAGTAAAATGTAAATTGCATTGATAATGCAAAATGTCCTCCTCAATAATCATTTATGTTAATTTAAAAAATTCTTAAATCTGGAGGAATTATTATTAAATGCATCTAAATATTATAATTCACCTTCTAAAAATTAATCCTTTTAGCTTCATTGCTTAAGCAATCAAGCTAATATTTTAACAATTTATAACAATTAACTCTATTTTTTATCATTTATATTTTGTTTATGATATTTTTTATATCATAAGGATCGGTGGAATTTATATCGGTGGAAGTATTTATTTTATTTGTTCTAAAGTTGGTTATAGTTTAAAACATTCTGCATTTAGAAAATTAATTGGACATACTATTGTTTCTGCGAGCATCAGGTATTTGGAAGTCTGTTTCAGTTTAGTTTTCTACATTAATTTAATGTATCATAATACGTTTAATTTTTGTAAATTTCTTTTTCCTAAATCTTAAAAGGTGATGGATTTTGTTAATTTTATTTATTGCAGATGCAAAAAGCCATGAATGTAGATGCACATCGCATCACTCAAAACTGTCTTTAAAGTGTGAAATATGCAGCAAAATATTTATTTACAAGAGATTTTTAAAAAAGTAGATTCTGACTCACAGCAAGAAAAATTGTTTGTTTGTGAGGTATGTGGCAAAAGTTTTTTAAGAAAATATTATTTAAGCAGACATCTCTTAATTCATACTAGTGAGAAACATTTTGTGTGCGAGACATGCAACAAGAAATTCTCTCAAAAGAGTAGTTTAAGCAGACATCTGTTAATTCATACTGGCGAGAAACAATTTGTATGTGAAATATGCAACAAGACATTTTCTCGAAAGAGCAGCTTAAACACACATCTGTTAGTTCACACTGGTGAAAAACCTTTTGTATGTGAAATATGCAACAAGAATTTTTCTGATAATAGTAGTTTAAGAAAGCATCTGTTAATTCATACTGGTGAGAAACCTTTTATGTGTGAAACATGCAACAAGAAATTCTCTCAAAAGAATAATTTAAGCAAGCATCTGTTAATTCATACTGGTGAAAAACCTTTTGTTTGTGAGATATGCAACAAAAAATTTTCTCAAAAGAGTAGCTTAAGCACACACCTCTTAATTCATACTGGTGACAAACCTTTTGTGTGCGAGATATGCAACAAGAAATGCTCATGTAAGAGTAATTTAAACAAACATATGTTTATTCATACTGGTTAAAACACTTCTGTTTTTTGTGACATGACACAAGAAATTATCTCAGAAGTTTCATTAAGCCGTCATTTGATAATTCATATTGGTGAGAAAGTTTTTGTGTGTGAGATATGCCACAAAAATACTCTGAAATGTATGTTAAACAAACATCTTTTAATGAGAAATATTTTGTGTTATGCAACAATAACTTCTCTTATGAGGCTGTTTTAAGAAAGCATCTGTTCATGTATTTCTGAAATTTGTGAGAAATATATACAAAAAATCTCATTAGAGTAATCTGTTAACAATTACTCCAATGATTTGTAAATTGTGATTAACTAATTTGTATCTTTTTTTTTTATTTAGGAACTTTTTCATATTCTACAATTAAAAAAGTTTTATTCCAAATATTATGGAAGATTTTAACTAGTTTTTGATCTTTCTATTTTAATTTCATTGACTATTTTTAATCTCATACTTCATCACCTATCTTTTTCATATTACTTTATTTACAATCAAAGTTCTATAATCCGCAATTTTCTATAACTCGCATTACTTTACAAATGTAAACAATGAAATAAACAGTTAAGAAAATTTACAAATTATTGATCCAAAAATGAATTTTTTGTAAAAAATAACAAAAAAATCACAATAAAATATTATCTTTTTAACTCTTTTATATACTCTTTTATTTTTTTAACAGTAAAAAACAAATCGTATGGCAGAACCTATGTAATTATTTTGAATTTAAATACATATAAATTTTTTAATAAAATATCTTAAAAAAAGCATTTTTGATATAGCCTGTTAAATTAATTTTTAGATTTCAAATTTATTTTTTCATATTATACTGATTATAGAATTAAAACATCATCTAGGAATAATAAAATGACACATAATCCATAATGCTCTATAATCAGCAATATTCCATAATCCACACAACCTTTGGCCCCAACTTGTGCGGAATATGGAACTTTGACTATATGTAAAAACTATTAAAATTTATAAAATATTATATTATAATTTATATATTTTTTAAATAAATTTATTTGAAATATTCTTTAAATGTAAATTTTACAATTTCTTAAGTTTATTTCTTCACTTTGTTCTTGGCGCAGCATGTCCTTTGTGAAATAAAATTCCATACAACCAACCAACCAAATATTATGGAATCTAAAATGAAACATCTCCCAACAAAAATTTTACCAATTTCTACTAGCAAATCAGGAGCTTCAAAATTATTTCCTGTCAGCCCATTTTTATGCTTACTAGGCATTATCTTTTATATTATCACAAAAATACGGTAATTCTTTCTTTTTTTTAAGTAACATTGATTTATAAGTGTGTAAGATTGAGCCTGTTAGCGATCGAGAATATTTAAATCAGAAGATTTGTTAAACGTTATTTTTCACAGTGAAGTCCTTTTATTTTAAAACTGCCTTTCTTATAACATTTTTATCTCCTTAGTCCTGAGGCAAATATTACACGGGACTACAAAAGTCTGCTTAAAATTTCAATAAAACATCCCAGAAAATGTATCATTCTATGTATCGAAACTTATGATATGCACACATTTATTAAAAATAGCTACAAGTAATTTGACAATTTTAGAAACATTTAAATATTTTTCAAGGTTGTTCTTTAGTGTCGAACATAGTCGACATTAGGACTAAGGAGGTTATGATGGGAATACTATTTTCAAAGGGGTACTGCCCTGAATTCCCCATAATGCTGAAAATAAGATATATTTAAATAGTTTGAAATACTGATTGTTATTTTAAAAGGCAGTCTGATGAGGTTTCAAAATTTAAATAAAGGTTGCTAAAAAAATGTTTTAAAATTATGTTGTTCTCATTAAGAATCTATAAAAAGAAAGTATCCTAATTTGTCTACGGGTCATTACTAATGCCTGTACTTATTAAATTACTTAGTTTCAAGATTTTTTGAATTCTAATTGATTTTTCATCAAAGTATAAAGATCTAATGTGATGTTTAAATGGCAATAAATGTTCGTGAAAAGTATTTGATTTTTTTCCTTTCTTTTTCCAATTCAATCTCACTTTATAACTTATTGATTAAATAAACTTATGTTTACTATTTCTTATTACGAAAATGAATTTCGTAGTATTTATAGTTTGTGCAGAGGTGCACAAGAATAATTCCATTTTAGGTTATGATCTGTAAGTAAAATACTTTACAGATTATAGAACACCCCTTCAAATATTTATCAAAAGAAATGAGGATTAATTTCTCAGGTTCTTTGAAATATGTTTTCTGTGGAATACAATATGCAAAGTATATTTTATTCATGAACACTAGCCATACCAACGTTCAAGTCCTTGATGGTCCGCTGCTCTGAGACCACTTGACATTTTTCAACGGACCACTAATTTTAAATATTTTGTGATCCTCAGAACCAGTAACATTTCCCCCCCTCTTTCGTGTAAATGCCATAAATGTACATTTTCCGCACTCTAAGAAAACTGTAAGTGATCCCAAATCACACACTTTTAATTTCAAAAAATGAATTAAAGAAACTAAGAAAAAACATTCAAGTATGTTTCCATCTATTAGTATATATTGATGTAAGAGAAATTTCAACCTGCTATACATTTACTTGAGAAACTAAATTTTCCCATTATACTTTAACCGACAGATCAAATAGAAAGCTGTTCAAAAGTATTGGAATACACATTTGGCTATATACAGTAATTTTATTTCCTTAAATAAGGAGTTTTGTTAAAGTTTTCATGTAGTGTTAGAAAGTGTTTCATAATCTATGCTTAACGCATGATTTTTCTTTCTTGTTAATTATTTTTTCAGTTATGAAGGAAACAAAGAACATCATATTTATAAAATATAGTCAATAATATTATATTTAGTATTTTTCAGTGGTCAAAATATGCGTAGAATGGTTCTTTTTTACGTTTCATCGACGTGCAATACGTAACTACTGTTTTTCATAATTTTTTACGTTTCATCGACGTGCAATACGTAACTACTGTTTTTCATAATTTTTTGCTTTTGACACCCATTTTTGCGGCACTGTCACGGCTAAACAATTGATCAGAGAAAAGAACTTTAAATACATAAAATGTAGGAAATTTTGTCCTCTTTAATTTATGTATTGAAGACTTTTATGTAAAATGTGTAATTTTGAAGCTATTTAGAAGAAACAAAGAAAAGTCATGTTTTTTACACGTTTTATGCCAAAAAACGTATTTTCGGGGATAAATTTTGTTGGATAACACCAGATTCGTGTTCAGCGATCCAAAAAACATAAAGGCACCAAATATCAAAACTACACCAAAACTTGCATTTATTTGTCCTTTTTAAGCACCAAATGCCTGGACCATATTCATAGCCAACGCCACAAATTCACTATTGAAAATGAAATTTGGAGTATTAACAGTTCGTTCAGAGGTACTGTAAAAGAAATTCCATTTTATATTATGGTCTGTAAGGAAAATACTTAATGGATTTTTTAAAACCATTTTAAATATTTATCAAAAAAATCAAATATGAGTCTCTGATGTTCCTTAAAACCATGGATGGGTAGTTGGTGGAAAAAAGGATTTGTATTGTGACACGAGGTATACAGTTGTAAGTAAACAAAATTTGAAGTCTCTGAGATACCGCATATAGTAAACTCGTGTATAACACGCTTTTTTTATAAAAATAGCACAATACTTCTGGGTGCGCGTTATGTTACAGAATAATTTTTTTACTGCCGGATGTAATCACACGATATACATATGAATCAAGAAATGTATTCAAAGGTGACATAATTACTCGGAAAATCTTATTTAATTGAAGTATTACTGTATCTTTATTTCACTCTATGGACTTTTTTATACAATAACATTATATAACCGCTAATTAGCAATTCTCACTGCCGTCAGTCACTTCTATCTCTCGTGATTCACTCTCTACCCGAAGTCTAAAAGTGTATTTTCATCTTGTTTTGGACCTGATGTTAATGTTTGTTTCGACTTACTTTACTGAAATTCATTTGATCATTCATTCATTTGCATGTCAAAATTATGGTACATGACAATTTAAAAAAATCACCGATTTTTCTTGAAAAGTAGGGGGTATGCAGTATATATGAGTAAATACGGCATTGTTGAATTCAGACACTTTTCTCCGGGGGGGAGGACATTTGATAGCTCCGGGGAGGAATGTCCCCCCGGGCCATGCCCTGAAATCAACATTGAAATATGGTATACAGTTTTTGCTTACGAACTCTGTGATGGTCGGACAGACAAAGGACAGAAACGAAGAGGCTTTTGTCAGATGAACGAAACCCTAAAAAACAGTTTAATAAAGATTTTTTTTCTTTCACATAAAAAGCTTTTTCCTCCGCGTAAACAATTATTGATTAAAAGATAATGATATTCACAAAAAAGATAAGAGACTTAAAATATACTATTCAAATTTCTAAAGTGTTTTTCTATATGCTACATTATTTTTAGAACTAATTAGTTTTTAATAAACATTTGTCTTAATGTTACTTGTGTTTTAATCAGGGTTGCGGCGTCTGTGGGAAAAATGGCCGACTCAGGGCTGGCTAAAATACTCGTATTGCTATTGGTTAAAATTATGAGAGAATGTAAGAAAAAGAAGACGAAATTTTCACTATTTCAATATTCATTCAGTTCTTAGAGCTTTGAAAGAAAAAATAAAAAATATTTTCCGTTTTATAATTTTTCAATTTCGCGTCACACAAACCCGAAAAATCAAAGTATCGAAATCTAAAGAAGTAAACAAAACAGAAATTTTACGATTTCAGACCGGTGGACTTGAAAAGGGAAAATCTTTACAGTTTAGATGTTAACCCTTAAATGCCTGATTTTTCAAAAAAAAATTAAATTATATTTTTCCACTTTCATTTCTTAAATAAATCATGGGAAAAATATTTAAAAAATCAAATTTTGTTTTAAGCATGGTTTACTGCTCAAGAACAGTTTTTTACTAATTGGTAATACTGGTCTTTAATTGAAAAAATAATTGTCCTTGGTACAGTTTTATAACATTAAACACACATAAATTTTAAGAATTATGATAAAAAATAAACTTTACCTGCTCATTGTACCCTAAAATAGGGTACTTTGCAAGCTTCCAAACAAAACAAAAAGTACATAAGGGAACAATGGAAAAAAATGAAAAAAGCATAAGTGTTGTCACCTGCATGTTGAAAATGGATTTAATAATACTGTCAGTATGTATTTCACTGGCAACATGAAACATTAACCGTCGACATTATTCTAATGTAATTTTAAAAGTCGAAATTGGATATATTGCCGAACGGCAACACACGACATTTAAAGGTTAATTCGGGTCCTCCAGGGGAGAAAAAAATTCAACAGAAAGCAAAACTAAGATGTGGCAATACCAAAACTTTCTTCTATCTCATTCATGTTAATGCTTTCTGGAAAATCCAGCATAACAGCGCCACTGGTTTGGTGATGTACACGAAAATCTTACGTGACGTTAATTAAACGTTGGCAACAGTGTATGGCAGCTTCTAACTTTATCTGAAGTTTAATGAATATCCGTGGACTAGTTTTTGAAATATAGCTATTATGGAAATCCTTAAAAAGACTGCTTAACGGCATCATCTGTTGGGTGATGTACATCAAAAAACAATCAGGATCAATTTTTATCAGGTACTAATTGAATCTGCTGTTTAACGAAAATTCATGCATTAGTTCTGGAGATACAACTATTGCTAAACAGTAAAAAATGCAGGATAACAGCGCCACGTGTTGGCCGATTTATACGAAAAAGTAATCATCACCAAATTATATCAAGGACTAACTGAATCTAAAGTTTTATGAAAAATGTACATTAGTTTTTGAGATAGAGCTATTGTAAAAATTATGAATATTCTTCAAAACAGCGTCACCTGTTGAGAGATACACACCAAAAACTAACCAGTTCCAGTTTATATTATTGTCTAACTGAATCTTAAGTTTTATGAATTCCGTGCATTAATTCGTGATGTAAAGTATCCACAAAAGTTTTGTCACATACAGACTAATAAAGTGATTGACAGAGTAGCAGACATACATTTTTTTAAAGAACTATCAAGTCGTTTTTGGTTCTCGTAAAACGTATAAATCCATCAAAAACTGGAAGTCTAAATTTTTACGAATCCAATACTTTCTTCTAGTACAGATAAAAGAAAGTAAAAAAAAATAAAGATGAAAATTTTGCGAGTTAGGATCTTGTAGATACTATTTATCTAGTCAGGATCTACTATAGTTTTAAATTTATAATGGTTTCCATCTACTGTGCACGCCGGGCAGTATATTAGAAATCTTTAATTTAGATAGTCTGACAAAATCCAAAAATAACAAAAATAGTTACTTTTATGGATTTAAAATTTCATATCATTGGTTTAATTTCACTTCAAACTGTCTAACAAGCAAAGCCAGAGTCCGTTTGTATTTCCAACAAGAAATTCAGATACTTTTTCAGGGGAAGTGGACACATTTTATAGAACTCCGTGGGGGGGGGGGGGGAATTGCACTTTTTGGCAATTGAAAACATAAAATCTGTTGCAAATCTTGCCCTTTCAAATTTTCCAAGTTTATTCGGCAATATGGTGCATCACGAAAAACTTTTTTTTTTTCAAATTGAAAATTTCAAGTTGATAAAAAGTTGTTACTACGATCACATATTTACCCCAAAAATATTTTTGATATTGAAAAATATTTAGGTCTCCTGGAATGAGGATGAAGTTTAAACTTTTTGCCCTAAAATGTAGATTTTTTTTTCATTTTTTTAAATATATGAATATAAAGTAATTGTTTTTTGAAAAGTACAAAAACATAAAGTTTAGATAAGCATTTGACCTTTAAAAAAAAAATTCGTTTCTGTTATTAATTTTATAAGTCTCCCGGAAACGAATTAAAAATATTATTTTACCAAATATCCAATATTTTCAATTCACTTTGTTGAAGGTTTTAAATTTTTTCCAGGTAATTTTTTACATCTGCAAACCCCCAGATATCATGCAATTAAAATGTATATTAATTTTTAATTAGTTTATTAGTCTAACTTGTTTTTGCTCATGACACTAGAAACAATTTTTTAAATATCACACGTCACACACACGCACAAAAAAGGAAAACTTGGAAAATTTAATATTTAAACGAAAAACATTACAAATATAATAGGTAAACATCGAATTTGGAAACCCTTATTCAAAATAAATCTCGATTTCATGGTCAGTTTATCTTGATAAATTATCTTGATGGTTTTAAGCAGTGCATCATAAGTGTAAGCAGCTATTTCCATTAGCATTCAAAGTTTTTGTTTAGCCGGTTGAAATGCATAATTTATATTGCAGTGAACTGCAAATAAGCTTATTAAACAAAAATATTAAATTAAGTTTATTACTATTATAATAAAAAAAATTATGGAATTAATCTATATAGAAAAGTTTAACTTCTTCTTTATTCTTGAACTGCTGTAACTACAGTGATGCTTCGTTTCAAAATTTGGAATTTATTTCCCGTCCAGCAATCTTTACCAAATGAAGCCATCTCGAACTTTGTGTGTTTAGACAAATGTGTTTAGACACTGATGTAACTCCCTTTAGAATTATTAAAACTATCTGTGTGTATGAAAAATTTTTAATTCATTTTTATCACTAGTTCCAGAATCAACAATCAACTGAATATATTGTTTGCTCAAGTTAGTTATAAGAGGTGGTTCCGTACTATAGTAGATTGCCAATGAATAAGATTGATATAATCTTCTGCCTCATAATTAACTTGTGGTGGTTTTAAAACTCTCTTTTCGTTGAATTCGGTTTGTCAAGCTTTTTCAATCTTTTTGCTTGCCAGAGATCGCATATGTTTTCTAGAATCAAACAATACTCAGAGAGGGAAATATTCTGGATGTATCGTAAAGGCTTTTGCTGTAAAGCTGATTGAACAGCAATTTTAAATTCACCTTCTAAGTACTTGATATAATGTATGATTTAAAAAAGTGTTGTGATAAATAAATAATACTAGGCTGACTTTTCATGTCAAACCATGAGGGGCGTAAATGTTCGTTCATGACAAATTGAACTGTCTTTTTCAATTGTGGAGTTTAAACAATTGATGCAATCAATATACGTAAGATTCTGTTTACCATTGTCAAGCACCTTACATGGGAAAAGTTTTCAGGTTTTCCGCTTGCCAATTTTGGTAATTCTGCTCTCAGCACTGTTTGATTACATATTTCTGATCCGTGTTATAATCTATCTTATTAACCTCTGGAAAAAGACTATCTATTTTGATATATTCAACGATAGGTAATTTTTGTTAGTTTATCAAACTTTTACTTATAGGACCACTGAAATACATTGGACATTCCACGACAAGAAAAATTTTCCAAGAGTTAATTCATTTAAATAAAGCAAACAAATCACTACTTGTACTGTGTACTTTAAAGCACACTAATACAATTTATCCATTAGAGACACACGTACTTGTTGCCGTACAATACACCCTAGAGTTTTAATAGTTGTCACATGAATGCAGTAACATTTCACGTATTTTATTATTGATGATACTATGTCTTTCCGAGAACTACTGTCTGGAGTTGAACATTGAAAATATTTGAACATGGCTCTTCTATATCCATCAAGATAAACAGACAATTAAATCGAGATTTTCTTTGAATAATAATTTTTTAATTCAATGTTCAACTATTGTAATTATAGCTTTTTTCATTTAAATATTTAACTTTTTAAGTTTTACTTATATTTGTGTGTGTGTGATATTTTAAAAATTGTTCATGATGTCATGAACCAAAACAAATTAGACTAATAAACTAATTAAAAATGAATATACATTTTATTTTTAGGATATCTAGAGATTTACAGATGTAAAAAAAATACCTGTAACAAATTTAAAACCATTAACAAAATAAATTTTATATCTTGGATATTTGGTAAAATAATGAGATTTTTAATTCGTTTCCGGGAGAGTTATAAAATTAATGTCAGAAACGAATTTTTTTAAATGTCAAATGCCTATCTAAACTTTATATTTTTGTACTTTTCAAAAAAAAAATTATTTTATATTCATATATCATAAAAATATGAAAAAAGTACATTTTAGGCCAAAAACTTTAAACTTCATCCTCATTCCATGAGACCTAAATACCTTTCAATTTCAAAAATATTTTTTGGGGGTAAATATGTGATCACAGTAACAACTTTTTATCAACTTGAAATTTTGAATTTCAAAAGAAAGTTTTTCGTGATACACCCAACTACAAATATGTTTTTAGATCTTTCCCATTGGAAAATTGATAGCTTTTAAAAGCTGAGATAATTTCTCCCAATTTTTTAACAGTGTCTAGAAGTAAAATTAGCTTTCGACGGTTATTTTGGATAATTTGAAGACAGTCACACTTCCGTGATGGCATAAGCACTTTGGAGCATCGTTGGATGAAATGCCTTGAACTTCAAAGAAATTATATAAAAAGATCAAATCTGTTTTAAAAATAAATTTTCATTTTCCCTTTCATTTCGAGAACTTTTCAAACCAAACTTGGAAGGTCTTTTTCTCAAGAAACGGGGGCGATTGCCCCCTTGTTGTTGAGGAGGTGTGGAAGTATCGAATAAGGAATAATTAGAATTTCTGGAGCACAACGGTATTGTAGCCAGTTGCAAAATTATCAAACAACATGTTTTTTTAATTACCTTCTACAGCCATACGACGCCAATTATACAAAGCATTCACACAATAACATTTACTAGACAAAATTTGTATCTTAGAGCACTTGAAAAAAACAATCCCAATTATTTTTTTGCCTATTATTTCCTCTTTAAAATACTCATACAGACAATTTGAAGCTTCGATGATTCGCCAGATTTCAGAATTATGTAAAAAAATTACTCATTTGGTATAAAACTGCTTGTCTATTTATATCTAAAATGACTTGTAATTTAGTTGTGAATGCTTTGAAACTTACTAAAGAAACATCCAGGTGTGCTGAAATAAACTGATTCATTTTAAAGTTAAAAGACATACAAAGCATAACAGTTTTTTTTAATCTTGCACGATTTCTTATATAGAATGTCAGGATATTTTTTTTTACCGCGATTCTTGATTTTACTTTACAATAGCAGCGATAGATGGTGCTGCAAGTAATAGTCATTAAGTCAGGGCCTAATTTCTGTACTCCCTCTTCTGTCAGTATTAATGTGAATGATGGAGGTTAAATATATGCAGTAGTTCATATCACCTGTGGTATTTTGTTCTATGGGACCTATTCTATATATTTAACCTACTTCTCACACACTAGTACTGATAGAAGAGAGAGTATATCATTAGGTCCTCAATTTAGCCCCTATTGCTTTTACCACCATCTGTCGTTACTATTTAAAATTAAAATTAACAATCGCAGTAAAAAAAAAATCCTGGCATTTTGCATGACTCTCCTGCAAGGATTTTTTTAAGTAGCTCTAACCACTTGTAAGTTCGTGAACTTAAAAATCAGTCAGTGTGTTTTAAGGCACCAGATATAGTTAGTAGCTGTGGGATGGCCCTAAAAAACAATTAAAATATAAAGCTGACTTCAATACGTATGTCTGAGATTCGTGCTAAAATTTCTAATCCTAAGCTTAGGTCCAACTTTCACAAACAAATTATTGATCTGAGTCAGTATAAAAAGTAAAAAACAGACTCGAGCCAAGCCTGGATTCATTAATTAAAGCTATTCATAAAGCACACATATTAAAGCTGCAATTTTATTTTCAGATTATGTTCTAAACTCATGAATAGAATAAAATAGTAACATGAATAAATATTTAAGGAATTATCTACATAAACACTATGTAAAAATATGACTTACATATTCACATTCAAAAGTAAATCCAGTAAAAAAAATCAGTTTCGAATGCAAGAAATGAATGATAAAAGAAAATCAATATTTCAAAGCTCTACAAAGAAAAAAAAGCATTTTTTTAAATGCATCCATGTAATTTTTGAAACTAAATTAAATTCTAAAGATTTGGCTAAAAGAATGTTTAACATCAACATAATTTTTACGAATAACAAATAAGTAATATACTAGTAACGTGGATTTGAGGGGAGGAATTTAGGGGAGTGCATGGTTCGCAGTTGGGTCGATAGTGCTTTTTCACATGGGCTGAGTTGGACACATGAAACGTTTAGCTTTTATTCCGGATACAGCATCTATGTAGAAATTTTGGACTCTGTAGATCTTTCTGAAGGAAGAAGTGCTGAATATGAAATAAAAAGAAGTTTTAGCTTATCCGGATCTGTAAAAATATATACGACCAGGACCCGGCCCAGCCTCACAACAGAAAGATCTGTCCCAGTCCGAACCTTGTTGATTTAAACTGGCATGATCCACGTTGGATTCGAGCTTTGCCTTCCCTTCGAATCAATTACCTGTGAGGATGCAATTATTATTATTATTTTAAGAATACTTTTGATTCATTGGCTAAAAAATGTAAAATTAATTTAAAGAGCTCTTCGCAATGAATTTTTAAAGGATTAGTCAGTAGATGGCGCTCGTTCCAACTGTAGGAGGATCCTTCAGTTTGTTTATCCCTCAGCGTTGTTCAGTTTGTTTCGACCACATTGGGCTTAAGCTTCGCCTTGTTCATGAAGCCATTTGCCATCAGAATGAATGATGTTTTACAAACACTTTATTAGTATAAGGGAGGGGGGTGATTGTCTCTTTGCCTTCCCCACCGAGATCCGCTATTGGTTTGAGATTTTTTGATATGATATAAAGAACATGTTTTGAAAATTAAATAAATTGTAACAAAACTAGGCTAAATAATAAGGTATAATTTTCAATATTGTATTCATAAAACCTGCGTTAACTTTGTAATAGCACCATTCAATTAATCATTATAAAATGCGACTAGAGAATAGCGTAGGAACGCTTCCGGGACGCGCCATTCTGATCTGTAAATCGACGGTAACTAAACACCATGTTAGACTTAGATAACAACAGATGCTAAAATGACAACTAAATGAAAATGTCTTCCACTTGAAATAATGTTTGTTTAGCATATTTTCATATAAAACAGGTATATCATACCCAATATTATTACATAAAGATAACAGCGGAAATGTAAACTGATAAGGTTTTCATCGTAGAGTACGATTGTATTATATCGACATCGACTTCCAGCGCTTTTCAATTTCATGAGATTACTTTAGTGCAGCCATCTATGAACGATTTCAGAAGCCGTTTTGGGAATATTATAAAAAATTAAGCATTCGCCCGGGGAAGAGTGAAAACAAAAGATTCACAAGTGTGTTTTTTAAACCATTATGTTAATCAAAAGTTGCAGAATTGAATTTAAATTTAGTTTTATTATTCTTTTAAGATGGTAGCATTTATCCGCTTAATTTTTGAAATTTTGTTTTATATTATAAATAAAATAAGCTTTTTTTCTTCAAGTTGTAAAAGGATATATAAGATATTACCATGACTGCATTAGCAAAACTGAAAATTATTTTTTCACAACCATTTAAATCACAATTTTATCTGCTTTGATGTAATTATTATATGTAGTGCATGATATTATATATTTATTACATTTAAATGAATTTGATAAAAAAAATATAAATTTTTGTTTACAATGCAGGCAAATTTCAAATGGATATAATCTAAGCTTTTAAAAAATACTGGTACATTTAATTTAAAATTTAATTTTACAAAAGAATTAATAATAATAATTTTGGTTTTCACAACTTACGGATTGAATTTTTAAAGTTGCATAGCTATGAAGTTTTTAAAAATAGATTTTGATTTAAATTAATGCCTCCTGCTTCTGCTATTTTCTATAAAAACTACAATTTTAAAAAAAAGTTTGTTTTGTTTATATTAACTGCGTATAGATGATGCCAAATCCAAATCTAAAAACAAAACACAAAGCTTCGTAATCGATGACTAAAAGCAGCGAACTAAAATCCTTCATATATCCATGACTAAAACTGAGTGGTACTTTTAATAATGTATTAAGAAAAGAAATCAATATTTAATTTTAATGTTTTGTGAAATCTTCAGAAATTGAGTTTTATTTTACTAATTATTATTATTGTAATAAATACTATTTATTTTTAAATTAAAATTGAAACTAGAATTGAAAAAAAAACTTTGTATTTGTGAAAATTTATTGCTATTTTTAAAATGTGCTTTTCTATAATACAATACTCTTCAATAATAAAATCTTCATTCTGTTTGTTTGTATGAGGTATTGTGAAAATCAAATGCAAGTTAAAATTCCGTCATTTTTGACGTGGTTTATGTACTAGTTTATAATTTAAAAAAATATTAAAAAACATTACAACAATTTACAGACTTAAAAAATACTCCCCCCCCCCCTCCATGGGTAAAAAAACATCCTTCAAAAAACTTTTTAAAACACAAAAGTTCAATGTAAATAAGTAAAATAAAAATTTTAATTATAAAATAAACATGAAAATTATTATCCATTCTAATGACATACAATTGATGTACGCCCCTAATATTCAACTTATATTCTTTAAATACAATACATGCTTCTATTTTCAGGCTGGGATAAAATGGCTACTTGTTGCCATGGAGAAACTTTATATTTTCAAACTATTGTCATATGTGAAAATGAAATTTTGATTAATAACCAGCTGTTATAGTATGATCTTGTTTTGAAAATAGAATACGTAGGACAAACTTTAATTCTTTTTTTATATACTATAATTTTATTTTTAAAAAGAAATTTATTGGATAAATCCTCTCCTTGATTAATTTAAAGAAAGAATAAAATTTGTTTTATTTTATAAACATGATATTAACTCTTGAAAAATGCTAGTATACACAAGGCACAGCTGCTGTGGACATCCATGCTAATGACATTTTGAACATTTATTCTGTTATTTTAATGTGTTTTTAACTAAAAAATGACTAATTCTTGGGTGCAAATAATGAATAATATTAAGACAAACGTATCTAAATATAAAAACATGACAGAAAACCTCTCAATTTTTTTTGTATGCCGAAAGACATAAATTGTCCCCTATTTTGAGAATCACCCGTATATATTTACCGAAAATCAGTTTTGATGGTGACAATTCATGCGATTTATCTAAATAAGTCCTTTGAAATTGAGCAAAAAAAAATCACTTATTACCTTCAAACTAAAATTATAACAAGCTAAATGGGAAAAAATAACTTTTAAGGGCATATAAATATTTTATAGTCCCTTAATTGTTGCTCCCATAGCTGCAATTATTAAGGGCGAGGATTGATAAACTGATCTACATGTTTTTATCCATATCAGTAACTTTATGCAGATAAATATTGATTAAAAAAATTAATATCGCAAAAGTTAAAAAAATGAACTTGGTAAAAAAATTACAAGATCACAAGTTTAATGAAAGCAAGTGTAATGTAAGTAATAAATAAAAGTCATTATCAGTAAAAATAAATTATTTTATGCTGTTTTTATAGCATCTTTTTTCATATTGTCAGATTAGTTTATTAAAAACATTTACATGTCTTTAAATATATATTTTTTTTCCATTTAGCATGCGAAAATTTTATTTTAAATAATACTGGTCGAGTTGATAGTATAAACATTATCGAATTACCCCCAAAAATGCATTTTTGGAGACCTTTAATACACTGTACTGTACAATCATTCATCTTCGGGTTCACTGCTCATTGCCTAAATCACATTAAGCTTGCACTATAAGATATTGTTTGTGATAGCATTTTAATGGTATTTACATTAAATGAAAAAAAGGCCTTAAAAACTTAATTTAAACTTTGTGAAAAAGTAATTATTAAAAATTATTAAAAATGAACTAATCTTCCACTTTTCTTAGCCATACTTTGTGCTAAATTTTTCGCATTCATGATTGTTAAAAGATTTATTATTTATACGTTATGAAATGCAGTTGCTATGTAACTGAAGATAAAAAACAAAATAAATATACATATGTATACATATATCATGTCAAATAAGCGAATTAATAAAAGTGTTTCACATCATTGGAAAGCATAAAATTCCACCCAAAAATTAACACGTAAATAAAAACATTGGCAAATGTATTAACAATATTTCAAAATAAAAGATAATTGAAAACACTTATGAATTTGATTTTAGCTTCCATAATTTACAACTTAAATACATTAAACAGATGCATTATTCTCTTTAAACAAATGGAAATTTCAAAATCGTCTGATTTGCCGTAGAAATAAAAACATTATAGTGCAAACTATTACGTTGATTAAAACTATTTCCGCAAAAACATTTTGTTATTGTTAATTGATAAATACATATGAAACATCAAAACTAATGAGGGTAGCAATTTACGTTCAAAACTATACTCGTCTGGCAACGTTTTGGAAACTTTTCAATCCCTTCTGTAAAAGAGTGGCGAGCACAGTTCCAGAAAGAGATCGACCTCATTTATGACCTCTTCATTTGAGTTAAAGATTTCGCCATCAAGGTGCAGCCGCAGATGTGAAAATAGATAGAAATCCGAAGAAGTCGAAGGTTACACGACACGAAGGTTACACGAAGGTTACATTGGCTTACACGAAAGTATCTCTCTTGGCGGAAAACTTTTTACTCAAAGTAATATAAAATTCTTTCTATATTTTCAGAATTAATTAACCAAATATAACAAAAATTATAAAGCTAAATCTAGGAACTTCACTAACTTGAACGTTTAATTTCAAGCTAATCAAATGCATTTTACAGCATTTATTTCGGAACCGATAGACAAACAGATGGAAAGCAATGAATTTTGTGTCTCCAGAATAAGCCTTTATTGACATTTCAGGAAAAAAAAGGTTTTTTCCCTGTACTATTATAAAACAGTAAAGTTTTAAGAAAATATTCCAGTTGCACTGGATTATGTTTCGTACTATATGCTTGATGCATTAATTTTCGTTCTTTTTTTAATATTAAATTGTAGAAGAGTAAAAGAAGTATTGACTTATTGACTATTTATACTCTATTTCTAAAAAAAATATATCCTGATTGCCGGAAATTTTAAATATTATTGCTATTTTCTACAGCACAATCGCCACACAAATTTAATTCTGCAGTATGCATAGCTCATTTATAGGGAAATTACGGTCAACAAAGAATATGTTTTAGGAATATTTTGACTATAAATACGCAGTGGCGTGTGAAAAGGAAACTGGCATACAGACTTTTTTTGACATCTGTCACGAAGTTGAAAATTTCAGAAACAAAAATAAATTTTACTAAATGTATATTTCGCGTTTATTTTGGAGCTTGTTTAATATTAATTTTAATTCTGAAGCTCCAAACAACTCAAAAACACCAGGTACTACGCTTTTATATTTTAGACAAAGAAATAGAGGAAAAGGATATAGAAAAATGTATTTAACAGTACAGTATAACATTTTACAACTCTTTTGCACTTCAGAATGAAATTCTATGCTATTTTTAATATATATATAACTTTTGTTACTAGCAAGAAAAAATTAATTCAGAAAAGAAAAAATTAACGAAAGATCTAAAGAAAATTTTGGAAGAAAAAAGGCCTTTATTAATAAATTTATTTGCATTTGAATGTAATATAAGGGATAATCAAATAAATTTGAAACAAAGCATGAATGCAATTTTAACTAGAAAAAAGCTCCCAAGATTCAAATATATCATGTTTTAAAAGAAAAAAAGAAGATACTATGTTTGTACTACAAATCTGACGACTTCTCAATTCTAGAGACCGCCCTCTTTGCTCCAAATTCGCACGGTCCTCTCAATATGATTGAGCTCATGATTGTTTAAAGATTAAGTTGCATGAAAATTTCTTGTAGCACATCTATCCAGGAAAATGATATTTACCAGTATGAATTAACAAATGTTTGCTTAAATCACTTATATGAGGAAACTTTTTGTTGCATGTCTCACAATCAAAAAGATTCTCACTAGTATGAATTAAGGGGACAAGGGACCTTGAAATCCTTAAAAATATTTTTTTCTTATTTTTTATAAATTTCACCTAAATATTATTCAAGGGTACATTATATGCATTAAAACATGCATTTATCACAAAAAAAGTGCAAAAAAAAAATTATTTTTGACCAAAAAAATGGCATTTTACGCAGCGTCTTCGAAATGCCCCCTGCGCATTCCATATCAATGAAAATCCCCAATATTTTTTATGAAAGTTTGTTTTATATATATAAACAAAATTGTGCATCGAATTTTGAATATTTGAATTTAAAGGTAAAAAAAAATTGAAATTTTAAAAATTTTTCGAAATTTTTTTCAAAATTTTCAAATTTTTTCAATTTTTTTTATTTTTTGTAAATTTTATCTTAAATATGATTCAAGGGTGCATTATATGCATTATGGCATGCATTTATCACAAAAAAAATTAAAAAAAAATATTATTTTTGAGAAAAAAATGGAATTTTACGCAGCGCCTTCGAAATCTTCGAAATGCCCCCTGCGCTTTCCATATCTATGAAAATCCCCAATATTTTTTTGGAAAGTATGTTTTATATATATAAACAAAATAGAGCATCGATTTTTACATATTTGAATTTTAAGATGTAAAAAAAAAATGAAAATTTTGAAAAAATTTTCGAAAAAATTTCAATTTTTCAATTTTTTTTTTTTACCTTTAAATTCAAATATTCAAAATTCGATGCACAATTTTGTTTATATATATAAAATAAACTTTCATAAAAAATATTGGGGATTTTCATTGATATGGAATGCACAGGGGTTCATTTCGAAGATTTCCAGTGCATGCCAATGCAGTAAAATGCCATTTTTTTGTTAAAAATAATTTTTTTTTTGCATTTTTTTTGTGATAAATGCATGTTATAATGCATATAATGTACCCTTGAAAAATATTTAGGTAAAATTTACAAAAAATAAAAAAAAAATATTTTTAAGGATTTCAAGGTCCCTTGTCCCCTTAAGAGATGCCTGCTTAAATTACTCTTCACAGAGAATTTCTTCTTACATATCTCACAAATAAAAGAATTCTCATCAGTATGTATTTACTAACTAATGTCTAATATACTCTATCGTGAGAACTTCTTTTTGCATATATCTTACACACAAGAATTCTCACCAATGTGAGTTAACAGATACTTCCTTAAATTAGTCTTATCAGGGAATTTTGTGTTGCATATGTCACAGGCAAAAAGTCCCCCCCCCCCACTGTGAATCAATAGATGTTTGTTTAAATAACTCCTAAGAATGATATTTTTGTTGCACATCTCACAATGAAAAGGTTTCTCACGAGTATGAATTAACAGATGGTTGCTTAAATTACTATTTCGAAACAATTTCTTATGGCATATCTCACATTGAGATTTTTTATCACTTATGAATTAACAGATGACGCCTTAAACTACTCTTCTGGGTGAACTTCTTGTTACAAATCTCACAGACAAAAGGTTTCTCGCCAGAATGAATTAACAGGTGTGAGCTTAAGGTGTTCTTAAGAGAGAATTTCTTGCTGCATATCTCACATACAAAAGGTTTTTCACCAGTGTGAGTTAAGAGATGCCTCCTTAAATTAGTCTTATCAGAGAATTTCTTGTTGCATATCTCACAGGCAAACAGTTTTCCCCCATTGTGAATCACCAGATGTCTATTTAAATGACTCTTACTTGTGAATTTTTTGTTGCAAATCTCACAATCAAAACATTTCACACAAGTATGAATTAACAAATGGTTGCTTAAATTACTCTTTCGGAAGAATTTCTTATGGCATATCTCACATTGGAAAGGTTTCTCATCAGTATGAATTAAAAGATGATGCCTTAAATTACTCTTCTGAGTGAATTTCTTGTTACAAATCTCACACACAAAAGGTTTCTCGCTAGAATGAATTAAGAGATGTGAGCTATAATTACCTTTACGAGAGAATTTTTTGTTGCATATCTCACAGACAAAAGGTTTCTCACCAATGTGAATTAACAGATGACTTCTTAAATTACACTTTCGAGAGAAAGCTTTGTTGCATATGTCACAAGTAAACAGTTTTACACCAGCATGAATTAGAAGATGCTTCCTCAAATGACCCTTTTCTGTGAATTTCTTGTAACATACTTTGCAAACGGAAGATTTCTCACCAGTATGAATTAACACATGCCTGCTTAAACTACTATTTTGAGAGAATTGTTTTTTGCATATATCACAAACGAAAGGTTTACCACCAGCATGAATTAACAGATGACTTCTTAAAATACTCTTTCGAGAGAATTTCTTGTTACATGTCTTACAAACAAAAGGTTTCTCACCAGTATGAATTAAGAAATGACTGTTTAACTGACTCTTTTGGGTGAATTTTTTGTTGCATATCTCACACACATAACATTTTGCATCCTGTGAGCTAGAAGCTGTTATTCGAGAAATGTTTTGCTGCATATTTCAGACTTAAAGTTAGTTTCGACTGGTTTGATGTATATCCAATTTTAAAGCTTCATGCATCTACAACAAACAGAAATAACTTAATCACTTTTCATAATTCATTAAAAAATTATATGTAAAAAATATGATGAAAAATAAAAATTAAAGTATTAAACTGAATTGAAATAAAATTTTATCATACTTATTAAAATTACAATAGAAATCTAAGTATCTGTTGCTTGGAAAACTAAACGTGCATCAAATGCATTTCGTAATTACATACTTATTTAACTATACGTAAAATTATAACACGTAAACTATATACCTACATTCATAAAACAAATTTATTATAAAGGAATATTAATCATTAAAATAAAACGTTGTTACAATAAATATTATAAAAAGAAAATAAAAAAAAATTAAAGATGAAACTATATAATTTCATTGTATTAGTGGAAACAATGATACATTTACGCAGTGAGGAAAAATCATCCATTCTTTGGGCAATAGGAATGGAATGTTGAAATGTGTTTATTCGTAATTTATAAAAATGATTAATTTTTCAATCTCATATAAAAAATTATTAGGACAAGGTTTTGCATTATTCTTAAAAGCTATGAAGCATGTTAAAAGTTTAAACATTTATTAGCCTTTGAACCATGTTTAAAAGTCTATGTATTTGAAAAGAGGTAATTTAAAATGAATTTTCTCATGCAATTTCCAAATAAATCTCATTTAGTACAAGGTTCGCACACTCGTTATATTTTTTAAGGACTCTGGCACCACTATTAAGGATAAGAAAATTTATACTTAATTTTTAAAAACAAGAAATCTCAACCATCACCTTTATTCTTAAATTTTACGATATTCTTCATTAATGAAATACTTTGAAAATACAGTTAAAATTTTCTGGTAAAGTTGTGCGAACCCTGTAGAAATATTGTCTTAGTTAGGTCCATGCAAAATGAATGATGAAATATGTGAAGTGAAACATCAAACTGAATTATAAGAGTCTGGAGAGAATATAATAGTCACGGTAGAATATCAGATCAGGAGTTGGTAAATTTCCTCCGACCCTGGCAAGTTTCTGCCAAAAACGAGCGATTGTAACCAGTTAAAACCAACGTGGCAAAATAAAACTAAAGTTTATGAATGTTATTAAACAAAAGTTTTAAAATGATCATATAAATACACTGTATGGTCATTAATGATCGAATACTAGCGATTTTAGACATCTTGTAAAATATAGAAATATGTGTAAGAAATTATTTTGAAACTCCAGGTGTGTAAACAAAAGAGTACAGGCCATATAATTTCGTGAAGATTTTTTTACTGGAAACCCCATAGGAAACTGTCATTAAAATAAAAAAAGCGAAGATTTTCCGGGTAATTCCCTCAATACTAATGTAGCAAAAGCGTTCAAACTTCCAAATATGATTAAGTGGCTTGCCGTGATGAATAATGTTCATTTCGATAAGAATAGCATGTAAACTCGTCAAGAAATTAAATTTAAAAAAAATCCCGAAATTTGCCAAGATTTTCTTTATAATTTGCAGAGTTCTTAATTTAAAAAAAAGTCAAAATGTGACAAACAATATTGTACACTATATCCTTTAATCAAAATCAACAAATAATAAATTTGAATAAAAAACGAGCAGGTTTATTAGAAATTGTTTCACTGCGTATGCGTGAACGCAATAAAAAATATAATTTGCATAATGTATTAACTAAATATATAGAGCAACTTTTGTGAAAGTTTCAAAAACATAGCGTACACTGTTAAAAATTTCGTGCTACTTTGAACCAAGATTTGGTGCTCGCAGCTATTACCAGCTGCCACCATAGGATTGTTCAATCGAAGCTCCAAATCTTGGAACGAGTTTACACCATATTATTTGAAAAAATGGTACTATGGTTCAACCGAAGTTCAAAATCTTAGAACAAGATTTCACCATCTTATGGTGGCAGCTACTAAGCACCATATTTTGGTTCAAAGTAGCACAAAATTTTTAACAGTGTAAAAATTCTGAAAATTATCATCGTTAAAATAAGCTCAAAATTCATTAATCTCAAAATCTGGCAAAAAGATGGGGGGCTGTGTCCATATAGCCATTGCTTTGTGTCAATATAGCGTACACAATATTGCACATACTACTATATTTGGATAAAGCACCTCATCTTATTGCTCCCTTTTGGGAACAATGGATTTTGAGCTTATTGTATGAGTGATAATTTTCAAAATCTCCAAGCTATATATTTGGTGTTTTCACAAAATTTGTTCGATATATTTAGCTAACATATTATGCAAATTATATTTTGATTGCATTCAAGTATGCACAGTGAAACATTACTTAATAAATCTGCTTATTTTCCATACAATTTTTTTGTAAATTCTGACTACAGGTACTAAGTACAATATTACTTTACATACTTACGGAAAATAACATTTTTTTTATATTAAGAATTCTGAAAATTATAAGCAAAAACTTGACGAAGTTTCGACCGATTTTTATAAAAACATTAACTTCTCTACAAGTATAGATGCTTTCTGCATAAAAATTAACACAGTTTATAACAGTAAGCCACTTAATCATAGTCTGATGTTAGAACGATTTTGCTTTTATAGTTTTAACAGGGTTATTTAAAAGAGCTTCGTTTTTTTTTTGTTTTTTTTTTTTCAATTTCTTGATGATCCCCTGTGGGATTTCGGGAAAAAAATCTTCGCAGAAATATATGACCTGTACTATTCTATTTATACACTTTGAGTTTCAGAATATTTCTTCGTGTATTTTTCTAGATATTTCAGAGAAGGTTTAAAACCAATAGTGTCCGGTCATTAATGGCAATATTGTGTATACTTCGTTTGTAGACTGGGAGGCGGCAGCCCAGGCTAACGTCCCATCTTGTTCACGACTGAAATTCCAGTATTAGTTAAAACTCGAAATGCATTTTAAAACACAATCTGTCTTTCAAATCATATCTAGGTGGAAAACACTCAGAAACCCAATTTTAGCGTTTGACTCGTAGATTTGCTATTGTGTTTTTCTGCACGGCACCCAAAAGTATAAAAACATGGAGAATCGGCAGCAAGAAAACACAATGACAAACCTAGCCAATCAACTTATTAAATATTGGGTCTAGATGTGATTTCTACCAATATAGGACATGTCAAACCAGTAGTCTTTTAATATGCTAATTAAGCTTTAATAAATTCCATATTTCTGTCTGTCATCTCGATAAAGTGATTGTCTGTGTTCGTGCCTCCCGTCTATTATATAGTACTAATTTTCTTCAACTTGACATAAAGATATTTTCATAATGATAATCTACTGCTGCACAAGTTTAACTATTAAGATTAAAGACCGGAAGACGGCAGCACCAACTATCACTTCATCGAGTCCAGGATGTAAATGTAGGATTAATTGAATCTCGATTAACATATTACAATGCAATCGGTCTGCTAAATCTTATCTTGAAAAAGCACACAAAAACCTAATTTCAGAAGTTGACTCTTACATTTATCATTATATTTTTCTTGCTCCCAATCCTCCATGTTTTCATACTTTTAGATACAGGAAAGCACAATGGTAAACCTAGATAATAAAATCTAGATATAATTTTTCTAATCTTCTTCAACCCAGACTGTTTCTTAATTTGTTCTGAATAAAAGAAACCTTTGAAAATATTTTTTCAAGACCAATATTACTAGCGGGTAATGTGTTTAATTAGAAATATTTATTGGATATATCTTTCAATTTTGAAGTTTAAACTGGGATTTTAAAATATTCTAATAATAAATTGTACAGAAATTTTCTTTATTACATTACCCTTTGTCCTAATACAAATTTATTTGTTCTTAAATAAGCACTATAAACAACATTTTATTTATTTATTTATCCGGATTACTTCAGGAATTTAATATTACTAAAAAAGTCTCAGATTATGAAATGATTTTCTGCAAGTTATTGTCAGTTCTAGGCACTTAAAACCTTTTTGCCATTGGCAAGGCTCAAACCACTTTCGACTGGCCAAAATCCATTCCAGACCAAAACCTATCCCAAGACGGGAGGGGGGATATCACACACATAGCTTATTTTATTAAAAAACAAAATCAATAAATCCTTCAGTATCTTAGGTAAAATTTGTCAAATCAACAATGTTTCATGGTAATTATGCTTCAAACTGCAGGTAGCATAAAGATGTCACAAAACTACAGGCAGCATAAAAATGTAGAAAAATATTTTCAAATTCTATTTGAAAGAAGGGAAATAGATCTGGAATAAATAATTTATTATAGTGATTTTGAAGCATTAAAAGACAGACAGGCTGATCTTAAATATCTTTTGTTGAAATTCACCCATATTTCGAGTCGGCAACAAAATAATGACATTTTTACAGATAATTCCTTTCACAACAGTATTCTAACAGGCTACAATAGATTAAATCGGATATGATAAAAGAAAAGTGCACTAAAAACATTTAAATACAACTCATATGTACATCAGAAATAAATTTACTTTTCTACGAAATAATAAATTAAAAATCAATTTATGCAATTTCGTGTAACCATTCATAACAAATTAGCATAATACATATGTATTACCTACCTTATATATGTATTTATAAAAGTCAAATGTGCTATAATACTTACACTTAAAGAATATACATGCTCAGGGAAATGAGAATATTAAAAAAAAAATTATTTAAATTAAGCTTTATTAAAATCGAAAGGTAACTGATAAAAAAACCCATCAAAACACAAAGTTTGTTTTTAGTGTAAAAATTCTATATTTATTTTCCTATTGATTCATATCTTTTACTAATGCTCCTGATTAGCATACTGTTTTAAATTTTTAAATTTATTGCTAATTTATTTAGTGGCTAACTGTACAATCATTTTAACTTCTTCCAAAAAATTTTTTTTTTTCATTTAGTTTTTGAATATTTAATAGTGTCGACTATATATTTCTATATAGATCGAAGATAAGAGTCTACTGGAATGATGACAGTCACCAAATATTCCGAGTGGCGACAAACACTTTACATCAAAGTTCCTTCACATTCCTCTACTAGGGATTGAAATTTTACAGTAGTGAGTATTTTCTTAGAAATAACATCAAAGAAATAGTTGTAATTTTGCAAGAAGAATTAAAATTGTCTGAGCAGAGCGAAGGCTAATACACAGCACAATATTACTTCCCAGATATAAACTGCTACGATCAATATTAAAACCACTTTAAAACTTTTCGTCTAGGATATCTCAAAAAATATTTGTCAGATTTATATTTTGATTGTATCACAAGGTAAAGGATATGAGGATAATCTCTCAATTGACATATTATGAAAAATAAGTTCCAAAGCGTTTAAAAATTGTATTAAAAATTTATAGAAATTGCTAATTCTCTGCATGTCATACAAATTTTAAATGTCTAATTTTTAATGGCAGGATGTTTCTCTAGACAACCAGATTAAAAAGCATGGATCAAGTAAAACAATTAAAACAATAACATTGATGTGCAATAAAACACATTTAAATTTAATCAAACAGAAAATAATCTCATTTTTTTTATTTAAAAGAAAAAAGTCATAAAAACTTACATTTGATATTTTGCAATTATCTCTCAATCGCATTTTTTAATTTCAGAAAGCAACTTTTATATTTTGCAAGTGAAAATTATAAACAATTATATGATATTTAATTAAAATAATTTCATCCATGTCAACATTTCTTCATATTTTATTTATTTTTTCTTCTAGTATTTTAAATTAAATCAGTATTTTTTTTATAGGCCCTTAGTGAGCTAATAATAATCAGTTTGGGGAGACAAATAAACTTCCTGTACATATTTTCTGGCAACCTATTCATTATTTCACATTCCCCAGGCAATCTTTTAAAAATTTATATAATTTATTTAGTGTAAACAAGCCGCTTACCTATTTTTATATAGAAACTGAAGTAAATTGTGAATAAAAAAACAACAATAATATTATATATATATAAATAAAATGTTTATATTATTGTGCAGATGCAATATACATACCTGGTTTAATGTGATTTGGTGAAAATATCATTTTGAATAGCAGTTACATATAGAAAGATATAACAGTACATCATTTTTAATTACATTATGAAAATTAAATAAAAAGGACAAACAAAACATTTTCTGTTATTTTAAAAAAGAAGTAGCAATCAATGTACATTATAGTTTAATTAATAACTTTAGAACAAAATAATTCAAAATAACATTATATATCATTAGCATGAGAGTCAAATTAATACCATTTTAAAAATTTAGGTAGTTTAGTATGTATATGACATATGTGCCATATTTATTTATAAAAATAAGCAAAAACCACCATTAGATTTATTTTCATAACTAGTTATATCTTTTGCAACAAATCTCAGTTTTCTAAACCGAAACTACACACTCACATAAAAGAAGAAAAAACTGTCAAGCAAATTATTATTGCAAAAAATACTTTGAAATTAGTTAAAATCACCTATTTTGAAACAAAAGAATGGAAGGTTTTCATTTGAAATGAAATATTTGTAGTATGATAAGATTTTTAGGAAAATTGTTGGCAATCAATCCCTTGTGCTCAGCTGACATAAAAGTATCAATACTGTAAGCAGAACCCAGTATGCGAAAGGAAACAATTATGTAAGAACCACTTATCATTTAGTGAAAAGTCTGCATTCAGATACATTCAAGATTGGCCTCAAACAAGATAATGTCATTGTCATACATGACATTGACATTGATACCATATAGCTGTACGAGAGATATAATAGAAATTATAAAATTGATTTTGAGCAAGTAACCACACATGTAGTATTTTACACATATTTCAAGTGAAACTCGATCATCAAAGTACAAATTATTTATACAAGCAACAGTTATAAAAACAAAAGTTTAAATGCAAATGTAAATATATGCAACAATTCCCAGTCCTTCCTCCCCAAAAAAGTTGCACACATGAAATTAAATTGGCATTTAACGTCTTTTTTAAAAATATCACACTATTTGCAAATTTATGTTATGAAATATTTCTTTTAATATTTTAATTTATCTCAGTACTTTTCATGGGCAGAGTTCAAATCTAGTCAACAGTATTTTTATTTTATTTATTTATATATTTTATTTTATTTTATTTTTTTGACAAGAGCAGTACTCTTTTCCCCATCTGTAACTTAAAAACAATTCTTTGATGTCGAAATAAAATATTTTGACTTATGATATTACCTCTTCTTAATTTTTATTTACTTGAATTTAAATGAGATGAGTTAAAGTAATGTTTTTAAAATGTTTTCATGTCATGTAAATGACAAGATGCATTCTGTGAATAGACAATAATTTTAAGAGTTAATATTGAGGATTTTAGGGTTGCGGATTTGAGGGAGTCTACTGTATACAATAATTAATAAGATAACTTATGCGTGGCTATTCCAGAGATGATTCTGATTTTTTAAAAATGTACTGAAATGTTATTCCAGAGGAGAGGGGGGGGGGACAGAATCCTTTGTTCCCATGTCATCATTGGATGACATGAGATAAGCACTGATATAAGTCTAAGTATGATAAAGAAAATTCTTTGGTAAAGAAAAAAAAATAGTGCAAAGAAATTTAGATGAAAAAGGGAGAAACTAAATGACTGTTTTGACACAAACACAGTTAAAATAACCCATTACCGTAATTTCTAAAAGAAACGCCGCGGCGTTTACGTCTTTTAAACTGAAATTTCAAGCGATGCGGCGTTTACGAGCATTTTTTTTTCAAACAAGCGGGATATTTTTCTGAATTTTTCCGAAAATTAAAAAAAAAATCGAGCATAATTCCAAAATTTCGGACATAAAATGTATTGCGAATTCCGACAAATGGTTGCAAAAACAAATTAATTTCGATTTCGTAAAAATATCGCGAAAAAATGTCAATTTTCATTAAAAGACTGCAAAAAGTTACGCAAATTTTGCATTAGATTACGTATAAACGAAAATTGCATTTTCGAATGAATTTCCTGAATCCCCCCTCCCCTTCTTTCATAACTTTCAGAAAATTTGTTCTGAATCCGATTTTTTTCCCCGTTCCAAAGATTCAGTGATGAATCATGATGAAATGAGTTAATCATGAATCTTTGATGAAATGTGCTTTTTTAATTGATTTCATGCTTTTTTTTTTTTTTACAAATTTCTCCTTTTTTCTGCGTTTTTCGACAGAATTTATGTTTTTTTAAACCAATTTTTTTTCAAGTATTGCTTCAATTACCAAAATTCATGATTCATTCAAAGATTCACGATTCATTCCTGAAATTTTTGTGAAACGATCGTGGAAAAGTCCCGTGTAAGCGCCCCTCTCTAATTATCCAATGATGCGTTGCGATCCATCCAACCTTACAGTGTCAACGACACTCAGGGAAAGAAAAGACCGCTGGTCATCCTTAGTAGAGATGACGGATTTGCACCTCCATCAAAAAGAAGGAGCCGTGAACCCCCTTAAACGCATCATTGTGAACTTTCCAAATTCCAAAATTCATTTTCATTTTGTTTTATTCGGTATCCTCCCACTAATTTAGCCAATGACGTCTTCCTGCCTCGCTTTTGGCACCGGGTAATATTTACCTTCCTAACTTGTTCCTAGTTACCTTGGGGATTAAAAAATTTAAATACTTGATTAATTTGTGTGATAGATAAAGTTTTGTTATCCTTTTTTAACTTGTTTAATATTGTACATAGAAATTTATTTTATTAATTGAATTTGCTTGCATCATTATGGTTATCTGTTTGCATCATGTTTTCTATTTCTCTCATTTGCATTGTGTTACCCTTATACGTGTCACTGATTTCAATATTTCATTTGGTAAATTCACACTACTGTGATTTAAAATAATTGAAATTTGAAAATTAAAATTACTTATATTATTGTACTGGTCAGCCCTTTCCCCCTCCCTGCCCTGTCGTGTCTCTAAAACTCAACTGCTCAAAGACCATCTATCGATAGCACATCATCTGCTCTTCACCACCGCAGCTGCCTGCGAGATGAACATTAGACTCTTTTTATCATCATAATGAACTCTGCTTAGATCGTCTCTTGTTCGATGGAAGTAAACGTGAGCATCACGCCCACGTAGGTATTCCAATACCAATCGCCTTTGAGCCTTTGAGTTTATGATTTTTCGTCACGTTTGGAAGGGGGGGGGGGTTAACGGTATTTTACGGTACTGTTAGGGAAAAAAAAATCACCGTATCCGCTGCACCGCACTAAGCATATTTTTACTTTTAAACTCGTATGCGTTGTGGTGCTTATTCCCGAAAATACGGTATTTAAATAATATTATTAATTTTGTATTTATTTATTAATTTCTGATTAATAATTTCATTTTTATGATTTCTTAATATAGCTTATTAATGTGTTTCTGTTTAACATGTTAACCACGATTACCGCGGAAATTTCACCTGCGGCGTTTACGACCATTTTCTAAATTTTTTTTAGTGATTTTCCGTGATGCAGCGTTTCTTCCAGAAATTATGGTATTTGTAAAAGATATTTTCTTTTGTCACAATTGGTATAAAATTATAAAAACTCACATAAGTGACAATTTTCTAGATTTGTTCAAATGGCAGAAACATTTTTTCAACAGGGAATTTTACTTAATGAAAGCAATGAAATAAGTATGATATAGAAACAAGACACATTACAATATAATAAAAATTTTGACATATATTATATTATATATAATATATATATATTACAAAAAAAAGAAAAGAAGAAGGGTTATTAAATGACTGGTATTATATAACAAATGCTTCTTCAACTGTATAGAATATGAGATCTATATAAGATTAAATGACACTACAAAGAGAAAAAAAAGCTGTAGATAGTACATTGTTACTACCGTTTAGCTTCCTCGCTTGAGAATAGACAAGTATCTTTTTGAAAATGCAAGAAAACTAAGAAACATTTTTTTTATTTATTATTTTCTAATCAGTACAACCACCACACTTATTTGCAACAGATCATATATTATAAAGACATTGGAATTTTAGATTTCATAAATTATTTTGATATTTTATGTAATTTTTGATAAAATTTATTTATGTACATTTTATGCGATCAATTATTTAAAAAATATTTCCATTCAATAAAACATAATTAGAACCAAATTCAATCTAGCAGCAATACTACAATGTTTCATATTTAACCGCTAATAAAAATTCAAAAGAGTTTGTTGTTTTCAAATTTAAACTTAAATATTATTCGCCTAACTAATTACAAATAAATAAATAAATTTACCTGCTACAAATATGACATTTTAATAATGTTTTAAATGATTATAGGCAGAATAAAAGTTGCAACTTATGAAATTTCATGTAGTTATATTACCAAACTTCAAATTGTAGAATTTTAGTTGAAGAGAAACAAAAAGAAACTATTTTAGCATTAACATAATTCCGTAAAATGGGTGAAATCAATAAATTTATACATTTAAAACTTTTATGGTATTCTAGATAGTGCAAGATACAAGACGCCAATGCGAGAATGAATCGTGAACTTTTACATTACCATTCATTTAGAGATATTCATTCCTTGAACCTTGAATAGTGAATACTCATGATTTAAAATTAGTCCCCCCTTTTTTTTTATCCCTTGTTTAATACTGGTTATCAGACATCATTAACGGAAACAAGCTTTAGCACAGATTGTGTGTTAAATTTTCCTGAGTTATTAAAAATGAAATTGCGTAAATTTCAAACCCGAATCCATATTTAAGTGCTAAATTCGTAAATTTTTACTAAAAATTACTGTTCTTTTTCTCTAAATAAATGTTTTGTTTTATTAATTAATAGTTTTTCTATTTATTCTATGATTCATTAATCATGATGAACCTCCTCCTTTGTGATTCATTCACAGTATTGGCTCCCGTTTTTATCAGTTAAACTGCTGCAGTGGAAATATGGCTAAAACATTTTTTTTTTAAATCTCTGGTCATAATGTTAGTGACCATAAAGTCATTAAACAAGCTTTAATAATACATCGAAGCAACATTTTCCTGAGTATACAAAATCTAATTGCATCCAATTTTAAAACGGAAGGAATATTTAAGTGATTCATTTAAGAAATCATTAATAGTGAATGATTTTTTTTCATTCATGGATCATTCATTTTGGTGGCGTCTGTACTAAAATGAACAAAGTAGTCTAAATCCGATTATAACAGAGGATATATATTTTTCAAATGAATTTAATGACCCATCATCTTTACTGAAATAAATTAATGGTAAGATACGTTTCTTTTGTTATTCATCTACTAAAAATTCTTGAATCTGTAATTTGATCGTATGTAGAAAAAAAAATTATGTCCCAATTTTCGTTATTGCTATCATTTATAGTGATTTTAAATATTCCTCACACTATTAACCGAATATTTTGGCAGCCGAATAGGAATACCTTATTATTTTAGAATTTAAAAGTATTAAAAAATTAAAATTTACTTAATATTTAAAACGAATACTTTCATTTACAGAAATAAGTTGGTTTTTTTTCCCCTTAGAGTAAAATATCTTATAAGCCTAAATACCTAAAATACACTATAACTAAAATTCAGTAAAAAACTATAATTTAGAACATATTTTCTCGCAACCTATGCACTGTTTCATTTCACAAACTATTTATTTTTTTTCTTGTGTTTGTATAATTTATTTATCGTAATACCATATATTTATTTTATTATATGAAAAGAAGTAAATTGTGTATAAAAAAACAATCATAATGCATACCCATATAAGTAGATATATATGTATGTAAATTTAGAAATATTATATTTCTATAAATATACATATGTAGAATTATTTTGAGTTACTATTTTTATATGAATATATATAAACAAACATAAGCATTCATTAGGATTGTTTTTATAGCTCTTTGTATCATTTGTCTGTAAATCACATTTTATAAAGCCCAAATTGTGTAGCGTAGTGAATAGCTATAAAAAATGTGAAGGCATGTATAATAACAAAAAATACAACCTTTTTTTATTATTATTTATTAGTATATGTAATGATATGTCATAACTGCTACTTTTACTTTTACTGTAATTCTAATTGTTGTTGTTCTAAAGGTTAGTTAAAAAAAGTTTTCAAACCGTAATACATAAGGCCTGTGTGGGATATCTTTTATGAGCTTAAATTGATCTTATTAAATGTAGTTAGCATACTGTTATGCTTATTTAATTATTAATATAAAGAGCACCACACATTGTGACAAAGGCTTGTATAATGGAAAAAAAACCCACTCTTTTTTTATGTAACTCATCCCTAAAAATTTTCAATATAAATTATTGACATATAATAATTTAAGTAAAATTTTATTAGGTATATATTTTACTGTAGGTCATGAATTTTAAAATTAGCTGTAATTATTTTTAGTTATTTTATTACAACTTATAATTTTTTATAATGTATTATCCTTGGATGTTAAATTAATACTAATAATAAAGTCTTCATTCAGTAAAATATTTAACCGTACTACATTTTCCATTTATAAATGTAATTGTAATAGTTTGTGCTTTATATTTATTTTATTTACACATTTTTTTCTTAAAGTAATATGAATTTGTAATTAATACAAAATTTATATAGTACTTTTATTATTTTTATTGCTCCAAAGTAAAAAAAAAAAAAATTGTCTGGCCTTCAATTATAAAATTAATTGCAATAGTTTGCTGTGTTTACATTGTAGTTTTCATATGTTTTTAATTATGCTATAATGAGTGTTCTAAAATTTAACCAACAAATTAAAGAGGGTTGATAGAAATCACCAGGAGGATGAAAAATCTTCATCTGAGTCATCACCAGGAGAGGAATTGGGGGTGAGGTAAGGTGGTGGAGTTCCAAAATTTGTCAGTTTGGGAAATTCTAGATTTTTGAAAGACCTTTTTTCTTTAAGGAAATAAAAGTAAAAGTTTTATGATATATTTTTTTTGTTTTTGTGATTTGTATTCTAACTGTAAAGAAGTTAATTAAGCAAAATGCAGTAGACTCCCTCAAATCCACAACCCTAAAATCTGGAACTCTCTAAAATCTAACCATTATTTATGGATGTAAACAATGAAACATTCAGTTCAGACATAGGGACAAAATTTGACTTTTTCAGATTTATATCAATTCTATATATGTTTTAATTTGTAATGTTTGTTAATATTACTGAATTCATATTTTTTATAAAAGAGGAGTAAATTTATTTCTGAAAAAGTTAAAGATATTTCTGATATCACTGGTAATTACAATCTTGCAACCAAATATATTCATGTATTAATCAAGCTTTTTTGGTTGTTATGTCTGGCTAAACCTTAAATGAAAATTCCTTGTTTTATAATTTTGATGTGAATAAGTAATGTATCTGTACGAGGTAAGTTTCATTGAATAATTTAGGAAAAATAAGTTTAATTTTTAAAATGAATATTTAATCATACATTGTTGATTATTAACTTAACTACTGCTTTTAATATTTTTTATTATTTCAGTTTGTTACTCATTTTAATATTTTATTATGTTATAAGCATTCATTATAATTTCAATTAAATTTATTTCTGAAAAAGTTCAAGATATTTCTGATATCACTGGTAATTACAATCTTGCAATCAAATGTATTTATGTATTAATCAAGCTTTTTTGGTTGTTATATCTGGCTAAACCTGAAATAAAAATTCCTTGTTTTGTAATTTTGATGTGACTGGGTAATGTATCTGTATGAGGTAAGTTTCACTGAATAATTTAGGAAAAATAAGTTTAATCTTTAAAATGAATATTTAATCATACATTATTGATTACTAACTTGACCACTGCTTTTAATATTTTTATTATTTTAGTTTATTACTGATTTTAATATTTTATTATGTTATAAGCATTCATTATTATCTCAATTGTATCTTTAATTACATTTTAATTACTGTTTGAAAATGTAAACAAGGCAATGACTAGAAATTTGCTAAGCTCAAAAATCTGCACAACCTCTGGTCCAAAGATGTGTGGATATCACGGGGAAAAAAGCAGCTATTCAGTTTGTCTGAATGATAAAAATATCATACGTCCACCAGACCTTAATTTCTGTATTACTGTTCATCAATAGCTAATCCATATTGCTTATTTCCTCCCAAACTGTGTTCCTTACCAGGGTTCATAAATATCATGACATTTTCGATATACAATATTTTCAAAAGTAACAACTTACTGCTGATAGAAAACATTTCTTGGATAATACAGATTAGAAACTAAAACATGTTGCTCTTAACATGAAAAATTTTAATCAAACAACATATAAAGTCCTTTTTTTTTAACTTAAAACAATATTAAAAATAATCTAATTGAAAACAAAAACAATTTTCTTTATGCACTTGCATGAAGCTTTAAAGAAAAGTATAGGATTCAGTATTAGCTATCAAGAAATGAAAAATTTATAAAAGAAAAAAAAAATTAAAAATATTTTTGTAATTGAATTCACAAATCTTAAGTTAATGTTTGCTAACTAAAAGAAAAGTATTATTTTGTGTCAGATCTCTAAAAATGAAATAAAACGCTTTGGTGAAAATTATAATCGTGTCACAAACAAAAATCATACAAAAAATTATGAAATTTCTTCAAAATGGTAACATTTGGATTAATTCCTTTGTTTTAGGGCAGTAAAAGGTTTTATTTATTGATTATATCTTTTATAGTGCCATTTTATCATTATAACTAAAAGTAACTTTTTTAAATGAAGTTGACAGAAAGTTACGTGATGCTTTAAAAAATAGACACTTTCTTTCATGAAGATGTTACTATTCAATACTTTTTCACTTTGCCAATACTGAGTTTTGAGACACAAGGCAAAATGCTTCAGTGAGTAAAAAAAGATGTCATATTAAAAGATAACAATCAGTTTCTTTCATAAAACTGAATATTTTCATGCAAGTGCATCTACATGACAAAAATATCTGAAATTTTTACTTACTGTTACAGAGGTTACAGGTACACAAGTCAATAATTTGAATGTTTGCATTCCAAGTAGTAGCTGACAAATGCAAATTCAAATTTGAAAATATATTAATAAACAGTTGCGTACTGAAATAGCTTTTAAATGGTAAATATGATTATGAGAATAGAGCATGCAAATTTTGAGATGATGAAAAGGATGTTAGATTTAGATTTCATTGGGGAAAATTTATATGATATTGTCAAAGTAAGGAATTTTTTTACTTATTTTTCATTTCGCAATATCAAGCGTACGAGACTTAGTTGATAACTTTGTAATAAATACTGTTTTTGATTATATGTTTCTAAATTTTTTATACAAATAAAGTTTAAATTTTCACTAATTAAAAAAATTGAATTTTTGAAAATAGTATTTTGGTAACTTAACTAAAACTTTAATTCTTTTAAGACTTACATTATAAAACGTAACATGGATTTTTTTTTTATTGCAGTTAATTCTTTAGGTTTATTATAAATTAATACAATAGTTCCTTTCTAAAAAATTTTTTTCATCAAAATTTAGATAAGTTTCAAATTGTGAATATTAATAAACAATATGAAAGAAAATTAGAAAATGTATATATTTTTTAAAAAACTAAAAAACGAACTTTGATTTGATATTTTTATCAATTACTTTTACAATTTCTCTTAAAGCTATTAAATCTTCAGTAATATCATTCAATTCCATGCACATGTTTTATTTTAAGTGTAATGATGCAGCACAGTTGTGTTTCATAAATAAAAGGTAAGTAATACATGGCAACAGTGCTAAGGTGTTATTTCTTGTTACACTAAATTGAATAAAATTATTTGTAAAGTATAATTTCGTTGAAAAATGAATTTAATTTAGATGATGTTTAATAATTTAAGTAGCTTTTATTTCAAAAAATAAAAAGCTACCCATTGCATCCATAAAAAGCTACCGAAAAAAATTTGATCTATTTTCACCGATCATGACCCCAGACCATTCTCTATTTGAATAATGACTCATATTATGTTTGATATATATTGTTAACTTATATATATATATAACCATTATATATTTCATGTATATCTGATAAATATCATGTGATAATTCTCTGATAATTTATTAACCAATTTGAATAAGATAAAATGTATCCATAGTACATACCAGTGTCTCGACCAACTTCGTTGGACAGTTACATCCTCCATCTTATTCATAGTGGAAGCCATTTGAATTATTTTAACTTAAAAAGTGGTGCAAATAAATTAAACACTGAAAAATTATTTTTTACTTGAGAATTTTACCTTAATACAAAGATTTTGAAGCATATTTTGTTTTGTCTTTATCTTACAAAACGGCTGAGATATAGAAGTTTGAATTTCTAGAGTTGGTGACATTTTGAAACAATCTGATTTTTGTCATGCTGTAACTCTCGTATTTATGAATTGATTTGGATGAGATTAATTGTATGTATAGCATATTGTATAGAATGTCTCGACCGAGTCCGTTAGCCAGCTTTTTCCACCATCTTGTTTCAAAATGGCAGCCATTTGTGCCATGTATTGCCATGCAGTGCTTAAATATTATTAATATCCATTAGCTTCAAATTTTCGCTTAGCATGGCGACACTTGACGAAGTATCGCCAAATTTAGGACCAAAATAAATAACCATAAATGATGCCAACTTGGTTATAGCTTTCTAATTGTGTGCAATTTTCATTCAAATTCAGTATTGACAAATAATCGGATTCATTTCATTTTAGCTTCCTAAAATCTGACTAAAATTAATTCCAAGTAAAATTTGCAACATTTTAAAACCAAAAAATATGGAAGCTACCTCTTCTCCCAGTACTGGCTGAAAGGGCTATTTATTTTACTGTACAGTACACACATTTATTATTTATGAAAGAAATGTTAACAGTATTTCAGTAAGAAATTATATACTAATAAATTAGTGTCATTTTCTTTTGTCATATCCACTGCAATTAAATAATATAGTATTTAATTGAATAATGTGTATGAGAATAGTATTTTAAAACAATTCAGCTATGAAAATTTCAAAATTCTACTAGGTAGAGCTGGAGGTATATAAAAAAATAACATAATATATTTAAGACCAACTTGAATTGTAATACTACAGTGCCTAAAATTGCTCGGTATGTAAAGTAGTTTAAAGCATTATATACCCACTATATAGAGTCACTATTGAAATCTGTTTCTTCCACTTTTATATACAATTCTACAATTTAGATCTTAAAAAGGTATTTTTATGCTCCTCCTAAACAAGCAAAACTGCTATATCATTAATGTTAAATTTTATTCCTATGATAATTTTTATTAAATATATTGAACGTTTTCTTCATTGACTTGTTTCTGAGTAAAATATTTCTTTTTCCTTCACATCTAAAGTTCTGTATTTATTCCTGTACTATAAGATTCTCTTGTTTAAATCTGTTTAATGATAATTTTCATACATTTTATAATTCAATTTGCATAGACAGATCTATAAATGCATTCCAAAGCTGTACGTTAAAATTTAAAAAATGTGTTTTGTTTTATTTATTATCTATTATATACGGCTTTAAACATGGATAAAATACTAATAAATGGTTAAATTATTGCAATACATTGTAAATTGCCTTAATAATGCAGAGTGTTTTTCGCTATAGTCATTTATACTAGTTTAAAAAATTCATAAATTTGGTGGAATTTCCTTTAAATGTATCTAAATATTATAATTCCCCTTGTCATTAAAATAAATTCATTTGTCTTTTTTCTTAACAATGTATCATTGTTTTCATAGGCAATATCAAATTACAAAATTTTCTCCATCAGTTTGCTTTACATTTTAATTATAAATGTTTTAAAAATATTTCTATTTATAAAAGATTTATTCCTAAATATTTGATTTACTCTTTATTTATAATAATTATTTCTCATTTTTATCAATAATACTTTCTTTATGATAAATGTTTAATTTTACGGCGGCAATTATTTATTTTATTTATTCTAAAGTTGATTATAGTTTAAATATTTATGCAGTTAGAAAATTAATCTGACACAACCCTGGTCCTACGAGCATCACGTATTACAGAGTCTATTTCAGTTCAGTTTTCTACATCAATTTACCATAATTTCCGGCGTATAATCCACGGATCAAACAATAATTTTCTGACCCAGAAAATTTTCAAAAAGAAATATAACTTCATAGATCGCCGTAAATATTTGTCTTCAATCACAAAATAAAATTTCTGGGCCTAAAAAGAATTGTTTGTTCCGCGAAGTATACGCCGGAAATTACGGTAATATTTCATAATAAGTTTATTTTTTTCAATACTTATTTTTCATGAAGTTTAAAAGGTGATAAATTGGGTTGTTTTTATTTTTTGCAGAGGCAAAACGCCATGAATGTTTAACATTTCACTCAAAACTGTCTTTAATGTGCGAAATATGGAGCAAAATATTTCTCTACAAGAGATTTTAGGAAAAGTAAGTTCTGACTCACAGCAAGGAAAACTGTTTGTTTGTGAGGTATGCAGCAAAGAATTTTCGAGAAAAAATAGTTTAAGCAGACACCTTTTAATTCATACTGGCGGAAAACTTTTCTTGTGTGAGATATGCAACAAGAAATTCCCACGAAAGAGTAGTTTAAACACGCATCTGTTAATTCATACTGGCGAGAAACAATTTGTATGTGAGATATGCAAAAAGAAATTCTCTCAAAAGAGTCATTTAAGCACACATCTGTTAATTCACACTGGTGAAAAATCTTTTGTATGTGAAATATGCAACAAGAAATTCTCTCGTAAGAGTGTTTTAAGAAAACATCTTTTAATCCACACTGGTGAGAAACCTTTTGTTTGTGAGACATGCAACAAGAAATTCTCTCAGAAGTCTCAATTAAGCAGTCACCTATTAATTCATGCTGGTGAGAAACCTTTTGTATGTGAAATATGTAACACGAAATTTTCTGAAAAGCACAGTTTAAGCAAGCATCTGTTAATTCATACTGGTGAGAAACCTTTTGCGTGCGAGATATGCAACAAGAAATTTCGTCATAAAAATAGTTTAAGCACACACCTTTTAATCCATACTGGTGAGAAACCTTTTGTGTGCGAGATATGCAACAGAAAATTCTCTCATCAGAGTAGTTTAAGCACACACCTCCTAATTCATACGGGTGAGAAACCTTTTGTGTGCGAGATATGCAACAAGAAATTTCGTCATAAAAATAGTTTAAGCACACACCTTTTAATCCATACTGGTGAGAAACCTTTTGTGTGCGAGATATGCAACAGAAAATTCTCTCATCAGAGTAGTTTAAGCACACACCTCCTAATTCATACGGGTGAGAAACCTTTTGTTTGTGAGACATGCAACAAGAAATTCTCTGATAGGAGTATTTTAAGGAGGCATCTGTTAATTCATACTGGTGAGACAGCTTTTGTGTGTGAGGTATGTAAGAAAACATTCTCTCGGAATTATACGTTAAGCAGACACCTTTTAATGCATACTGCTGAGAAAAGTTTTGTGCGAAATTTGCAACAGTGATTTCTATTCAAAGAGTGTTTTAAGGAAGCATCTGTTCCTGTATTAAGAAAATTTGTGCGAAATATTAAAAAAAACCGCTAAAGAGCAATATGTTGAATGAATTATACTTTTTAATTAGATGCTCCTTCAAAGAGTGTTTTAAAGAAGCATCTGTTCATACATTGAGAAAACTTGTGCAAAATATTTACAAAAAAATTCTAAAGAGCAAACTGTTAATTTTCATTGGCATAATTTGTTATTTGTGAATAACTTATTTGTATACTTCTTTTATTTTTTAGGAAATTTGGCATAGTGCATATATTTTTAAGTCTGTAAGATTGAATATGTTAGCGATTGAGAATATTTAATTCAGAAAATTGTTAAAAGTAATTTCTCACAGTGAAGTTCTTTCTTTTTACAGCTGTTTTTCTCATAAACTTTTAACCTCTTTAGTCCTGAGACAAATATTACATGAGGATACCAAAATCAGTTTAAAATTTTTATAAAACGTCTACAAAAATGTCGATGTTTATATCGATGTCTATGTATCGATGCTTATGATAAGAACATATTTATTAAAAATCTAGAAGTATGTTGAACTATGTTGAAGCATTTAAATTAATTTAAAGTGTGTTCTTTAGTGTCGCCCTCAGGCAGTATCAGGACTAAGAAGGTTACACTGAAAATACTGTTTTTAAGAAGGTACTGCCCTGATTTCACCTTAATATTGAAATTAAGATAAAATTAAGTGTGTTTGATATACTGATTGTCATTTAAAAGCAGTCTGGTGAGATTTCAAAATTTAAAAGAAGGTTCCTAAAAAGTGTTTCAAAATTATGCTGTTCTCATCAGAAAACCCCTATATTCTGAATTCTGAATGTTTTTTCATAAAAGGATGAATGTCTTATGTAGTTTTTAAAAGTCAATAAATGTTGGTAAAAGCATTTGATTTTTTTTCAATTCAATCTTCATTTAATACTTTCTAACATACTTGAAAAATGTCAAATAGTTAACTGTCTCTCACATGACCATTATTTAATTTCCTGGAATTAATCAGATTGACATATAATTGATATATGATTGCTACCCCACATTCATTATTGAAAATGAATTTAGTAATACAGTAGACTCCCTCAAATCCGCAAACCAGAAATCTGCAACTCTCTAAAATCCGCACATGTTTTATGGATGTAAACAATGAAACTTTCAGTTCGGATATTGGGACAAAATTTGATTTTTTTAGTTTTGTATCAATTCCATATATGTTTAATTTGTAATTTTCTTAATAGTACTCTATTCATGTTATTTTCATGAAGGAAAAATAATTTTTTTGAGGAAAAATTCAAGATATTGCTGATATCACTGGTAATCACAATCTTACCAAATATATTTATGCATTAATCAAGATTTTTTGGTTATTCAGTCTGGCTAAACTTGAAAAAATCCTAGTTTTATGATTTTGATGTGGATTAGTAATGTACTTTTATGAGGCAAGTTTTGTTGAGTAATTTTGGAAAAATACATTTAATCTTTATAATGAATATTTAATCATACACTATTGATTATTAACTGGACCTTTGTTATTAATACTTTAATCATTTTAAAAATGATCTAAATTTTTATTATTTTAGTTCATTACTTATTTTAATATTTTGTAAACATTCATTATATTTCCGATTGAATTATTAATTGCATTCAAACTACTGGTTAAAAAATGTAAACAAAGCAGTGACCAGAAATCCGCAAAATTCTAAAATCCGCACAACCTCTGGTCCCAAGCTTTGCGGATTTAAGGGAGTCTACTGTATTTATAGTTCGTTCAGAGGTACTGTAAAATAAATTCCATTTTATAATGTGGTCTGTAAGGGAAATCCTTAATGGTATATTTAAAACCATTTCAACTGTTTATCAAAAGAAACAAATATAAATCTCTGATGTTCCTTAAAACTAGCGCTGCAAAGTTGGTGGAGAAAAATGATTTCTCGTGTGACACGGGGTATTTAGCTGTAAATAAACAAAATTTGAACTCTCTGACATATACAGTTTTTGTATACGAACTCTGCGACGGGCGGACAGACTCGAATAGGGTTTTGTCAGATGAACGAAACCCAAAAGTAAAATTTTGTAAAGATTTAAATTAATCTTTTTTTCTTTGACATCGAAAGATTTTTTCCGCCGTGTAAATAATTACTTATCAAAAGAAAATGATATTCGCAAAAAGGTAAGTGACTTAAAATATAATATTCAAATTTCTAATGTGATTTATTATATGTTACATTATTTTTAGAGCTAATTAACTTTTTATAAACATTTGTCTTAATGTTACTTGTGTTTTAATCAGTCTGTGGGAAAAATGGCCGACCTAGGGCTGGCTGATATACTCGTGTTGCGGTTGGTTAAAATTATGAGAGAATGTAAGAAAAAGAAGGCGAAAATTTCACTACTTCGGTATTAATTCAGTACTTAGAGCTTTGATAGAAAAAATGTTTTCCGTACTACTAATTTTTTAATTTTGCATCCCACAAACCCGAAAAATCCAAGTATCGAAATCTAAAGAAGTAAACAAAACAGAAATTTTACGTTTTCCAATCGGTGGACTTGAGAAGGGAAAATCTTTACAGTTTTTATGTTAACCCTTAAATGCTTGATTTTTCAAAAAAAAAATTAAAAATGTTTTTCGGCTTTTATTTTTTAAATCAATTACGGAAAAAATACTTTTAAAAATCACATTTTAAGTATGGTTTACGGCTAAAGAACAGTTTTTCCTAATTGGCAATACTGGTCTTTAATTGAAAACACTGTTTTTTTGTGAAACCTTATAACATTAAACACACATAATTTTTAAGAATTATGATAAGAAATAAACTTTACCTCTTCAATGTAGCTTAAAACAGGGTATTTTGCAAGCTTCCAAACAAAACAAAAAGCACATGTCCCAATATTTGAAATAAAAAATGTATTTTTATTTTTAAAAAAGGCATAAGCGTTGTCACCTGCATGTTGAAAATTTATTTAATAATATTGTCAGTATGTATTCACTGGCAACATTAGGTATTAACCGTCGGAATTATTCTAATATTATTGAAGTCGAAATTGGATATATTGCCGAACGCAATATATCCGTTAAATACGCAGCATTTAACGGTTAATTAATGTTTTCCAAAGCAGGAATAATTCGACAGAAAGGAAAACTACCCTTATAGCATGCATGGTCACAATGATGTCAATGTGAGTCACTTTGGTCACATCACATCTGTCATCAAAATGCCACCACTCAATGGTCACATTGTGACTGAGATGCGACGTTCTTAAAAAAATTTAGAAAATTACAAATATTCTTCAAAACATGTTATTTACTTTAAAAAACATGTTTCTGGCAAATTAACTATCGTCGCTTTTGTCACAGTTTCGTCACAATGTTAATGTTAAAGTAATCACAAATGACACATTTTTCACACGTTTGTCACACCGTGACTTCACAAAGTTGTCGCAATGTGACGTCACAAACGAGCTCTAAACGGCCATAACGACTTCACATTTTAGTCACCGTGACTTCACATCGACATCACGTGACGTCACATCGACAATCGATGGTCACAAAGTCACAATGTGACTTCACAACGACGTCTATGTGACGTCACCATGCGTTACGGGTAGTGGCAATCTCAAAACTTTCTTCTATATCATATATGTTAAGGCTTCTATAATAGGAGCTGACGCATCCTGTTAGAATTGGAGCCCAAATTAGTACCCAGTTGTAAAACAAGGCTAATTTTCCATCATTTAATAGCCAACCTGTACAAAAGGTGGCGAAACTAAGACAGACTAACTAGGGCGGGTTACTGATTGGCGTCTTTATCACTATTCCGGCGCCGCGCTTACAGTAAATAAATGAAGTCTGCTTTTCGGAAAATACGCAGCTGGGGAAAAAAATTATGAATGCGACAAAACAGAATGTGGAATTCTTTATTAAACTAATTGTGTATTATACATAAATATGAGAAAGCACATTACAATATTTACCTTGAATGTTCGTTAATTTTATTATTTATTTTTGAAATCTTTATTTTTTTTAAACACAACTACTACCCACCCCCATCCTTTAATGATTTTTTCTTTCTTTCTTCTACAGTGCCAAAATGATTGTTTTGCCAGAATTTAATTACATTTGCCCATTGAAAGAATTCAACTGTTTATGATTTTCCTTTTGTTAAATCTATACTATCATATTATCTTAAGCTTTTTTTATGTAAATCTATTGACTATTACTTTAATTTTTTCAACCAATTAACTTGAAATGTTTAATGGGCAAATTAATTATTTTGAAAAATAAGTAGAAGTTATTTAAATAAATAAAATGTAGTACATTTATGGGGGGAGGGGTGGCGCAGAAAATGAATTCTTTAATAATTCATAAATTTTTAAAACTTTTTATGGATTTATATTTTATTTTTATTCATTATTTATATAAATTATATGGATGTGTACATATTTTAGACATAGGTGGCACGAAGAGCTTATAAAAACGTTGTCTAACTGATCCATTGCCATCACTAGACATCTGACTTTATCTTCTTCCCCCCCCCCCTCCCGACCAAATCTGGCATGCAGTTTTTTTTAAACTGATAATTTAAATGTCTTTTTCACCTTCTAGCATTTTAAATCAACATTTTGTATTTTCAGAATAATATAAGATTGGATTTATCTTATATATTTATATTATATTATACATACACAGGATTTATTCATCCAATATTTATTTTCAAAATACTATGGAATTACATATATTTTTTATTTAATTTCAAAATATCGTACACGATTTTTTGTATATTTTCAATCAAAGCAAAGTTAAATAAATATTTTAATTGCTTTGACAATGTTGTTCCGTAGATGAACTTTTGGTATGGCAATGACTTTTTTAGACACCTCTTTTAAACCAAAGGCGAGAATGTCTGTTAAATGTTTTATTATAGTACATTTCAGTTTTCTGAAATTTATTACCGTCAACCCAAATTGAGTTAGGATGAAACACCCTGTATTTGTGACTCAATAAGTGGTTTGCGGCCCTATGTTCCTATGTGATTTTTTATGCTTGTCGTATGCTTGATCTGTCATATCATTTTGTCAACTTTTTTAAAATCACTCTGTATATTATTTAAACTTAATCTTTAAACTTAGAACAAAAAATCATGTGTATATATTTACTTAAAAGACGTATTGAAAGATAAACTGTCTAATTTATATAAGTTATTTACAGCTGCATTAAAAAGAATATTTTCTGGTTTTGGTTTGCTCTATTTAAGAGAATTCTTCACTTACGCGAAAATAATCGATCACTAATGTTAATCCCACGGATTTTTTTTTTATATATAAAGGTATCTCATTTGTATTTCTTTTTTCATTGAATAGCTTAGGTCGATCTGTATAAAAGCTGTTTTTTACATCTTCAGTTTATTTATTTATTTTTTTTTTACTTTTTTTTAATATCACTTTTGAAACCTATTTCGGAATTAAAGAGTAAGTAGTGAGATTTTTTCTATTGCACGTATTCATCGGCTACTTGCAATATAGAAAATGCATCATAACACATCATATTAAAAAATCTGTTACAACCTCACCTCAAGTTTCAAGACGAACTGTCAAAGAAATGTCGTTTTGAATTCTCGCGGGAAGTTAGCACGAAAAAGTTTTCTACGAGAAGAAGAAAAAGGTGGGGAATTGGCGGACCCAGTTGGCGGATGCCTAGTATTAGATCTTTCTTTTGAATGTGTTTCCTAGAAGAGCTGTTTGCATTGTTTCGATTAGTTACGGTTTCCAGTCTTCAAATGGCGCAACCCCGAACCCCATTTCCAGCTCCGATAGATTGATGCTGAACTGGGTACCAATAATCCGAAACAAAATGGATTTGCGTCAGCCTCTATTATAGGAGTTCTAATATATGTTAACGCTTCCTCAAAAATGCTGCCACTGGTTTGCTGATTTACATGAAAATCTAGTTAGCAACAATGCCTGACAATTTCTAACTAAATCTGTAGTTTAATGAAAATCCGTGCACTAGTTTCTGAGATGTAGCTATTATGAAAATCTTTAAAAATTCTGCACCTCCTATTAGGTGGTTACACCAAAAACTGATTATGATCTATTTTTATCAGGTTCTAACTGAATATAAATTTTGATGAAAATCCGTATACTAGTTCTGGTGATACAGCTATTGTTAAACAGTGAAAGATGCAAGATAGCAGCGCCACGTATTGGCCGATTTACACGAAAAAGTAATCATCACCAAATTATGCTAAGAACTAACTGAATCTAAAATTTTATGAAAACTGTGCATTAGTTCTTGAGGTAAAGACAATTTAGAAATTTTGAATAATCAGCATAATAGCGCCACCTGTTGAGCGAAACACGGCAAAAAGTAATCAGTTCCAGTTTATATCAAGCTCTAACTGAATCTTAAGTTTTGTGAATTCTTCAATTTGCATTAATTTTTTATGGAAAGTACCCACAAGTGTTTTGTCACATACAGACTCATAAAATGACAGACAGACATTTTTTTTAAACCACCAAATCGTGTTCAGGACTTCTAAGACGTATAAATCCATCGAAAACTGCAAGTCGAAATTTTCAAGAATCGAATGCTTTCTTCTGGTAAAGATAAAAGAAAAAAAATAAAGATGAAAATTTTACTATTTAGGATCTACTAGAAGTAGGACTTTCCTCAGAGGGATTAGTCTGAGCAATATTGCTGAGAACACAAATTTAACAATAATTTACAAAAAAAAAAAAAAAAAAAAAAAAAAAAAAAAAAAAAAAGATATTCAACCTATAACTGATCATATACTGCCACAATTTCAAATGACGAAAATTACCAAAGTGAACTATAGAATTACAAAATATTCTATATAAATTTGTATATATGGTTAAACACTATGCAAACAATTCAAAACAGCCATGCATGGATATAAAATTGGAAGTACTCAATTCATTAAAAGTAATACAGACAATAAAACACTAACATATCTGGTATCGGAATGAACTCTTTGAAATTAGATAAAGAGCATAAACAGACACTCTAAACCAATTTTAGTACCTAAAAATGGCACAAATCATGATGGGTAAATAGAAAGAGGGAACTTTTTATATGGTGTGTGGACCCTTTAAATAGTTAATACAGTATAGTTAATATATATATAACAGTATAGTATCTACATCTGATTTCTACTGATACGATGAAGGTCTCGATAAGAATTTAGAAAATTCTCTCTTCAAAAAGTTATACATAAAAACTCCGAAAACGCCGAAAAAGGCATACGATGCGTTGTTTGAGTGTGTTCCAGATATGATCAATCGGATTTAAATGAGTATTGCATGCTGACCACTACTTACGGCTGTTTTATTTTATTTTCAAACCTATTCTCAAGAAGTTGAGCAGTATTTCACTTTAGCATGCATTAAATGAAAGGAATTGGCAATGCTTATAGAATAAGGTACGACACGAGATTTTAATATCTCGTCTGCATAAGAGCTGTTAAAGTGTCATCACAAGTGATTTAGAAATCCGAGCACATTTTTTCAGCAAAACGTGCAGGCCCAAATACTCCCCAGTGAACTCGATTATGCAGTTTAACCTGAATAAGTTATTATTTTAAAGACCTTGTGATGACAAATGAGAAAATGACTCTATGAACGAAATCTCTTGATTAGAAAAAAAAATGTCCCCCCCCCCTCTCTCTTACCATTATGCTTCGGAATTCTTTTGTGGTGCCTGGTAAATGAATAATAAGTATTCATTGTACGGCATATTTTACAAAATGTATATTCTAGTGCGCTTCATAAATCCATATTAATTTCTTTATGTTTCGATGGGCGTTATAATTAAAATGCACTTGGATCTATTTCAGCCCATCAGCCGCAATGCAACGGAATACTTTTAATTGCCCTTATATTTGAACTATATATCCAATATTATACCTTCTGTTTAAAATTTTAAATTATTCAACAAAATTCGGTACCAAATATATATTTAAAATTTCAAACGATTCAGTTGGTTAGTTTTTATGCTGTTATATACGAACAGATAGCAGGATAGGCAAACTGATGGGTGGATCAGACGACTACTGTAAGTGCTACGTATTTATAAAATTACGAACGATCCTAAAAAATGGTTAAATTTTAAAGCGCATGCCGATATTGAAAACTCATTTCAGCAATTATTACAAAAACCTAGTACTGTAGCTGACTTATTTTGTTGTTCCTATAAATGGATTTAAAATGCTATGAATGTCGTAACTTGGTGATTTATATCAGTTTCAATCCATTGCAATAGCGTAATATCATTAAAATACTCTGTAAATGTTTTTCCCATAGACTATAATATTGTCGAATTTTTTTGGGTGCTCTTCTAAAGAAATTTTAACCCCACATACATCATATACAATACCAAACATGCCCAAGGGACCTTAATAAGGTTTATCAATTGCATTAAAATTATTATTTAATATTATTTAATTTAATGTTTACGGGTATTAGAGCGAGACCAGGCGGATGGATGACCAGAAGCATAGATAAATCTAATGCATAAAGACTTTTCAACTTTGTTGGAAAGTATTAAAAATGGAATCCCAAAAGAGTCACCCCAAATCACACCGATTCATTTAATGTCAAAAAATAAATTAAATAAATAAATAAAGAAGCTCGCCAAAAAAGCCGGAAAAGAATATGGAACTCTTCCGCATAATTGGCGCCAAAAAATGTTGTTTTGCATGGCTTGGTAACGCGGCTATTGTTGTTTATTTTTTTTTTAATTGTTTTTTATTTTGTTTTTTCAAGTTCTATAAATAATTTTTTCTATATTTATTAATTAATTGTGTTCTTATTTATTGTTATTTCCTGTTTATAATAATTGAAAATATATATATATGTATCTATTATTCAAAAATAATTTTCGCCAAGTTTGCCCCAAACCCGATGCGTATATGATATACCTGCTTTAATTTCATGGTACTTTTGCAATTTTACTTTTAGCTTGGCGTGTCCAGTTTCGACATCAGAAAGTGAGATTTGTAGCAAATAGCCACATAGACAAACCTGATAGACGATAATGATTATTTTTACATATAAATATGGTACGGATGCCATATACGCACTTTGTAGCGCGATATTTTCTCTCGCAATTTGGTGAAAACTTTGTTTTGGTGAAATTTTTTTAATATTGCTATAAATTTTTATGTTTATGATTTTTTGTGATATTTATATTTTTTATCCTATTTATTATTATGAATATTATTTATAACTGTTTATTTATTGCTCCCACTACTGTTTCTTTTTTTCTAAATAAATTGTTGAAACAAAATAAACGGATTACCATGTGAGACATAAGTTCGCCATTTTGTTGCAATCTTGCGGACTTTTTACATGTATGACGTCTGTGTCATTTATGTGTTTCCATAAAATTTAACCATAATAAAATGCGTGTAATCACGCAATAATCGCCGGGGAACTCAGATTGCTTATTGAGAAACAGGGATGTAGTGAAGATGTATCGGAGGTATGTGCCGTATATCTTCTGGATTTTATTAAGGAGCTTCGTAAACCCTCTGTTTCTCAAGAAAGCTTAAATATACACGCTCTAGGGTATACCGTCTGCCTTGAGCGTATACCTTCTGTTTAGAGCATATATCCTTTATTATTTTTACGACTACATCCCTTATGAGAAATAATATTAAGAAATCTATATAAAAAGAAATAACAAAATATAATCTATGATTAAAAATAATATCTAAAGCACACATGTCAAACTCGTATTTTATTTAAACACGAAATAATTGTTTCCAATTTGCACGCGTGAAATATATAAGATGCTAATGGCGATTACAAAAGACTATTAAAAGGATTATCGCAAAATCTCTAATACTGCATTACTAAGTATTATGGCTTTTTTCGTTTAAATAAATCTCTCTCTCTCTCTCCTCATCTCATCATCCATGAGATAGATGTGTAGTGTATATGGCGCGTAGCGCCATGTATACTAACATGATCTGTACTAAATAAATAAATAATAATAATAAAACAGATTACTTTTCCAATTTGTTTCTTCAGTTTAAAAACGTTTTATTGTACTTGAATAATAATTGCTTGCGCATTTTCTTTGCTCCATGTACTCGAATTCTGCAATCTAACGAAAACATCCAGCCGGTGAAAGTGACACACATCAAATATTTTTGACGTATGCAAATAAATACTACTTTTTTATCAGTTTTTTAAACATAATTTTTAAACTATTTGGAATTTATTTTTGAGAGTAGCATTCAGTAGGTTATTCTCATAAGTACATTTTGGTACAATCAGAATCAAAATTCGACATGTAATTTTTCAGATTTGCTTGAATTTTAATATTGTTACTTATTATGTGTATTGGCCTTCGCTTTGTTCAGAAACTATTTACTCCATGTACTCTCATTCGGTTGTCTACGAAAATATCCAGCCGGCGAAAAATGACGCACACCAAATTTCGTGACGTATGCAAATAAATTGTGCTTTTTTATCAGTTTTTTTTAATATAACTTTTAAATTATTTGGAACTAATTTTTCGCAGTAGGTGCATTCACCAGGTTACCTTCATAGGTACCTTCTGGTACAAACAGAATCGAAATCCGACGAGTATTTTTTGAGATTTGCTTGACGAAAGAATTTTTTTGACTTTTAATATCGTTACGTGCTATGAGTATAAGATTTCGCTTCGCGCAGACAAACTATCTAACTAGTCAGGATATATTAGAATTTTTAATTCAAAATGGTTTCCATCTACTGTGCACGCCGGCAGTATATTGGAAACCTTTAATTTGGATAGTCTGACACATTGACTTTTAATATAACTGGACTAAAAAATAGCAACTTTTCTTGAAGCCATCATCAAACTCCCCACCATCAGGTGATGGTGGGGAGAATGCGCGCCAAACCGGTTTATCCTGCCGATCCCACCAGCCACCAAGACCTTTTTCGACTGCTTTACGTTCTTTTATTATAAGAATGAAAGCAGAAAATTGCCAAGAAGGGATCATCGCCAAAAAGACACCCTTTTGGCGAGGAAAACTCTCGCTAAATCTCGGTCATTCCGGCTTCAAGTATTCCCGAAGAGAACAAAAGGATCCGTTACCTAGTCATTCCTGATCTTAGGTCTGACAGAATCCAAAAATAACAACAATAATTACTTTTATGGATTTAAAATTACATGGTTTAATTTTACTTTAAGCTGTGTAACAAACAAGGACAGATTCGGTTTGTATTTCCAACTAGAAAAAAATACGAACTATTATAATAATTCACTTTTAAATTCAGACACTTTTTCCGGGGAGGAGGACACATTATACAGCTTCGTGGGGGTGGGGGTTGCACTTTTTGGCCTTTGAAAACGTAAAATCTGTTGGAGATCTTGACAAAATCTTGTCCCTCTAAATTTGTCAAGTTGTTTGTTCGGCAGTGATAGTTCCGATCCGGTTTTCTTTTTGCATTCCTGCCGTAAAGACACTCTCTTTTTACCTGTAATTGTATGCATATTTTTATTTCCAGTTTATGTACTAAGTAAGTATATCTCTTAGATCAGGAATGACGAGATAACAGATCCCTTTGTTCTCTTCGGGGATTCTTGAAGCAAGGACCTCCGAGATTTGGCGAGATTTTCCTCACCAAAAGGGTGTCTTTTTGGCGATGATCCCTTCTTGGCAATTTTCTGCTTTCATTCTCATGTGAATAAAAGAAACCTAACACAGTCGAAAAAAGGTCTTGGTGGCTGCTGAGATCGAAGGTAAAAACCGGTTTGACGCGCATTCTCCCCACCATCACGTGATGGTGGGGAGGAAGTCCAAGCTTCAGAAAAAGTTGCTGTTTATGAGTTCAGTTATAGGAGAAGTCAATGGTATATCTCGAGTGTGAAACATCCCCATGTATATTCTGATGGACGGGTGATTGAATCGATGGGATTAATTCCTGCTCTTTGCAGCAGTTTAATAGCAGTTTTGTCATCGATATGTGTTAAATATCGAAGTCCCCACCAAATGTTGGAGTTTTCTGTATATCGCTTTATTTAAGTTTAAAATTCAAAATGAATGAATAAGGGACACGTTATTTCTAATTTAAAGTGTTTCATCAATGTGCCACATACTTGGCATCACACCAAAGAATATGAACACTACGTTTTATAACTCTGCTTTATCTCCAATCAAAATCTCAAATTTTATGGACGGGAAGTGATCCCCTTCCCTGGCCATTCCCTGAATTTAACACTGTATACCAACTAAGACGACAAGCCCAGGCTTTATTTATGTACTTTTTTTAAATTTCAGTTATGGATTTAAATTAACAAACTGATAACTAAGAAAGATTGAATAGCGAAAGAAATGTAACATTTATTTTTTATGCATAAAATTTCATGATATACAAGAACTCAAACAGTCCATATTTTTTCGACAATTTTTTAGTAATCTTTTGTTGTATCTTACTTTTTTGAATTGCAGAAACCCTGAAAAACATAAAATAAATACAACTTTAATAATTTTTTAATTACTAATGGACGCTACAAATGATATTTTAATGTATAGTAAAATTATTTACGTTTTCGTTTTTATATATTTCGTACATTTCTGCTGCAATCCATTTTTATATAACAACAAAGCTCGCTAAAAATGCGCTATAAAAAAACGAATTGCTATTTTGTTTACTCTTCTATCTGTTGAATTCCATTCACATCGATTTCTCTTTTTTAGGTGCGTTCGTAATTATATAATACGTAGCACCTATAGTGGTCGTTCAGTCCGTCCGTCTGTCTGTCCGTCTGTCTGTCCGCATATAACAACACAAAAACTACCCAACCGAATCGTTTGAAATTTAAAATACATAATTATTACTTAATTTTGTCGAGTCATTTCAAATTTTATGAAAATCGGATGCATAGATCAATTGCAGGGGCAATCAAAAGTATTTCATTACATTACGGTCAATGGAGAAAAAAGTTTCAAATGCATTTTAATCGTTTGAAATTTAAAATACGCAATTATTACATAATTCTGTCGAGTTATTTCAAATTTTTTGATAATCGTGTGCATAGATCAATTACAGGGGCAATCAAAAGTATTCAATTACATTATGGTCAATGGGGAAAAAGTTTCAAATATATTCTATACGTTTGAAATTTAAAATACATAATTATTACATAATTTTGTCGAGTTATTTCAAATTTTATGAAAATCGGATGCATAGATCAATTACAGGGACAATCAAAAGTATTCCGTTACATTACGGTCAATGGGAAAAAATGTTTCAAATGCATTTTAATCGTGTTTCACTCATGCGAACTTAATAAAATTTATATGTAACTATAAAGTACATATTATAATATACATCTTATATAATTTGTGGTGCAAAGAACATTTGTTATTGATTTACAAGGCCACACAAAAGTATTCCGTTACATAATGGTATAGGGAGAACATTGTTTGATGAGCGTTTTAATTGTAATTCACTATTTACAGTTTCATGAGATTGATATATGAAAGTAATATTTTTAAAACTTCATTATCGTACGAACGCACCTAATTTGCTACGCTTCACGTGCAATTTCCAACTTGTTTAATATTATATTGTGAAAAAAATTGTAAACATGTGTATCCTATAGGACACATATTTTTCCGTTCCCTTCATTCATCAACTGAGTAAATTTTTAACAATGTTTTATTAAGTAGTTCAGTATTACATATTTTTTTTTATTTCATATTTTTTAAATTTGTAATGCTTTCTGGGCAGATTTGAAGATAGTGAAACATTTAAGGTATAATAGTGGCGCCCTCTAGAGTTTTCATTTTTGATTATCTTTCATTTATTGCATTTGACTATAGTCTATAAATCGTTCGATTGATGAAAGTCTTCGGAATGGGGGATGTTCCGAATCTGCGTTCCAGGCTGTAAAAAGTCACGTGGTACCGGTAATTTACCCAAAGAACTTCTGATTGATAAGAAGTGAGACCGGTACTGTTTCTCCCATGACCTGTTCCATTAGTTGGTCGGTATTTACATTGCGTCTAACGGAGTTTTTCCTTCTTTACTCTTAAAGTTTTTGCCTTGATCACGTGATCATAACATAGATGGAATAGCCTCCATTGTCCAAAGTTCAGACTTTTCAGCGTCAGCATTTAAGAATGGGAAAAAAACATAATTGTTGAAATGGAAAAGAAAAATACAGATATAGAGAAAAGTAATTTTTTAAACTAAATCTTAACTCATGTCTATGTAAAGAATAAAATAAAAATTTCTGAATGATAAACCTCAGTGAATAGAACAAAGCAACGCACGTTGATTAAAATGGTCAATAATTAAGTTAAAAGTTGTTCTTTAATTATATGTTTTCTTAAATAAAAGTTTTCGTTTTACTTTTCATTTTGTTGTGATTTATTTAATGAAATGATTTTTTAATTTAAGATAAAAAGAATGTTAAGGGTACCGTTATTTTTCAGGTAAAATATCGGCATTTTTTTTTTCATAAAGAAATAAATTTAGTTAAAACGAATGAAATTTTGCCTTATTCAACCCTGTAATTCCCATGATAGAACACGTTCTAGAAATTATGCAGGTCAGAAAATTTGACTTCACGCCAGAAAAATTCAATGGCTAATTTCGTTTTTGTTTAATACGATATTTTCTATTATTAATTAAAGCAAATATTGCTGTTTTAATTTTCTGGTGGGAATTTAAATATACGAATTAAAATATCTCAAATCATTTCGGGCGGTTTGGGATATAGAGGGTTAAGAAGAACTTTTTTAGGAAAAAAAAACCTGTTTCTAAAATTCCAGGACATACACGAACCCTGGTTGTTATATTCAGTTGTTAGTATATGAATGTCATATTTTGCTATTTAACCTCTTCAGCCCTGGAGTATCCATTTGGGTACATTAAAACAAAAGCCAAAATTACACCCAAAAATTCTTAATAAATGCATAGCTTTCTGCTAGCACTATTCAGATGCATCACAGTGTCCTATATTACCAATAGATGTGGTACATATTTAAAGAAAGAGGAACCACGTGACTTTGAAAATGAATCATTTCCCAAGATGGATGACATAAACAATTTTCCAACGACTTCACGTCAAAGTTTGTGAATAATACAAATTTTTGAGTGGATTAAAAAAAATTATTGTATTTTTTATAAATTATAATGTTTCAAGAATGATTTGGAATTGTTTATAAATGATATTCATATGTGCATGGATGTGGAAAACATAGGTAAATATGTTGTACCCATTTGGGTACAATGGGTCTTTACTACACATTTCCTTCCAGCTAAAGAAACTAACTTTCTGTGTAACTATTGTGTACACTTGGTTATTAACAAGATTTTTTGGGGGAACGAATGAATTATTTTATTTAGTCTTACAAAACAATTTATAAGGACTTTTTTCCAAATAATATGAAGTAATATGCTGAATTTACTGCTAAAATACAGGGTATCCAGCAAATAACACGCTAATTTCAAATTAAATTTCTTAAAAATAAAGATCGATAGTAATATGCGGTAAACGGTTTTTTCATTAGGTAAGCTGTAAAAATCTTATACAGAAATCTCAAACAGTGAATATTTTGAAAAAAATTGCGTTCTGATTGCATAGAATGCTTTGATTTGACATTCTCCTTGTTTTAGATTGTCTGCAGAGAAATAATTTTTCAGTTTACAGTGCAATATTTTAAAGATTTTTCGAAGTAAATTTTTCGAATTTCTAAATTTCAGAAATTTAATTTAAAAAAACTATGAAATGCACTTTAAGCCGAAAAACACATTCTCTGGCCGCAATCTAAAGCAAGGAAAATGTCAAATCAAAGCATTCTTTGCAATCAGAACACAATCTTTTCAAAATATTTACCGTTCGAAACTTTTGTATAAGATTTTTACAGGTTACCTGATAAACAAACCGTTTACTGCGTGATTCTATTGATCTTTGTTTTTGAAAAATTTAATTTTGAAATCAGGGTGTTATTTGCTGGACACCCTGTTTGTTATAATTTTTAATAACATTAAAAAAATTTCTAACAGTTTGAAAAATTGTACAGTTGTACAAGCCCACATGTATTAGTCAAAAAAGTCTATAATAAATGATATTTTATAAGAAGATTATTATTAAAAGGTATGTATACTATTACAAAATATGCATAATATATGTATAGTACATATCTGTGGCTTCTGGTAATAACAAGGTAAGGCACATTTTTAATATTTTGAGTAATTAAAATTTAAAGTTTTAAAATGTCTTTTTATCATTACTTTTATAAAATAGATTAGAACTTAATAATTTTCATTACATTCAATTAGAACATAAGAACCTCTTTTTTTTGCCAAAATAGTTATGTAAAAATGGTTTTTATTAATTGGGAACGATTATTACTGTTTTTTTTTTCAATCGCCCTATGACGGGAATATTTGATTTTTCTTTTTAGTACTATGACAGAAGAAAGTACTCTTTTAAAGATCATTTTCCCAAATTATCTCAATTTTTTTTCAAAAATGTGCCTTACCTGGTTAGTACCGGAAGCCACAGTAGCAAGATATGTATTACATTTATTACAAGATATGTATAATATTTTTGCGCAATACAAAACTTTAGGTAAAAAAAAACATTTAAGTTGTTATAATTTTTCAACAATAAATAGGTCTATTTTTTGTAAAACAAAATTGGTCTTATTTATTTAAAAAATGACATTTTTACTCAATTGTGACTCGATGTACCCATATGGGGACATAAATTTTAACTATTTAAGAATTTTAAAAATAAACTAATTTTGTTTTCTCTTTTCTAAGCCTAAAAGTGCCATAATTTGCTAATAAATAAGTTTTCTATGCAGCAGATTTTTCTCGGGACTGAAGAGGGGTCCGAGTAGTGATACAGGCTCGGACTGGCCCGCCGGCCGAGAGCAAGTGCGCCCTCGTCGATTGGACACTTTGTACCGCTAAATGCCTAAGGTGCTCCAACATTTTTCACTCGTTGTAAACATGCATTCTGATCACAGATTTCTCATACAACTAGATTGCCAATTCGTAACCTTTTCTTTAACTCGGGATGTTTGGCTTCCGTTACGTGACGGAGGGCAGATTAAGCGTGCCAAACCGGTTTTTCTTCCTCCAAAATCTGTTAAGAATCTCTCTCCATATTCTCGCCATATTGCGAGAACAAAATCTGAAAGTTATCAATAAAGAAATCACCGCCAAAAAACGGCATCATTTGGCGCTGAAAGCGAAAGATGTTGGACTCAAAATCAGACGAAAAGAACAATGGAATATGGAGGCTTTTTATATCAGAAGTCTGTGAATCTGATATGCTGAGAGACTACAGCACAGACAATCACCTCATCGAGTTGTTCACATTAGAAATTCCAAAATTAGTCAAAACTCGATTCTCATAGTCGTATTAAAACGCATCGTGCCAATTCATATTTGGATGGAAAATACTTGAAAATCAAATTTTAGCAGTCGAGTCGTAGCTTTATCGTTATGTTTCCTTGCATCCAAAGGTATGAAAATATGTAGGACTGTGAGCAGGAAAACACAACTGTAAATCTACAAAGTCAACCACTAAAATCCGATTTACATGTGCTTTCTATCAAGATGTGACTTGACAGACCGATTTATTTTCTATATGCGAATCGAATTTTAATTGTTTCTGCAATTTTAGCTGAGAATTAGATGAAGTGATATTTAAAGGTAGAAAACCAACGATTATAAGTGCACAACTAATGTATGAAAAGATAGCAAACAGCTGTTTCGAATCTACTATCGAGATTGCCAGTTGTTCAGGATGCTTTCTGCTCACTGGTTGCTTTTCTTTAGGCGGGATCGTTCCCTTAGCGGGTATATAAGCCTGCGTTTCTCTGTCTGTTTGCTTAGTTTTGCTTTTTCTAGCTCGCTGAGTTTTGCACTGATGCAGAATCGGGATAGTAGATACGAAACAGCTGTTTGCTGTCTCTTCATACATTATTTGTGCACTGTTAATCGTTGGTTTTCTATCTTTAAACATTTATGCACAAATGCTTTATTTGCTATTTTAATGAGGTGATAGTGTCTGTTCTGCCGCCTCCCGGTCTATGAATAATGAACTAAATGCACGCAATATTTTTTATTCCGTTATATGCACGCAAGTTTAATAAAGATCTATTTATATGAAAGTGAAACAAAATATGATGTTTCATTAAATTCTGCGCATTAGTCTTTGAGGTAGAGCTATCGCGAAAATCATGAAAAATACAGCATAGCAGTGCCATCTGGTGTACGATTTACACGAAAACCTAATCAGCACAAATTTGTATCAAGATCTAACAGAATATGAATTTTGATGCAATTCCGTGCAATAGTTCTTAAGATATGGGCATTATAAAAGCGGTTCACACATCCATTGCTCAACAGAAAGCACGAAAATTTTTAATACATTTGCTGATTAATTTTTAAACATGAAGACACAAAATTGGTAAAGCTGACTATGGAATCGATTTGGAATCTTAAGTTGTTTTCTATTTTTCGATAAATAAATTTGGATCAAAACACAAACTACTATTTTTTGAAAGATCTTTTGCATTTAGTAAAAACTGGAAAACGTCTTTCAATCACATAGTTTTTGAATAATCGAATCTGTCAATTTCAACATTTCTGAACAAAAATGAATAAACTTGTATCATAAAGTTGCTCGTTTGGACTTGAGAACACCCAAAATCCAGAAAAATGTATAATAGCAGCGCCATCTGTGGGACGATTCACACCAAAATTTAATCAAAAATTTATGCCAAAGTCTCACTGAGTTTGAAGTTTATGAAAATCCATGCATTTGATCTTGAGACAGAATTACTGCTGAAATCGTGAAAACTACAGAATAGCAGCATTACCTTTCGTGCAGTTTACACCAAATCCTCATCAGCTCCAAATTATGTCAAGAACTAACTAAATCTTATGGTTTTGTGAAAATCTGTCTATTAGTTCATGAAATAAAGCTATTTCGGAAATCATAAAAGAAATGCAAAATAGCACCGCCACATATTCAGTGATTCACCATGAAGACTGATAAGCACCAATTCATACCAGGAACCTGATTAGACTCAAACTAACTTAAGACTTTTTTTCCATCAAAAATTTGTTTTAATCATGAAAACTATTATCCCTTTCCAGTACAGTGTGCGGTCTGTGATGCTTGATTTTAATTTCAAATTTGCAAACGGCCCAAATAATATTTTAATAAAATTTTGCCTTTGCAATAAAAGCTTAAATTAAGGAATTCATAATATCTAAAAAATTCGTTTGTGAATACCGGTGTCAGTCTATAATTTGTCCTTTTACTAACAGATTTACACCATGTCGGAAAGGGTTAATAGAGTCATATCAAATAATATATCATGAACAAATCACAATTGATAAAAACATCGATTTGTACAGCTAATTTGAATGATTAGTTTTCGAGAAAAAGAATTTTTTTTCATTCCGTAATTTAAGGGATCCTTTTTGTGTTATCAAAAGAGCAAAAAAAAATCCCTTAGAAACATAAGAAAAATATTTAGTAGGATTTTCTTTCATGCTTTATATTTCTTGTACAGTTTCACTGGTGATTAATTGCATGGTTTCAGATTTCAGTACTTTTTCTTGTAAGATCAACTTATTTTCCGAAATTTAGGGCTATCCCATTAGTCCTTTTTTTGTTTTAAAATTGTGTAAAAATTTAAGAAAAGCATATAAACTGTATCTCTTTCCTGGCAAGGAGTTAATATGGATGACAAAATCGGATGTTTCCATTTGAAAATTTAACGTACGTGTTTTATTTTATCATTTAGACATTCTCTAAAAAAATTACTAAAAAAAATTTCACATTAAATAATTTTTAAAGTCAATCGGCACCTTACGTACACTTTTTTTATACAATTATTTTCAGGAAAATTGGTTGGGGGTGATCAATGTTTTCTTGAAAGTTTCTATCTTTAAAACAAAATAAAAAAGTCCAGCAGGAGTCTTCTTCATGGTAATCTGTGTAACTTGCTGAAGCTGGTACATATTGCATAAATTTTTTTAAAAAATGTTTAGTATTGTGTAAGTCTAATCGAACTTACATGTACGGAGAATATAGCAAAGTCTATCTAGAGTTAGAGATATAATTTAAGCTTTTATTACTACTGGCTACTACACGAATGTATTAAATCTTGTCAAGTCATATACACAAAGAAGAAAAATTGACTCGAGTTCGTTAAAATTTTTACGCCCTGTAAAAATACAAAACTGAGCCATTTACACTAACCCAGTCCGACTCTAGTTAGATGTTGACATAAGTTGTTGCAAAGGTTTTTGTAGAAATCTCCCATCAAGTGGCGCTGTTATGCTGTATTTTTGCATGATTTTTGTGATAGCCATATCTCAAGAGCTAATGCACCCAATTTCATACCATTAGATTCCTCATGATGGGCATAAACTGCCATTTAATTTTGGCAGTGTGATAGCAAGTTTTGAATTAATAATATGCATTAGATAGAAGAAAGTTTTGGGATTGTCGCATTTGATTAGTTATATTTCATAGTTATGTGCCGTCATTAATTGTCTGAGCGTTGCGAAGTCTTATACTTAGAGTACGTAACGATATTAAAAGTCAAAAAAATTCGTTCGTCAAGCAAATCTCAAAAAATACTTGTCGGATTTCGATTCTGTTTGTGCCAGAAGGTACCTATGAAGGTAACCTCGTGAATGGCACCTACTTTCAAAAATTAGTTTCAAATAGTTTAAAAATTATGTTTAAAAAACTGATAAAAAAGCATAATTTATTTGCATACGTCACAGGAATTTGGTGTGCGTCACTTTTCACTGGCTGGATGTTTTCGTTAAACTCTCAAATTTAAGCACATGGAGTAAGGAAAATACGCAAACAATTTTTAAGTACAATAAAGTATGCTTAAATTTAAGAAACAAACTGGAAAATAATTTTGTTGTTGTTGTTAATTCTAAAGAAAAAAGCCTTAATTCTTAGTACTTGAGAATTAATGATATTCTTTATAATAGCACTTTATAACCGCCATTAGCATCTTTCATGTTTCGCACATGCGAATTGGAAACAATTCTGCCGTGTTTAAATAAAATACATGTTTAAATAAAATATTGGTACTACTTGATTAGCTCGTTGATCAATTTCGCCAAATTATACATATTGTCATATTTTTTATTTTAAGTAACGAAAGAAGAAATAAATTAGTGAAATGTTGATAAAAATACATATAAAAAGTGGGATACAAAATCATTTGATGATGTTTTAAACACATGTATCGTATTGAATGCGACATTCACGATCATTCATTATTGGCATTATTGGCATTGGCCGAAAAAGTATCGCCAAACAATAGTTTGGCGATACTTTTTCGGTCGACAGAATAATCAAGTAATATAAAAAATAAATAAATAAATAAAAGGAAGAAAGAGAGGAAAAAGAAACTATTGTTGAAGCGATGAATAAACAGTTATAAATAATAAACATAATAATAAATATAATAAAAAATATAAATATCACAATAAATCGTAAATTGTAAAATACTTATAGCAATATTCAAAAACAACATTTTCACGTCAATTTAGCGGAGAAAAAATCGCGCTAACGTGAGCTTATATTTTTACACATAAATATGACATCTGTGTCATATTTATGAGTAAAAATAAACATAAACGATCATCAGGTTTGAAATCTCAATTTCTGAAGGCCAAACTGGACCATGATTTATAAAAACGCCAAGATGAAGATATTGGAAAAGTATCATGAAATTAGGACAGAGATATCATATACGCATCGGGTTTGGCGCAAATTTGCCGAAAATTATTTTTAAATTAATTTCTATTATTTTAAAAAGAAAGTAACAATTAAAAAACATGATTAAATCTAGATTAAATTAATATAGAAAAAATAAATAAAAAAATTTTTAATAAAAAAACAACAGCAGTGTTACCATGCAATGTAAATAAAGATATTTTGGCGCTAATTATCTAAAAAAAGTGTACCATATTGTGTTCTAATTTTTTTTTGGCTAGCTTCTTTTTCTTTTTGGCATTAAATGAAGTGATGTGGTTGCATGGTAAACCATATTTAGGGTCCCTTAGGCATGTTTGGTATTGTAGATGAAGTATTTGGGATTAATTGTTTATCTACTGGGACAACCAAAAGAATTTCATTAAATTATGGTCTATTGGGGGAAATCCTTTGAAGGGTATTTTAATGAAATTACGCTATTGCAAATGTGTGAAACCTGCATAAATCACTGAATTTCATCACGATTACGTTTTAACAGGATATTCATAGCATTTTAAATCCAATTAGAGAGAAACACAAAAGAAATCGGTTACAATACTGTCTTTGAGCAATAATTTCTGGAAATGCGTTTTCAATTTCTGCATGTGCTTTTAAATTTAACTATTTTTTAGATGTCCTAATTAATATAAATATTTAGTTCCTATAGTCATCGTCTAATCCGTCCGCCTGTCTGTCCGCATATAACAGCACAAAAACTAGCCTACCGAATCGTTTGAAATTTTAAATATCTATTTGTTGCCGAATTTTGTTGAGTCATTGCAAATTTTAATAAAATCGGATAAATATTTCGAATATAGGGACAGTCAAAATATTCCATTACATTATGGCCGATTTGATGAAAGAGTTCCAATTATTTTTTAATGATGTTAGAAAGATAATGAACCGTAGAAACATAATGAAATTGATATCCATTTATCAAGAGCACTAGAATATATATTTTGTAGAACATGCCGCGCAAAAAATATTTTCATTTACACGTCACCACAAAAGAATTCCATTACAAATTAGTATGGGGAGGGGTTGATATTAACTTTTCAGATTTACTATTCTAGTCATTTTCTCAATTTCACTAGCAGGTCTTTTAAATAATAACTTTTTCGGGTAAAACTGCACAATCGAGTTCACATTGGCATATTTGAGCCAGCATGTTATACTGAAAAAATATGTTCAGATTTGTATATCACTTATGATGACACTTGACGGCTCAAAGCTTATGCAGACGAGGTATTCAGATCTCGTTAGTACCTTATACTATAAACATTTCCGACAATGGCACAGTCGTAAAAAAAAAAAAAAAAAAAAAAAAAAAAAAAAAAAAAAAAAAAAAAGCAGAATATACGTTTTAATCAGAGAGTATACGCTCAAGTTAAAAAATATACCCAAGAATGTATGTACTGCAGTTTTTTTGAGAAAGAGGGCGATTCTTAAAAAATCCAAAAAGTATACGGCGTATAGTTCAGTAAACTCTCTACCACATTTATGATTGCCAATTCGTTTTATTTTATGCATGCTAAAAGCAAAATACAGCTCAATTTCAGGAAAATGAGTTTGAAAAGAAAACAAAATAGCGTATGTAGTGACCAGCATGCACGACCCATTTAAACTAGATTGATCATATCTGGAACATACTCGAAAGACCACATTGTATTCCTTTGTTAGCGTTTTCGAGATTTTTATACATAATTTTTTAAAGAAAGAATATCCTAAGTTTTTATCGAAAACTTCATCGCATGCATAGAAAACAGATGTAGACATTATATCATTTTATATATTAACTATTTTGTTCTAATTATTTAAAGGCACCACAATCCATACAAAAAATTTCCTCATTCTACTCAACCATCATGATTTGCGCCCCTTTTAGGTACTGAAATTGGTGTGTATATTCTTGACGTCATTTCAAAGAGTTCAAATTGCGATACAAGATATTTTAATGCTTTATTATCTATATTACTTTTAATGTATTGCGTATTTCGAATTTTATATCCATGCATTGGTTATTTTGTATAGTTTGATTTACCATTTTCCATTTTCAACCGTGTATAGGAATTTTTATGTAATATTTAGCAATTGTACCATTCACTTTGCTATTTTTTGTCAGTTCGATTTGTGACAGTATATAATCAATTAAAGATAGCATCTTTTTTTTAACTTTTAGCATATTATTATTAAAACGCTGTTTTAAGCAATGTCGCTCAGACTAATCCCTCTGAGGGAAGTCCTAGTTAATTTTTTTAGTAGATCTATCTCTTTCAAATATTTAATGCAAAGTGTTTGATAGCATATTTTATTAACACATTCCTCTTATTTATATTTACTTTATTCGATACTTTTTGTACTCGGAACATTCCTTTGTAAATGACATATTTGACTACTCAATTAGGCTAGAATCTACACCCTAACTGCCTAACTTTGGTATCACAACCAGCGTCTATAATCAGCGGTGAATATTAAAAATATATCTGAAAGCTTTCTAGGTTAAGGTAGTTCAGTGGCAGGACGTTTGCTCAAATGGGATTCATATCTAGATCGGGCTTCATGTACAGTTATCAAGGATACTATACATCATGTCACTGTAAATGACATCATGTCACTAACAGTGAGTTACATCATGTCACAGTTATCAAGGATATTATACATCATGTCACTGTAAATGACAAAATTGACTACTCTTTTGGGCTAGAATCTGCATTCTAACTACCAACTTTGGTATCACAAACAGCATTTATAGCAATTTAGTTACAATTTACAAAGAGTATTCTAAAGAAACAAAATTCCTTGCATTAGTTCTCGAATCATGACTATAGCTTAAATCCTACAAAATGCAGTTTAGCAGCGCCACCTATTGGGCGATTATACCAAAACCTAACCAGCAACATCCTGTGCCAACATCCAACTGAATCCCAAGTTAAAGGAAAATTCGTACATTAGTTCTTTGAGATTGATATATTACGGAAATCATAAAAAATGCATGGTAGCAGCATCACTTGGTGAGCGATTTACATCAGAATAAACCAATTGCCAATTCATGTCAAGAACAAACTGAATCTTAAGTTTGATGAAAATCCGTGCATCAGTCATAAAGATAGCTCTGTCGTGGTATTCGCAAAAAAGGCAGCATAGCAGCACCATCTTTTAAGCAGTTTACACCAAAATATAGAAAACGTCAGTTCATGTCAAGGACTAACTATTGCAAAAATCATAGAAAATAAAAAAATAGTAAAAAAAAAAATAAATTTCAAATTTTCAGCTAAAATTTAAAAGTTGATGGTTTGAATCCTATACACACAATTAGCGTTATTAAACATTGTATAGCAATATTTTGCAATTAAATGGGCTTAAATCAATTATTTTTATGTGCTAAACACTCTGCAATTTCTTTATATAAATATTTTTAATCGTTCCGTAAAAATAATAAAAGTAAATTTTACTTTAATAACTTGATCGAAGATTCTTTTGTTTCCAAAGAAGAAATTCTAACTTTTTGTGAAATGCAGCATTCTAACAAAGTACGCGTTATTCCAATTTTGGAGCATTCTTGATCAGTTACAGTGATCATATTGGTGAAATTCGTGGCACACAATGAAAAATATAGTTATTTTAGGTATGTACCAGATGTGGCACACCGTTCAGGTAAGGGTTAAAGCCATTAAAGTTGATATCAAAACTCATTGTTGAAACAAGACGGAGTGACCCTGCAGTTATTTTTGGATGTGAAAACTTTTTCCCAATATCCTCGAAGTACACCAATATGATTAAGATAGCAAATAAAGCCTTTGTGCACAAATGTTTAAAGATAGAAAACCAACGAATATAAATGCACAAATAAAGTATGAGAAGGTAGCAAATAGCTATTTCGAATCTACTAACGAGATTCTTTCATCAGTGCAAAACTCAGCGAACTAAAAGTAGCAAAACTGAGCAAAGAGACAGAGAGACGCAGGCTTATATACCCGCTATGGGAACAATCCCGCCTAAAGAAAAGCAACCAATGAGAAGAAAGCAGCTAAAACCAACTGAGTCGACAAGTAGCGACATCTATCGGAGAACAAGCAAAACAAAAACTAAAAAGCGAGAGGAAAAAAAAGTATTAAATTAAAGATTTCCAAATACTTGGAAAATAAGGAGTATTAGATAAGTCATTGACTAAGGAGTGAGAATTTTTTATGATGTGGTAAGCTTCCCAAAAATCAAGATCAAGAATAGAAGGACATTTATGGATGATGGTGGCTGAAGAAAAGTTAAACTTATGTTGAGAAGACCTCAAAGCTATTGCTGTTGATCGTGGTTATTCCCCTAATATTATAGATTCTATTCATAGAAAATTGACAAAATCCACACAATCTGAAAGAAAGAACTTTAATTTGAACTCCAATGCTTTGGTTGTTTTGCCTTTTTTCCCCAAAATCAGTCAGCAAGTTGCTAAAATTTTAAAAAGGTTCGATTTCAATGTTATTTTTTCTCCTGTTAATAAAACTGTTTTTTCAAATCTTAAGCACCCCATTCATCACTTAGATAACTGGGGTATTTACCAAATTTCTTGCGAATGTGGTCTTTCTTATATTGGTCAGACTAAACGTGCTCTCAGATTTCGTTTAATGGAACATAAAAGGTATGTCAAAAATCAGGAGCTTAAACGTTCATCTATTGCTCAACATTGTTGGTCTTCTCAACATAAGTTTAACTTTTCTTCAGCCACCATCATCCATAAATGTCCTTCTATTCTTGATCTTGATTTTTGGGGAGCTTACCACATCATAAAAAATTCTCACTCCTTAGTCAATGACTTATCTAGCGCCCAATCCACAAAAAAACGGACATGAGGATGAAAATTTAAATTTCTTTAAATATGATTGAAATCTTGCATATTAACTGTTAAGGGTGTACTATTTCATATTTTATCAAAAAAGATTTACATTTTTGTCATTAACATACTTATTTTAATTAATAAAGTGACACTATGACTTTGTAAAATAGACTGCGGCAAATATCTTTACATTTCATGGTCTCGTACAGCTGAACAAACATTCTGAAAATCTCCAAACTAGGATATATATGATCTGACAGTTATTATTGAGAGTTTTTAACTGCAGAGAAGTGTTCACTAATCTTCATTACAAAAGGTAAGCATATTTAATTACTCTTAATTATTGTGTCACACCCGCAACAAAAAGTTACATTTATATCTCTACAGAAAAAAATTTTTGACTTAAAGTTATGAAACTTTATATTCAAAAATAGTTTATTAAGACACTTTGAATTACAGACACAAAAAAAATTAATTAATATTCTAATTATAATTACTGAGCGTTGCGGGCGTGACATGTCCCTGTTGCGGGTGTGACATTTAATTAAAGTCACACCCGCAACGTCTTTTAAAACTGATTACAAATGTATATTTCAACAAATTATATGTAAATTTATATAGGAATAATATGCTGGAAAACATTACTTGGCAGCTTTAACTATATCGTTTGATTTAATAGAGTGAATTCCAGTTAATAAATAAAAATTTGCATCATCTGAGCATGTGACTCTGTGTGTAGTTGATTTATTCAGTTTGGATTGATAAAATTGTTGCTTTACTGCAAGAAAATAATTTTATTACTGACATATGATTAAGAAATTAATTTAAAAGGTAAGATTTTTATAGAAATGTAAAAAAAGAAAATTAAGAAACAATATTTTAGTAATTTTCTTTAAATTTGTTAATTTTGTTTTGTTATATATATATATATATATATTTGTTATTTGATAGTATTTATCTAATATATATATATTTAGTTTTTTTAAAATAAGTAAAGTATCATTAGGGGAAGATTTTTTCTCTTTTAATTCAAATTAAATAAAAAGTAGAAGTAAGAATAATAGAAAATGTTAAAATGTTTATTAAGTTAGCATAAAATGTATATAGTCAGTTTGAAATTAACCAAAATTTAACATAATTAACCTTATGTAAGATTGGAAATTTCAAGGGATAAATATTAACAATTTGTTAAGCATATATTTTCGGACTGGAAGTGCTGTATTTATTAAGTTTACACATTAATTTCTTCTCTTTTGCAGAGAATGAAGAGTACAGAAAGATCACGATATCATAGAAAAAAGATTAAAGAAAACTCTTTTAAATATGAAGCATAGCTACAAAAGGAGAAGGAAAGAGACAAAGCAAGGAGAGAAAAGAAGAGAATATTTTAAAAAATCATGGTAAAGGATGGCAATCCTTTTACATTTCATCTCATGGTAAAGGAGTTGTCGACGGGGTTGGTGCAGTTGCCAAGAAATTGGTAACGCTAGCAACACTCTGCAACTATAAATTCAGCTTCAGATTTTGCTATGTGTATAGAAAAAGTCCTAAAAAATATAAAAGAACTCTGCTGAATGTGAAATTTCAGAAGATATTGTGAAAATGCTTCATGCATTCTGGCACCAAGCACAATCGGAGCGCAACATTCAATCGATACATCATGTTTATTTCTATTGTCGTAGGAACAATTAATGTCGCAATAACTTCAGAAAGTGATCGCAAGAGAATTTGTTTGTTATAATATTTTGTCAAAAAGTATAATATCCAACGATAAGAGTGCAGTTGGAGATTTTGTAGAAGTTGTTTTATTCTCCACATTAAAAAAAAAAAAAATAAAATAAAATAAAAATAAAAAAGAGATGATATAGAATAAGAGTATCTGAAAAAAAAATCAAGAAAATGTGTATATTTGGCTCAGGCAGTCAAATGTATCCATACTTTGACAAGGATATAATATCCAACAATGAATGTGCAGGAGATTTTGTAGAAGTTGTTTTATTCTCGACATTAAAAAAGTAAAATTTTGATGGGCAAATAAGACGAATGGTTGGTGACGATATAGAATTAGAATGTTTGAAAAAAATTTAAGAAAGTGTGTATATTTGGCCCAGTCAGTCAGATGTATCCTAGGGAAAAAAGAGCATTTTTGTAAAAAAAAGATACCACCACCAGAAATTATAAATTCAAGATTGGAAATGAAATTTGTTTGATGTTTTCTTCTGTAGATATTATAATTGTAACATTGATTAATTCTTCAATTAAAAAAATCTGCCTTGAAAATATTTGTGTATGTCATTATTTTATTGGCCGTACAAGTCACACCCGCAACAGGGCGTCACACCCGCAACGAAAATTTTGAATATTTTCTACAAAAGCAAGAATTGAGTAAGTAATTTAATTTTTTCATAGAATAATTACTTAAGTATTGCTGTTTAATATTTAAAAAAATCAATTCACTCAGTTGTCATAATTCACAGAGTTTTGCGTTTTTGCACTGAAAGGTGAAAATGCATGTCCTTTTTGTGTCACGCCCGCAACAAGTAGAAATTATTTTTTTTATAAATAAATGATACATCGAACAATTTTCAGTTTTGGATAAATGTATATGTAAGTGGTCTACATTGAAATTCATACAAATTGAAACCAATGCTCAAAAATATTTTTGCTGGTGACTAATGTAAGTTGTGTAAATGTCACACCCGCAACTTTGGATTGGGCGCTAGTACTCCTTATTTTCCAAGTATTTGGAAATCTTTAATTTAATACTTTTTTTTTCCTCTCGCTTTTTAGTTTTTATTTTGCTTGTTCTCCGATAGATGTCGCTACTTGTTCACTCAGTTGGTTTTGGCTGCTTTCTTCTCATTGGTTGCTTTTCTTTAGGCGGGATTGTTCCCATAGCGGGTATATAAGCCTGCGTCTCTCTGTCTCTTTGCTCAGTTTTGCTACTTTTAGCTCGCTGAGTTTTGCACTGATGAAGAATCTCGTTAGTAGATTCGAAATAGCTATTTGCTACCTTCTCATACTTTATTTGTGCATTTATATTCGTTGGTTTTCTATCTTTACACCAATATGATATCTGATGTATCTGGAAGATTAAAAATTGTCATTCACTCTTTTTATGATGAAACGTGACATAAAAGAATGTTTTATCCATCACGAAAACCAGAAATTAATTTTGGGAAAGAGTAAATGAAAGCGTGTAAGCTTTGTTAGACAAACCTGCTAAATCATGAATCATTATTATTTATCCGGGATTTGTAATTATCCAGTAAATGAATAAGATTATCAATTTAGATGTGAAACTTCCCATAGTTGATAAATCCTGAGGTTGTAATCTATGTGTGCCGTAAGAGGGATTTTAAATAGTATATGTCCATGTTCTTTGACATTCTTAATTAATCTTTCTTCACATAAAAAAATTTCCAAATTAGTAACATTTAGATACATTCACATTTCTTTATATCCTAGTTTTAAATGTTCAATTGTGTTCAACCGCAACGTGAGGAGTTCAGCTTTACAGTTCGTCACCTGAGAATAAGAAGGTTCTATCTGTGTTTTTGAAAAAACTGATTTATCAATATAGAAAGATTCTATTTGTATCGATGAAGGCATTTTTGCTTCAAAATGATGTTATATATAATTTACATATGATATTAAAATTATATTATGACATTATTTTTATCAAGTAATGTTTTCATAGGAGACCATACCATATTTAACACATTAAATGCCACATCAGTCACCAGTGACTGTCACTGAACTTTCCGTTTTTGACCCTATCAGTCACTGGTGTCTGACAGTGCAACATTTATATTCAATAAAATGTATAAGTATCGCTTTGAGATTTCTCTCCATATGGGTATATTTACAAATTAACTGAAAAATTTTTGCTGGCCGGAAACATATGTGTGCCATTGTATATTTAAATAACTATATACATAAACATTATATTAAAATAAGACTTAGGGAATTACATTCAGATGAAAATCCAGTTAGAAAATCAATTTAGGATAAAATATACGGATTATTAAAAAAAATTGTAATTTTAAAGCGCAACAAAGAATATAACACAGATTTTTAAAAATACATCTCTGTAATTTATTAAACCAAATTAAATTTCTAATGATTTTGTTAAATTAAATGTACAACAAAATTATATTTTTTAAGAGTAACAAATAAGATGCAAGCCGAACGTGAACACGGGACAAAGAATTTTGAGGAATGCACAGGTCGCAGCCGGACCAATAATGGTTTTTACATGGGTTGAGTTAAACGAACATGGATGAAACATTTAGCTTTTATTCTGGGTTCAGCCTCGACCTGGGGATTTTCGCCAGTGCAGAACTTTGGGAAGAATGAAGTCCAGGCCACACTGAACCTGAAAGAAAAAGAAGTCTGGTCCGATCTGAATGTGCGGGAAAATGTACTACCGGGACCCGGCCTAGGTCTAAACAAGACCGGACCCAGCCCGATCCTTGATGATTTAAGCAGCTTGTGCCTGCCCTGGGATTGAATTTCGTGCCCAAGTCATTTTCCATGAGGATCCATATCCAATAATGTCGTTTTGTAAATATTTTATTAGCAGAAGTGGGTAGGATAGAGCTGTAACTAAGGGAGTGCTAGGGACGCTCAGCCCCTCCCCCCCCCCGGAAAAGATTCCAAGGTCACTAAATGAATTGATGTTGCAAATATCCCAATCAAGTTCTGCTCAAAAATCTAGTTTAGATTTGAGGCTTTTTCACAGCTTTGCAGAAATACTAAATTGTAACTAAAATAAGTGTTTCAATATCAGCTTATCCTATTAGCACATATGAAGCTAATATGATGTTTAATATTGCACTAGTTATACACTCGAAGTTTCATCGATATATTATTTTCCTAGCATAAAATGAAGTCATTGCAAAAGTTTAATAACAAGAATAGTACCTACAGTGTGAATATGCACTTACTTATCTTTCTGCACCAGAAAGAGAGAGAAAATATGAGCCCCCTCTATTATTCACTTCTAGCTACGGCGCTGAGAGGACGGGGTCACTCGCCCCACTTAGACCTGCTGTTGATTTGAGATATTTTATATGATATAAAGAACATGTTTTGTATGTAAAAATAAATGTGACAAAGCTAAACTAATAAAGTATAATATTAAATTTTGTATTCATAAAACCTGCCAAAACTTTGTAATGAAGTTGAGTAGCAGGTGGTATCATTCGATTCATAATTAAAAAATATGTGAGAAAAATACTACCCTTCATATTCTTAAAAATTCCTCTCACCCCCTCAATGGATTAAAAATGCCCTCCATAACATTGTAAGACAATTGTATTTTTGTAAACTCATTGGATTTTCATTCCTAGTGCTAAAATGAATTTTTAATGCATTAATTGGAGATCTTGAAATGCAACAATAATATAATAAATGCAGTTATCATTCATCCTAGAGTCCACTACTAATTGCTTAGATCGCACCATGCTTGCATTTTAAGATATTTTTTCATGTTGCATTTTAATAGTAGTTACATTAAATTAAAAAGAAATAATGTTACTAAATTTGTTAAAATTTGATGCAGAGCTATATTGCAGACCAGATTATTAAAGATTAACTAACCTTTTACTTCCTCATGTCACACTTTGTGCTGAATGTTTCGCAATCATGAATATTAAATGACTTATTTTTTGTGGGTTATGAAAGAACTACTAGATAATTGAGTAAAGAAAAACAATATATATATGTATATATATATGTATCATGTCAAATAAGTAAATTAATCGAAAAATGTTTTATGTCATTAAGAAATATAGAAATATATAATTCCACAAAAATTTTACAAATTAAAAAAAAATCTCACAAATATATTGACTGTGTTTCAAAATTAAAGGAATAAATTAAAACCCTTATTTGGAAATTTTAACATCCATAATTTACCACTCAAATACATCAACCAGATGCATCTTTCTCTTTCAATAAATGGAAATATTTAAATCATCTATCGCCATAAATTAATTTTTATTGTAAATTGCCATAGAAAAAGCATTTTGGTTCAAAATATAATAATCGTTTTATATTTTCAGTTATAATGAACCAATAATTACTAAAACTATACACCTAAATCCAGGTTCCTCACCAACGTTCTCATTTAATTTCAAACCAATCAGATACTTTTTGCAGTAGTTATCGCAGAAGACACAAAGTAACTGATGGGAAATAAAAACTTTTTGTGGCTTCACAGTATGCTTTTACTGACATTTCAGAAAAAAACACTATTTTTCCTGTAAGATTATAAAGATTTTTCCCCAGTATGAATTAACACATGCTTTCTTAAATCACTATTCCAAGAGAATTTGTTGTTGCATTTCTCACAGGCAAAAGTTTTTTCACCAGAGTGAATTAACAGATGACTGCTTAAATGATTCTTTTGAGAGAAATTATTGTTACATAAAATATTTCTCACCAGTATGATTTAACCTATGCTTTCGTAAACCACTTTTACGAGAGAACTTCTTGTTGCATATTTCACAATTAAAATTTTTTTCACCAGTATGAATTAAGAGATGTCTTTTTAAATCATCCTTTCGTGAGCATTTCTTGTTACATATCTCACAAGCAAAAGGTTTTTCACCAGTGTGAATTAATAGATGCCTCCTTAAAGTAGTCTTATCAGTGAATTTCTTGTTGCATATCTCACAGGCTAGAAGTTTTCCACCAGGATGAATCAACAGATGTCTGTTTAAATTACTCTTGTGAGTGAATTTCTTGTTGCATGTCTCACAAACAAAAGGTTTCTCAGAACTATGAATTAAGAGATGTTGGCTTAAATTATTCTTATGAGAGAATTTCTTGTTGCATATCTCACAGAAAAAGGGTTTCTCACCAGTGTGAATAAACAGATGACTGGTTAAATGGCTTTTTTGAGAGAATTTCGTGTTGCACAGCTCACATATAAAAGATTTTTCATCAGAATGAATTGATATGTGTCTGCTTAAACTAACCTTATGAGAGAATTTCTTGTTGCATATCTCACAGACCAAAGATTTTTCACCAGAGTGAGTTAAGAGATGCTCGCTTAAATGGCCTTTTTGAGAAAACTTCTTTTGGCATATCTCACATATAAAAGATTTCACATTAGAATGAATTGTCATGTGTCTGCTTAAGTTACTCTTTTCAGAAAAACTTTTATTGCATATCTCACACACAAAACATTTTTCCTTCTGTGAGCAAGAAGATGTTTTTCCAAAAAAGTTTTGTAAAGAAATATCTTGCTCCATATTTAAGATTTTAAAGACAGTTTTTATTGATTTGATGTATAGTATTGTATTTGTAACTTTATAACATCTGCAAGAAAGAGAAAGACATTGATCACTTTTATGATTCATAAGAAATACTTTGTAAGCAAAAAAAATTATCATGAACAAAAATAATGTATTAATATGAATTGAAGTAAAAATTTTATCATACTATCAAAAACTGCAATAGAAGCATAAATATCTGACGCTTGGAAAACTAAAAGTGCATCAGGTGCATTTCATAAAGATATACTGATTAAACTATATGCAAAATTATAACATGTAAATTAAATACCTACCACCATAAACAAAATTATCATAAAGAAAATGTTAAACATTAAGTTGATATAATAAATATTATAAATTTAAAATAAAGCAAATTTAAGGATAAAATTCTATAATTTCATATCAGCAGTGGAAGCAATGTTATACTTAAACAGAGAGGCAAAAATCATCTATTTTTGCAGCAAGGACAATGAAATGTATGTATGTGTTCAGTTTGGAATTAATCGAAAATTGTTTTTTTTTCAATCTATTATAAAAGATTTTGTATTATTCCTTAAAGCTGTATTGTATGGTAATAATAAAATTATTTATTAGAATTTTTACCATGTTTAATACATTAAATGTCACGTCAGTCACATGTGACTGACACTAAACTTTCCCTTTTAGGCAGCGCCAGTCACTGGTGTTTGACAATACAAAATATGATATAAAACATATGTAATTATTGAAAACTAATTTAACATTTACTTAACTTTTATTTATTAGATGATTATATCATTAAATAATAGGCGGCTTAGTCGAAAAATTCAGTGTCAGTCACCGGAAAATGTTGTGGCACTGAGCATGTTAAAGGCCTATGTAGTTGATAATAGCTAAATAAATGCATTTTCTCGTGCAGTTTCAAAACACAGTTCACTTGGAAATATATTTTTAGGTCGGTCCATGCAAATTAGATGATGAAATTTGTGAAGAGAAAACATCAAACTGAGTTATAATAGAGTATATGGTGAGTATAGTAGTCATGACGAAACATAAGACGCAGAGTTGGTAAGTTTCTGCCAGGGTTGTAAAAACGAGTGGTTATAACCTGTTAAAACCAGCATGGTAGAAACAGTAACAAAAAATGACAGAAATTAGGAATCAATACAAATAAGAACTTTTATCTGCAGCGATTTATAATTCACACATGTATTTTATATACAAAACAACTAAATTAAAAATAAAGATTATGAATGATATTAAACATAGTAAAAAGTTTCAAAATGATTATAGAAATACACTTCGTTTATAGAATGGGAGGCGGTGCCTTTTACAATCACCCTCATCGAGTTCACGGCCTAAATTCTAGAATTAGCTAAAACTTGATTTGCATATTAAAACTCAATCGGTCTGTGAAATCATATCTTGATAAAATACACTCAGAAACCCAATTTTAGCACCTGATTCAGAGATTTGCCATTGTGTACTGCATGCAAAGCTTTAAAAATATGGAGGACAGACAGCAAGAAAACACAATGACAAATCTCTCAATCAACGAATTCAATATTGGGTCTGGATGTGATTTCCACCAAGATAGGACATGACAGATCAGTTGCATTTTAATACGCTTACCGAGTTTTAATAAATTCCAGATTTCCAGCCGTCGTCATCTTGATGAGGTGATTGTCTGTACTGATGCCTAACGGTCTATTACCTACTACTAATACTAATTTTCTTTTACTTGAAAAACAGAAATTTTTATAATGATAATCTGATGCTGCACAAGTTTAACTATTAACATTGTAGTTTACAACTGAATTTTTAATGTTAAAGAAATATAAACAATTCTATGATACTTTAAAAAAATCACTTTTTGAAGTATTTTTAAATAAATAAAGCAATCCAATAACTTACAGAATATTTACTATACACAAATAGAAATTGTTCATATGAAAATATATAAGTAAATAATAGAGGCACAATTAATAACAGAAAAAAAAATTTCAATGAAATATTTTGTAAAGTTGTTTTACAATATTGAAAGTACAAAATTAATACTCATATTTATACTATTATTACTTTTTTCACAGAGCAAATAGAACCGAGACTTTTACTTAACATGTTTTGAATAAAAGAAATATTTCAAAGTATTCTTCCAAGACCAGCATTACTTATTGACAATGTGTTTAATTTAAAATAAGTATTGGATATATTTTTATTTTGAATTTTAAACTGAGATTTTAAAATATTCTAATAATTGTTTAGATATAAAATTACACAACAATGTTATAACAGAAATTTTATTTATTGCATTTTCTTAATACAAATTTATTTATTTTTAAAAAAGCACGATGCATATAATATTTTATTTTGTTTATTTCTCTTAAATAAAATGTACTTCTAGGAATTTAATATTCCTAGAAAAGTCTCAGATTATGTTCTGAAATGTTTTTTTGCAACTTGTTGTCAGTTTTTTCCACTTAAAACCGATTATAACCACTTACTGCCAATGGCAAAGCAGAAACCCCTTTCTGCAGGTCAAAACCCACCCCTGACAAGATGGGAGAAAATATCACGTTTTATTCAAAAACAAATCAACCAATAAACCTTTCAATACATTAGGTAAGAATTATCAAAACAGTAAGGTTTCAAATAAGCATGTTGCACTCATATTGCGTCATTTACAAGCAGAATAAAAATGCCTGTTAAAGAGCAAGATTTTAAGATTCAATCAGAATGCAGAGAAAGTGATTAGAGTAGACTGACTCAAATCCGCAACCCTAAAATCCAAAATTCTTAAAAATCCGCACATAATTTAGAGATCTAACCAATGAAATATTCAATTTTGATGCATGGGCAAAGTTTGACCTTTCTTTTTATAGCAATTCCATGTATATTTTAATTTGTAATTTTCATTAATATTATTGAATTCATGCATTTTCATGAAGGAAGACTAAATTAAAGAAAATGCTGATATCATTGGTAATCGATCCTTTTACTAAATATATTTATGTATTAATTAAACATTTTTGATTACTAAATCTGGCTAAACTTGAAATAAAACTTCCTTATTTTATGATTTTGATGTGAATTAGTAATGTATCTTTATAAAGCAAATCCCATAAGAAAAGTGCATCTTATTTTTATAATAAATATTTAATCATACATTTTTGATTATTAACTTGACCTTTGCTTTAAACATTTTAATCATTTTAAAAATTATCTATTTTTTTATTATTTTAGTTTAATACTTATTTTAATGTTTTATTATATTGTAAGCCTTCATAATAGTTTCAATTTTTTGTTAATTACATTCAAACTACTGTTTGAAGAAATGTAAACAAAGCAATGACCAGAAATCTGCAAATTTCTAAAATTCGCAAAATCTCTGGTCCCAAGCAGTGCAGATTTGAGGGAGTATACTGTAATCAATTTATTAAAATGATTTTAAGGCATTATAAGAGAGACAGGCCAGTCTCAAATACCTTACATTAAAATTCCCTCATATTTCGAAGCTAGCGTCAAATTAATGATATTTTCACAGATAATTCCTTTTACCTTACCTTCACTATTCTCATTAGGCTACAATTAATTAAAGCAGATATGAAAAAGAAAAGTCAACTATTAACATTTTAATAGGAATCATATAAACATCTCAATAAATTGAATTTTCTACAAAATAATAAATATGTTTAATCAATTTCGTGTAATCATTCGTAACTAAATAGCATAGTGCATATGTATTACTTATTTCAGATAGTTATAAAAGACAAATGTGCAATATTACTACACTTAAAGAATACACATGATCATGAAATTGAATGATGAGTCCCCATTGCAGGAGATTAATGAAGTTCAATTATTTTATTTAAGTTTTGCTAAAATCAAAAAGGTAATTCACAAAAAACATCAAATGCAAAGTTTGTTTTTAGTTCAAAAATTCTAAATTTATTTTCTCATTGCCTTCATTTTGTTTATTAATATATACTCTTTATTAGCATATTGCTTTATATTTTCAATTTTATTCTTAATTTTTTCAGCAGCTAACTATATAATTCTTTTAATTTCTTACAAGAAACCTTTCCTTACTGTATATTTTTAGATTATCATCAAATTTTGAATATATACTTTTAAAATTAAGAATGATTTCATTGAAAATTTACATACTGTTCATTCATCTCCCACAGATGACTTTAATTTTGACCCATTTGAGTCATCTTTTTTTCAGATAGAGGATTCGTTCTAAATGAGTGATTCCATGGCTATTTTCACAAAACTATATTTATAGTGTAACATTTGCCAATTTTTCCAAATTGCGACAAACACTTTACACCTAAGTCCCTTCATATTCCTCTGCTAGTGATTAAAATTTCCCAGTGATGAGTATTTACTTAGAAATAACAACACTCTCAAGAATGGGGATAAATTTCTAAGAAGAATTGTAATAAATTTTACATTCACGATGTAACTAGAATCATGAGTCATGAAGTCTTCCTCTATCTAGGAGGTTGATTATTTTCATACAAAAACTAGAATATTTTTATAGATTATTCTATAGAACATATATGAATATTTTTATAGATTATTCTATAAAACATATATGAATATTTTTATAGGCTATTCTATTGAACATATATGAATATTTTTATAGATTATTCAGTACTACTAGATTATCCCATCAACCAAAAAAATTATCGTCAAACTATAAGATTAAATGCCAATAATGGATGATCGTGAATGTCACATTCAATGACAGTAAATACGATTCACATGTTTAAAATGTCATTATGTGATTTTTATTTCAACTTTTTATTAATATTCTACTAAATATTTGTGTTTTCATTATTTGAAATAAAAATTATATCAATATGTACAATTTGACTATTAGTTTGGCAATTTGTATAATTTGGCGAAATTGGTCAATGAGATAACAGAGTAGTACCGATTATTCTATTAAACATATATGAATATTTTTATAGATTATTTTATTGAACATCTAAAATTATTTCTACAGCTTTTGGTTAAACCAGCTTACATAAAATGGGATATGATTTTATAGGATTCCACAAGAAATTTCTTGCAAAGGTCAGGTCACAAGTAAAAATCTTAACAAACACATTATAAAAAGCATTAATCTTTTAACAACTTTCCAGTGCTGATTAAAAGTGTTCATGAATTCAGTCTGTCTATGTGTTTGCTGCCTGTCCATGCTCATACATGGCTATTTCTGTTTTTATTTTATTATTATTTTTTTTTTAATCAAAAAACTATAATTTGAATCTAAAATTCTATAAAAGAATGAAATTAAGTGTACATTAAATTACTATACTATGTTTAATGCAAGACACATTTTATTAAAGAAACTTTCTGTTTGCAAATACAGTGTGTCCCATGGAAATAAAGCCAACATGATTTTGTGGCGTATTCAGAGACAAAACAAAACCACGAGAATGAAACAAATATATTAAGAAAGACTGTATAGAAATGCATATTTACTAGGAATAATTCATTTCCTGCCCCACATGATCAGGAAAAAATGTATAAAAAAAGAGGGTGTCTTGCCAAAATAAAGCCACAATTGTTAAAAGCAATTATATCCACCATGCTTGAATATGACTGAATGTATTAACAGATTTTACAATATCTTGTGATATAATTACTATGTGGATAAAAATGAGGTGTCCAGATACAATTAAACAAGCTTTTATTTATATATTTAAAAAAAAGAAAAATTAACATTTTGGCAAATTTTGAGATAAACTGCTCTTAATGTATTGATGTTGCAGATATAATTGGCAATTCAAGCGCTGGAATATGCCGTCAGGAGGACAAAAGGTGTAACTCCTCCTTTCAGGATAGTGCCCTGTAAACACATTGCATTACTTGTACTCATTACTGTTCTCTAGAAGTGAATAGTAGAAGGGACTCAAAATATTAAGAGGGAGGGGCTCATATTTTCTCTCTCTCCCTCTTTGTGACAGAGAAAGAAAATTGTTGCATATTCACACTGTAGTTACTATTTTTCTCATTAAACTGTTGCAATAACTTCATTTTATGATAAGAAAAGAATAGGATAATGAAAAATTCGAGAGTATAACTAGTACAATATTAAACATGTTAGCTTCATATGTGCAAATAGGATGAGCAAGTGTTGAAACAGTTATTTTAATTAAAATTTAGTATTTTTACAAAACTGTAAAAGCTCCTCAAATCTAAACTAGATGTTTGAGCAGAATTTCATTTGGATTTTCAGTGCATAAATACATTTAGTGACCTTGGAATCTTTTCCAAATCAGCTCAAAATGTTTCAGGAGGGGGGGATGACCCCCCAAAGCACCCCCTTAGCTATGGCCCAGCGTGTACTTTAAATATGTTCAGAGTGATTATATTTTAGCACAATTTCAGATTTCCTGTGAGATTTATTGTGTTCATTTTTACATGACAAAGCAAAAATTATCTGAACTTGAATATTTAAATCTTTGAAATGCATTTTCAATAAAGAAACATTTCAAAAGAACTTTAACATTAGTTAAAGAAAAATTAAAGGGACAATTTCAACATACCGAAGGCTGCGAGCAGTGCCTCTATAGGCCATTTTAATTCCAATAATGTGCGTCTAGAAGCAGTATAAAAATGCTTTTTTAATACAGTAGACTCTATCAAATCTGCAATGCTTTGGACCAGAGGTTGTGCATATTTTAGAATTTTGCAGATTTTTTGTCATTGCTTTGTTTAGATTTTTAAACAATAATTTGAATACAATTAATACTGCAAATGAAAATATAATAAAAGCTATCAATAAAGTAAAGTATTAAAAACAATTAAGTAAAGTAATAAATTAAAATAATAAAAATTAAGATAATTTTTTAAATATTAAAAGCAAAGGTCAATAAATAACCATTATGCATAGTTACATATTCATTATAAAGAATATATACATTTCCCCTAAATTATGCAGAGAAACTTGTCTCATAAAAGTACATTACTAATTTACATCAAAATCATAATATAAGGAAGATTTATTTCAGGTTTAGCCGAAATTGATATCCAAAAAAAAACTTTATTAATGCATATCATTAATAATTATTATTTGCAATATATACTAGATATATTGCATATACTATATTTACTAAAGATATTGTGATTACCAGTGGCATCAGCAATATCTTGGATTTCTTCAGAAAAATTTATTTTTAATTTATGAAAAAGAATGAATTTAGTAATATTACTGAAAATTACATATTTAAATATAGATGGAATTGATAAAAAAAATAAAAAAAAGCAAAATTTTGTCCCAACATATGAACTGAAAGTTTCATTGTTTACATCTGTAAATTATGTGCAAATTTTAGGATTGCAGATTTGAAGGAGTCTTCTCTATCAATACTGTAGAATTTAATATGAAAGTTTAGAAAATCATTTGGAGCAATAAATTTATTATAGTCACTTACAAACATTACAAAAAACTGATACATCTCAAATATTCTATGTTAAAATTCCCTTACATTTCTAGGTCAGCATTAAAATAATGACATTTTCAATGACAGTTTCTTTCACAAAACTACCCTAATACATAGTTCTTATTTAAATAAAGTGGATATGTAAAAGAAAATCACAATATAAAATGTTAAATATCATATAAAACCCCTAAATAAACTCTACAAATTAATACAGTAGACTCCCTCAAATCTAAAACTTTTTAAAATTTACATATAACTTATGATGTAAACAATGAAACATTCAGTTCAATATAGGGTCAAAATTTGACTTTTTAGTTTTATATCAATCCCATCTATATTTTTAATTGTAATTATTTTTAATATTATTTAATTTAGGTTTTATCATGAAGTAAGAATAAATTTATTTCAGAAAAAAATTAAGATATTGCTGATATCACTATTAATCACAATCTTCTTACCTAACATGTTTATTTATTTAAAAAGCTTTTTCAGTTATTAAGACTGACTAAACCTTAAAAAAATCTTTTTTTTATTTTACTACTTTGATGTGAATGAGCAATGTATCTTTATAAAGCATGTTTCATTGAATAATTTATGAAAAATGTATCCGACCTTTATGATAAATATTTAATCATACATTATTGATTATTAAATTGACCTTTGCTTCTAATATTTAATCATTTAAAAAATAATCTATTTTTTTATCATTTTAGTTTGTTACTTATTTGAATATTTCATTATATTGTAAATTTAATTTAATTATAGTTTTGATTGTATTATTAATTACATTTTAATTACTCTTTAAAAGAATGTAAACAAAGCAATGACCAGAAATCTGCATAATTCTAAAATCTGCACAATTTCTGGTCCCAAGCATTGCAGATTTGAGGGAGTCTACTGCAGGCACGTAGCCAGGGAGGGGGCTAAGGGGGCTGAAGCCCCTCCCGAAAGTTTAAAAAAGTAAGTTAGATCTAATGATTCTAAAAATGCCAAAGTTCCCTTATTTTTTTTCTTCCATTACATTATAACTGCATATATTTTTAGTTCTAAACATATTAATTTATTCGGATAAAATTATAGCAATTCCTCCTTATACCTCTCATTCGGACATGTTGTTCTTTACTCGTACCCGCCACTAAAACCATCAATTCTTCTTAAAAAGGAATTTCTACTTTATGCTCAGTAAAGTTCGATAAGTGTTATATATATCATTAATTTGACTTAGAAAAAATAAATTTAATGCATGTACGGTGTATAATTTAACTTTAGAAGTCAAATTTAAACTATTCATTTTCGTGTTATGAACTTTCTTGATTTCCTATATACTCATTATATCATGACATAGTAAATACTTAGAGTGGTCAATGTTAAAATGTTTTTGTAAAAAAAAAAAAAGCCAAGAACAGTAATAGACCCTTGTACTGTAAAATTATGTGAAAAATAATGATTTTTAAAAACATTTAATTATAAAAGGCTAAATACTAATAGTAGGCTATATCGAAAATAAATGATGTGAAGAAAGACAATAGGATATAAAAAAAACCTTCAATGACGCCATAACCGCTGGCCTTTCTCGGCTCTTCACTGAAGAAACTTGTGTTAAATTGTTTGCTTATGAATCTTTAATAGAAAGAGAATGTACACAGAGTATATTCTGTTTGTGTGGGAAAATTGTCTTTGTCTTTTGTAGGTTATCAACTGCTGGGATGGATACTCCTGAGTAGAGATATTCTGCAGGTTTGTCACAGCGCCTAATAATGAGTCTTCTAAGAGGCAACTTCTAGATTTCTAGCAATCTTCTTTTGTCCAGAGCAAGAATAGCTAATCATAATACTGGCCCTCTAGTGTTAAAGAACAGATAAAAAATGATTCTAGGCTAAGAATTCTTCTAAGTTTTGTGGAAAAACCTGCAGATGAGGAATTAAAACGTTATAAACGTCCATAGAAATACCATTTCTGACTTCAGCCTAGACATTCAAAATGAAATCAGTTAAATATGCTTGGACATACTTACTGAAGAACTGATTATCAAAATAACGCGATTTGTTTTAGATTGAATACTGATGAATCTATGAGCATTTCAATCACAGAATAGCTTGATCTTTAAATTAAATATGTGGACTAGTATTTATAAAATGAACAAATCCCAATGATTCGGAAATTACTTTCGGTTCATTCAAGTAAATGATTTTCCCACCGAAAATATAACAGAAAATAGCCACGTTGTAATGAACTACGTAATGATATGGCTAATTGCGTTAAACAGGCATGACCAATATGATTTGAAATGTTAGTGAGATCCAATCTAGAATTCAGCAGAAGTGTCCCAAAATCAGATACCCCCAATTTACAAGCTACTGTTTAAACTATACATTGTTCAAAAATACACGCTGATTCCTGCCATCCAAATCTCTCTAGGAATAATTTTTTTAGACATCACTCTATGGTAAATTTGGTCCTTATACAAACAGTTTCATTATATGCTCCAGAAAACAAAAGAAAATGACTTATCCGCCTTTGAAACACAATATTTATAGAAAGTCATAAAAATATGGTATCTTTTTGCTTGAATAGATTTGCATTAGCTTAGAAAATATTTTAGAATTAAATATTTCTACAACAGAATGTAAAAAAAAAACCAGACTATTTTACGTAGCACGCATTTCACTGATAATCGGGACGTCAGTACAATTCACTGTTTTTTAACGGAAAATTTCCCATAAAATCGAGAAAAAAATCCGTTTTTCCTGGAATTTACACATTTTTTCTGTTAAAAAAGGGTACATTGTACTGGCGTCCCAATTACCAATACAATCTCCAAAAAATAGACCTTTTTTTTTACAGTGCAGCTATAAACCTTTCTTAGCAGTCATGGAATGGAAAAGAATGTTTTTGGTTTGTGACAAGTTTTAAAGTTTACAGTCATTGTCAGCTCATCTTTATGAGAAAAATCTCGTGTTACAATTTCGATCTAACTCGCGATAAAGATGTCTTAATTATTTTACAAAACATAGAGAAAATGACATGCGATGGAAAATTTTTGAGAGACATTTAATTCTGCATCAAAACTTAGAAAAAGTCTTTCAAATTGAAATAAATATCCCAAGATCAGTATTTACAGAGACTACAAAACAAAACTCCTAATTACATCCACTCAAGAGTATTATAAGGCGAAAGTTTGCATTTCCTGTGTAGAAAGTCTTTTTCAAAATCTGAATGACAGATTCATTTCAATTGATGACATTCTACCCGTTTTACAAATACTTTTTTTTAGGATGTGTTTTTATGGAATGAGTAAAAATACTAGAGAATCTCTCTCAATGTTTCGAGCATAAGGTATTAATATCATAAGTGAAATTTGAATATGAAGTCTGGTGCCAGAGAATTCGTAATGTTGATAGAAATACAGATGTCTTAAAAGTTTTAGAATACTACAAAGCAATGCATTACAATACAATGAACAGTTGCTGACAGTCTTGACTGCCATTCCGGATAAAATAACTAGGGCTGAAATGTCTTTTTGAACAATAAGAAATTTAAATTTTTGCCTCGAAGCACTATGGCTGCTGAGAGCCTATTGTTCATGTTGCTAATGATGGCCAGTTATCTACATGAAGAATATAGGCTCCGAAGATATGTGGGGTGCCCTCCATGGGACTCGTTGAAAGAGAACCTAGCTAGTAATTACGCAATGACATTCCAGGTTCAAAGAAAATTATGAAAAACTCCAAACAATTAGGCTGACCGGTGAGATTGAATTCGAACCCAACAACTACTAACTACTAATGATAAACTGAGCAGCCTTACAATGATATATATTCTTTGGAACATTACAGTAGATACTGGTAAAGTATTCAACCTCGTGGCAGCGAAGAAGTGACGAAGATTGCTTCTCTAGTACTCGCAAATCAATTGTACCAACAAAACTGTATTTATAGGTTTTGTAATGAAAGAACATGAAATATAAATATACTTTTTATGATTACCTATAATTAGTCGCGATTACTTTTTTTGGACAAACAAATATGTTAAAACAACTTTATCTACAAGATTAATCATTTTAAAACCCGGCACCCGCAGTGCAAGACTTATGTACACTAATATTTATCCTATATTTTAAATCAGTTAAAATTACTTGCTTGCATTTTTTAATTTTGCATAACCATACACAAGGTTCATTGCATAAATTGTCAGTGTGTGCTTTTTTAATTTCTTTGCAGATTTTCTTCCTAAAAACACATTCGGCTTTCGAACAGGTATTAGAGCTCTTACAAACCAAAAATTCTAATAGAAATCATAAAAATAACAATTTTTGGAATGTGTAACAAATATATTTTGCAGGATTATATCGTAGATTAAGCCTTTTTATTTTTTATCTATGCTTTAAATTATTCCCTTTACTAGTGTCAAATAAAAAAAAAAATTCCAAGATTGAGCCCCTCCTGAAAGGAAATCCTGGCTACGGGCTTGGTCTACTGTATAAATAAATGTAATAAACTAAATATGCCATTAAAAAAAATGCAGTAAGCAATAACATTTTATATAGTGTAGCCTCCTTGCATGAGAATAGACAGGTACCATTTTTCTAAACGCAGGAAAACTATAAAATATTTGTTTTCTAAATCAGTGCATATATAGCATTTATTGGCAATGGATCTAATATGATGAAGATAGTAGAATATTGGATTCTTGGTTTCGTAAATTGTTTTGTTATTTTATGTAATTTTTGATAAAATTTATATAAGAACTTCATTAAGTCATAAATTACCTAAAAAGTATTTACTTTCAATAGAACAGAATACAACCAAATTCAGTCTACGAGCAACACAATGTTTTAAATTTAACCGTGAATAAAAATTCAAACGAGTTTGCTGTCTCAAAATTTAAACACGAATATTATTCGCTTAACTAATTACAAATAAATAAATAAAAGTATCTGCTGTAAATAAAACATTTTAATAATGCTTTAAATAACATGGTCAAAATAAAAGTTGGGACACATAAAATTTCATGTCATATTATCAAACTGCAAATTGCAGAATTTTAAATGAAAATTAACAAAAGGAAACTATCTTAACAATAACACTTTTTATTAAAGAGGGTGATATCAGTAAATCCATATTTAAAAAATTACGTGATATTACAGACAGGACAAGACACAAGACACCAATGCAAGAATAAATCATGACTTTATACATTACGATTCATTTGAAATGATTCATTCATTGAATTGCTGCGATTAATTAAATTGATGTAATATCTATAATATTCGTATCCCCCCTTTTTTAATCTCTTGTTTAATACTGGTTATCAGACAACCATTAACAGAGAAAAGCTTTACTACAGAATCTATTTTAAATTTTCCTGAGTTATTATGCTTTTTGCTCTTTTTTCAATAAAGAAATGCTTTGTTCAATTAATTAAATTTTTTCTGATTAAGTCCCTGGTTCTAAAAATGATTACTAGACAGCCATTAAAAAAGCTTTAGCAAGAAATCTAAGCAAAATTTTCATGAATTTCTAAAATCTAATTTATCCAATTTTTAAACGGAAGACTTATTTAAGTGATTTTTTACTGAATCATTTTAATGAATGAATTGTTCAATGATGAATCATTCTTTCTGTTGGCGTCTGTACTAAAATTGACAAAATGGCGAAATTCAGATTGTAGCAGTAAATATCCTTTTAAAAAATCAGTATAATGATCCTCCTTCTTTACTAAAATAAATTAATGGTAAGACCTGAATCTTTAGTTATTCTTCTACTGAAAATTCTAGAACTTGTGATTTGATCGTATGATGACACAAAATTTTATGTAACTTTCATTTTTGTAATCATTTATAGCAATTTTAAATATTCCGCACACTATTAAATGAATATTTTGCTAACCGAATCGTAATTATCAGGCCGAATACTTTATTATTTTAGGATTTAAAGGTGTTTTAAAATTAAAATTTACTTATTATTTAAGACATACGTACTTTTATTTATATTTTTTCTTCTTCTTAGAGTAAAATACACTATAAAAAACTAACATACATTATAAAAATATAATTGTAGAAACATATTTTCTGGCCGCCTATTCACTGATTCATTTACGCAAACTTTTTTTGTAAAGGCCATTTATTTATTTTATTATATAAACAGAAGTAAATTGAATATAAAAAATAACCGTAATGTATACACATATATGTATGTATATATGCATGTGTAAATGTAAAATTGTATAGAATCATTATAATTATGTAAATATACAGATATATATAAACACTCATAAGTATTCATTAGGTTTATTTTCATAGCTGTTTGTATAATTTGTTATTAAGCCTAAATTGGGTAGCATACCAAATAGCTATAAAAAAAGTGAATGCCTCTTTAACAAAAAGGTACCACCTTTTTTTAAAAAAAATCTATTAGTACAAATTGTCAGTATAAATTATCAACATATAATAATTATAAGTAAAATTTGATTAAATATATAGTTTACAGAATTTTATCAATTTAAAAATTTGCTGTAATTATTTACATCTTTATATGCAATTCATATTTTTTTTATAATGTGTTAAATATGTTAAAGTAATACTAATAATAAAATCTTGATTCAGTAAAATTTTTGTTGCACTAAATTTTTCTGATTGTAAAAGAATATAATAGTTTGTGCATTATGTGTAATTTATGCACACAATTTTTTTTCCTTTAAGTAACAAAAATTTGTAATGAATACAAAATTTATATATTTTTGTTATTTTAGTTACTACAAAGTAAAAGAAAGTTGTCTGACTTTCAGTTTTAAAATTAATTGCAATAGTTTGCTGTGTTTTTTGTGTAATTTTTATACCTTTTTAATTAGGTATGCTTTACTCAATGTTCTAAAATTCAATCAACAAATTAAAGAATGTTGATAGAAATCATCAGAAGGAAGAAAAATCACCACCTGAGTCATTACTGGGGGGAGGGTGGTAGGGGTATGGTGTTGAAGTCTCCAATATTTGTGAACTTGGGAAATTCTAGATTTTTGAAAGACCTTTCTTCTTTATGGAAATAAATGTGAAAGATATTTGCTTTCTAACTGTAAACAGGTTATATAATCAAAATACAAGAAGAAAGCAGCTAGATTTTGTCTGTCATTGGTTTGTGCGATCTATGAAAATATCATACATCCATCAGACCTTTAATTTCTCTATTACTGTCCATCAATAGCTGATCCATATTGTTTATTTCCTCCAAAAAGTGTTACTTACTACGATTAATAAATATCACAATATTTTCGCTACATTATACAACATTTCAAAATAGTCAACTTACTGCTGATAATAAATATTTCATGCACAATATAGATTAGAAACAGAAATTTACTTCTTAACATGAAAATTTTTAATCAAACAACATATAAAGTGCCTTTTTTTGTTTAAAACAATATTGAAAATAAACTAATTGAAAAAAAAAAAATTCTTTTTGCACTTGCATAAAACTTAAAGAAAAAAAAAAAAGGGGTATAGGATTTAGTATCAGCTATCTAAAAATAAAAAATTTACAAAATTAAAAAAAAAAAAAAAAAATTATAAATATTTTTGTAATAGAATTCACAAATCTTAAGTTAATGTTTGTTAACTAAAAGAAGAGTATTATTTCATGTCAGATCTCTAAAAATGAAATAAAGCGCTTTGGTGAAAATTATAATCTTGTTACAAACAAAAATCGGTACTACTCTGTTATCCTGTCGATCAATTTCGCAAAATTATACAAATCACCAAACTAATAGCCAAATTATACATATTGACATAATTTTTATTTTAAATAATGAAAAAACAAATAATTAGTAGAATATTAATAAAAATATTAATAAAAAGTCGAAACAAAAATCACTTAATGACATTTTAAGCTCATGAATCATATTTAATATCATTGAATGTGACATTTATGATCATCCATTATTGGAATTTTATCTTATTGTTTGGCGATAATTTTTTGGTCGTTGGGATAACCTAGTAGTACCCAAAAATCATACAAAAAATTGTGAAATTTATTCAAAATGGTAACAATTGGATTAATTTCTTTTTTTAGAGTAGTAAAAGGTTTTGTTTATTGATTATATCTTTTACAATGCCATTTTATCATTATAACTAAAAATAACCTTTTTAAATAAAGTTGACAGAAAATTATGTGATGCTTTAAAAACAGGCATTTTCCTTCATGAAGATGTTTCTATTCAATGCTTTTTCACTCATCCAATACTGAGTATGAGGCACAAGGCAAAATGCTTCAATGACTAAAAAAGATGTCATATTTAAAAAAAATGATAGTTTTCTTTAATAAAACTGAATATTTTTATCACAAGTGTGCCTACAATACAAGATTTTCTGAAGTTTTTGCTTACTGTTACTGAGATTACAGATTCAAGTCAATAGTTTGAATGTTTGCCTTCCAAGTTGTAGCTGACAAATACGATTTCAAATTTGAAAATATATTAACCTCCTGACTGCCGCGACCGGATTATTTCACACATTAAGCTGTAGGTTTTACTGCAACATAAGCAATATTTAAATTAATATAATTCTACAAATAAAACCCAGTTTTGAAAAATTAAGTTATGTTTAATGCTCTTAAAGATTATACACCTATATGTAATAACATATTTTGTATCAGGTTGGAAAAAACATCTTTTTTTAAATATTTTTAATAAATTACAGAGAAAACAACATTACAATTTTACCCATTTGCAGGGCAGTCAGGGGGTTAATTAACAATTGCATATTGAAATACAGTATGGAATCATTTATCCGGAAACCATTTAACTGGAAAACCAGTTATCCGGAATGATACTTCTAATAGACTGATATTAGAATCTTTTTAGAAAAAAGTGTCATACACAATCAGTTTGGCATATACATTGCTTGAAACAATTGTATAGCTTGATAACAGCATCTAGTATTTGAAATAGAAGCATATAATCATATTATAGATTAATAAATAATATTATAGATGTTTTCACTTTTATCCCGAGAAAACAGAAGAATTTTTGTTCCCAAGGAGTTCCCATAAATTATCTTCTTTCAAACTCTAACAATTGATCTTACTTGCATCAGATTCTTGGTTCAAGTAATTTAATAATCAATTTAAAATTAGAAGTAATACCACAACTACATAAGTTTCACAAAACTTATCAAATGGATGCTGCTTTAATGCCCAACCAGTTAACTGGAAAAACCAGTTATCCGGAATACATCTGACCCCAACCATTCCGGATAAATGGTTCTGTACTGTAGTTTTTAAATGGTGAATATGGTTATGAGAATAGCGTATGGAAATTTTGGGATGATGAAAAGGATGTTAGATTTAGATTTCATGGGGGGAAATTTCTATTGATTGTGTCAAAATAAGAAAATTTTTTGCTTAATTTTTATTTCATAATATCAAGCATATGAGACTCAATTAATAACTTTGTCAGAAATAATGATTTTTATTATATATTTCTGAATTTCTTTATACAAATAAAGTATATTTTTTTAATAATTCAAACAATTGAAGCTTTTTAAAATAATATTTTGGTAACTTTAGTTAAGAATTTAATTCTTTTAAGATTTATATCAATGAATGAAACATGGATTTTTTTTTTTTTTTTTTGTTGCAGTATATTTTTAAGTTTATTACAAATTAATATGATAATTAAAAAAAAAAGAACTTTTGTCAAAATTTAGATAGGATTTTAATTTTGTGTAGTAATAGAAGCAATGAAAGAGTAAATTACAAAATGTATATATTTTTAAAATATTTAAAAACAAACTTTGTTTTGGTATTTTTTATAAATTACTTTTTTGGTTTCTATTTAATTTAAAGATATTAAATCTTCAGTAATGTTATTGAATTCCATGCGCAAGTTTTATTTTAAGTGTAATGATGTAGCCCACTTGTGTTTACTTAATATAAGGTAAGTAATGCATGGCGACAGTGCTAAGGTGTTAGTGCTGGTTACACTAATTTGAATAAATTGATTTGTAAAGTAAATTTCATTGAACAATGAATTTAATTTAGAAAATATTTAACATTTTAGGTAGCTTCCATTACAAAAAATAAAAAGCTACCTATTGCATCCAACCGACGTAAAGCACTTTCGAAAAATTTTGGTATATTTTCACCAATCATGAACCCCAGACCCCAAAACCATTCTCCATCCAAATGCTGACTTATACAGTAGAACCCCGATAATTCAGATTAATTGGGACTAGGTCCAATCTGGATTGTCGAAAATCTGGATTATCCAGAGAATGTGAGCAAATGAAATAAAATAAAACATGCAGAAAATCATTTTTATACTGAATATATTCAATATTTACAGACAGTAAAAATGCTTACTTTGTTGTCATATTCTGCTGTGCCAGTTTTGCAGACCGCATGGTCGCGCATTCTCTTGAGCATAAGTAGATTTTTGGATGAAGTCCCCTCATGAAATTCAAAATAAATCATTAATTGTTCAAAATGGGAAGTTGCTTCATTATAGCTTATAACTTCTGGTTGAGTATAATTGATAATTGTTTTCGTCTGCATCATCTTCATTTTCTTCAGTTGTGCACAAAGCGATTATTAAATCATCTGTAAGCGAAGCATATTCTTCAATATTTTTTGCATCCAACCAATTGCTAATGTTGCTTATATCAACATCTGAGCAACCATCAATTTTTTAAAAACGAACTGATGACTATGTAGGTGTAATTTTTATATATATATGGTGCAATTTTTATATATATACCGTTAATCCGCCCCCCCCAAACGTAACGAAAAATCATACAATAGTTAGAGGGGGGCGCCAGTGGCGTAGCTAAGGGGGGGGCAAGGGGGGCGGGCGCCGAGGCCCAGGGGCGCCAAATTAAGAAAAGTTCAAACCGATATTATTTCACATATTTTGACAATAAATAAAAATTGTAAAAAAATAAATAAATAAATAAATAATGATAATAAGGGCGTGTGTGTGACATTGTTTTATTTTGTAAGATATTTTATTATATCCAAATAAGGAGAAAGAAAAAGCTTCTGTGAATGTTTCTAAAAGATTGCTCAACACATTTGGTACCTAAGATAATCATTTACCAGAATTGAGGCGCAAAAAGATTAAATATGGGGCGCCAAATTTAGAGGAAGTTTAGACTGGAATTATTTTGACAATAAGAATTGTTGCCTTTTTTTTTTTGCGTGTGTGTGTGCGTAAGTCTGAATGTGAATGTTTTCTTTCATAAGATATTAAGTTATATCCAAATAATGGAGAAAGAAAAAGCTTCTGTGAATGTTTCTAGGGATTGCTCAACACGCTTGGTGCCTAAGATAATTTGTCACCTCAAGTGAGGCGCAAAACGATTAAATATCGGGCGCCAAATTGAAGTACGTTTAAACTGAAATTATTACACATATTTTGGCTATAAATAAGAGTTGTTGATTTGTTTTTGTGTATGCGTACATGTATGAATGTCTTCTTTAGTAAGATATTTTGTTATACATAAATAATGAAGAAAGAAAATTATTCTATAAGTGTTTCTTTAACACTTGGTATCCGAGATAATTATGTACCTAAAGTGAGGCGCAAAAAGATTAAATAGGAAGTGTCAAATTGAGAGGAGTTTTAATCCGGAATTATTTCACATATTTTGAAAATAAATAAGGCTCTTTGTACATCTGTGAATGTTTTGAAAAAATCCGGTGAAGGTAGGGAGAATAGAAAGATCCAATATTGTTAATCACTGATGGAGTTTTCTAATTGTCTAGCCTTCATTTTATAAATAAAAGGCCTGTTTGGAGTTTTTTTTTCTTCTTAAATCGTATAAAAAACAAATTAGGACTTTACAGACTTACTGAGAGAATAATGAGGAATTTGACTCGGAAACTTCTTTGGAGACTGAACTTATTTGGAAGGTCTCCATACGGGCATACTCAGAAAAATCTGAAAAAATTACAGAATGTTCTTCTCATATAGTTATATATGTTTATAAAAAAAATTTCGGCGGAACCTCCTTATAACGTCCGTAAAAAAATAATAAAATATTCGTTTATTTGGCGATTTATCTCCGTTTGGCGAAAAAACGAAATTTTGAAAAATACGCTTTTACGCTTCGAATACTTTTTAAAGAAAAAACTTTCTATGTTCAATTTATTTAAATAAGTTTAGTTTAAGTAATTTTAGTTTTGCATGTTTACTTTACTTTAAGTGTAATTTTGTCATATACGTTTATATGTACTTAAAACAAAATGAAATTAATATATTTTATCATTTAAAACACAATTTAAATTGATTAAAATTGTTCCAAATTGAAAAATACACTGTTAAAAATCTGCTGCATTTTGTTGCAACGCACTCCCTTGCTTATATAGAAAACGGTTACTTGGCCGTGAAATGGAGCTTTCTCATTGGTTGGAATAGAGATATTATATATAAGCGGTGGAGTGCGTTGCAACAAAATGCAGCAGATTTTTAACAGTGTATGACACGGTCAATTCACATTGCTATGGAGCATTCTCATTGGTCAGAAGAGAGATATTCTATAAAAGTAGTGGAGTGACGTTGCAGTAAATGCTGCAGATTTTTAACAGTGAAGTCAATTAAAATCAATTTTCAGATTCGTTAAAATCGTCTGCTTTTGGCGAGGAAATGCACAGCTCGCCAAATCCCGCGTCGCTTTCAGCTTTTCACGCCGATTATTCCAAACTATTTTATTTTTTTTACATATTTAATAATGCAATTCCGCCGCTAATTTTCACTGATCCTTTATTACCTACATGAGTAGTTTAATTCGTATTTTTTTCAAAAAATTCTGAGTATGCCCCCAATGGAGACCTTCCTTGTTAGTCATTTTGACACTGCATCTCACAATCATGTCCGCGAATTCGATTGGATGTTTCACGAGCCATTTTCGTCAGTTTCGGGGCTTATATGGCCTTAGTTTGTGCAGGCAACGCAAATGGGCTAATATTTTTCATGCGTTTTCTTGTTAATATGTTGCGGTATTTTACAGCAGGGGCTTAAAAAATCAATTTGAACGGAACATTTAGTTCATTGGTTAGTTAGTTCTTTATTGACACGTGGTCAAGATCCAAAAAATTCTCGGGATGTGTGATGTAAAAGTCTTTAATCATAAACTAATGAGAATTGTCCAAATGTTAGCATTTTCTATATTAAGTTACTCTCTGAATTTAATGGTGAACGTAATAAATCTTAAAAGGTATGTACAAGTATTATACAGACATGCATGCAATAAAAATGGAGTGAAAAGATAGCCAGAGCGTGGAATCGAACCTGGATACACAGCGTACTAGACTGTTGCTCTAAATTGGCGATTCAAGCACTCGAATACGCCATCTGGTGGAGAAAAGATGTAACTTCTCCATTCAGGATAATGCCATGTAAGCTCACTGCATTACATGCATTTTTAATTTGTTCAGAATAATCATTCTTTTGCACAATTTCAGATTTCCTGTGACATTTGTGTTCTGTCTTATATGCCGAAGTAAATATCATATGAATTTGAATATCGAAAACTTTTAAAAACATTTATAATAAAGAATTGTTTCAATGGGACTTTAACATTAGTTAAAGGGAAATTAAAGGGACAGTTATCCTGTATCGAAGGCTGCGAGCAGCGCCTCTATAGGCCGTTTTAGTTCCCAATACTGTGACCAGGTAATGAGAACCTCTGTAGCAGTGGTTAGGGAAACAGCCTAGTTCGCTGGGGACCCAGGTTCGATTCCACGCTCTGGCTATCGAACTCCAGTTGGATTTATTGTATGCACGCCTGTATAATATTTGTACATACTTTAAACAGATGAATGCAAGCGTCATTTATGCAAGCATTAAGGTGGCAAACCATGTTGATCAGCCAAAAAATGACCGTATTTAAAGCAGCATGATAAACTCTGTAGTTTCTTAACCAATAAATAAAATGTGACATTTTTTTTCTTTACTTTCACACTTTCTTGTGGTTTGATAAGATATTCACATTCACATATATTTAGTAATATTAACTAATTAAATCATAACTATAAAAGTGGCTTTTGAAATATATAAATATTGAAATATGCATTTTTTTGTGCAAATTTTGCAAATTCTACTGCGATATATGTTTAATGGTTCATATTTTTTTACTTATAATACTACATTTACAGCAAATCAGAGTTTGAAAGATATTCAAATTCTTTAGCATAATTAATGGTTTTTCTAATCATAATCACTAAATTTCACGCAGAAATGTATAATTTTTTTCAACCTGATATTTTCTGTGACCAAAGACTAAATTGAGGTTCAGCATAAACTAACACATATAAGCTAAAAATAAACATAATTTCAAAATTCTATGATAAATACCTTTTTTTAAACTAGAATGCACGCAATACCAAAAAATAATTTTTTAGAAAAACGGCTTCAAACTTGGTTTATAACATTACAGCAAATGGTGTTATGCCAGATATTCTTCGCCATCACTTCTTTCTATTGTTAATTTTTCAAAAATTCTTTTTACAGTGTATTTGTAATTTTCGGAGGCATCCGTTCTGAAATTTGTGTATAACCATTTTCTTTTTAATCGTCAACATGATCCGCCAGCTTAATATGTAGTAAATGTTGTGATGGGGGAAAAAATTACAAATTGTGAAACGGATTTTAACGTTGGGAAAAATAATTTTAGGATTTTAATTTGATTTTAATTTTAAAAGAATCTTCATTATTTTCTTTTTCATCTGTATATATAACATGTACAGTGAAATCCTTCTGTGCGAGCATCTCCATTTCTCCCTGAACGACCTTTTTTTTCATGCAATGAATTTATTCCCATAGGCTCAGTTCTAATTTTCTTCCATTCCAGTTAAACTCCTTCCATAAGCGATCAATTTTTTTAAAGAAACTAAAACAAATTCTGTTTTTTTACGGGTCACTTGAAGAAGGTTGTATTCGAAAAATGATTCCGGGGAGCACATTAGTCATAAAACTACTAAACTAAGTTTAGATTATTTTTTAAAATATATTCCGATAACTTTTAAGTGCTTAATAACTTTTGTGCTTTTTATGTAATCACTTTCACTGTGATAACAAATTATGAATGACCGTCGTCAATAAACTCTTGCCAAATTTCATTAAAGAAATAATCGTCATTATTTTTTCCCGTCCGAAAAAATTTGCATTTATTTACTGAATTTCGAAAGTACTTGGAAAGAAAAGTTCCTAAAATCAAAGCAAACGGTGCTGAAATTAACTTATTAAATAAACTTTTGTTTTGATACTTAAACTTTTATTTTTACCTAATGTGAAAAATAAATTTTAGTAACATTATTACCATATTTTAACTCTTAAAATTTAACTTTAAACACGACTTCCATTAAGAGACCACTCGATACGTCCAGTTTTTATCGGAACGGAATGTGGCCGTTTAAGGGAGGTTTTATTGTGTACCTCTCAATAAATATCTGATCAATGTCATGTGACTGCGCTCGTATTTATAAACCAATTTGGATGTGATTGAATGAGTATGTATAAAGGGTTTATTAAAATTTTGACCAAATTCGTTGGATAACTTGATCCACCATTTTGTTTCAAAGTATCAAAAAGGGCAACGTTGTGACACATGCTTTAATTTATTTTTGTTCGAAAAAGCATGAAAATAGCAGCTGTTATTAATCAGAAACTGTCTAATTACACTCAATTTTCTGTTTTTTAAAAAACACAATAAATTACACAAAAAAATGCCTTTTATTATAACAAGCCTTAGCACATTTCCCGGCGAAAGCAGAAAAACCGGTCGAAAAACAAGAGAAAAACACGTGATTATGTCATCTAAATAGCTTAGAACTGGATAAGTAATTTAACTATCATAAAATGGAAAAATAAGTTCGATTCGAAATCGCTTCCATAGTCGGGCCTTCCAATTTTATAACCTACTGTTAAAAATATGAATTTGTAAGTGTGCCAAAACGTTTTGCGCTTGTTAAGCGAAGCGGTTAGAACACCTTTAAAAATTTCAAACTAGTAATTAAAAATAGATAAAATATATTCTTTATTTCTTGAATAATAGTCCAGTATTGATAAAAGGATTCAAGAACATTTCTTGGGTTCCTCTCCATCGAAAATAAATGGTATAGCAATTTGAAACTCTCAGGTGGCTGCCCTTTCGAAATATAAGATTTTTTGTTAATCTTGCTACTCTGATATGTTTAATAACAGTCACATTCATGAACGTTCTGCTAAGTTTTTGAAATTCCCACACAAATTCAGTATTCATGAAAACTAGAAATTTTCTGTAATCGAGTTCCACGCATTTTAATTTCGTGTGTGGGTAAAATAATCTGGATCTTTAAAATACAATGAAGAGTAAATTGCATTTTCTTCCCTGTACAAACCAAAAATATTTTTCGTCTTGCCAAAAAATACCGAGGATATTTTTTATTTGGGCAATTTTTTTTAATGAGCTGGGGGGGGGGCGCAAAATTTCTTCCTGCCCCGGGCGCCAAAATATGTTGCTACGCCACTGGGGGGCGCTTACACGGGATTTTTCCGCGATCGGTCAATAAAATTTAGAGGAATGGATCATGATGAAATGAATGAATCACAAATTTTGATACTTAGAGAAAATTTGGGTTTCTAAAAAAAAAAAAAAACGTAAATTCTGTCGAAAAAAGGAGAAATTTGTAAAAAAAAGCCAAAACAAGCATGAAATCAACTAAAAAGTCTCGAAAAAACGCACATTTCATCAAAGATTCATGATTCATTCATTGCATAATGATTCGCCCCATTCTCAATCGCCTTTGAGAATGGGGAGGGAGGGCGCTTTCTCGGGATTTTTTGAAAATTTCAAATTCTTCATAAAGTGGGGAGGGGGCGTTTGATCAGGAAGGGCGGATTAACGGGATTTTGCGGTATATATGGTGTAATTTTTATATATATATATGGTGTAATTTCTCTTTCATTATCGTTTATTCTCCTTCTATTTCGATTTTCCGCAAGTGATTTGTAGAAAGTTTTTTGTACGAAGACAAGGGAACACTCCCAAGAGACCTGTGGACTGGCTGACAAAGATCGGAACGCGATCCTTGTCAATCAGTATGTCTATAAGGACTATTTTACTTTACTTTCTTGCAATGCTCTGAGCAAAACTTTATTAAGCAGTGAGCTTTTGATGACATTTTTAAACGGATTAAATAGAAAACTGTGAAAATTGGAACTATCAAAGCTTAAATGATGCAAAGTTGTTCCTTTCATAGATAATATTAGAGACTTTAAATAAGAAAGCTTGAAGTATTCTTCCGAAAATATTTCCGAAAATATTTTTTTATTCAGAATATGAGGCTGAAAAAAATTATGGTGTGAAAATTTGCAATTTGCCAATTCTCAAACTAAAGAAAAAAAAACAAGCAAATCAATCCGGATTTGCAGGGTTCTACTGTATATATATATATATATATATACATATATATATAGTCCATAAATAACCATTATATAATACATATTTATCATGTGATAATTCTTGTATTTATCAACTGATTTCATTTGGATTAGATTAAATGTATCTATAGACTCCCTCAAATCTGTAACCCTAAAATCTGCAACTATCTAAAATCTGCACATAATTTGCAGATGTAAAGAATGAAATATTCAGTTCTGGTATAGGGACAAAATTTGACTTTTTTATTTTTATATCAATTCCATACATTTTTTAATTTGTAATTGTCGTTAATATTACTGAATTTGTGTTTTTATGAAAGAAGAATAAATTTATTTTGAAAAAAAATTTAGATATTGCTGATATCACTGGTAATCACAATCTTTTTACCAAATATATTTATGTATTAACCAAACTCTTTTGGTTATTTCTCACTCTTTTGGTTTAAGTCTGGTTAAACCTGAAATAAAAGTTCTGTAGTTTAAGATTTTGATGTGAATTAGTAATGTATCTTTATAATACAAATTTCACATGAAAAGTGCATCTTATCTTTATAATAAATATTTAACTATACATTATTGATAATTAACTTGACCTTTGCTTTTGATATTTTAATCATATTGAAAATTATCTAAATTATTATTATTTTAGTTTATTACTTATTTTAATATGTTATTATGTTATAAGCCTTCAAAATACTTTAATTTCATTGTTAATTACATCCAAATTACTGCTTAAAAATGTAAACAAAGCAATGACCAAAAATTCACAAAATTCTAAAATCCGCAAAACCTCTGGTCCCAAGCTGGGCAGATTTCAGGGAATCTACTGTACATACCAATGTCTCCACTGAGATCGTTGGCCAGCTTTATCCGCCGTTTTGTTTCAAAATGGTAGCCATTTGAAATTTCCGTTAGCTTCAAATTGGCGAAATATCGACAAATTTAGCGGCCAAAAATGTAACCATAAATGATGCCAACTTGGTTATAGCTTACTAATTTGCATAGTTCTCATTCCAATTCTGTATAGAAGAATAATCTCTTATCAGCTTCATTGCATTTTAGCTTCTTAAAAAATGATTAAAATTACTTCCAGGTAAAACTTGCAACATTTTAAAACGAAGAAATATGAAAGTTACCTCTTCCTAGTAGCACTGGCCAAAAGTAATTTTTCAATGATTTTTTACTTTATTGTACAGTTCAAACATTTATTATTTATGAAATAGATGTTAGTAGTAATGCAGTAAGAACTTATATACAGTAAAACATGAACGGGGGGGGGGGTACCCAAATTTTTTAACCTGAACATGTTGGGTACAAGCAATATCTTATGTAATAAAACCTAATAAAACGGAACCCCTTAAAATCTATCAAATTTCCGTTTTAGACAGGTTTTTATTCGCTGAAGGTATAATTACATGGTACTTTTTTTAAACGGACCCAAACGCAATTTTTCATTGCGCGAGGAAAGATGAGAAGTTGTTCAAAAATAAATCTAATGGATAAGAAAAAGATATATAAAGACAGATAAAACATGGTAGATATAAAACAAAAATATTCGTAAACATAAATCTGTAAGTATCACAAATTTTCATTTCAAACAGCAATGAAATACTAAAATAAATAAACACGGCTTTATTTCTCCCATCATTTTGATCAAAGTGGCAATAGAGTAACTTGTAAAGGGAATAAGTATACAATTTAAAGTGGAAAAGAGTTCTTTCAATCTTTCTACACATGAATAAATAAATTTTTCCAATAATAAAAAAAAGAGCCCGTCTCTTCTCTATTACATATTCTTTTTAAAAATGTCAAAATATGGCCGCAAAAAACGAAATTTAACCAACCAACAGGCCATTTCCCATTAGAGATAAGTTCGGGCTCGTTTTCTGGGGCTCGGGTCCGCCCGAGATCGACGGTTTTAAATCCGAGCCCGAAAGATTTTTTGTTACCAGACCTCGAGCCCGATACCAAAAATATACAAAACAAAATTGTATGGTATTTATGGTATTAAAAATGTATTATTATGGTAATTATTTATTTTTGTTTATTATTATTGTATTATAAATTTATAATTATAGTATTAAAAATTTCTTACACAGATAAAATTGTTAAATGAAAATTTAAATACAATCTTATCAAAATCCGTATCAAATAAAAATACAATTGACTCTTAAAATTAATCTCAAATTTTTCCCTAATTTAAAAAGGAAATTTAATGTACATGTTTGTGACTTAATGAATAAATGCATGAAATTTGCAGAAATTACTTTTTGTAATCTGGCGAATCGAACAACTTTTTTCAACTTTCTGCAAAATATGTACATCTTCGATTATAACATATTCCTTTCTCATAACAATCTTCCGTGATTGATAAGTGCCTGACAATCAACGTAAAATTTAAAAAATGACTTTATTATCTTAAAGGTCCTATGCTTTTATAGGAAAAGAGGAAACATGTAACAATTGCTTTATATCAGAATAACATAATAATTATTTTTACTTACGCAGGAAAGTTGACTTCGAAAATGTATATCGTCCTCAGCATGAACAGACTTCATGTTGACAAATAGATAGAACAACCACTAATTTTCATATAAAAAACGACTCGTGCACAATAGAAGATTAAACAATTTGCAAACCTCCAGCTAATTTTCGTCTATTAATAACAGAAGAAAGTACTATCTTCACGTTATGTAACTAAATAATAAATAAATGATCCTATTAAAAAATATATGCTAACGAAAAGCCAACAAAAAGCAAATTCATATCTGTGTTTATTTTGATTGGCGCCATTCAGTAGGTCGTCGTTGGAAATTATGTAGACATAAATCTGTAATTATCACAAATTTTCATTTGAAATAGCAAGGAAATGCTAAAATAAATAAACACTACTTCAGTTCCCCGTTATTTTGATCTAAATGACTTATTTGAAAAGAAATAAGTACGCAATTTTAAATGGAAAAAAAATTTCAATCTTTTTTACGCATGAATAAATATAATTTTTCGGTTTCAGAAAAAATGAGCCCGAGCCCGAAGATTAGAATAAAAATTGAGCCCGAGACCGTATCAGGCCCGGGCTGAGCCCATCTTATCTCTATTTCCCATATTAATTTGAATTTTGCGTATCATTATTTCTGATTTTCAAAGGAAGCAGATTTGTGAGACCCCTCCGTTCTCCTGGACAATCACACGGTGGAATTATCATTTCACATCTGTATTTCCTTTTTTTCCTATCTAGATTTTAGATTGCAAAAGCAAAGATATCAATAGTTTCTATCCTTGTCCAGAATTTGCGCTAATGTCTTAAAGAATTGCAAAAACATGCATGAGAAAGAACGGCGTTAAAAAAACTTCCATAAACAAAATACATTAAATTAGGATTAAAAAACAATTTTTTGACTTACTGTGACTAATACAGATTCTAGTAAATGTTCTAATTTAAAAAAAAAATAAACAAAATAATAATTTAAAAAAAGAATGTGTGTCTTTTCTTTTATTACATTTCAAAACATAGACTGTTAGTTTTGAGTAACTAATTGAACTAACTACGCTTTCAATTTTCTTCCTTTTTCTTTTATAAATTTCGATTTTTTAAAATAATCAAGCTTGGGTCTGCGCGAGCCCGGGCACCCAGGGCACCCCCCACCCTGGCTACGCGCATGCAGTAAAACCTCCATAACGGACACTCCCAAATAGCGGACACCTCTATTTAACGGACAGTTTACCGATCCCCAATCCCAAAATCTAAATTTTTGTACGTTTAACCTCTCAATAACGGACATTCTGGACAGTAATTTTTGCGATTAAGTATGAGAAATTGTTTTTTAACGAAGAAAAAAAAAGTAAAATTCTCTAAATTTGTCAGGGCAATGTGTCGACATTTTGTGATTACAGATTAATGTAGAGAGTGGGCCGGGTCCCACTCGGTCCTTCCCTCCCACGTCCAGTAATAAATTCAGGGGATGGTCCGAGGGACATTACATCCCGGAGCATCACAATACCCCCCTCCCATACTTCCCCCCGGAAGATTTGAAATTTTATGCTTTTAAAAAGTGGCAAAATACAGTCATCAGTAATACTTAAAGATGTTTCAGGAAAATTAATGCTATTGCCATGGTTAAAACTTCACATTGGAAAAAAAACAATGTAATCTTTAAATTCTAAAGGAAATTTTTAAAATACATTTTTTGCATGAATGTAACAAACAGTGTATAAAGCAATGTACCATTTTCTATTAATTTTTTTGCTTAACAAATAATTTTAATTTTTGATTAATCATATATTATAATTTTAGGATATATAAAAGTCAATTAATGACACTTTAAGCTTTTCTTAGCAATTTTTGGATCTTCGAGATTTTTCCCAATAGCGGATACCTTTTAATAGTGGACAGTTTCCGCTCTTCCGAGTTGACTGTTATTTGGAGGTTTAATGTACTAATAAAAATGGGTAATTCTGTTTCTTTCGTATCCACTTTAATTAAATAATATAATATTTCATTGAATAATGTGTATAAGGTTTTTTTTTGAAAGGATGTAACTATAAAAATGTCACAATTTTATTAATGAGCTGGAGGGGAGGTACAAGGAAATTTTAACATAAGATATTTAAGTCCAACTTGAATTGTAAAACTAGTGTCTAAAATCACTAGGCATAAAATGGAAGTTGAAGCATTATATACCCCGTATATAAAGTGACTAATATGTATTCCAAAACTATTTTCTTCACTTTCCTATAAATTCAGCAATATTGCTTTTAAAAAGGTATTTTTATGCTGCTCCTAAACAGACAACGCTGCAACATAGTTAATGTTGAATTTTATTCTTTTGATAATTTTCATTAAACATACTGAACGTTTTCTTGATTGTTTTGTTTCTGAATAAAATATTTATTTTTTCTTTCCATTCCGAAGTTCTGTATCTAGTTGTGTATTGCAACATGCTCATGTTTAAATCTGCTTAATGATAATTTTCACACATTTTATAATTCATTTAGCATAGACAAATCTATAAATGCATTCCAAAGCTGTATTTTATAACTTATTTTTAAGTATTTTGTTTTATTTACAATTTTTCTATACGGCTTTGAACATGGTTAAATTATTGCAATACAATGTAAATTGCATTGATAATGCAAAGTGTTTTCCGTAACAATCATTTATGTTAGTTTAAAAAATTCCTAAGTCTGGAAAATTTTCCACTGAATGCTTCTAAATATTGTAATTCTTCTTGTAAAAATAAATTCTTTTATTTTAAATTGCTTAAACAATGTATCTTTGTTTTAAGAGACAATATGAAATTATGAATTTTCTTCATAAGTTTACTTTATATTTTATCTATAATGTTTTAAAAATACTTCTATTTATAATTGCTTAAATCCTAAATACTTGATTTACTCTTCATTTATTCAAATTATTTCTAATTTTTATGTAAGTTTTTTATTTTATTGTGGCAATCATTATGGTATCATTGCCTTCAAAGACGGTATGACATTATAATTTTCTTTCCATAAGTTTGTTTTATTTTTTATTTATAAATGTTTTTAAAAATACTTTTATTCATAAGTGCTTTATTCATAAATATTTGGTTTATTTTTCATTTATAACATTTATTTCTAATTCTTATTAATAATATTTTCTTTATGATAATTTTTTATTGTATGGTAAAAATTATTTCTGTGATTTATTTTAAATTTGGTTATAGGTTAAATCTTAATGATATTGGAAAAAAAAAAATCTGCCACATCATTGGTTCTGTAAGTATCATGTGTTTGAGAGACTATTTCAGTTCATTTTTCTGCATTAATTTAACATTTCATAATATGATTATTATTTTTGCAAATTTCTATTTTATGAATCTTAAAAGGTGATAGATTGTGTTGCTTATATTTATTGCAGGTGCAAAAAGTTATGCATGTAGATGCACATCACACAATTCAAAACTGTCTTTAAATTGCGAAATATGCAACGAAATATTTCTTTACAAGAGTGTTTAGGAAAAGCAGGTATTGACTCACAGCAAGGAAAAGTGTTTGTGAAATATGCAGCAAAAGATTTTCAACAAAACAATATTTAAGCAAACACCTTTTGATTCATAGTGGTGAGAAACCTTTTGCGTGTGAAATATGCAAGAAGAAATTTTCTCTAAAGAGTAATTTAAGCACACATCTATTAATTCATACTGGCGAGAAACAATATGTATGTGAAATATGTAGCAGGAAATTTTGTCAAAAGAGTAGATTAAGCACACATCTGTTAACTCATACTGGTGAGAAACCTTTTGTTTGTGAGACATGCAACAAGAAATTTTCTCAGAAGTCTAGTTTAAGCAAGCATCTATCAATTCATACTGGTGAGAAACCTTTTGTATGTGAAATATGTAACAAGAAATTCGCTCGAAAGGATATTTTAGGCATTCATCTGTTAATTCATTCTGGGGAGAAACAATTTGTTTGTGAAATATGCAACAGGAAATTCTCTCGGCAATTTCAGTTAAGCAGACACCTCTTAACTCATACTGGTGAAAAACCTTTTGTGTGTGAAATATGCAACAAGAAATTCGCTCTGAAGAATACATTAAGCTATCACCTTTTAATCCACACTGGCGAAAAACCTTTTGTTTGTGAGACATGCAACACGAAATTTTCTCAGAAGTCTAGTTTAAGCAAGCATCTATTAATTCATACTGGTGAGAAACCTTTTGTATGTGAAATATGTAACAAGAAATTCGCTCGAAAGGATACTTTAAGCATTCATCTGTTAATTCATTCTGGTGAGAAACATTTTGTTTGTGAAATATGCAACAAGAAATTTGCTCTGAAGAATACATTAAGCGATCACCTTTTAATCCATACTGGTGAAAAACCTTTTATGTGTGAAATATGCAAGAAGAAATTCGCTCTGAAGAATACATTAAGCGATCACCTTTTAATCCATACTGGCGAGAAACCTTTTGTTTGTGAGACATGCAACAAGAAATTTTCTCAGAAGTCTAGTTTAAGCAAGCATCTATTAATTCATACTGGTGAGAAACCTTTTGTATGTGAAATATGTAACAAGAAATTCGCTCGAAAGGATACTTTAAGCGATCACCTTTTAATCCATACTGGTGAGAAACATTTTGTTTGTGAAATATGCAACAAGAAATTCTCTCGGCAATCTCAGTTAAGCAGTCACCTCTTAATTCATACTGGTGAAAAACCTTTTATGTGTGAAATATGCAACAAGAAATTCGCTCTGAAGGGTACATTAAGCAAGCATCTATTAATTCATACTGACGAGAAAGCTTTTGTATGTGAGATATGCAACAAAAAATTCTCTCGGAATTATACACTAAGCAAACACCTTTCAATACATACTAGGGAGAAAAGTTTTGTGTAAGATATGCAACAGTAATTTCTCTTCAAAGAATATTTTAAGGAAGCATCTCTTCATGCATTGAAAAAATTTATGTGAATCATATACCAAAAAAAAACTAAAATAGTATTCTGTTAGTTTTCGCACCCATAATTTCCTAATTGCGATTAACTGACTTGCATACTTCTTTTATTTAGGAACTTTGGCATATGTTACTATAACAGTATTTTATTCCTAGTATTATGGATACTAAAATGAAACGTCTTTCAACAAAAATTTTGCCAATTTAAACTAGCAAGTTTTTAAATAAGGAGCTCTAGGATATTGTTTTGGCAAAATCATTTTTTATCAGGCTTTATCTTTGATAGTAACACTAAAATATTGCAATACTTTTTTCGTATTATTTATTTTGCGTAGCATAGATATGCTGTCTGTAAGATTGAGAATATTTAGGTTGGAAAATTGTTTAAAGTAATTTCTCACAGTAAAGTTATTTGACTTTAAAACTGTCTTTCTTGTAAACTTTTAACCTCTTCAGTCCTCTTCAGACAAATATTACAGGGGACTACATATATCAGCTTAAAACATCTCCAAAATGTATCAGTCTATATATAGATGCTTATGATATGCACACATTTACTAAAGATATCTAGAAGTAATTTGATAATTATAGAAACCTTTAAATTAATTTCAAGTGTGTTCTTTAGTGTCACCCATAGTCGACATTAGGACTAAGGAGGTTATGTTGATAATACTATTTTTAATGGGATACTGCCCTGAATTCCCCATAATGTTGAAAATAAGATATAATTAAATGTAGTTGATACACTGATTGTCATTTTAAAAGGTCTGATGAGGCTTCAAAATTTAAATAAAGATTGCTGAAATTTTTTTTAATTATGCTTTTCGCATCAGGAATCTATAAAACGAAAATAATCTAATTTGATTACAATGCCATTAATAATACCTTTAGCTATTAAATTACTTAATTTCAAGATGTTCTGATTGATGTTGTGATTTTTAAATGTCAATAAATGTTGATAAAAAGCAATTTGTCTCTTTATAAATAAACTAAAAAACTTTGTAAAATCACCATATAATGAAAAATTAAGCAAGACGCATTTCGAGATACAACAATAACAGCTCGTCATCAGCTAAACCAACACGTGTCCGTAAGGGCACAGAGTGGAAGTAAAGTCTTCTTTTATCTTTTATAAAGAAAAAAGAAATATAATGCAGAGCATTCTCTGACTAGCCGTCACTTTGAAATCATTGAAGAGAATACTAAATCAGTTCGGTTGTTGCTATTTTTTTTCTTTTGGAAGAGGGTGGGAGGGATATTATTCTAATTTTCTTTCTGTAGGTCAGTTTCTCTGTAGAATGTTTCATGCGTGTCAGATTTAGGTTTTTACAAGTCGGATTATCGGAACTATAAAATATTTAAAAGGATATATGTCTCAGATACAAATAAAAGTAAAAAACATTCGAATACGAATGCGTATATTAGTTTATATATATTCAATCTATTGTATGAGAAATAAAATGCATCTAAAAATTATATCATAGATTATTCTATTTTATCGCACATTTAAGATCAACTTTTTCTTTTCTCTGAATATTAAAGTTATTGCCTGCGTTTCATTTTGCACACACGCAAAAATAGAAGCATTTTATTTGTGATATTTTACGCGCTAAGTACAAATAGATTTGTCCAGCATTTACAAGTAATTCAGTACAAATATATCTGTTGGGAATTAAAAAATATTTGCCAAATAGAGGTTGAGTGCGATGTGAGTTTTATTAAATATTGATTTTTCATTCCAAAAAATATATTTTTTGCAAGGAAAGTTTAATATTTTTTGTATTTCTACAAGCGAGAAGCTAGGAATTTATACAGGGGGGGGGGGGGGTATTTTACTTTTGTATCGGACTGTGTTTATATTTCTTTTCTACGGATTGAAACTTTAACTTTATATTGGTTCGAACCAATAATTTTTGTTTTGTGTCAGAATGGGCCGGACAAAAAAGGTCTTTGTTCGGTTTAAACCGTACATAATTATTTCGGCCTGTGTAGGCCTCTGATTTGTGCTTGGTGTTTTTGTAACCCCGATTAAATTCCTTGAATTATAAATTATCAAAGTAAAGAAGCAAAAGCAAAGATAGATAAAGAAAACAAATCAATCTGTTTCAGAATATTCTTTAGAAAATGAACGAAGAATACTTACAGATAATATGTTAAAATGTATACAAAATATAAAACCTTTCTTGGGTATAATTCAGCTTCATTTTAAAGATAGGAGTAAAACGTTATCAAAACAATCTACAAATCAAAATTATGTTTGGAAATTACAATTTCCCTTCAAAAGAGAAAAAAAATTCTCAAATTGAAAATTATTTAATTAATATCTTTCTGGAGAATTTATAATTTAAGGATAGACAAAGCAGGTTTTTAAGGCCGAAACCGAATTTCGGTGATTGATAGTAATAATCAATAATAACATATATACATCTGCTGCGCATTTCACACCAAAACTTAATCGGCAATAACTTATGTCAAAGCCTAACTGAATCTGAAGTTGGTTGAAAATCCGTTCTTTAGTTCTTGCGAAAATTGTAAAAGGCACAGCATATCAGCGCTATTTTTTAGAAAAGTTACACCATTGCCTAATATTTAAAATATCTTATGTAAATGGCTAACTGAATCTAAATTTTTATTAAATTCTGTGCATTAATTCTTAAGATAGAGCGCCCACAAAATTTGCATCATACACTGATAAATTCACAAATAGACATTTTCTAAAAACTGTCAGCGTTCAGGACCTTCAAAAATATATATTCGTCGAAAACCTGAAGTCGAATTTTTTCACGAATCCAATACTTTTTTGTTGTAAAGATACAGAAAAGTAAAAAGAGTGGATGATTAAAATTCAAAGTATCAGTTCAACAGTTATTCTTGGGCATGTACATAAACACATATATGTAAATGAATTGTGCAGCCTCCTTCGTTGGAAGTTAGTTAAATATATAATAATAAATATATAATTCAGTTTGTTAAAAATATAATTCGTTAATGTCTTGAATACTACTATGCAAATACAAGCATACTTCTCATGAATAATAAATAAGAAAAAAATTAAAAAGAAATATTAAATAAACTTGTTAAATAATTTCGTTTGAATTCTGGGAAAATCATAATGTGTAAAAATACAACATTTGTGATATCATAATACCAAATAAGTTTTATAAGTTGATTTTTTTTAAATCAGGTTTTTGTATTTAATAAATATCTTCCATCAATGTATCATTCTTCGTCATGGTCTGTTTAAGCCTTCAATCTTGAATGAATCATTACAATAAAAATCACGGGCGTGCGAAGAAAAAATGAAAATTTTGAGGGCATCCTATCTTAAGAATTAATGCATAGAATTTAATAAAATTTTAGATTCAGTTAGCCATTTACATAAGCTATTTTAAATATTAGGTAATGGTGTAACTCTTCTAAAAGGTAGCGCTGATATGCTGTGTCTTTCACAAAAACTGTATCTCAAGAACTAATGAACGGATTTTCATCAAATTTCAGATTCAGTTAGACATTGACATAAGTTGTTCCCGATCAAGTTTTGGTGCGAATTGCGCAGCAGATGGATGACGCTACTATGCTACATTTTTCGTGATTTCTGCTTTAGCTCTATCTCAAGTGGTAATGCATGGATTTTCAACGAATTTCAGATTTAGTTTAAAGTTAATTTGGCGCACCCCCTTACCCAACTTCTCCATGTAATAGGCCAAAAACAACGTTAGTAATATAAATTTGGCGCCCCTCAATTTTCGCGCCCGGGGCGACCGCCCCCTTCGCATTCCATTCTTACGGCGGTTTTAAAAAGTACTTTAAATACTCGTAACGTAATTTTCAGTCAGTTTTATTGTAAAGATGTATTTAAACACAAGCATGCTATATATGCAATAATGATTGCAAAATAAAAATTGCTATTTCCATTTAATCATGAATCCACTGCTTTCTCTGAAATAATCATTTATTGATATTTTTTTAATAATTTGCAAGTTAAATGTTAAACATTTTGAAAATCTCTGTATAATGAACATTGATCTCGGTTGATGAATAAATAATCTCGGGATACTCGGGACACGTAAATAACTTCACAATTAGTAATGCATAAATGTCTATGCTTATAAATCTGTACAAAATGCAAAATAATGTTTCACTAATCATTTGTAAATTTTAGTCTAAACAAATATATCCACATGCTCGCATATTAACATTCTCATTGATATTAAAACTTTCATATGTAAAATTTCCGTTCACAATCGAAACTAAAAAAAGAATCAAATTTTGTTTTCGTACAGCAATTTTCGTTTCGTTCGATGCTAGTTTATATTTCAGTGTGCTATTTTATTTTAAGCTGTATAAAATGAAACATAAAATGAATAAAAAAAATATTGCGAAGTCACGCTAGATGTAAACATGTATCTACAGACTCTCTCTCTAAGGACAGGTCTATAATCAAAAATCCAATATTTGGTAAACTTAATCGTAAATACAATCAATGAAAATATGAATTGTATATCAACAACCCAGAAAAGAGAAAATTGCTGGCCAGCAGCAGATAGGTGCTGGCAATGATGGATTAGTGCTGGCTAATGGCCTACCGCTGCATGACCACTGCTGGACAACTTCAGTCAACTTTGCTGTTTGAAATCATCAGATAAAATTCTGATCGACTTGCACTTTATCTCAGGCGCTGGACCACCACACCTTGGAAGTGCACGGACTTTTGCAGTATTACTGCTGGTAATCCTTACCCTAGGTGGCGTTGGGAATATCGAAGACATTTTGTATCGTGCAATTCATCGTTTGGCAACGCTGTGATTATTTGGAATTTAATTTTGAAATAAGAACGCGGCAGCATTGTGTTGTGACTTGTGACCACGAAAATGTGACAAGACAACAATAAAAATAAAAGCTTGACAAAGAAAAGTACGTATATAGTTTCATATATCTTTTGTAAGCATATTCATTTCGTAAACATATATCTTTTGTAAACCAATTCATATATCGCTTGTAAACGACATCTTTTGCTAAGAAATACGAATGTTTTGTTTCGGATAGAAGTGGAAAATTTTAGCTCTTTTAAAATTTTTATTTTAAGTGTGTTTAAGCTTAATCACAACGATATTTTCTTGCTTTTACCATTTAATTTTGGAATTAAATAGCTTTTTTTACTGATATTATCAATTATTTTTGTATATTTAAATAAGTTTTATGCTTAACGTACAAAGTTTAAAAAAAATATTTAAATATTCACAGAAAACTTATCCTAGATTGATTTCTAATATGCAATTGTTAAATCTGGTTGCACTTTTAAGATAACTTTAAGCTAAATATATGTGAAAATTATTATAAAACAGGAATATTGTGCTTGCATAATGTTTTAAGATGTAATACATACTTGGCAGTCTTTATGATTACACGTTTATTGATAAAAATAAAATGCTTTTAAAAGAAAAGAAGTTTTAAGTAGAAAAAAAGTTATTTTCTTGTATTATCAGTGAAATATTTTGAATATTCTCCAATACTTGCCAGTAAACATGGTATTTGTGTTATTTTATTTAAATGTTCATTAGTCATAAAACTTTTAGCTTTTGGCCTGTAATTTTAAATTAATTGATCTAAGCTTAAAGAGGATCAGTTTTAAAATTTAAGATTTAGGCTGTATTGATGATTATAGTTTCATTCTATTGACAATGGAATCATTCAAATGTTTCATTGCAATTTGAAATGTTGACTCAACAACAAAACAAAACAAAACTTTATCTCTAAGCTGCAAAACAATATCTATATAATCTCTCCTTTGTTTTGTTCTTATTTTTTTCTCAATCATCTCTTTGTATGTCGGTTATATTTGCCATACAAAATAATATATTTGTGACCTTAATACAACATATACTGAATGCGAAGCTTGAATTTCAGAGTGGGATCTATACCAAAAATTTTAAAATCCTGTCCAAAAAATTGTAGGCATTCCCGTTTAAAGAATTTAACTGTTTTCCGGTTTCACTTTAGTAAATGTAACCATATGTTTTGTACAGTTTTCAAATTTATGAATATTGCTTGTATGCTGTCCATCACAAGTTTAGCTTGTGAACATGTATTAGCCCGCAAAATCAAATAAAACCAAATCCAGCTTAGAAATTAATTCAATTTCGTTGTTTAAGATCCAATATTTGGTGAAAATTGAAAAACAGAAACCGGATTAAAACTTACCTTTTTTTATTTTAACATATACATAAATATAATAAGTATTCTGAGTTACATTTAAATTACTTCAATAGCATATTGCTATGTACATTAAAGTTAATTTTTTAAAAAAACACACTTGATAATAGTGAATTAAGAAAAATTCTCCCCTTAAATATTAGAAGTCTCCTTCCATTTATAAATGCTAGGAGAGTCACTCTCCTCCCAAGAAAAATTACATTTCAAGCATTGTTGGGTTTTTGATGCCAAGAAGTGTTTTTTGACATGACATGCCAAAAATTGTTACAAAGTGTCTAAAACCTTATGCACATTTTTAAGCCATCATTAGTATTATTGAATCAAGCTAAAAACTGTTGAAATGATAATTTATGTTATATAAATTATTTTTAAGTTGTAACTATATTTAAGTTGTAATAAAATTATGTATCATAATTCAAATTATATGTCAATTCTCATGCTTTGAAAAATAGCTAAAAATATAAGTACTGTTTAATGCTTTTGAAAGTACTATTTATATTTTTTTGGTGTTGTATGTTCAGTCTGTTTTTACAATAGTGTTACGAATTTTGTAAATAGTTAGTGTTTGTACTGTAAAATAATGTAAATAATCTTATTAAGCTCCATTCCTTTACTAATATTAGTTTTTGTTACATTGTCTCTGTTATCAAGCAAACTTGTCCATTATTTTCAGTGTATGTCTACGGCAGATTGGCGAAATAATAAAGATATCGCCAAGTTGGCGTCACTTTTGGCGACTAATTTTGGTCGCCAAATTTGGCGATATATCGCCAAGTTGGCGACAAACTTGGCGATTGTTGGCGATGGTAACCCTTTCCTCTCTATGGTAACCCCCCTTAGATATACTGGTACATTGTTTGTTGTTCCGTGGATTTTTCGAGATGGTTCTAGAAATTTCCCGCACATGCTACGAGCCTATATAAGAAGAGAAGCGATGCGAGCTGTTGTTATTATTTACCAGTCAGTCATAGAGTGAACTTCTAGGTTTAAGCAAGTTTGCTTGAGCTTTATTTACGTTATTTTGAATGTGATTTTAGTGCTGAGACGTTGTACAAATAGTCTCTGGGACCTATATTGCACTTGTACGATAGATTTGGACAATTATTTTTGAATATCTAGAAATATTTGTGAGTTTTGAAGACTCTGTTGTTCTGAAGGTCTGTAAATAAATTATTTTCTACTTTTCTATAAGCAAGAGTTTGAAGTTGTCTAACCATAAGATCAAAAGAACCCTATATACGCTGCAACATTTGGTGTCAGAATTTGGGATCTTATGGCGAAAACGAGAGCATCGGAAGAGCAACTGAATGAGTTGTTGAAAGCTATTAATGGATTATCAAATAAAATGGATAAAGGCCAAGAAGAGTTGGCGGAAAAAATGAATAAAAACGAAGAAAGAATGGAACAGTTGACAAACAAAATTGACAGATGCTAAGAAGATGTGACTGAAAAGATTAATCAAGGCCAAGAAGAGTTGGCGGAAAAAATGAATAAAAACGAAGAAAGAATGGAACAGATGACAAATAAAATTGACAAATGCCAAGAAGATGTGACTGAAAAGATTAATAAAGGCCAAGAAGAAATGAAGAAAACTTTAGAAGAAAAGTTCTCGTCGGTAGAGAGAAGAATAGGCTCGGTAGAAGAGAAAATAGAGGAAGTAGAAGAGAAAATTCAGAATGAAGTTAGTAATGTTGAACAGAAAATGGAAAGGAAAATGGCGGAAGTAGAAGAGAAAATACTAGGTGAAGTAGATGAAAAGCTAAATAAAAAAGTACAAGATCTTGAGAAGAAACTTTCAGCGTCCAGTGGTAATTATGAAGAATTTAGGAATACGACTGCTTCTCCCGTGCACATCAAGTTGTCGACATACGACGGAAAGAGTTCCTGGCAAGTTTACAAGACCCAATTCACCATTGTAGCCGAAGCGAACAAATGGAGTGACGAGGTGAAAGCTTGTCAACTGGCCGCGTCTTTGAGAGGAGAAGCCTCCGGCGTGCTGCAAACATTGCCCGATATGACGCAACTCAACTTTGACACTCTAAGTTGTGCACTTGAAATGAGATTCGGAGAAAAATTCTTCAAGGACTATACGAGAATACAAATGAAGAGCCGCCATCAAAAATCGAGTGAAACCCTTCAAGAGTTTGCCTCGGAAATTGAACGTCTGGCAAATTTAGCCTTCATCGACTGCCCAAAAAATGTACGGGAAATGCTCTCATTGCAGTACTTCGTAGACGGAATAAAAGATCCAGAAGTGCAGAGAGCGGTACGAATGGCAGATGTGCAGGATTTAAAGACTGCATTACTATATGCCTTAAAGTTGGAAGCAGCTACACAAGCCAGCCGAAGAGATCGTCATTCAGTCCGAGGGACAAAGGTGAACAAAAGCTCAGACACTGAGAGCGACGTCTTGAAAGAAATTAGGAAATTAAATCAACAGATTGAAGCTTTAAAATATGGAAGAACAAGCTCAAGAAGACAGAATCTCACGTGCTGGTTGTGCGGTGATACAAAACATCTCCGAAGAAATTGCCCCAAAATCCACGAACGTGAGATGCATTCAAGACCAGAGAATAAAAAGCCCCACCTGAATATCCTTCAAATATCGAAAATGAGTGGCGGCGATAATGAATTATATGTGATAGGCTTTATTAACGGAATTCAGTGCCGTATGATTGTTGATACAGGAGCCAATGTAACAATAATAAGAGAAGATTTGGCTCGAAAATTGAAATGTAAACTCATCTGGACTCCACCATGCGTTACCCTGCAAACTGTGACGGGCGACAAGATAGGCATATATGGAAAGGCCAATTTAACCATCAACTTTGGAGGGAGCAAATATTATCATATGGCATATGTGGCTGACATAACAGATCCTTGCATAATCGGGCTAGATTTTCTGAAGAAGTTTGGCTTCAAACTTGATTTTAAAAATAATGAAATGCTATCTAAATTTGAAGAAATAAGCCTTTTTGGATTAAATAACGAAATTGAATATAAACAAACAGTAATAGCCAAAGAAGACATCAATCTAGGTCCAAGAACAGAATTTTTAGTTCCAGCTGTAATTAAAAATGAAACTAATTACCGATTTGGCCATATAGATTATCCAGAAGACAATAGTAAACAAGCAGGAGTATTATTGGCTTCATCTGTGGTGGACCTCTCGAAGAAGACCATTCCAGTCAGAATTGCTAACATCAGTGATAAGACGAGGACTATCAAGAAAGGAGAGGTGATAGCATCATGTGCTCCTGTGACGTGCATAAGTCAAAATTCCAGTCATTCTGAAAAATCTTCAGATAATTTAGTCAAGGATTTGTTACAAAATACGGACTTAGATCCAAACCAGAGAGATGCTGCTGAAAGTTTAATTAGAGAATTCCAAAGTTTATTTTCCCAAACATCTGAAGACTTTGGACGAACTAAAATGGCACAACACCGAATTGACACGGGAGATCATTCTCCTATTAAACAGCACCCTAGACGATTACCTTTTGCCAAGCAAGAAGAGGTGCAGAATTTAATTAAAGATATGGAAGAAAATGACGTCATCGAGCCATCGACAAGTCCATGGGCGTCTCCCATTGTATTAGTAAGAAAGAAGGATGGTTCTACAAGATTTTGTGTAGACTACCGCCGACTGAATGACGTCACTAAAAAGGATAGTTACCCTCTGCCAAGGATCGACGACACTCTCGACACACTTGCGGGCAACACTTGGTTCTCGACTCTGGATCTGAAGAGTGGTTACTGGCAGGTAGAGATCCATCCAGACGACCGCGAGAAGACTGCCTTTACAACGGGACAAGGATTATGGCAGTTCAAGGTAATGCCTTTTGGTCTATGTAACGCACCTGCAACTTTTGAACGCCTTATGGAAACGGTTCTTCGGGGACTGTCATATGAGGCATGTCTTGTTTATTTAGACGATATCATAATCATAGGAAAATCTTTTGATGAACATCTGAACAACCTCAGGCGGGTGCTACAAAAGTTAAAGGAAGCTAATTTGAAGTTAAGCCCTTCGAAGTGCAGTTTGTTTCGCAATGAAGTCGCCTACCTTGGACACATCATTTCGGCGGAAGGAGTTAGGACTGATCCGGAGAATATATTGGCCGTGAAAAATTGGAATCGTCCAGCAGATGTTCACCAGCTTCGAAGTTTTCTAGGATTATGCACCTATTACAGGAAATTCGTCAAAGGCTTCTCGATGATTGCAAGACCACTTCATAAATTAACAGAAGCCAATCAAAAATTTATGTGGACACAGGAATGTGACGCTGCTTTCGAAAAGCTTAAGGAGGCGTTAACATCCACTCCAATTCTGTCATATCCTCAAATAGATAAACAGTTTATACTTGATACGGATGCAAGTAACGAAAGCATTGGCGCTGTATTGTCCCAGGAAATCGACGGCCAGGAGCGTGTTATCGCCTATTTCAGCAAGTGCTTATCAAAGGTAGAGCGAAACTACTGCGTCACAAGAAAAGAGCTTCTTGCTGTAGTGAAAGCCATAGACCATTTTCATCACTATCTTTACGGTCAAAAATTCCTGATCCGAACTGATCATGCTTCTCTAACTTGGCTATTGAATTTTAAGAACCCTGAATGCCAGATAGCCAGGTGGATACAAAAGCTTCAAGAGTACGATATGGAGATACGCCATCGAAAAGGCTCATCACATGGAAATGCAGATGCTCTCTCAAGAAGACCCTGCTCAGAGAATTGTAGATACTGCGACCGGGTTGAGAAGAAATTTAATGCCAAAGGTCCTATAGTAAGACAAGTTACAACTGGGTCTACATCATCGCAAGATCCGTGGAGTGACGAGAGCCTGCGTAAAGATCAACTTGCTGATCCTGAAATTAAGCCAATTCTAGAGCTGAAAGAGGAGTCCAACAGGAAGCCCAGCTGGCAAGACATGGCCCATTACCATCCTACGACTAAACGTTATTGGGCTCTCTGGGATTCCCTACATTTGAAGAACGGTATTTTGTACCGAAAATGGGAGTCTGACGATGGAAATACATGTAGATGGCAACTACTACTCCCTAAGTCGAGAATTTCTATGGTCCTTCAAGAACTGCATGGTAGTCCCACAGGAGGTCATTTTGGTGTAATGAAGACCCTGCAAAAGGTTCGAGAGCGTTTCTACTGGAATAATGATCGCAGTGACGTGGAGAAGTGGTGTCGAACTTGTGACACCTGTGTAGCACGTAAAGGTCCTAAGATGCGCACCTGTGGACGATTGCAACGTTATAATGTAGGAGCTCCTTTCGAACGAATTGCTCTAGACATCCTGGGTCCACTTCCTAGAACATCTGATGGCAATAAGTACATCCTCGTTGTCATGGACTACTTCACTAAGTGGCCTGAAGCCTACGCCATTCCTAATCAAGAGGCGGTAACCGTAGCAGACATACTGATTCAACACTGGGTTTCCAGATACGGAGTTCCTCTTCAAATCCATTCCGATCAAGGAAGAAATTTTGATTCGGCTGTGTTCAAGGAAATGTGTGAACTACTCGGCATGGACAAAACTCGAACAACACCTCTACACCCTCAATCGGACGGCATGGTGGGGCGGTTCAATCGTACCATCCTAAATAGTCTCTCTCTCCTGGTGTCTAGAGACCAACAGGACTGGGACAAGAAATTGCCTCTTTTCCTTCTTGCCTACAGGAGTGCCACTCATGAGGCCACTGTTTACTACCCTTCTCAAATGCTCTTTGGTCGTGATCTTCGTCTGCCTGCGGATCTTTTGTTTGGCCGTCCTCCTGACGCTCCTTTGTCGCCTGAAGAATACGTGGATGGACTCCAGGCACGGATTGAGGAGATTCATCGTCTAGCGAGGAACCGAATCGGACTGGCATCGGAAAAGATGAATACACGGTACGATACAAAGGCAACTGGACATGAGTTCAACAAAGGTGACAAAGTTTGGTTGTGGAATCTCATACGTCGTAAGGGACTGTCGCCAAAATTACAAAGAAACTGGGACGGTCCTTACACAGTCATCAACAGGCTGAATGACGTCGTCGTACGTATACAAAAATCGCCATACGCCAAACCCAAGGTCGTACACTATAACCGGCTAGCCCCTTATTTTGGCCAAAGTGATTAGAAATTCAAAACTGGAAATTCAGACCATGGTCATGAAAGTCACTTTTTGTAAATATGTAAATAGTAATTAGTTCTTATTTATGTAAATTTTATTATTATTGTTATTATTTATTTATTTATTTATTTGTTTATTTACTTTAAGTGTTTTCCTCTAACTCAAGGATTGCACTGCCCGGGACGTGCATTCTTTGAGGAGGGGGTAGTGTTACGAATTTTGTAAATAGTTAGTGTTTGTACTGTAAAATAATGTAAATAATCTTATTAAGCTCCATTCCTTTACTAATATTAGTTTTTGTTACATTGTCTCTGTTATCAAGCAAACTTGTCCATTATTTTCAGTGTATGTCTACGGCAGATTGGCGAAATAATAAAGATATCGCCAAATTGGCGTCTCTTTTGGCGACTAATTTTGGTCGCCAAATTTGGCGATATATCGCCAAGTTGGCGACAAACTTGGCGATTGTTGGCGATGGTAACCCTTTCCTCTCTATGGTAACCCCCCTTAGATATACTGGTACATTGTTTGTTGTTCCGTGGTTTTTTGGAGTTGGTTCTAGAAATTTCCCGCACATGCTACGAGCCTATATAAGAAGAGAAGCGATGCGAGCTGTTGTTATTATTTACCAGTCAGTCATAGAGTGAACTTCTAGGTTTAAGCAAGTTTGCTTGAGCTTTATTTACGTTATTTTGAATGTGATTTTAGTGTTGAGACGTTGTACAAAGAGTCTCTGGGACCTATATTGCACTTGTACGATAGATTTGGACAATTATTTTTGAATATCTAGAAATATTTGTGAGTTTTGAAGACTTTGTTGTTCTGAAGGTCTGTAAATAAATTATTTTCTACTTTTCTATAAGCAAGAGTTTGAAGTTGTCTAACCATAAGATCAAAAGAACCCTATATACGCTGCAACAATATATATATATATATATATATATATATATATATATATATATAAGCAATATGATTTTATGCTTAAAAAAAGCTTATGCAAAGCTAAATTGGTTTGACTATTCAATGACTACAAGGAAAGTTAGCCTAATGATTCCAAAAATGTTTGTTTTTGAATACAAACATAAAATATAAACCTGAGTTCCTACACACATGCTCTCTGAGTAGTTAAATTATAATATCAAATCAGTATACTTAAGCATTCTAAAAATCGATAACATATACCCAAAAGAATATCGTGGACAAAAGCCCCCTCTCCCCCCCCAAAAAAAATCACAAATTTTCTGAAATTTTTTACATTTTGAAACTACGATCAACTCCCGACCTTTTTGCGAATTTTATGATATTTTAGTGCGACTGAATGACATATTTTGCAAGTTTTTTGCTGCAAAAAATCGTTAAAATTAAAGATTTTTTTTCCAAAAACTGTTTGACAAATTTCTGAATTTTTTTTCCGGCTATCGATTAACACAAGTTTCTTGCTATTTTCAGCTGCAAGAACGGAGTCATTTCGTTCCGAATTTTCCTAAAAAATAACACATTTGATTCCAAAAATTATGAAACATCAGTTATCTTCCCGGAGATTATGTTTGAATTGCCGGGCTGTTAACCGATTCGGTATAAGTTTTGAACCGAGCTGAGTCGCATATTTTCACAATCAATTTTGTTAGATAGGCCGTGGGCCGATGTTGGAAAAGAAGCTTAAAAATAGACTTTCGTTTCAACTTTCGAGGGGCAATTTTATTTTGTACTTTTTTGTTGTAAAAAGTTCTTAAATACCGAAATTGTCAAAGTTCTGGATTCAAAAGTTGCACATTAATTAGAAATCGGGAAAAATGTATCCCACTATTTTCTCACGATATCTAGCCTCCTGACTGCCGCCGGCTGATTTTTTCACACACTAAGCTGCAGGTTTCATTGCAACATAAGCAATATTTAAATTAGTATAATTCCACAAATAAAACCCAGTTCTGAAAAATTAAGTTAGGATTGATGCTATCAAAGATTATACACCGATACTAATAACGTATTTTGCATCAGGTTGGAAAAAACATCTTTTTTTTTTATACTTTTTTATAAATTACAGAGAAAACAACATTACAATATTACCCTTTGGCTGGGCAGTCAGGGGGCTAGCATCCGATTGGCTCAATCTTTCCCTTCTCTCGCGTATTAGCCAATCGGAAGCATACGTATATGAATTCGCCGAGATAGCGTAGAAAAACTAGTGAAAGTTTAACTTTTCTGCTTAAAAACAAAATTATAATTCTCAAAAATGAAATATTTTGTTTAAATTATTTTGTGATCTTTTTGTTATTGCATATTTGCAACTTTTAAATTATTCCAAAGGTGATTTTATTACCGTTTTACTCTAGATTTCCATCTCAGTTTTATTTCTTGTGACTTCTTTAAATACTAATGTTGATTAACAACCAGATATCGTGTTTTGCTACATTGACATGAGGTCTATTACGCACATAGCTCATAATAATGTAGAAAAAATGTAATCTTATATAAAAACTTATCACTTTCATTCATTTTTTTAATTTTTAGAAATTATAATATTTGGTAAAATAATGGATGAATAAAAATAGTTTTGTAAATATATATAATAAACACATTTCTTGTATCATGTTTTAAAGTTTAAACTGATTTATTTTCAAAGGATAACAGCATGATTGTAGAAGTAATTCTAAGACGAAAATTTTTCTTCCATACTAATTTTTTCGTCTTCAAATATGTGTCAAATAAATGAAAAAAGCATTATGTACTTAAGTGACATACAATACATGTAGTACTTCTTAATTTGCATCGTAATTATTTATCCATATACATATGCGTTTGTGTGTTTTAGTTTACGAAAAATCACTTTAGAAGTAGAATTTTTCTTCAAAGAAAATTCACTGGAAAAAAATAACGTTATCATTGGTTCACTTATGAAATATATAATTTTTTTTTCATAAATTCTGTTTTTTGTATTTATGTACCTATGTATTTATTTAAGATTGTTAATTTTGAAACGATTTCCTTACATATACATGATTTACACTCATAAATGAATCAAAATAAAAAAATAATTGAATTTATTCTGGAATTGGTGTGAAATAAATAAAATTTACTGCCATAAAATAATTTATTTGAGATTAAAGATGTGACTCACCTTTGTATACACCCATAAAAAAAAATTAATAAAAATAAATCTTCATTTCTTAGGTAATTTGATTAATTCCATAATTCTTTTTCACTTTTCATAACCTCACTAGATGGCGCCAAAGAAAAAAAAGGTTGTGTCAACAATATTAGAAATTTCAAATTAAAAAAGGAAAAACAAATCCTGACAACTTCGACATATTTACTTCCCAAAAAGTGCATATTTAACATCTATTAATGTCTAACATTTCAGATAGTCTAATCACATTTAGTTAAATATAATTTAAGTAAATGCCTGTGTTCTTCAGTATACAGGGTGATTCAGCTCGTCGGTGACAAACTTTAAGGATCGATAGAGCACACCTAGACGAACATTTTTGAATAGGGAATGTAGGGTCCCTGAGGCGATGGTAAGGCGCTAGGCGCTTTCGAAAATTTGGGTGCCGAAATTCGAAACGTCATAAAAACTAGGGAAATGGTTAGATTTTCTTGCTTGTTGCGTCGAAATGATTCTGTTTGTTTAGACTTTCTTCAGTACCAATTTGATAAGCGTATCTCTTAAAACATGGATAGGGGGCGCTGCAGACTTTGGAGAGCTAGACAACAACTTTAAGCCCGTTATTTTGATAATTTAACACATGCTCGCCAAAGTTTATACTCTAACTTAAAGTTTGAACCCAAAAGTAGAGCCCTGCAAAAAGCGTAAGAGCCGGAATAAAATGTCAAAGTACAGGGTGGTCGAAACTCGAAGGCTCCTAAGAGATAAACAAACAGATTTCTTGACTTATGGCATGCATTTTCATGATTCTGTTTGCTGGGGCTCTCTGAAACTCAGTTGAACGGTACAAAAAGAAACATCGATAGGGGGCGCTTTGGGCAAAAAACATAATTCGTTGACATTTCGGACGCTAACTGGAAACGGGGCGCTACGATCAATTAGAAACAAAACAAGAGAGTAATTTACTTATCATAAGAAGCTATTAAAACTGCAGTTTGTTTGTTTTTTTTAACAAACATAGCTGGTTTCAATCATGCACAATGCGCGCAATAAAATTTACATAAGGTGCTTTTTGCTGATTTATGCAAAAGATATCGTACCATATCGATATGCAAAAGATACGTAATGCGTAGACGACAACGCGAGATGACGTAGTTGTATGCGCAGACACGTCTTTTGAACGTGCGGTACCTACTTAAGCTTCGGGTTACTTGTCTGCAGATCGGTAGTAGGATGGAACGGTACACAAACTCTGAATTGGCTGACATGCATTTGGCGTATGGCGCTGCTGGTTGTAATGGACGAGCCGCTCAGCGGTTGTACGCCGAGCGTTACCCCAACAGGCAAATCCCCTGCCATGCCTTCTTCGCTCGAGTACACCAGAGGTTGTCCACAACGGGATCTTTCGACGGAGGCAGGCCTGAACGGGAGCGATCACTGAGCACCCCCGACAACGAAGAGGCTGTGCTTAACCTGGTTGAGGACAACCCAGGTCTTAGCACGAGAGATATCGCCAGACATGTTGGCATTTCGCAAGCAACTGCGTGGCGCATCTTACGTTCCCGGAATCTGCACCCCTACCACATCCAGCGGGTGCAGTTGCTCAGAGAGCAGGATTTTGGCCCTCGAGTGGAATTCTCAAGATGGTACTTGGCAATGAGATCCAGGGATCCCCGTTTTGTAAACAGCATTTTGTTTACGTACGAGTCCACCTTCAGCCGGGAGGGAATGTGGAACGCCCACAACAGTCATGTGTGGTGTGATGAAAATCCACATGAAACCAGAAGCCGAGCAGCCCAGGAGCGTTTCTCAGTAAATGTGTGGGCCGGCATTCTGGGGGATTGCCTCATTGGCCCTTATTTGTTACCTGAACGGCTGACAGGTGGAAATTACCTGATTTTCCTGGATCAAGTGCTGCCGCAGCTTCTGGAGGAGGCGCACGTACCCGAAGGTTCGCGTCGCCAGATGTGGTTCCAGCACGATGGAGCTCCGGCCCATTACACGAACGACGTGCGTCTCCATCTAAACGCAAGGTATGGCCAGCGGTGGATCGGGCGTGGGGGTCCAGTTCACTGGCCTGCCCGATCACCAGACCTCACCTGCTTGGATTTCTTCCTTTGGGGTTACCTGAAGGCCGAGGTATACCATACACCTGTCAGCAGTGCTGAAGAACTTGTGGCGCGCATTGTGGCAGCTGCAGGGCAGATCAGAGATACTCCTGGCATTGTTGGAAACACACACTCCTCAATGCGACGGAGGTGCGAAGCCTGCATCATGGCCCAAGGTCGAAATTTCGAGCATCTTCTGTAGTGTTATTTTTTGTAAATAAATTTCCAGTATCATTGATGTTTTTGGTCTAAATTTATTCAGAAGTGTTGAGCAGAGGTAGAAAATGTGTTTTCATTATTATTAACTGATCGTAGCGCCCCGTTTCCAGTTAGCGTCCGAAATGTCAACGAATTATGTTTTTTGCCCAAAGCGCCCCCTATCGATGTTTCTTTTTGTACCGTTCAACTGAGTTTCAGAGAGCCCCAGCAAACAGAATCATGAAAATGCATGCCATAAGTCAAGAAATCTGTTTGTTTATCTCTTAGGAGCCTTCGAGTTTCGACCACCCTGTACTTTGACATTTTATTCCGGCTCTTACGCTTTTTGCAGGGCTCTACTTTTGGGTTCAAACTTTAAGTTAGAGTATAAACTTTGGCCAGCATGTGTTAAATTATCAAAATAACGGGCTTAAAGTTGTTGTCTAGCTCTCCAAAGTCTGCAGCGCCCCCTATCCATGTTTTAAGAGATACGCTTATCAAATTGGTACTGAAGAAAGTCTAAACAAACAGAATCATTTCGACGCAACAAGCAAGAAAATCTAACCATTTCCCTAGTTTTTATGACGTTTCGAATTTCGGCACCCAAATTTTCGAAAGCGCCTAGCGCCTTACCATCGCGTCAGGGACCCTACATTCCCTATTCAAAAATGTTCGTCTAGGTGTGCTCTATCGATCCTTAAAGTTTGTCACCGACGAGCTGAATCACCCTGTATAGTAAGTTTACATTTTGATCTGACAACCACGCAGTAAGAAACAGAAGGGGAAAGTAGTGTTAAAATTTTGCCATGAGGATTTTTTGACGATAGGGGGCGACACCTCTGCATCGGGCTGTCGATCGGATTCTTCTGCAATGCTTTTCAATGGAAAAAATGGTCATTTTTTAATTTTTTTTTTTACGAAAAATCTGAATTTTTAGAAAGTTGTAAAAATGGAAATCTGGTTAATTGAAGTTTTCTTCACAACATACATATTTTTTAAAGGTTTTCGGTGCTTCATTTTGTTTTTTAAGCCATTTAAAATACGAGATTATTCTGACAAAAACCAAAGGGCAGGCCATTTAAAAACATTGAATATCGCGGATTAAAATGACTGTTATAAGTAAGTTGAATATCGCAAAGAAATAGACTTATGACTCTTAGAAATTAAGTATTAATCAAATATTTTGGAGTAAATTTTAATTTCGCGTATTGTTTTCATAACCTTTGAATAATTTAATAATTCAGAACTTTGGATATTTATGCAATTAGTACATGTAGAATTAAAGCAAATTTTTATTTTAATGATATGGAGGGGAAAAAATTTGTAAATTATAGGATCTCCATATTACACATTTAAAATAATTTAAATATAGTCTTTTTTTTTACTCTGTTTCTATCTTTTATTTGTGACTGAGCAGTAAAAATAAATCTATTAATCAAAATTATTCTTAGCTCATTCAGGAACTTTTGCTTTTAAATCCTCATCTTCTCCATCCGGACAATTCAGACTCGTGTTAAATTGGGGGGGGGGGGGGGTCGCCCCGTCCGAGGAGATTGAGGGAGCACCAAATTTATTCTACCAACACCAATTTCTTTTTTTATTTCCAGCTGTCTTTACAAGAAAAAAGTATTGGATTTGTATAAATTTTCGAATTCCGGTTTTCGACGGATTTTACACGTTTTAGGGGTCAGAGATTCCAAAAAAAATGTTCTTATAAAATATCTGTCTGTGAAATATATTTTGTGGGTGCTCCATCTCAAGAAAAAATACAAGGAATTTAATAAAATTTGATATTTAGGTAGCCCCTGATATAAATTGTTGCTGATTAGTTTTTGGCGTAAATCGCTCTACAGGTGGCGCTGCTATGCTGCATTTTTTACGATTTATGCAACAGCTATATCTTAAGAACTAATGCACGGATTGTAATAAATATGTAAATAGTATAGTCTCATAGGTCGTCCCTGATATAAGCTGATACAGATCAGTTTTTGGTGTAAATCGCTCAACCGGGGGCGCTGCTATGCTGCATTTTTTACGATATACGCAACAGCTATATTTTAAGAACTAATGCACGGATTGTAATATAAATGTATATAGTATAGTGTAATAGGTAGTTCCTGATATAAACTGATGCTGATCAGTTTTGGTGTAAATCACACAACAGGTGTTGCTACTATGCTTCATTTTTTACGATTAACGCAACAGCTGTACGTCAAGTGCACGGATTCCAATAAAAATTTAGATTTAGGTAGCCTCTGATATAAATTGAAGCTGATCAGTTTTTGGTGTAAATCGCTCAACAGATGGCGCTGTTATGCTGCATTTTTTATGGTTTATGCAACACCTGTATCTTAAGAACTACGCACGGATTTTAATAAAAATTTATATTTAGGTAGTCTTTTATTTAAACTGCCGCTAATCAGTTTTTGGTGTAAATCGCTCAACAGGTAGCACTGTTATGCTGCATTTTTTACGGTTTATGCAACAGCTATATCTTAAGAACTAATGCATGAATTGTAATAAAAATGCAAATAGTATAGTCCCATAGGTAGTCCCTGATATAAACTGATGCTGATCAGTTTTTGATGTAAATCGCTCAACAGGTGGCGCTGCTCATTTTTTACGATTTACGCAACAGCTATATCTTAAGAACTAATGCACGGATTGTAATAAATATGTAAATAGTATAGTCTCATAGGTCGTCCCTGATATAAGCTGATACAGATCAGTTTTTGGTGTAAATCGCTCAACCGGTGGCGCTGCTATGCTGCATTTTTTACGATATACGCAACAGCTATATTTTAAGAACTAATGCACGGATTGTAATATAAATGTATATAGTATAGTCTAATAGGTAGTTCCTGATATAAACTGATGCTGATCAGTTTTGGTGTAAATCACACAACAGGTGTTGCTACTATGCTTCATTTTTTACGATTAACGCAACAGCTGTACGTCAAGTGCACGGATTCCAATAAAAATTTAGATTTAGGTAGCCTCTGATATAAATTGAAGCTGATCAGTTTTTGGTGTAAATCGCTCAACAGATGGCGCTGTTATGCTGCATTTTTTATGGTTTATGCAACACCTGTATCTTAAGAACTACGCACGGATTTTAATAAAAATTTATATTTAGGTAGTCTTTTATTTAAACTGCCGCTAATCAGTTTTTGGTGTAAATCTCTCAACAGGTAGCACTGTTATGCTGCATTTTTTACGGTTTATGCAACAGCTATATCTTAAGAACTAATGCATGAATTGTAATAAAAATGCAAATAGTATAGTCCCATAGGTAGTCCCTGATATAAACTGATGCTGATCAGTTTTTGATGTAAATCGCTCAACAGGTGGCGCTGCTCATTTTTTACGATTTACGCAACAGCTATATTTTAAGAACTAATGCACGGATTGTAATATAAATGTATATAGTATAGTCAAATAGGCAGTCCCTGATATAAACTTACGCTGATCAGTTTTGGTGTAAATCACACAACAGGTGTTGCTACTATGTTTCATTTTTTACGATTAATGCAACAGCTGTATCTCAAGCGCACGGATTCTAATAAAAATTTAGATTTAGGTAGCCCCTGATATAAACTGATGCTGATCAGTTTTTGGTGTAAATCGCTCAACAGATGGAGATATTATGCTGGATTTTTTTATGGTTTATGGAACACCTGTATCTCAAGAACTCCGCACGGATTTTAGATTTTAATAAAAATTTATATTTAGCTAGTCCCTTATTTAAACTGACGCTGAGCAGTTTTTGGTGTAAATCACTCAACAGGTGGTACTGTTAGGCTGCATTTTTTTACGGTTTATGCAACATTTGTATCTCAAGATATGTATTAAAACTTGTGTAAAATTTCTAGAAAAAAAGAATCGGAAACTTCAGTTGGCGAGATGAAATCGAGACAGTTTTATATTTTATGCAGTGTTAAATTAAGGGAGTGGCCCAAGGGGATTTCCTCCACCCCGGAAAATTTGAAATTTTGTGTTTTCAATGGTCCAAAAGTACAATTCCCCCCGGAACTCTATAATATCTTTCTTCCGGAGCCACTGATGTCCCTTCCGGAGAAAAGTGTCTGAATTCAACACTATTTTATGGACCAATAAATTTGTATAATATTAATTAATCCATAGACAGTGGATAAAAAAGTAATAAATACTGCTTACAAATGCTATAAAAATCTTTGGCTAATTAATCTTTTGTAAAATGTACGTCTTTTTTCATATTAAATAAGTTTGTATTTAGACACAAAACAAAGTCTGTGCTTTATTATTCCACATAATATTTAAGAAACATATAAATAAGATCTATACGCAATAAACAATTCTCAATTTAAATATAATTACAAGTAAATAGCTTTATATTAAAGCCTAAAAAACATCACTCACTTGTGGAGCACGGAATAAACTTAATTTTTTTTCCTTCGTCTTTTTTTTTACTATTATAGCCTGTTTTACATCCAGGAACACAGTACTTATATCCCATCTTAATTTATTTAATGATATATCAATATGAAACATAAACGAATAAAATAAAATATCTTTTAATTCGAACATATGCAACTTAGGCATACAATCGTATTGAACGTCTGCTAAAAAACCAGCCTACATCGTATCGCAACCCCCTCATTATTTACCAAAATTTCACTTTGTATTTTCGAAGAGTCATGCGCATTAAGTTCCCCTCCTGTTTCTTACTCCGTGGTTTTGTATTCCAAAGATGTATGTTGTGAATAAAAATACTGAAAAAAAACAAAAGATTTTTAATATTATAGGCCTTTGTATAATAAGATAAATAGTATTTTTTTAACGAAACGTATTAAGTTATTGTTTTTTAATTGAATAGAGTCATTTTTTCATGTTTATTATTTTGATAATTTTATTAAACTACCAATCAAGTAAATAACCTGAATGCTAGCAGTACAAGATACTTCTAATATAATAGAACGCAAATAGTATTTTACAGGGATACACAAAAGATTCCGGATATTCTACTGCACTGTAAACAAAAAATGTAAATTTACGGGCATTTACCGTAATATTTGACGGTAGTTGTCCGTTTTTGAAGCTTAACGGTACACTTCCGTAAATTTACGTTGCGGAAACATAAATTCGGAATACTAATATGTTTTTATGGGCACAGCCCGTTTTTTTATGCAGGATGTTCAAATCTGCTGCCTAGCCTTTTTTTTACGGACAAATACCTTTGAATAAGTCTTTCGATGACGTCATAACAGAACGTTTTATTTTATTTGTTGAAAATATTATTATTATTTAATTAAGTTATTGTCTGGTTTAAATTATCGCATAAAATTATCGTCTGGTTTTAATATGCTATTGTTTTGGTAAATTTATAGAAAAATTAGTCGGTTGTGACACTCCAAAAATTTTCTTCTATCTCATATATGTAAATACTTACTGAAAAGTGCAGTATAACAGCGCCACCGGTTATGTGATTTACACCAAAAATTTATACCAACTTTACGTGAACTCCTAAATGCATCTGAAGTTAGCTGAAAATCCGTGCATTAGTTTCTGAGATAGCGCTATATTACTGAATCTAAAATAAGTTCTGCATAACAGTGCCACTTGTAGGGTGATATAAACAAAAAACTAATCAGGACTAATTTTAATGAGGGGCTAAACTGAATCTGAAGTTTTATGAAAATTCATGTATTAGATTTGCGATACAACTATTGCGAAATCGTGAAAAAGGGATCATCCCAGGTAGCACAGCAATATCGGCCAACTTTTGCGTGCATCGGCAAAGACCGGTTACCTTTTACCAGGGATATAGTGGAGGGTATACGGGGGTATACGTCCAGTAGCGTAGCTATGTTTTTTGGCGCCCGGGGGCAGCAAGAAATTTTGCGCACCCACCCCAATATAGATATATAACAATTTCTCTCAATTTGGCGCCCCTAGGCCTCGGCGCCCTGGCCGGACGCCCCCCCCTTAGCTACGCCACTGTATACGCCGTCCTCTGGATATTTTTAAGGAACACTATATACTCTCAGCTTCTCTAGAAAACTACAGTATATACATTCTAGGATATACCCAGAGAGCAAGCAAGGTTCCGTAAAACAGTCGCTTTTGCCTTTTGTTTCATTATCCTGCAAAGGTACACTATCTTACCATTATAAAAGGTACAAGTGAATCATCATCTATATAATAAAAGCCTAAGTCATGTGACTGTCATCAACACTTCCGGGCTTACTCACTTCACTCTTTATATGCTATGCAGCAAATTTCATGTTAGCCAGCTCAGGTGATAAATCGCCAATCTATATTATAAAAGCCCAATGTCACCAACACTTCCAGGTCTTCCCACTTCACATTTTTATATGCATGATTGCCATTTTGGTACTTTTATGCTAGCCGAGTGCATGTTTGCCAAATTTAATGCCATATGCCAGTTTCATTTGAAACTTAAAACTATAACTTATTTCATTTAAAATACACAACTTTTATTTATAATACAGATTAAAAAATATGTATATCAGATTCATTCATCTCATTTAAAAAAAAACACTAAATTTATTTTTCCAGCATAGGTAATTGGCAAAAGAAAGTGAGTGCTTTGCGAGAAAAGAAATTTGACAAAATCTTTTCTCGCAACCTTTTTACTTTTTCATATGCACAATTACATAAATAAATAATTAATAGTATTATTAATAAGCTAAATCAAAATAATTTATTGCAACATAAAAGCATTGTTTCTAATTTACACTTTTAAAAAAATATGTACATTTTGGATAACACGCATTGAATTTAAACTGACATTCATCATAGTTCAATATCGCAATGACATCATTGTAGATAATGACGTGATAGTTTTGTTATGTCTTAAGACATCATACTAGGTAAAATTGCGGCGTTGTTTACAAATTTAATTCACGTTTTTATTGTCATATTTATGAACTCAGAAACGAAATTAATGAAAAAAAAGCATGCTTTTTCATTATTAAATTTTGAAATAATGAAGTATGAAATGCTACCATTATTGCAAACAGTTCTTCATAGGCGTAACTAGAGAATTTTTCTAGGGGGGGGGGGCCACGGCCCCATCTATTTGATAATTTTTAAACAATAATTGTAAAACTATTATTGTTTGGAAAATAATAATAGTGTGGCAATGTTGTTTTATAGTAAACTGTTTGATAATTTCCAAACAATAATGGTATTAGTAACTAGTCGGATGTGGTAATCCCAAAACTTTCTCTTTTTGATTCATTTTAAGATTCACTTTTGCTCTCAAACACCCCAAACTGGGAAATTCTCTTATTTAGAAACTATATTACGTGCCATGACTGCGATATTTTGATAAATGCAGAAAATATTACAAAAAATGCAGTCAAAGTTCGTCTTTTGAACCGAATTTTCCAAAGCGGGAGATCTGGGAACGAAAAAAAGGGTCATGCTGAGAAAATAATCGTCGATAAATCAAATTCTAATGAATTCAGAGAAAAATGAAGTCATACGGCATCTTATAACATATCTTTAAAAAGTATCTCAGCAAATTTCATGTTTTTACTTTTAAAAATAAATCTGAAAATGTACAGTAAAATTTTGAGCTGCTGAGAGAGAAAAAACATTTTTTCGAATACACCCTTAATGAGTCAAAATTTGCTACATCAGTGCCAAAATTAAATGGCAATTTATGATCATTGTGAAGGTTTTAAAGATATGAAATTCCTTGCATTATTTCTTAAAATAAGACTATTGCGGAAATGTGAAAATATGCAACATAAAAGCGCCACCTGTTAAGCAATTTATACGAAAGCATTAGCAGCACAATATTTATCAAGCTATACCTGAATCTGAAGTTTGGTGAAGTTCGCTGATTAGTTTCTGAACTAGTGCTATAGCAGGAATTGAGAAAAATTCAGCATTGCAGCGCAACATATTGGGAGATTGACAACAAAACATGAAGAAAACTAGTTCATTTCACGGATTTACTGAACCTAAAGTTTGATGAAAATTCGTGCACCTGAGAACCTGAGACAGAGCTATTGCGCAAATCGTGAAAAATGAAACATAGCAGTGCCATCTGTTGAGGAATTTAAACCAAAATGCAAACAACATCGATTCATGTTGAGGACTAACTGAATCTGAAGTTTAATAGAAATCCGTGTATTAGTTATGGATATATAGCTGTTGCGTAAATCGTAAAAAATGCACCATAGCAGCGCACCTGTCGAGTGATTTGCACCAAAAACTAATCAGTATCAATCTGTAATGATTATAATTTTTAATTAAATTCCGTGCGATAGTTCTTGAGATAGAGCTATTGCAAAAATCGTGAAAAATGCAGCACACCAGCGCCATCTGCTGAGCGATTTACACAGAAACGAATACAATATCAATTCATGTTAAGTAATGACTAAATCTGAAGTTTGGTTGATATCCGTGCCTCAGTTCTTCAGATATAGCTGTTGCGTTAATCGTAAAAAAAGCAGCTTAGAAGCGCCATCTGTTGAGTGATTTGCAACAAAAACTATTCAGTATCAATTTGTATTAGGGACTATCTGAATATAAATTTTTATTACATTCCGTGCATTAGTTCTTGAGCTAGAGCGTCCACAAAATTTATGTCACATATTCACATATACAGAGACAGACATTTTGTAAAAACTTGTTCTTAATAAAAACTAAGGATCTCTGATCCCTAAAACGGGTAAATACGTCAAAAACTGGAATTTGAAAATATTCACGATTCCAGTATTTTCTTCCATAAAGATAGAAGAAAGTAAAAATAGTTTTGTTAGAACTCATAATAAGGTACCCTGGGGTAATAACGCCACGTTAAGGTTCTACCAATTTTCACGGCTTAGTTTTATATTGTATTTTTCAAACAAATATAGGATCTGATACAGCAACTCATTGACTATATATATAAAATAAAATAATTTAACAGATATGTATTCATAAAATGTAATGGCGTTTTTTCTTGACCAATGCTATTTGGCGTTAATACCCACCTATATGGGTAATAACGCCATGCAAACAAAACTATAAAAAAAAGATGGAATAATGGCATGTAGATTGCCCAATTCTAAAAATACAAACTCTACAGCTCTAGAAATTGACAAATTGCAATCTAAGCTATTGAAAATGTAAATTTTTTTTGACTCTGAAAGAAAAAGAAAGCTGTGGTGGTGGCGGGGAAAGGAGGCAAAACAATATCAGATTCTTAGCTAAGAAGTTTTATAATAACTAGAGTTACATGTAATAAATACTTTGTTAAACCTTAACTGCTGTTAGCGTCTCACATATCGCTGAGTTTTTCAAGTTTCAGAGTTTAACTTGCAATTTTTAGGTTAACTATAGATACCGGGAAAATTTTGTTTCATTTGGAGTCCTATTACTATCTCTAGAAACTTTTGAATAGCTGAATTTTATTTTTAATAGTCCTGTGTATAAGGTTCAATACAAAAATAATATTTTAAAAGTTAATTTAACATTTTATTCATCGTTAGATTAAGCTGTCTGACAGGCCGCTCACAGTAACTTATGCGACAATTTTTGTCACAGCAGTTAAGGGTTAATACTATTATAGTAATCTAGTAAATAGTTTTTAACCCATAACTGCACACTAATGCGGATTCTCCAAACCTACTGTTAAATTGTCGGCGTTTTAAAGAGCATACTTTAATAAATTTTTAATAAATTGAATAAAATTTTTTATTAAAAAATATTATCCCAATGAGATCTCTTATTCAATTTTATACATAATTCATATAGTTATATATCATTATCTCTATATTAGCAACAAAATTAACCTTTAACTGCTGTTAGCAATCTCACTGAACACTGTACCCCCGCCCCCCCCCCCCCCCAAAAAAAAATAGCGTTTAACTTGTATTTTCCAGTTTAACTATACTTACAATTGAAATTCTCTTTCGTTTGGAGTTCTCGTAATATTGTTAGAAATATTTGAATAGATTAAATTTAATTAGAATTAATTCTGTACAAAACGTTTAGCGCAGGAACAGTATACTATGATTTTTAATCATGGATCGCATTTTAACCTTTAACTAATGTTACCGGTCTCGTAGACCACTATTTTTGTTTTAATTTTTTAGTTTAACTTGTAATTTTTAGTTTAACAGCAAACACTACCGAAATTTTGTTTCATTTGGAATTTTAGTACCATCACCATACTAAATAGGTGAATATTAAGTATAATACTCTTGTATAAAATGTTTAGTACAAAAATACAATCCTATTAGTTATTCCCGCCTTTTATTCATCTTTCAATTTTGTGGTCTCACAAACCGCATCACATTCACACGTCACAAATTTCTGTCACATCAGTTAAAGGTTAAATTTATAAAGTTTTGAAAAACCGAATGCTGAGAAAGCGGACAGTTAAAATTTCGAACTCAATTGAACAATCCAGTGGAAATTTAATAGAAACCTGATTTTGAAGATGTTCGAATTTGAATCTAGAAAACATTTTGATATAGTTTTATTTACAAGAGTTAAAAATTATTTTTTTACATTAGTAAAAATAAATAATAATAATATAATAAAAAATAAAATAGAGAGACTATTTTTAAGTATTGGGCACCCCCCCCCTTAATCTTACGATTTCAACAATGATGATAATGCTCTCCCATATTAATATATAAACCCGCTTCGGATATAGTTCGGCCACTGTTGGGAATCAACCGGGGTAATAACGCCAATCCCTGGCGTTATTACCCCGGGATATTTATTGCGCAGTAAATCCTAAACTACAAGTTATCTCGAGAAGATAGCCAAAATCTTCTACAACAATTTGAAAGTACATGAAATACACTACAAATTTATGTAACAAACAAAGTATTTCTGGATAAAAAATATAGTCTTCAGATCAAAAACCTTATTTCGCAAATTTTAGATCAAGTATTAATTTTAGTTGCTTGTAAAAACAATAAGACCTAAAAATGAAACAAATTAACTTGAAGCTGTTTTTTGCGATTTATATGACTGAAAACCCTTCTGCGCAGAGCACATGGGTGTCATTTACCTGATTATTTCATAATTATGCAAAATATAAGCACTTGGCGTTATTACCCCGCCTGGCGTTATTACCCCAGGGTTCCTTACTTAAAGGAAAGCTCACTTGTTAATACATTCCTGAAAACGTATAATCGCCAAAGGAACTAATTAGTTGAAACTTTCTTCTGTCTTTAGCTGCTATTAGATTCATAAACTTTACGAGCAACAAACTTTTCAGCCGATTTTAACCCCAACATTTTCCCGTTCAAAGAGAGAAAAATTTTACAATTATTTGCGAAAAAGTTGGAGGAATAGCAGGAAAATTAGTACTACTAGTACCAGCCGTTAATATTTATTGCCTATTCATATCAATCGCTTATTTCTGTTTCATTGAAATGCTCGATGTTCGATGAAAAGTCTCGGCTAGCGGAGACTTTTTTGGAACAGCAGAAAAAAGTTTTGGGACATTGCTGTTTGCTATCACACTGGGTGTTGTGGGGATATTTCACGAAAAGTTGGAGGAAATCAAGTGTTGGCTCAAAAATCTTTCAAAATGTTGATGAATCTGATAGCGGCTTTATACATCAAGTTTTCGATTCAAAACAGTGGCTGGGAGAGAGGGAGAAAAAACTCAAACTCCTTAAGGGTAACCGTCAGTATTATCTTCTCATATACTGCTTATGATACATTCTAAAAATCAGTATAAAGCATTTGCTATTGCAGTGATTGATTTAATTTTTTTTTTTTTGGTGAAAGATTAGACTCGTGTCTTAAAAGTGGTATAATTTTTTGGATGAAATATATCACCGGTTTTTTTTTAAATTTTAATTTAAAATTTTTTCCATGTTTCCTATAGACACCAACAGGTGGAGATACGGGTTCTATTAGGTTTTCCGTGTGGATTAAAAATGGATTGTTTTATCGTTTTTATGTATTTATTTTTTAATATATTATCATTTCTTTTGTAATAAATTCAATAAGGGATAGATATTATACCTTATTACATTAAATTTTGTTCAAAAAGTCCTTTTGTTTTTCGAAAAAAAGCTTTTTTATTTAGACAGTCCGTGAAAGAAATGTTGGAAAATGCTGCTTATTCTAGCAACCCTATCACTGACTTATTGCAAGAGAAGGGTAGAGATGGTCCCTTATTACTCTTCCCATCGAGGGGGGGACTACTCCCACCCTTCTGCTCCCTCCCTCTAGCTGATAAGCGTAAAATGGTTTTCCTAGCGTAATTCCAGAAACTTGGGAGAGATAAAAAAGTCGAGGTTTTTAGTATATTTATTTAGTCGTTTTTCAGTTCAATGGATCAAATTTTGTACGAAAAGTTAAATTTTTCAAAAAGATTAATAAGTTAATTAAACTTTGAATGATTCTTTTCGTATTTTGAATCAATGGATTGCATTGCAAAAATTGAATTGATTGCATTAATTGCATTATGAAATCAGCAAGGATATGCATGGAAAGTGATTTTTGACTTCGGTTTAATTTTGCGCTGAAAATGCGGTATTCAACTAAACATTAATGTTTATTTAGGATGCAAGCGGATTAAAAATAAAATTGGTGTGCACCCAATATAAAAAAAAAGAAAAGAAAAAAGAAGACAAGAGACATTTTATTATAAAAATTAAGTATTTAAAAGTAAAATACAGGTTATTTTAATATAAACTTTACCCTCTACATAGAAATATAATAATTTATTTCTAAACATTGAACTTAAAAAAAATTAAAGCCTTTGCAAGTACAAATTTAAAAGAAAAAATATATTTTCTTGATTTTGATTATGTTATTATTATTGTTGTTGTTGTTAATTTTTAGGCTTTGTAAACAACATTATTAATTCTGTAGACGAATGTGAAATTCATTGTTCTATATTTTAGCAAAATGGTTATGCACGTAGACATTTGTGTCATAAAATTTCCTGGGGAAAAAAAAAAAAAAAAAGATGAAAAAATAATAATATTAGATACTAAATCATAAGATAATTGCAAAACTTCTAGCATAAAAAATGATAAATTTTTACCTTTGAATTGTAAATTACTTTTTTTAACTAAATTTAAATTCAATGAGGAAAAATTATACTTGCTATAAGTTAATTTCATAACACAAAGTATATAAAATAAGCAAAAATATATTGCTGCCTACTATTATTATTATTGTTAGTTTTTAGGCTTTGTAAATAACCTTTTTAGGTGCGTTCGTAATTATGTAAATGCGTAGCACCTATTGTTGTCCCTCAGTCCGTCCGTCTGTCTGTCCGTCTGTCTGTCCGCATATAACAACGCAAAAATTACCCAACCGAATCGTTTGAAATTTAAAATACATAATTATACCATAATTTTGTAGTCATTTCAAATTTTATAAAAATCGAATGGATAGATCAATTACAGGGACAATCAAAAGGATTCCGTTACATTGCGATCAATGGGGAAAAAAGTTTCAAATGCATTTTAATTGTTTGAAATTTAAAACATATAATTATTGCGTAATTTTGTCGAGTCATTTCAAATGTTATGAAAATCGGATGCATAGATCAATTACAGGGACAATCAAAAGGATTCCGTTACATTACGGTTAATGGGGGAAAAAATTCAAATGCATTTTAATCGTTTGGAATTTAAAACATATAATTATTACGTAATTTTATCGAGTCATTTCAAATGTTATGAAAGTCGGATGCATCATTTACAGGGACAATCAAAGGTGTTCCATTACGTTACGGTCAATGGAAAAAAAGTTTCAAATGCATTTTTATGATGTTACACTCATTCGAACATAATAGAATCGGCATGAATCTACGAAATATATACTAAAATATGCATTCTGTACAATCTGTGATGAAAAGAATTTTTATTATTAAATTACAGGGTCACACAAAAGTATTCCACTACATAATGTTACACGGGGAAACATTGTTTGGGCGTGTTTTAATTATATTCAACTATTTCACATTTTATGAATAAGATATACGTTACGTGTAATAAAAATTACTTTCTCCATATTTACAGTAACACAAAGATTTCGACTACTATACTGTATCCGAAGTACGCTCTACTGTATCAGCAAGATCTGAATATTTTTAAAACTTCGTTATCGTACGAACGCATCTCATTTGCTACGTTCACGTGCAATTTCCAACTTGTTTAATTCTGTAGACAAATATAAAATTCGTTGTTGTACGTTTTAGCAAAACGACCAATGCACGTTGACATTTATATCATAAAATTTATTCTTTAAAAAATAAGGAATGATAATTATAATAATAGATATTAAATCGTAAGACAATTGTGACACATCTACAATAAAAAATGATAAATTTTAACTTTTGAATTTGTAAATGCTTTTATACTAAATTTAAATTCAATGAATGGATTAGAGCTATAAGATAATTTCATAATATAAAGTTATATTAAATAAGCAAAAATAAAATATTGCGTATTATTATTATCACTATTATTAATTTTCGGATTTTGAAAACAATTTTTCTTAGTTCTGTGTAAACAAATATAAAATTTAAATAAAGTCCATTTTTCTTACGATTTTTATCCAAGAAAAATTTGGGAAGGAATTGTTTGCCCAAGGGCTGATAGTTTTATTTTTCATTTAGCACACGGAGAGGCATCGGGTAAGTTTTCTGTAAAAACACGCTCTCGACATGTTATAAAACCTCTAGCAAGCCGTTTTTGTTCACACTCTGATAGATCGGCACGTACAGTCGAGTCTCTCTATTCTCTATAACGCAACTCCATACATCGAATTTCTCTATATAATGAATTTTTAGTAGGAACGGTCCCCTTTCCGCATGATTGCATTAAAAACAGTCTCTATATAGCGAAATATCTATCTCCATATAACGAATTTTTTCATAAATTGATCTTAATTTATTGAGTTTTAAAAAGCTTCGAAATCATATGGAATCAATTTTCCGTCAGTGCTGAGTTTTTTTTTTTTTTTTTTTTTTTTTTTAATTACATCTCTCATTGTTCTTTAAATCCAACGAATTCATCCAACCTCCCACACACCTTTCCAACATCCTTCTCAAAACAGTGTCAATTGGATTGATACACATGTAAGAGAAGAATCAATGAGAGGCACATAAGAGAGGCCTTCAAATGGAGAGAAATGTTAACTACAATTTTTCATTCCTTGCTAAAATTTGAGCCTTTTTTTTCTCTTTGAGAACGTAACAACTTTAAAATCAAAACAACAAAAAATTACAGATTTCTTAGTCTGAAATTGATGCAAATCTTCCTTATTTGATTTTCACTGAGCTTTCATACAAATATCTGCTCTCGTTTTTGAAACAGCTTAAATAATTAAGAAATAAAATGTTAGATTAATATTTACTTTTAAACATTTCACATTTTTAATTCAAAAAATCAAAAATAATATTTGTTCAAATTTCACACACTAAATACGATTTTTAACATGATTCTCTATACATCTAATTTCTCTATATAACGAATTTTTTACTGGAAAGATGAATTTCGTTATATAGAGATTCGACTGTATTTCGTTATTAAACACCAATGTATCCTCAAAGTATTTTGAAATTTCTTCGAGCTCATCGAAAGATTCTTCATCTTCAGTGAGCTCAGACAGATCAAATGCACTCTGAGTTATTCTAATTAAATACGAATCGATGCATTTATATATTATCAAATTCAACGAAATATTTATATCGGAAAACAAGCTTTAACTAGCCCGGCTCGACTGGCCCATTTTTTTTTTTTTTTTTTTTTTTTTTTTTTTTTCCCGGCCTTTGAAAAAATTGTCCAAATTCTGTCGACCTGGCACGTTTGAGTGTTCACCTTCATTTTGTCCACCAAGCCTACAGGCATCTACTATGTATTCATTATTCGAATAAATGACAGAAATGTTTTATAATAATATAACAAAATGGTTCGATGTCTGCAAACGAATAGATAGCAACAAATTGCGTAAAATTTCCGAATAATTTTCGGCCTAGTGATTACATCAGAAATTTAGAATAAGAATTTTGCGGTTCCATTTCTGTTAAAAAAAACTGAAATTAAAATTGAAATATTTATTTAAAAAGATCTTTTTCAATACTTACCGCTTAAGCATGGAACTATAATTTACTGTTATTATTTTGAACTTGCTCATCCTTCTTACAAAAACTGCATAGGCAAAAGATATTTTACAAGCAAGTTACGAGAAAACGTGCACATAAGACATTTTTTTTAAATTAGATTTTTTAAAATTTAAACTAATTCTCGAAAAAAAAAATCTAACGTGAAAATTCCTTACTCATTTTTAAACTTAAAAGCATGATACTTGCAGGGATGATTATTAAACTGCTGTGTAATCGGATTTTTTTCATCATTTTCCAATATATAAATTATATCTTGAGTTACACTAAATTTTTGTCTCAGGGCGGCAGTTTGTTCAACTCCGGCGCTGTTGCGTCTTGAAATTCAGCTCAAAACACTAACTTTAGCAGACTTTTCTGTCAAAGGGAAACGTATACCATGAAAATGCGGCTATCTTAAAAAAAAAACAGGCAGAAGAGTTTACTTTTTTATTTATTTATATTGATACTAACATGGGAAAAAAGTTTTCCAATAAATTCTTGAGGAAAATTTTTGATGGCCAACCTCCCCCCCACTCCCCCCCAAAAAATACCTTTCTTTCCTTCTTTCTTTCTTTTTCTTTTCTTTCTTTTCTTTTTTTTTTTTTTTTTTTTTTTTTTTTTTTTTTTTTTGTTCTTAATATCTCGAAACTTGGTGCCACAGCCTTGTTTAAAAGAATACTTTATATATTGGTAGTAATAAATTATGTGTTTCAGGACCAAAACCTTCCTTTGTTGCACCCATGCAAAACATGCATTTTGGCATCATCCCTGAATCCGTATATAGAGATTTCATTTTCAAAGATTTTACAGTTGTTGTATGCAGTCCAGGGAAAATAAACATTTTACATCTCCAAAAATCGGGTAGAAGTTTTCTTTTTCAATTGTTTATAACAATGCCAAGCTGGAAAAACCAAGTTTTCCAACAAAATTTCTCAAAGCTAAATTTTGTGTAAACAACAAAAGTTTTTTTTTTTTTTTTTTTTTTTTTTTTTAATACCCGTTGTCGTGGCATATTATTTGGCAACAAAATTTCTCAAGGCTAAATTTTGGATAAACAACAAAAATTTTATTTTATTTTATTTTTATTTATTTTTTTTAAAATATTTCTAGACTCGTTGTCGTGGCATATTATTTGTTTAGAACTTTCATATTTAAAATTTTTTTGTACACTCAATAGAAAACGCAGCATATGCCATTTGAAAAATAGGACAATTTCTTCAATTTTCTTTAAAACCGTGAAAACCGTAGATTTGTCCCGATTATTTAAATGTTTCCCACGGATTTAATTTTATTTGCCGCCTTCTATATATTGGTAGCAGCAAGTTATGTATTTCAGGGACAAAACTAGCCTTTTTAATTTTTAACGATTTTTAGGGAGATTTTTGATACCATTTTTAGTGGATTTTTTCCATTGTGCTGCAGTTTTTAATATTGGAAAGAAACGTTTTAAACTTTTAGTCGAATATAGTACATTTTGTACATCACGATTTTAGAAATTTTTGCAGTTTTTTGTCCTTTTTTGTGTTTTGTGGTGATATTTGGACATTCATAAAGAGATTCTGTTTCAGACTAACATATTAAATTTTGTCTCCGCGGTTTTCAAAGCAAAATTTTGCATAATTTCGCTTTTTATGCCGATTTTACATACATGTATATATGTATACACATTCGGCAGTGAATTTTTGTTAGAATGCTTTACGTCTCATTGTAATAAATTTTATCAACTGGGATTTTTGAAAGTTTTTTTTTTTATTTCCTTTCTCGATTTTTCGACATTAGTAAAAGGAAATGTATTCTAACGTTTAAGATTAATATAAAAAAATTAAATAAAGTTTAATTACATAGATCAATTTTTGGAATTTTTCTGTCATTTCGCCTTTTTTTTTTTTTTTTTTTTTTCGTTTGTAAGATTAGTTCGGTTTCAAACTTTTACCCTAATATAGTGAATTTTATCAGCTGCTATTTAAAAAATTTAATTTTTTATTTAAACATTTTTTTCGCGGTTTTTTTTTCCGGTTACTGTTTTCTAGGAAAATATATTCAATTTTGTTCTGTATTTTTTTAAAACTATTTTTAAATTATCTTTATCGTTTTTCCGAGTTTTGCGGCGATTTTTAGGGTTTCGTTCACCTGACGAAACCCTATTCGTCCTTGTCCTCTGTCTGTTTGTCACAGAGTCCGTACACAAATTCTATACAAGTCAGAGCATTCAAATTTTGTATACTTACCGCTGAATACCTCTTGTAACACAACAAATCATAAAAGTTTGAAAAAGACTATTATTTTAATTATGATATATTATTTTAATATCATCTGTTTTATTTTTATTTATTTATTTATTTGTCTTCTAATTGTTGCCAAAGTTTAAATAGATATAAAAATTATTATGTATCTAGCATAAATTAATGGATTAAATAAATCACGTAATAAATGTGTATATGTTTTTATTTTGGTAATTAATTCCAGAATTATCTTATCTTCATTCTCAATCATATTTGTCTTTTCTCAAGTTTTGGATCATTCGAGACAACAGCTCAGTTGCTATAAGTCTCAAAAGAAATCCTCCTTCAAACCAAATCCAGAATTGTATTTTTTGGAACGGCAAACCATGTGAGGCGGAAATAAAAAGAGATATATGTATTTTTATTATTATTATTAGGATTTGATAATCGCAGTACATTTTTTTTTAATTATTGATTTTACAATACTGTGGTACTTCCGCATGCGGATGTTATTTCATTCGCTGGAAAAATTCAGGGAAAGGAGAGGGTCGTCCGACTACGGGTTATTTTCTAAATTTTATTAAGTTTGGGAAACCTAAAGAATCAATCGCTTTCAACTTTATAACACATAATAAGAATAAGGATAAAGTTTTTTGAAAGAGATATTAGACGAAACTCCCAGTGCGATCTGATATCACATTTACCTACTTGTTTGACTTTCTTGAAAGGAATTCTACGTTAAAAAATTTAGCTAAATGTATTAAAATTTATCCTCCGCGATTTTTGAATATTTAATTATTTTAAATGACATTTTCAATACGATTGTTAGTGATTGTTATCTATTTTTTTCTTTTGCGTTCTGCTGCAAGTTTTTGACATTCGTTACACAAGCTTTTTTTATTTTTTTATTTTAGCCTAATTATATGAAATTTTGTTGTAAATTTTATAAAACTTTGTATCGATTTTCAACGTAATACATTAAGTTTATTTATCCTCAATTTTTGATTTTTCGCGACTTTTAATGCAATTTTCAACATGAGTTTTTGACATTCGTAACAGAATTTTGTTATTAACTTCAACTGTGAATTTATTTGTGAAAAATTCCTTTTAGAATAGGTTAAAGCATTTTAATAACTTTTGTTTTTCTGCAATTTTGTAATCTTTAGCAAACTTCACTGTTTTTTTTTTTTTTTTTTTTTTTTAGTTTTAGTTTTAGTTTTGAAGCAATTTTTTAACGTTATTAAAAAAGAATCCGGTTATAATCTTTTAATTTAATGTACTAAAATTTGTCCTTGTTTCAGCTAAATTTAATCGAAATTCGCTGAGCTTCGAATTTTTGTAATTTTTTTATTTATTTATTTATTTATTTTTATTTTATTTTATTTATTTATTTTTATTTTTATTTTTATTTATTTAATTTTTTTTTGTAGGTGGGGGGGGAGGTTCTGTGGCGGTTTTTTGACTTTAAAAAAGAAATTCATTTTTAATCTTAAATAAATTTTACTGTCTGCAATTTTTGAAATTTTAACAATTCTTTATATACTATTTTTAGTGCCCCCCCCCCCCTTTTTATTTTCTTTCGCGATTCGCTGTGATTTTTTTGCATTAGTAAAAGAAATTCAGTTTCAATCTTCCAATCCAATATAGTACATTTTGTTATCTTTTCTATAACGTTTAATAGGAATTTGTGGATCGATTTTTTTTATTATTATTTTTTATTTTGCTATTTCTCTTGTGATTTTGCGTTTTGTGCAATTTTTTTTAGGTGCCCGGAAACTCAGCGCCCATCAGGTTGGCTGTGATTAAATTATTTTAGTATATGAAAATCTAATTGTTTTCTGTATTGATTAGCATGATATAGCAAACGATTTTCACAAAGAATAAAAAGAATCAAGGTGAATTTATTATTAAATTAAATATTTTATTGTCGATAGTTGTGTGTTTGAAAATATTTTTAATGTTTTAATTGTTAATGTTTCATTTGAAATGATTAGGTAATTTTCTCTGTCTATCATCATTTTTCTATTTAATACCAATAATATATTGCGAAGTTTGCGCTAAATTTATTTATTTATTTATATTTTTTCATTTTATAATATTGATTTTGACATGATAATGTGTGATTTCGTCGATGCTAAATAAAGAGAAATTACTCTTTTCTCTAAACTTTTGTCTTATTTTTAGTAGCTGTTTTCTTATTAATATTATTAATAAGCGATTTTGTGTTGTATATGCAATTTTCAAAAGATAAATAACTTGTTATACTAAATTTTTATTTTTCTTTTTTTGTTTGAAATTCATACACAAATATTATACGCAAAGTGATTTATTTTAAATGTTTAACATATTTTGTCTCAGTAATATTTATTTTTAAAACACTCTTTACCTATTATAACAATTTTTTTTTCTAATATCCATAACGTGCTTGATTTTTCGAAATGAAAAACAAAGTAAAAGAAATTTTGAAGTATTACTGTTATTCTTTATATGAGACTTTCTGGCCTTTTTTTTATATACTAGTATAATATTATTTATTAATTTAATTTTAAGTAGCTGTTGTTATTTTTAAAAAGATGCAAAAATAAAATAAATAAAACAGTTTAATTATTTTAAATTCGTTAAATATAAATATATTTTATAATGCATTTTATATGTATGTAAATAAATTATAGTTATTATACTAATATACTTATTTACTTTTACTTTACTTTTATACTTATTTTTTAAAAAGTTTGAGTAGTGGTAAAAAGAAAAAAATAGTGTCATAGGGGCGGCAAAATAAAGTTCCCCTCAGGCGGCAAAATGTCTAGCACCGGCCCTGCTTACATAAATAACAGAGATTACAATTGAATGGTATATACAATTTTTTTTCGATTGCTGTATCATATACAGTAATTTTACATCATATTTAAACCTATGTGTCCTCAAGCAATCCAATACATTAAAGAAACTAATATAGTTTAGAAAAAAAAAGCAAAGTAACTATTAAAAATATCATAATTAGGAAATATAACAATTAAATAATGTGTTTTAAAATTATGTCTTTGTAGTTTACTAAACAAAGGTAAATTTCAAAAGACTGCTTTCAGAACTATACAGTGACAATATCACTATTGCATTCGAATCTGCCATGCAGATCATAAGAAAAAATAAACTGACTATATTCGGTGTGAACATGAAGATCCCTTTCTTCGTACCAGATAAAGATCAGCCGGACCCACCGCTTTTCTCCTACACTGCAAGGGAAAGAGAGGGGTCATATATGAAAACTCGCTAGTTAACAAAAAAGTAGGATTACCAAAACATGAAAGTTATCGCCCCACCCCCCGTCGAGAGGTGTGAAAGTCCGCGCCATCTATTGAGAATAAGCATTTTTATTTTTAACTGAACGATAGCTTTAATGCAGTGGCGCAGCCAGAATTCGGCTCTGGGGGTGGGGGGGGAGGGAGATAGAGTTGCTTATAAACAACACACTCGCCATTTTTAAAATAAATAATAGCTTAATATTTTTTTAGGAGACTCGTGCTGGGCCTAGATCAAGCTTGCATTCTTTTTCTACATATAGACGAGCCGGTCCGGAACTAGACTTAATTGTTCTCATGATATGTAGGGCTAACATGATTTCTTAAATCATTAATATTGCTAAAGAAGTCATGTTAACGTAAACTTTGGATATATACTTTTAGGTGTGTCTTAAATTCACTTCTCAACAATGTCAAAGTTTGAAACATCGTCTGAATAATTTTTAACTTTAAAAGTATAAAATTGACAAGCCTGAACAGAAAATTGGAATCGAAGGAATTTGGAATCGAATAGTCGTTTTCATTTTTTATAAATAAGATACTGGCATAATCTTGTTGAGATATAAGAATTTCTTGTCAAATGGTGTAGCCGATTTTTCTCTTTTTCCATGCTGCCGCTTCCGGAAATTCTATTGAAACTCTAACTTTGACAGTATTTTCTTAAATTGCTTGTATCAAAAAATGGACAACGCCATTCGATTATATAGTTTCAGAATATAAACACTTGCACTAATCTTATGCATTTCCGAAAAAAAATAACAATAATAATTCAGAAAAATGTATCAGAAAGTATCTCTTTTGGATATGAGAATGAATTTGGATTTGGAATCTTTATTAAAATGATATAGAAATATTTTCATAAATCTTCTTTTATAACCACAAAGCGAAAAAATAAAGCAGGAAGCGTTTCGAGCTACAACAATAACAGCTCGTCATCAGCTGAGCCATCACGAGGCCGCAAGGAGATAGAGTAGCTCGAAACGCGTCCCGCTTTGTTTTTTTCGTTTAATGGTGATTTTTACAAAGTGCATTATTCTAAATATAAATTATCGCCAGTGTTATCGGTGTTTTTCACTACTTTTATTACACAGTTTTAAAAGTTACGATGTTTTTAACTTTCTTTTTTTTTCTTTTATTCAAAACCAGATTAATTTTTTAATGAATCTTTATTTGAATGTTGAAAGTCTAAGAATCTAAGTAATCATTAATGTTGCTAATGTGAATTTCTTGTAAAATACACTGTAAAATCATTCCATTCCAAAGATATGTATGCAATATTCTTTAAAGGAATTTTAATTATAAAATAAAAATCTGATTTTTTTAGAAATAGTAGAAATTGTGTCGAGCCATAACGGGCCGGGCCGAGCAAGTTTTCACTGATTTCTATACGGGCCGGGCCTAAAAATTAAAAATATAAACGGGCCGGGCCCGGACAAATTTTTGTGTTTTACAACGGGCCGGGCCGGGCTGAGAAAACTTTCCTAATCCGGCCCGGGCCGGATTTTCCACTTAATAATTTTTATTTAAATTTGTTTTTTAATTTTTTAAGCGTCCAAACACAGAAAATAACCTGCAACATTCTTCGGCAACATGCATCAATCTCATAAAATTTTAAATAGGGTCTATGTGCCAGTAATGGGCCACCTCGCACTTTTTTGTTTATAAAAAAATAATAAATAATAGTTTAGCTTTTATTATTTTTTTCTGAACGCCACCTTGCATGCTTTATAAGCTGGATTAATTTTTTACACTTTTCGTCAAAACAATTAGGAAGCAGAAAATAAAGTTTTACAGTTTTTTTGTTTTTCACTGAAAATCTTAATGAACATGCTAAGAGCAGACTTTACTTACTGAGTTTATAACTTTTTTTATTTTTCCGTAAAAATTGAATGTTTTTGTTTGGTTAGCAATATAAAACATTGAATTTAATGTACCAATGGACATTAACAAAATTTTATTTATTTTTAAGATTTTAAAAGGGGTGGTCCATTACTGGATTGCTTATTTCGTAATGTTCCAGTAATGGACCACCCAAGTGACCAGTACAAAAAGTGTTATTTCAGTAGAGATAAAATATTTTGATTTAACTGAAAAGCTAAATAATCAAATTTAATACTTAAATTTTACCTATTAGAATTTAATAAGGCAATTTCTTTATAAATAGTTGTTTTAAAAAAGTCATCCAAAATTGGCATAAAACACAAGCAGAACATTTGACAAAATCTAGATGTGCCGTTACAAAAGAAGTTGGTTCAGAAATGTAAAATCATATTTGGAAGAAGATATTATTAATATTTTCTTCCGAATTTTAAAGCATACAGAGAGAATTTTCAATAAGGTTAAAACAAGGTTTCTTTTGTGCTCTTAAAACAAAGAAAATTTTGGGACCAAAACCAGTTAAAGATGTGTATGTAGTACCAAATAACGAAAAAGAACAAATCACTGTTATGGGATGTTTTTCAGCAAATAATGAGATTGTTCCATTGGTGATAATATATCCATATAAGCATCTCTGAAGGGAAATTGTGGAATCAATCTGTACCAAATTGGCGGGCTATATGATTATCCGAAAATGGTTGGATAGTGCAAGAACATTTATCATTTTAAATGCATTCTAAAATTCCATATTGAGCAGTTTGGACTATCGGAAAGGGAAGATAAAATTGAAGATCTGTTATTTAGATTTCACAGTTGCAAAGCACATCACTTAGATAATGATATGAATGAACATTGGAGACTTTTTTTAATGCCTTATTTTATCTAAACTTGATTTCAGTAAAACATTGTCTTTATCTTGTAAATCCTTTAAATTTAAATATTTTGTTGTATATCTTTACAATATAAATCTTTTAATGTTAGTTAATAATAAACAGTTAATAATATCATTAATATTTTGTTTTATATCCACATTATAAATCCTTGATTATAATAAATTCATAACTTAAATTTAAATATTTTGTTTTATGTTTTTTCATTATAAATCCTTTAATGTAATGAATTTCTAACTTAAGTTTTAATATTTTTTTTTATTATTATGCTTTCATTAAGTTCTGGAGCAAAATACAATTGAAACCAGTTGGAAATTGCACGTGAAGCGTAGCAAATGAGGTTCGTTCGTACGACAACGAAGTTTTAAGAATATACAGATCTTCGTGATATAGTAGACAATACTTCGGATACAGTACAGTGGTTGAACTCTTTGTGTTCCTATAAACACATAGGAAGTAATTTTCATTATACCTCAGCAACGTATATCATATTCATAAAATGTGGCACAGTTTAATATAATTAAAACATGTCCCAAACAATGTTTCCCCGTATAGCATTATGTAGTGGAATACTTTTGTGTGGCCCTGTAATTTAATAATAAATATTCTTTGCATCTCAGATTGTACAGAATTTATATTTTAGTACATATATACGTCATAGGTTCATGTCAATTTTATTATGTTCGAATGAGTGTAACACCATTAAAATGCATTTGCAACTTTTTTCCCCTTTGACTGTAATGTAACGAAATACTTTTGATAGTCCCTGTAATTGATCTATGCATCTGATTATCATAAGATCTGAAATGACTCGACAAAATTATATAATATTTATATGTTTTAAATTTCAAACGATTAAAATGCATTTCAAACTTTTTTCGCCATTGACCGTAATGTAACGGAATACTTTTGATTTTCTCTGTAATTGATCTATTCATCCGATTTTCATTAACTTTGAAATGACTAAACAAAATTATGTAATAATTATGATTTTAAATTTCAACCGATTCGGTTGGATAGTTTTTGCGTTGTTATATGCGGACAGACAGATAGACGGACAGACAAACGGACAGACAGACGGATGGACTGAACGACAACTATAGGTGCAACGTATTTACATAATTACGAACGCACCTAAAAGCAATTATCTGTTATTTTTTGTAGGGTGGCCCATTACTGGAACATAGGTGGTCCATTACTGGAACATAGGTGGTCCATTACTGGGCTTTTGGGTGTTTAGACATATTTCTATTATTTAAAATTAAATTTTTATTTCTATTGGGAAATGTAACTATGGGATTAGTTAAATATAATTGAAAGATTAATATAATATGAAAAAAAATTGTATACAATAATTATAACTATTAATAAAAATTATTTTTTAGAGAAATTCCTTAAGGGGGTCCATTACTGGCACATCTACCCTAGTTAAAAATTAAAATGAGCACCAAACAATGTTCTCCCTATACTATTATGTAATGGAATACTTTTGTCTGGCCTTGTAAATAACAAATGTTCTTTGCACCACAGATTATGCAAAATGTATGTCATAATATGTACTTCATAGATGCTTATAAATTTTATTATGTTCGAATGAGTGTAACACCATTAAAATGCATTTGAAACTTTTCCCCCATTGACCGTAATGTAGCGGAATACTTTTGATTGTACCTGTAATTAATCTATCCATCCGATGTTCATAAAATTTGAAATGACACGACAAAATTATGTAGTAATTATATATTTTAAATTTCGAACGATTAAAATACATTTGAAACTTCTTTCTCTATTGACTGTAATGTAACGGAATATTTTTGATTGTACCTGTAATTAATCTATCCATCCGATGTTCATAAAATTTTAAATGACTCGGCAAAATTATGTAATAATTATACATTTTAAATTTCAAACGATTCGGTTGGGTAGTTTTTGCATTGTTATATGCGGACGGACGGACAAAGAATCTGAACGACAACTATAGGTGCTACGTATTTACATAATTACGAACGCACCTAAAAATTGTTTGAAAGTAGTCCCTTTGGATTTGAGAACAAAGTTAACAAAAGGATAATATATGAAAACTATATCATTTAAGTTAATATCTTTACAGAAACATATGAATTATATTCTTTCCAAACATACCTGGATTTAATGAATGCTTGAAGGAATTCGAAAATTTAAAAAAATGATCCCATATATCCATCTTTTTCATAATTTTCTTCTCTGAAGAGGATTTAATACCAGTCATAGCGAAACGCATAATAAAAGAACTTAATATCTTAGGACTACTACAGCAACTAACAATAGAATGTTTGTGGAATTAAGTCTAAACTTTAAAGCATGCCAGCATATGTTTGAGTTTTTCCTGGTCCCGTCTGGTCCCCCCGTGTGTCCAGTTTCGTTTCAAAAGAAAAAAAAAGAGGAACAGGAAACAGATGTAACTAATTAAGACCCCTCTAATGGTGCAGTATTGAAAATCCCGAGACAGTGACAGGAAATGACCATTCTTTTTAGCCTTCGGCTGAATTCCAATAGTATAAAGAATGGCGTCCTCTTTCAAAATGTGTGACCGATTTCCGTTAAAACCTGATACTGTTACCATGTGCTGTTGGGGGCGATCGGTGAGTAAGAAATAATTGTAAAAAAGCGAGAAAAGAGACTAAATCTGAAAAATATAGACTTAAGACAAATGCAAAAAATAGCCAGTTTAGCGTTCCACTCTGAGGCATGTCTAATCTCTCGAAAAAATAAAATTTTTACGTTCTTACATTACCACAAGAGTTTAAAATTCTAGGGGGGGCACTGAATTGTCTGGGGTGGGCCCGGCCCACCCGGCCCCCCCACTAGTTACGCCTATGCAGTTCTTAATTTCTCTGGTCGGAAGCTTCCGATTTGGATAATGATTGAAGAAGTAAATTAAGAGTAAAAATAACTTGATGGAATGCGTAAAATATTTTTAATGGAGACGAAAGTGGTCGCCATAGGCGGCTAGTGCTTTCAATATTCGCTTTTACGATAAGCCGTGGCGGAGAGCCACATTTCTTTAATCATCGATATACGTATTCGAATTGTGCGCATGCGTAAACTCTGTTCGTCATGCTATGGCGGCATCTACATGTATGGCGGTTATTTCTATCTGATGTGAAGGACGCTAGTTCGTTTTATACAAGGTTTTACAAAAAATTCGGTAAGTTCATTATTGATATATTATTGTTATTTAATTATTTCTTCTGTATTGCCTTTTTTTAAGGATGATGTTCATAAATTTATCATATATTTTAATTAGTTCCACCTTCGGTTTGTGCATGCTAGATTTTTAAATTACAGTTACTTTTATAAAAAGGTATCACAGACATTTTTACAGAAAATTCCCGATGGTTAAGAAGCAAAAGAGTGTTTTTATTTAAATAAATATATAACGTCTGTTTTGTTGTTCATATACAGTGTGTAAGCAAACAGTAAAAACAAAATTTAGAAAAGTTATAGTAATATAGTGTTAAATATGTTTTATTATAACAGCCATATAATCGAGATAAAAGTGCTTTTATAATTAAAAAAATCTTGCTTTTATGTTCAATTATTTTAAGTCATTGTTTTGTTGTGTTTTTTCTTAAAATCGTCAATAATAAAGGAAATGTTAAAGTTTCATCCATTTCTCCCTTACCTCTTAGACAAATCAAAACACATTGAACTTCAACAAATTACATTTATTTACAAATATATATGCTAAGTTATTTTTTTTCTTCAGATAAAGTATTTATCAATGCTGTTGTATGAAATATAGAAATCTGTTTATTAAAATGTATTTGCAATTTTTTTAGTGTACTGTTTTCAATTTTAGCGTCTGTATTTTTATATAACAAATGGAGTAAATTTCTAATTAAATTATACACAAATGTCTGTATTTTTCTAATCTATTAACATTATCAAAAGTCCATTGAAAATAGCTATATTCAAAAGTTGTTTCTGTTTTTATATTCCTAAAAAAAAGTATTTTAAGTCAGGGAGAAAAAAAATTGATTCTGGATTGACCTTAGTCTGCAAACACAAGTACGGTACTTACGTATTAACGCCACCGCAGCAGAAGTTGTGCTAATGCACCAATAAAGAGCAATCTTGTTGATCATGCAGTTATTGTTTGGATTCCTTGTTATCTTGTTTGCTGATGTTTGATGCCATTTTTTAATGCTACGAAAAAGCGTATTTGGGATTTGCAAAAAACGGAACAAGATGCAATTTTATTTTTTGAGGAGCGATGATACAGGAGTTAAATTCTATATCGTCTCATTTTCCACCGAAATTCGATTGACTACTTTGAATTTAAATGAAGTGTTTTGAATTTTGAAAGTGTTTTGATTTTAAATAAGGTGTTTTATTTTATGATTTGTCGAAAAAATTTAGACGTAGATTGGCACTACTTAAAAACCGTCAAATCTGTAGCTGCGGTGGCGTTAATATGTAAATACCACAAGTACTAATTACTTAATAGTTCTCTACCAAATTATATTGAATCATAATCATCTATGCAATTCAAATCATAATTAATAAGTTTGTTTTATGTACATTTGTTGACAGATTAAATTTTACTTTTTTAAAGCTATAAAACATATACATTGCCAGCTAATTGAAAATCAGCAAAATTCTTAATCTTGATCATGAGTCTCAAATGCTTGTCTAGCTTATTATATTCACTTAGCTTATTATATTACTAGGCCAGAAGTATTTATAAATTAAATGTTTTAATAAATTCAACAAAAAGCAAAGCTTGGCTATTTTTTTAATATTTTAATAAGTTAAATTAGTTTATCCTTTACCATCGCATTCCCCCCCACACACACACCCCTTCAACTTTATTTGTACAAAACATTTTTATATCCTAGCAGCAGTTTGATTCTTTTTTTCTTTTTGTTAACCTTAATAGATTAACAATATAAAAGAATATTTAAATAAGTCTTTGGTGTCTGTGTTTAAAGAATTAATGTGAGAATTTTGTTGAATTATATCAATATTCAACAACTTAAAAACTCATCTTTTTTTTTCTCCCCATCTTTTGGTAGATGGGAGGATTAAATATTTAATATATAAATTATTATTGACCATCGCATATAATCATTAAATTCAAATTTTATGTTTAAATGTGCATGAATCAATATACTGCGGATACAAAGCAATGTTAAAATGTTATACAGTCAACTATGAAATATGCCGATGTAGAATCTGCAATACTCTATTATCTGCACTACATGTTGGAATGTAAACAATGAAAATAGTCATTAATAATTAAACACTTAAGGTTACTATTATTTTATATATTTTTTTTCAGTTATCAATTTTTCAGTGAATGAATATTTAAAGATAAATATCTAAATTTCTTTGAGTAACAAAATTTTATCTTGGAGCAAGAAACGAGAGTACCAAAACTTAAACTACAATTCTGTTGTGTCAATGTTTAAAATAATGAATAATCAATAAAATGTGTATTATACGTAATTTAAATTTTCTTTAGTCTTAGTTATATATAACATACTAGTGTTGCATAGTGTTTATGTAGTTACTAATTTATAGTCAGACTTTAAAGAGTAAAATGTAAACAAAGGGATGATCTATAATCTTCCACAATGTATAATATACAAACCACTCAGTCCCTCAGTGTGAGGATTTCACAGAGTTGACTATATTTTAGAATAATATATATATTTTTTCTTTTACAGATTTTATTGTAAAACACTGATCTGTACAGCTCAGTTGCAAGCGTTTGTCAAATTTGAGACTTTTTACATAGTATAAATCGTAATTGTAATATTTGTTGCTGTTTTTTCTTTCATATTTTGGACAATTTTTGCTTTTTAAGGCTTTTAAAAATTACTCGCCTAAATACATGAATTAAGTAAGAATTAGGTTTAAATATTATCTTCTTTCTGTATTTTTAAATATGTTGTAGTTATTTGTATTAGAGCATATAGTTTTTGTATTGTATCTCAGCCTGCTGTAATTAGCTGCAAAACAATAAATTTTGATTTTAGAAATTTAATTGATTTCAGCTCTGAATTGATTACTTATAGCCTTCGAATTGCGTTGTTAGTTCATAGTGATCCATTTTATCCTGACTGTTTGTTTTGAGCTTCTAAAAGCAGAGTTGTATAATATAGACTGCGCAAAAAATTTTATGGAGTTTGTAGAAAATTTTAAGAAAGAATTATTTACTGCTAACGCGAATGTCATCAAAAGACCTCGAAAAAATCACGAATTTCAATAAAGAATTGCATAAAAATATGCATTTCGACAAAGAATCGCGTAAAGAATGTGCATTTCAGCCAAGAATCGTGTAAAAGGAAGCAATATTTCGGCAAAATACCGCGCGAAAAACCTAAATGCCGTCCAAAAGCTGAGTAAAAAATGCAAATTTCTTGCATGAATCACATAAAAAACACGAATTACATCCATGAATCGCTCAAAAAACCCGAATCACACCCATGAATCGTTCAAAAAATCGTCGCTCAATTCGACGTCCATGAATTATGCAAAAAACGCAAATTGCGTCTATGAATCATGTAAAAAAAAACACGAATAACGTTTATAAATTGCATTAAAAACGTGAATTACGTCCAAATCACTCAAAAAATGTAAATTCCGTCAACAGAAAGCTCAAAAACGCAAATTACGTCCATGAATCTCATAAAAATAGCAAATTAAGCCTTTAAATAGCATAACAAACGCAAATTACATTCATGAATCGCATGTAAAACGTGAATTACACCCATGAATTGCTCAAAAACGCAAATTACGTCTATGAATCGCGTAAAAAACGCGAATTACGTTCATAAACTGCATTGAATTACACCCAACATTAATTTCCAGAATGTTTTTGATCCAATATTATGTGCGCGGAAAGTTTTTCTTTTTATACACGTCTGTCTAAAAGTAAAATTTTTCATCATACTTTTCTTTATTTTTAATTAAAGGTTATAGATAAATAAGAATTTTTTTCTTGTAAAGGTAAGATATTTGTTTTGATTTAACCCTTTGCGGGGCAGGACAAATTCATTTCTTAAATGTTGAAGCAAATGACTGACACCGGAATTTAAAAACAACTTTATTTGTAAATAAAAAAATGCTATATTTCACACAATCAATAAACCATAATTTTTTCTGGTGCCAATATGGCGTTTGGGAATTAAAATTAAGTGGTATATCTACAAAACCACCGCACCGCAAAGAATTAATATTAAATTTAATATGCTTAAAAGAAAACTTTAAATAACAATTTTATGATTATGTATTGAAATTTAACATGGGGTACAGTGGTCTTACAGTTGTTTCTAGAAGTATTTTGCCTTATGAATAAACAAAAAAAAAAAAAATACTGGATCAATTCCTGTTTGTTTTATGTAGTAGCTTTATTTTATTAGGGGGGGGGGGAATAACACTATTTGGGAATAGTGATGCATGGAGGCTTTTCATGACAGACTTAAAGTTTTTCTTGGTTGTCATTATAAATTTTGTATTTTTCAGTCACAAACCCTAATGACATCATCTGATAAAGATGCCAAAGCCATGTCTTCAGTGTGTTGAAAAAATATTTTTTAAAAGAGGGAAGCAACTGAAAGCAAGAATGCAAAAACAGGTTCATTTATTATATACTATTTTAATAAAATTAATATAATATAATGAGTTCTAGTACAATTTTTTAATACTTTCTTTTATTCCAGGAAAGTTTTTCTCCTTTTTTTTTGGGGGGGGGGTATAATTATTTTGTGCGAATTACGTGGGATGTTTTTGTAAATTAAATGACATGATTATTATTGTTCAGAAAAAAGGGTATCACTGTGAAATGGAGAAGGGAGGGGGATGCTATGTTAACTGGCTTACTAAATTATAATTTTTTTGTGGATTTTATTTGGCTCTTTTTTCACCATTTAGAAAATAGTTGTTGTTTACATGTTTTTGTTGTAAAATACATCCCTTTTTTATTTATTTATTTATTTATTTTTCTTGGAGGGGGGGGGGGAGCATTATACATGATTAAATTCTGTATAAATTTTTACATATTAACTGTAGTACTGACATTTTTTTTCTCGGGATGTTAATGATATTTTCAAATTGTAACATTTACCTTATTTAATTGTAAATTATATAAAGTGAATATTATTGTTCAGAAAGAGGTAGCATTGTGAAATAAGTGTGGGGAAAAGCTATATTAACTAGTTTACTTAATTATAAATTCTTTTATTGGATTTTTCTTGACTCCAAAATGTTTCATTTTTACACCTTCTATTGACAGGTTTGTTTGTATTAAAAGCTAAATAAAAAATTTTTATCTTTTTTTTTTTTTTTTTTTTGTTATCTCATTGAATGATAAAAGATAATTATATATGAAATAACGATTTGAATATTAGTAAAATTTATTTCAAAATAATTTTCCTTTATAAATTATTTATTTCGCTACTTTTTATGTTATAATTCTTGCTCTTACATATGAATATTGTATTACCAAGGGTGGGGAAATGCATCATTTTGCTCGCCAGTGGCAAATTATTTTCTGGCAAGGCGAGTTCGTTTTTTGTTTTTGTAAAATTGTAGGTAATAGAGACATTATCAGAGATTCTTTCTCAATCTAGATATTTTAACATTCCAAATTATTACAGTGTAAATAACTAAGTTTTAATTACTAAATGGCACTAAGTTCTATCTTATGTTAAACTTACCTCTGTTGTATATCTTTCTTAATATTATAGAAAAAAAGAATTATGAAAAGGCATTGTAGTAACAGTAAGTTTGTCTGCAATTGCATGCGATTTTGTCCTAACTATTTTCAATTGCGTGTGTTTTGCATCTTGCTGGCTGATGAAACAGATACTTGGCTGGTAAGATTTTTGAAAAATTTCCCACCCTTGTGTTGACTATTGTTCATTAATTATGCTTCTTGTTGTAAGCCTTAATCTTGTTTCGTACAAAATAAGTACATGAATCATTTGTACTGTTGTTCTTACAAATGGCATTAAAACACATAGTTAAAGTTTAAAAATAAAATTTGAAATAAGATCTATAACATAGTGCTTTGTATTCGAACTGAAAGTATGTTTAAGTAATATAGCATGGCATATGACAATCGGTAGAGGAGGGGGGGTGTATGGCAAGTGTGACACTTTGTGACAAATGGGGGGGGAAGAGACAAGGTAAAAAGCTTCAACATCATTTATGGATAGCCCCTAAGTAAAAATAAGGTTTTGTTTTTATATTTTTAAATATGTCATATAATTATTTGTATTAAAGCATAAGGATTTTTGTATTATCTTACAGTATTCTGTAATTAGCCGCTAAGCTATTAATATGGATTTTAGAAATTTAATTGTATTCTTTATTATCAAGTATTCCATGTGCATGTATAATTATTAAATATGAATTTATTGATACTTATATTTATGAACATCGATTATGGAATTGTTTGGTTTATGTCTAAAATTTATCATCAGTTCTGCAATTGTAATTATTTTCAGATGGTATTATTTAAACAAGAATGAAAACAAAAAGTTCCATAAAAAGATGCATAATCATGTTGATGTCGTTATATTTTTTCTCAACAATTGAGCAGAAATTGTTTAATATGTTTAAATTTGCACAAAGCTGTATAATATTAAAAAGATAATGTTTGTGATGATATATTGTCATATCTAGGGATATTCTGAGTAAAAAAAAAAAAAATATCTGAAATTCACAGCAAATTTTGTTATTATATAGATACTACTTCAATAAAATAAGTTTATGAACAATTTTCGAAAATTGTCTTGTTTTCTAGGAAAAGCGTTCTTCTCCCACCCTTTTTTTTGGGTGTGTGTGATTATTCTGTGCAAATTAAGTAGCATGTTTTTGTTTACCTGTTCATCTAACTTATAACTTTATAGAAAAATAAGATCAAATACCATCAATTTAATAAAATAAGACAATTTCATCACATTTTATCAGTTACAATTTGATTAACTTTAGGTAATATAAACATATCATAATCTACATGAATTCAGTAGTTTTCTGAAAGCATTTGAGGTTTCATATAGAAGTAAAAAATATATTGTATAAAATGCATGAATTATTTTATTATATACCGTATTTTCGGGCGTAAGCGCCGCGGCGCATACGAGTTTAAAAGTTAAAATTATGGTTATTGCGGCGCTTCTGCCGGGGCGGCGGATACGATATATTTTTTTTCCTTGCAGTGATATTCATGACAGAGGTGATTCTGATTGGAATTTTTCTGAAAATTGTGAAAAGTCAATCATCAGGAAGAAAATGCGAAGCAAAAAAAAATATCGCGAATTTCGACAAATGATAGCCTAATTTCTGTCAATCATTCGCAGAAAAAGCAAGAATTTTATCAAAGGATCGGGAGAAAAAAACCCGACTTTTATCAAAGGTTCGCGGGAGATGAATGAATTTCGCCGAAATATCGCTAAAAAAAACCCACATTTCGACGAAAGATTGCAGTAAAAACGCGAAATATGTCAAAAAAATCTCTAAAAAACACAAATTATGTCAAAAGATCGAGGAAAAATCGTGAATTTCTCAAAGGTTCGCCAAAAAGAACGCCCAAAAGAATTATAAAAAAAATTATTAGAAAAAACGCAAATATGTCGTATCTATAAATAAACGGCAAAAAACGAAAAGAAACGTAAATTCAGGCGAAAAAACGCAGAAAAAAGGAGAAAATTGAAAAAAAAGCATGAAATCTATTAAAAAATCTAAAAAAACGAACATTTCATCAAAGATTCACGATTAATTCATTTCATCATGAATCATTCCGTTTTCAAAGGCGAATGAGAACGGTTTGAATCATGATGAAATGAATGGTTCATGAATCTTTGATGAAATGTGTGTTTTTTCGAGATTTTTTTAATAGATTTCATTCTTTTTATGCTTTTTTTTACAAATTTCTCCTTTCTTCTGCACTTTTTCGACAGAGTTTACGTTTATTTAAAAAAAAAACGCAATTTTTTTCAAGTATTGCTTCAAGTATCAAAATTCATGATTCATTTGTCATTCAATTATCCCTAATGTCTCACATTGACGAACCACCTCTAGACTGGACGTACGGTTGATATGCAACTAGGCCATCCAGAACAAACTTACATTGTTCCATTCAAATATTCATAATTCATTCAATTCATCATGATTCATCCCCATAAAAAACGCAAATTTTTTCAAGTATCGCGATAAAACCCTGCAAATTTCGTCAAATATCGCGATAAAACCTTGCAAATTTTGTCAAATATCGCGATAAAACCCTGCAAACCTCGTTACAAACTATAAAAAACGTATTAAAAAATCGCGAAAAAAGGCTGCACGAATTCAAATTTAATTTTATCATAAAAAATATACTAAATATACTAAATTTAAAATTGGATTTATATTACAAATGTTAAAAAAGACGCGAAAAAACACTAAATATAACGCAATTTTTAATATTTTAATGTATTTTCGTAAGTGCGGCGCATACGGCGGTGCGGCGCTTCTGATGAATATTTGTTTTATTTTAATGCATTTTCGGAGGTGCGGCGCTTACGATGGGTGCGGCTCATACGCCCGAAAATACGGTATATATTTTTTTAAAGGGGAAGGGGGGAACATTATACATGTTTAAATATTGTGTATATTAACTGTACTACTGGTAGTTGGGCCTTTTTATTCCGTCTTAATATTAACACTATTATTAAATAACAATACTTGCTTTATTTAATTTGCAATTAGATACCTCAATTAAATTCACCTTACAACTCTACTGAGTCGTTGAATTCACCATATTTAATTGCAAATTAAATGGGATGAATGTTATTATCCAGAAAGAGGTAGTATTGTAAAATGGGAGGGGGGGGTGCTATATTACTTGCTACATTAAATGATTTACAATATTATAATTTTTGCTTTGAGGATCTTATTTGAATGATTTTGATAGATCTTTGAATAACAAAAATAAACTGGGAGGCGGCAGCACAAACAATCGCCTCATCGAGTTTACAGTTGAAATTCTAGGATTAGTTAAATCTTGATTTGCATTATGAAATTCAATCAGTCTTCTATGTCGTATCTTGGTGGAAAACACTTAAAAACCTGGTTTTAACAGTTGAATTGTACGTTTACCACTATGCTTTCCTGCACCCAAAAATGTGAAATAATGGAGGAATGCGAATGGAAAAACAAAATGGTTAACCCATGAGTAAACCACTAAAATCAGGTTATTAGGTGTTTTCCACCAGGATGTAATTTAGCAGACCAATTGCATTGTAATATGCAAATCGAGATTCAACTAATCCTGGATTTTCATATATGAACTTCATAAAGTGATTGTCTGTGCTGACACCTCCTGGTCTTAAAAAAATTGCACATTAAGATTAAATAACAGTAAATATTATATTTAATATTAGTAATTCCCTTAACTTAATATATGTAAATAAAAAAATCTGTATAAATCAGTCATGAGATTCTTCTTTATGTCTGCTATTTCACAATTTTTTTTTTGTCAATTTCTTATCATTATCCTTTTGTATAATTTTTATGACAGAACTCAGAAAGTCAAGAAAATTCTTAAAAGCTGGTTAAAACAAATAAAAGCCACCGGCATGGCTTTTTTGCAATCCTGGTTATAATCGGTTCAAACGGCTATTGTCAAAAGTTTTTAATACTTTAACAATTAGATAATTGTTGTTCTATGAAATAATTTGTTAACAAAACACTAAATATAACTTTCACAATGAATTGTAAATATTAATACTTATAGCCATATTGAATGCATGCAGTTTTATCATTTAATCAGCACATTTTACTGAAATCTTTAATTTTTCCCATTTTATTTAGCTAACAATTTCATAAACTTACAACTAACGGATCTTCTCCTTCGCACAAATGTGCTATGCCAAATTGGCGGGGGAAAAACCCGTGCAAATGTGGTGCGTATATGACATCTGTGCCGATTTTTATCCTTTAGTTTCGACTCCAGATTGAGATTTTAACCCCTTAACTGTGTTACCCGAACTGGTTTCGGGCAAATATACTTTGGTTGCTTCGTTATTAAAAACTTTTTGATAACTAATAATTAACTGTAAATTTATCTACCGACAGATATTTTTCGATTAATGAAGTTAAATATAGATAAAGTGGGGCACTACTTGGTTATCCCGTCAACCCATTTCGCCAAATTATACAAATCGCCAAACTAATAGCCAAATTATACATGTTGACATAATTTTCATTTTAAATAACGGATAAACAAATAAATTAGTAAAATATTGAAAAAAAATACGAATTAAAAGTCTAAATAAAAAATTACTTAATGGGGTTTTAAACACGTGTACTGTATTTAATGTCATTGAATGGGACATTCACGATCATCCATTATTGCCATTTAATCTTATAGTTTGGCGATGGTTTTTGGTCGACAGGGATAACCAAGTAGTACCAAAAGTGGTGTTGAACACCTATTTTTAATTTATGTTGTGAAAAATGTAGCAGTTAAGGGGTTAAGAAGCAGAATTTTACTTTTAGCAATTAAGATTATTTTAATGAAATGAATCTCAACCTACTTCTTGTATTTTCTGGTGTAAATTTAAAAATTTTGATTAAAAGTGGATACCAAACTGCAAACCCTGGTGCAAACCATTATTGAGAAAATTTTAAAAAAATGTCTGATTTTAGTTTTTATGTGTAGAATAAAGAAAGATTGTAAATAAAAAACGATGCAAAAAATTATAATGTTTGTTTTTGAGTGACTGAAAGTTAATCTTACAATAACTAGTGAAAAAACACCGTAAACACTGGTGATAATTAATAAATAAAGTAAAACACTTTGTACAGTCAAAAAGTTTTCATAAAATGAAAAATAAAGCAGGATGCGTTTCGAGCTACAACAATAACAGCTCGTGATCAGCTAAACCAATACGTGTCTTTATCTCGACTCTGTGCTCTTATGGACACGTGTTGGTTTAGCTGATGACCAGCTGTTATTGTTGTAGCTCGAAACGCGTAATGCTTTATTTTTCATTTTATGGTGATTTTATAAAGTGTTTTTACAGTAACTATTGCCGTTTCAAATTTGGATTGCTAGGTTACTATGTTTAGATTGATATATGTGTGCAATTATATCTTTTCAGAAATTTATAAATAAAATAGGAATTTGAATCGTATAGTTTAAAAAAAAACCATTGTACATAGATAGAGTGATGAATTCAAAAAGAGGGGTCCAGGCTGCCATTATCGTCGAACTGAAATTTTCTCATTATTTAATTGCAAAATGCGGCAGTTAAATAAAGAGAAGGTTTCTGTCCAAAAATTGGGAACTAAAATGGCCTATAGACGCGTTGTTCACAGTCTTCGGTACGGGATAATTGTTTCTTTAATTAATGCCATGGCCAACTAGATCTATAGGCCCATCTATTTTAAATTAAAGTATGAAGTCTCCCGCCAGAAGACTCTGATACCTTGCCCAAGTTATTCTGACCAATCGTGCAAACCCTGAACCAAAACAACGACCATGTTCAGCGTTATATGCCCCGAACAGAAAACAGCTTACTCAATGCTAATCTGGGCAGGGATTGCGCCACGTGGTCTAATGAAATGGTTCAAGGTTTGAAGCTGAATCCAGCTTCACTTTTTCGGCGGTTTTTAGCGAAATGTGCAGGCTTTATATACAGGGTGGTCATAAAAAAAACTGCCGATATATGGAGCTCTAGCGGCCAGTCCGCTCAACCGATCGAGGTGAAATTTCAGATACAGCTATTCAGAGGTATGAGCTCGAGCTTCTGTGAACGGCAACAAAATGGCGCTCACGGTTACGGTTATAGTTACAGAAACTCGAAAATTTCCAATGGCAACACCCATTTTTTTATCGCAAAATGCTCAGCGCATGCGAAAATCCTAAAGAGCGTTGGAACCGTACGTGTATCGCAAAAAACGTACATGTTATGCACGCACAAAAAACTGTTCTGCGAATCCCCCCCCCCATAGAAAAAACTCGATTGGGGCGCAAGGAGTAAATTTTCATATGACACAGAGTCAGTACACTAATCTCAGATTACAATACAGATCGGAGAAATTAAAACTTTTATTTTGATTACACATTATCCACATGGGTGCCATCACCATTAATTGCCGGTGATGACACCCATGTGGAAAATGTTTAATCAAAATAAAAGTTTTAGTTTCTCCGATCTGTATTGTAATCAGAGATTAGTGTACTGACTCTGTGTTACATGCAAATTTCCTCTTTGCACCCCAATCGAGTTTTTTTATGGGGGGGGGGGAGGATTCGCAGAAAGGTTTTTGTGCGTGCATAACATGTCCGTCTTTTGCGATACACGTACGGTTCTAACGCTCTTTTTGGTTTTCGCATGCTCTGAGCATTTTGCGATGAAAAAATGGGTGTTGCCATTGGAAATTTTTGAGTTTTTGTAACTATAACCGTAACCGTGAGCACCATTTTATTGTCGTTCACGGTTACGGTTATAGTTCATTTTGATCGGTATATATTTCATTTCGATCGGTTGAACGGACTGGCCGCTAGAGCTCCGTAAATCGGCAGTTTTTTTTATGACCACAGAGTACTATCTAGTTGGCTATGCTAATGCTAAAGTTCCATTGAAATAATTCTTTATTGTAAATGCATTTAAAAGTTTTAGATATTCAAATTTGGGCAATTTTCACTTTCCCATATAACATAGAAAACAAGTATCATGTTACATCTGAAATTGTGCAAAAAAATTATTATTCTGAACAAATTAAAAATACATGTAATGCAATGCGCTTGCAGGGCTTATTTTTGCATTAATTTTTTAAGTACTTTAAAAATTAAGCGCCAATAACTTAGTTTACAAATGTGAAAACACCACATTTGCCTTATGTTTAAGGGCCAGATGAAGCGTGTGACGTCACGTGCAAGGGGTCTATAAAGTCTCTATATCTCGACCAAGAAGATGCAAAATAACAACGATCCATCTTAGCATGCCTTTATGATACGATTTATTAACCCTTTCTTGTACACTATGCCCGGTCTCGGATACCTAATTTTAATTCCAAATTTGCAAACGACACTAATAATATTTTAGTAAAATTTTGCTTTTACAATAAAAGCTTAAATTAAGGAATTAAAAATAACTAGAAAATTCGTTTGTGAATTCCGGTATCAGTCGATAATTTCTCATTTTACTAACAGATTTAGACTGTGTCGAAAAGGGTTAAGGAAATCGCTAAAACTTAATAAAAAATTCATCATTAGTGCTTTATATGTAAATAAGTATAAATTAAAAAGAATGTATATATGTATATGTTTGTATGTGTAATATTTATGTATATGTAAATATTTTATTTTAAATAAAGTATTTCAAGGTTTCCTTATTGCGTTTTTTTTCTTCACTAATACCTTTTAATAATTTAGGAACAAAATTTCCATACTTATGATTCCATACTTTGTATTTTTTAGAACAAAGCCTATATAAAACCAAAGCATGTTTAAAACCCTAGTAAGACAATCTGAAAAACTACACTTAAAACAAACAAAAAGTACTACATCCATTCAAGAATTTTTCTTAAACAAATAATACTAAAACGGAATTTCTGAATGAAAATTAACACAAATGTATAAATTAATATTACATTTTATTTGTACATGTTAAAGAATCTTTTGACTCTAATTTGATTTTCATTTTGTATAAATGAGTCTTTAAAAGATGGTTATAGTAAATAACAAAGAGAATGGAAAACTGCCTGGAACACTGTATACCTTCTGTTTCTCAAGAAAGCTATAGTATATACTTACTCCTAGGGTATACTCTTAGGACATCTGTGAATAGATGCACAACCTCAGCTTTGGCAGCAAACGTGTTAAGAAAAAACAACTCCATTGTGGGAAATTATTTTTAAAAATTCTTTTGACTCAAATATTCTCAATCATAAGGCTAATTTTACAGGCTTATAAAGCTATATTGTGTAATAAAAAAAAGAAAAAAATGTAATATTTTTTAAACATAAAGCCAAATAAATATCAAACATAGTTTGCCGAAAATGTTTTTAAAGACACTTAGTTGCTAATTTATTAGGTTAAATTGAAAAACTTTTGGTTGGTCGTAATTTCATTTTAGTCTCTCTAATATTTTAAATAAAATATTGTTTTAATACCATATTTTGCTAATTAGAAGTTTCTAAATACAAGAAGTATAAAAATTAGTAAATAACAATTAACAAATTATGGGAGCAAAAACAAAAGATTGATCTTTCGTGATTTTTTTCATATCTCACACAAATTGGCTCAACAGTATAGATTGAGAGAAGCTTCCTTAAGACATTCCTTTTAGAGAAATTCGTGTAACATATTTAGCACTAACTATTACTCTCTCTCGAATGTATTAAAATATGTCTGTTTAAACTACACTTGTGAGAAAATTTCTTGTTGCATATTTCACACACAAAAGGTTTCTTACCAGTATGAGTTAACAGATGCCTGCTTAAATTACTCTTATGAGAGAATTTTTTGTTACATGTCTCACACACAAAAGGTTTTTCCCCAGTATGTATTAAAAGATGTTTTCTTAAACTACCCATCAGAGTGAATTTCTTGTTACATATCTCACACACAAAAGATTTCTTACCAGTATGATATAATTGATGTGACCTTAAATTACTCTTATTTAAGAACTTTTTATTGCATATTTCGCAAACAAAAGATTTCTCACCAGTATGAATTGAGAGATGACTGATTAAACTAGACTTCTGAGAAAATTTCTTGTTGCATGTCTCACAAACAAAAGGTTTCTCACCAGTGTGAATTAACAGATGCCTACTTAAACTGCCCTTTTCAAAAAATTTCTTGTTGCATATTTCACATACAAATTGTTTCTCGCCAGTATGAATTAACAGATGTGTGCATAAATAACACTTCTGAGAGAATGTCTTGTTGCATAGCTCGCATACAAACGCTTTTTCACCAGTATGAATTAAGAGGTGTCTGCTTAAATGATATTTCCTTGAAAATTCTTTGCTGCATACCTCGCAAACAAACAATTTTCCTTGCTGTGAATCAGAAGCTTCTTTCCTAAAAAACTCTTGTAAAGGAATATTTTTCTGCATGTTTCACACTTTAAAAAAGTTTTGAGTGATGTGATGTACATTTACATAGCTGACTCTTTGCATCTGCAGTAAATAGAATTAACACAATCACTTTTTAAGATTCATGAAAAAGAAAGCTACAAAAAAAAAAAAAAAAAATTAAAAATACTAAATTAAAACAGAATATTAAACTGAAATAGACACCAAAATATATGATGCTCTCGGAGCCAATGGTTGTCAGATTAATTTTCTAATTGCATAAAGATTTAAACTATAACTAAATCTATAATAAATACATACTTGCCACTATAAAATAAAAAACTTACCATAAAGAAAATATTATTAATAAACATTTGTAATAAATGTTATATATGAAGAATAAATCAAATATTTATGGATAAAGCACTTACTTATAAATAAAAGTATTTTTTAAAACATTTATAAATAAAAACTAAGTGAAACTTAGAGAAAATTTTATTTCATATCTATCTATGGAAAAAATGATACATTGTATAAGCAATGTGGATAAAATAATTTATTATTAAAGCAAAGGGGGGCGCTTGCACGGGATTTTTCCGCGATCGTTCAACAAAATTTACAGGAATGAATCATGATGAAATGAATGAATTGTTGAATGAATCATAAATTTTGATACTTGAAAAAAAATGGTTTTTTTTTTTTTTTTAAACGTAAATTCTGTGGGAAAAGCGCAAAAAAAGAAGAAATTTGTAAAAAAAAAAAAAAAAAAAAAAAAAAAAAAAAAAAAGCATGAAATCAATTAAAAAATCTCGAAAAAACGCACATTTCATCAAAGATTCATGATTCATTCATTTCATAATGATTCATACCATTCTCAATCGCCTTTGAGAATGGGGAGGGAGGGCGCTTTCTCTGGATTTTTTTGAAAATTTCAAATTCTTTATAAAGTGGGGAGGGGGCGTTTGCTGGGAAGGGCGGATTAACGGGATTTTACGGTAATACATAATGACAAAAACACTTTGCATTACCAATGTAATCTTGCATTGCACTGCAATAATTTAAACATGTTTAAAGCTGTATTTAATAGATTATATATAAAACAAAATATATTTCTTAAAAAGTTTTAAAATATTGCTGAGGAATGCATTTATAGATCGTTTATGGAAAATGAATTAAAAATATGTGAAAATTATCATTAAAAATGTTTAAATGAGAGTATCTTATAACACAGTCTGTAGAGCGTACAGGAGAACGTGAGATGGGAAGGAAAATTATTTTATTCAGAAACAAATCAATCAAGAAAATCTTCAGTATGTTTATTAAAAATTTTCAAAAGAATAAAATTTAACATTAATGTTGTTGCAGTTATGTCTGTTTAGAAGCAGCATAAAAATACTTTTTTAGGTGCAAAATTGTATAATTTTATATGAAAGCATAGAAATAGATTTCGAATAAATATTAGTAACTTTATATGCTGGGTATATAATACTTCAAACTGTGTTGTATACCTAGTTATTTAAGGCACTGTAACTATACAATACAAGATGTACTCAAATATCTTATGCTAAAATTTCCTTGTAACTCCAACTCCTTAGTAAAATTGTGATATTTCCATAGTTAGATCCTTTCACAACAAACACTAACCTTATACACATTATTCAATTAAATATTATTTTATTTAAATAAAGTGGATATGAAAAAGAAAATCCCTCTAATTTATTAGTATATAATTTCTTACTGGATTACTGCTAACATTTCTTTCATAAATAAAAAATGTTTGTACTGTACAGTAAAGTAAAAAGTCTTTTCAGCCAGCACCAAAAGGAAGAGGTGGCTTTCATATTTCTTGGTTTCAAAATGTTGAAAGTTTTAATTGAAACTAATTTTACTCAAATTTTAAGAAGCTAAAATGTGATGATCCCGATAAAACATTATTCGTCTATACTGAATTTGAATGAGAATTGTACCATATTCGTAAGCTCCCAAGTTAGCATCATTTATGGATACTTTTTAGATTGATAATTTTGGTGCTATTTCGCCAAGTGTCGCCAAGCTTAGCAAAAATTTGAAACTAACAGATATTAAAAATATTTAAGCATTGTGCGGCAATGCATGATGCAAATGGCCACTATTTTGGAACAAGATGGTAGATGAAGCTGGCCAACAAACTTGGTCGAGACATTGGTACATACTATACATACAATCAATCTAATCCAAATCAATTTATAAATACGAGATTTACAACATGACAAAATTCAGATTGTTTCGTAATGTCAGCAACTGTAAAAATTCAAAGTGCTATATCGCAGCAATTTTTTAATAATAAAGTCATAAAGATAAAATAAAATATGCTTCAGAATCTTTGTATTAATCTAAAACTTCGAAGGAGAAATATTTTTCAGTTTTTAATTTATTTGTACGATTTTTTAAACAGAAAAATTTCAAATGCCCGCCATTTTGAAACGAATTATATGCATACATATAAGTCAACATTTTTATGTAGAATGGTTTTGGGGTCTGGGGGTTATGATCGATGAAAACATACAAATTTTTCCCCAAAAGTGCTTATCATTGATGGCTGCAGTAAGTACGTTTTTATTTTTTTGTAATGAAAGCTACCTAAAATATTCAATACAGTAGACTCCCTCAAATCCGCACAGCTTGGGACCAGAGGTTGTGCGGATTTTAGAATTTTGCGGATTTCTGGTCATTTCTTTGTTTATACTTTTTTAAAGTAATTTGGATTTAATTAATAATGAAATCTAAAGCATAATGAATGCTTACAATATACTAAAATAATAAAATAAGTAATAAACTAAAACAATAAAAATGTAGATGATTTTTAAAATGATTAAAATATTAAAAGCATGTCAAGTTAATAATCAAAAATGTACAATTAAATATTCATTATAAAGATTAAATGTGTTTTTCCTAAATTATTTTATGAAATGTGCCTTATCAAGGTACATTACTAATTAACATCAGGATAATAAAATAAGAAAGCTTTATTTCAGGTTTAGCTAGACTTAATTAAAAAAATTGATTACTACATAAATATATTTGGTAAGATTGTGATTACCAATAATATCAGCAATATCTTGATTTTTTCAGAAATAAATTATTCTTTCTTCATGAAAAACATGAATTCAATAATATTAACAGAAATTACAAATTAAAAAATGCATGGAATTGATAGAAAACTAAAAAAGTCAAATTCTGCACCTACATCTGAACTCAATGTTTTATTGTTTATATCCGTAAATTATGTGCGGATTTTAGAGAGTTGCAGATTTTAGGAGTGCAGATTTGAAGGAGTCTACTGTATCATCCAAATTAAATTCATTTATCAACGAAATAATACTTTACAAATCAATTTGTTCAATTTAGTGTAACCCCAGCAATAACACCTTAGCACTGTTGCCATGTATTACTTACCTTTTATTTATAAAACACCACTTTGCTACATTATTAGACTTAAAATAAAACATGTGCATTGAATTCAATGGCATTACTGAGGATTTAATAACTTTAACAGAGATCGAAATAAAGTTTGTTTTTTTAATTTTTTTATAACATATATACATTTTCTAATTTACTTTCATAAATTTTCATGAAAGAAAAGTTTTATAAAGGAACTATTACATTAATTTATAATAAACCTACAGAATTAAATACAATAAAAAAAATCCATGTTACGTTCTTTAATGTAAGCCTTAAAAGATTTAAATTTTTAGCAAAAGTAACCAACATGCTATTTTCAAAAGCTTCACCAATTTGAATTATTGAAAAATTAAACTTCATTTGTATAAAAATTTAGAAACATCAAAAAAGGTATTTATAACAAAGTTATAAATTAAGTCTTGTATGCTTGATATTACAAAACAAAAATAAGTAAAAAATTTTCTTACTTTGAAAATTCTATTATTGAATTCCCCCCCCCCCCCCCCCGAATGAAATCTAAATCTAACATTCTTTTCATCATCTCAAAATTTGTATATGCTATTCTCTAATTGAAATCTGGTGGATGTAATATATTTTCATAGATCAGGCACACACAATGACAGACTGAATAGCTACTTTCTTCTTGTATTTTGATCATTTAAGGCCCCTATCCTCGGTCAAAGAATCGCTCAAGAGCTAATGCTATTCCTATGAGGAAGCATTTTTCTAATAACTCTTTCGCATTTTGACATTTTTGAATAATTTTTTTGCATTGAATAGATGAGGAGCATGCCGACAGCACACCTTTTTTTTCGATTTTGGTTGCAGATATTTTTCACAAAGTTAGTTTCACTTTCAAAACCGATTTCGAAACTGAAATTACTTTTTAAAAAATATATCTGCAACCAATATCGAAAAAGTAAAAGAGGTGCGCTGTCGGCATGCACTTCAGCTATCCAATGCAAAAAAAAATTATTCAAAAATGCCAAACTGCGAAAAAGTTAATAGAAAAATGCTTCCACATAGGAATAGCATTAACTTGCGAGCGTTTCCTCGAGCGAGGACAGGGGCCTTAACCTTTTTACAAAGAAAAAAAATATTTTTTACATTTACTACTCTAAAGAAAAAAGGTCTTTCAAAAATCCAGAATTTCTCAAGGTGTCAAATATTGGAGACTCTATCACACCAAAATCCCTTCCATCTTCTCCCAGTAATGACTCAGGTGGTGATTTTTCTTTCTCCTGATGATTTCTATCAACATTCCTTAATTTGCTGACTGAATTTTAGAACACTCAGTACAACATAATTAACAAGTAAGAAAAATCATGCGTTAAGCATAGATTATGAAACACTTTCCAACACTTCCTGAAATCTTTAACAAAATTTTGTTATTTAGCGAAACAAGATGCTACTGTCCATAGCCAAATATGTATTCCAATACATTTGAACAGCCCTGTATTTGATCCTTTGGTTGATATATACATACTATATGATGAGAAATTTCAATTAAGCCAGAAAATGCCTAAAGGATTGAAATTTCTCGTTCAGTACTTTATCCTAATAGATGGAAAACACTTCAATACTTTTGTTCAGCCCTGTAATTTACTTAGTACCTTTATTACATACCATTATATTGTAAAAATTTAGTTTAAACAAACACATTCTTAAAACTACTTAAATCACATTTCCAGAAATTATCATCTATGGGCGACTATGTAGCTAATTTTTTGCGTGACCCTGTAATCATCTAATCTATAGTCTACAAACATATCTAAGCAAACTGAGAACAATTCAACATAAAAATGCATAACTTGCTTAAAAACCACCTTTAAGTTAATTACTCTCATATTCAGTAATCTCTATGAGATCTTTTGTATAACCTTGTATAGCAACTATAACATTTATATACATCATATAATATGCAGAAAATTTAGTAAAACTTAAAAGCGCATATCATAAGTGAAAATGCATTTCAACAATCTATCAGCTATCATCGATATTATACAGTACTTCGGATAAAAATATATGATTTGAAATATTTTGTTTGGCCTTGTAAATGCTATGCCATTCATATCATACGTTAAATATTGTGTCTCAATGGCATATATCAATTTTATGATACTTGAAATTATTTAAAGTTATTAAAATATGTCGCAAAAAAATTCCCTCACCTTTATTATTGTGTAGTATCATTCTTTTAAGTGGCCTTGTAAATAAATAATAACTATTATTTTGACTGCAGATGTTAAATAATGCGTATTTTAGTGCACTTTGCGAATGCATGTAAATTTTTACTTTGCAGCAAGTAAAATAACAAAAATATATAAATTTTGTATTAATTACAAATTTTTGTTACTTGAAGAAAAAAAATCTGTATATAAATTACATATAAAGCACAAACTATTATAATTATTTTTATAATCAGAAAAAATTGGTAAAACTAAATACCGTAAAATACCGTTTAATCCGCCTCCCCCCCCAAACAAAAAGAAAAATTGCACAATAGTTAGAGGGGGGCACTTACACGGGATTTTTTCGTGATCATTCAACAAAATTTACCGGAATGAATCATCATGAAATGAATGAATCGTTGAATCAATCATAAATTTTGATACTTGAAAAAATGTGGGTTTTTTTTATTTAAAAACGTAAATTCTGTCGAAAAAACGCAGAAAAAAGGAGAAATTAGTAAAGAAAAGCCAAAACAAGCATGAAATGAATTCAAAAAATCTTGAAAAAACGCACATTTTATCAAAGATTCATGATTCATTCATTTCAAAATGATTCATCCCACTCTCAATTGCCTTTGAGAATCTGGAGGGGGGGGGGGCGCTTTCTCGGGATTTTTTGAAAATTTCAAATTCTTTATAAAGTGGGGAAAAGGCGTTTGGTCGGGAAGAACGGATTAACCGGATTTTACGGTATATTACTAAATCAAGGCTTTATTTTCAGCATTAATTTAACATATTAAACCTTGTATTTTTCAAGGATAATACATTAAAAAAACTGTAAATTACATATAAAATGGAAAACAAATTTTGAAATTGATAACATACAGTAGAATATATACTTAATCAAATTTTACTTAAAATTATTATATGTTAATAATTTATACTACAGTATGGAACCATTTATCCGGAAACCAGTTCACTGGAAAACCAGTTATCCGGAATGATATGTCTAATAGACTGATGTTAGAATCTTTTTAGAAAAAAGTGTCATACACAATGTGTTTGACATATACATTGCTTGAAACAATTGCATAGTTTGATAACAGCATCTAGTATTTGAAATAGAAGCATATATTTAAAGATAAAAAACCAACGATTATAAATGCACAAATAAAGGAAGAAAAGGTAGCAAACAGCCGTTTCGAATCTACAATGGAGATTCTTCATCAGTGCAAAACTCAGCAAGCTAGAAAAAAGCAAAACTGAGCTAAGAGACAGAGAGACGCAGGCTTATATACCCTCTACGAAACGATCCCGCCTAAAGGAAAGCAACCAATGAGAAGAGAGCAGCCTAACAACTGGCTGGACAAGTAGCGACATCTACCGGAGAATAAGCAAAACAAAAACTAAAAAGCGAGAAAAAAAAGGTTTAAATTAAATTAAAGATTTCCAAATGCTAGGAAAATAGGGCGTACTTGATAAGTCATTGACTAAGGAGTGAGAATTTTTAATGATGTGGTAAGCTTCCCAAAAATTAAGATCAAGAATGGAAGGACACTTTTGGATGATGGTAGCTGAAGAAAAGTTAAACTTATGTTGTAAAGACCAACAATGTTGAGCAATGGAAGAGCGTTTAAGCTCTTGATTTTTGACATACCTTTTATGCTCCGTTAAACGAAATCTGAGAGCACGTTTAGTCTGACCAATATAAGAAAGGCCACACTGGCAAGAAATTTGGTAAATACCCCAGTTATCTAAGCGATCAATGGGATGCTTAAGATTTGAAAAGGCAATTTTATTACCAGGAGAAAAGATAACGTTGAAATGGAACCTTTTTAAAATTTTAGCAACTTGCTGACTGATTTTGGGGAAAAAAGGCAAAACAACCAAAGTATTGGAATTTGAATTAAAGTTTTTTCTTTCAGATTGGGTGGGTTTTGTTAATTTTCTATGAATTGAATCTATAATATTAGGGGAATAACCACGATCAACAGCAATAGCTTTAAGATAATTAAGTTCATCACTAAGTAACTGAGGAGTTGAACAAATATTGAAAGCCTGGAAAACAAAAGTTTTAAAAGCCGCAACTTTCTGGTTCGGAGGATGAGAAGAATTTCTATGAGGTGGAAGACTGACCGCAAAAGGTTTACGAAAGACAGTAGTCTGAAAATTATCATCAACGCGAATAACAAGGACATCAAGAAAAGAAAGGCAATTATTCGATTCAACTTCAAAAGTAAATTGAATGTAAGAATCAATAGAATTCATAATAGAGAGAATATAATTTATATCAGTATTCACATCAATTAAAGCAAAAATATCATCTACGTAACGAACATAAAACGGAAATTTTAAGACTTCAAACAATTTCATTTCAAAATAGTACATGTAAAAATCACATAAAATCGGACTAAGAGGGTTACCCATAGCCAAACCGTCAGTCATACGAAAGAAATTCCCGTTAAACACAAAAGTGTTTTGAGACAAGCAAACACGAGTGAGATGAATCAGCTCCTCGATTTCGAAAAAAGAAAAATGAAATTCACAGAGCCTTTTCTTCAGGCAATCTAAAGCCCCTTCGACAGGAACATTAGTAAATAATGATGAAACATCGAAAGAAACCATCATGTGGCCTTGTGGCTTAAAACTGTGAAGTTTTTTGACAAATTCAAAAGAATTTTTAATAGTGAAAGAATTACCGCTTGAAAGAGGAGAAAATATGGAAACAAGATATTTAGCAAGTTTATAAGAAGCCGTACCAATATTGGAGACAATGGGTCTAAAAAGAAAGTCAGGTTTATGGACCTTAGGTAAAGCATAAAACCTGGCACAATGAGCAACTGAAGGAATAAGAGACCTCTTTAATTTAGCAGGAATAATGTGCGAAGACTTAATGGCAGATTTAATAGTATGAATTTCACTAGAGGAAGGGTCTTTGTGGATATCCACATAGGGACCATCATTAATTAATTTCTGGGATTTCTCCAAATATGTAGACTTGTCAAGAACAACAATCTGACCACCTTTGTCAGCCTTAGTTATGGTCAAATTCGGATCAGAACATAAACTTTTAAGACAATGTTTAACTGAACTATTAAGATTTGGCTTATAAACATTAGAATTAAAATCGACAGTATTAGCAATGAGATGCCTAATAGACTCTTTTTGAGAAGGAGAAATAGCGCTATGCTTAAAGGCACGTTCAATAGGAGCAATCAGACGGGGTAACGAAGGAGTGGCAGATACAGAGGAATTGTTGTTTAATTTGAGAGCATTAAGCTGATTATTATTTGAAGCGAGACTAGAAAGATTGGCCATTTTGATTAACAGTAGGTAAATTGTTGGAATTGTTAACGAAAGAATTATTACAAAGTGTACTAAATTTCTTTTTTAGAACTGAGCAATGAATCAAAGAAGCTTTGAGGACTCTATTCCATGAAATTCTGTCTATAGAATCAAAATCAGGTGACGAATTAGCAAGAGAGATATGTAAGTAATATAACTCATGCTCTATATGAGCAATTTTCTGACGAGTCTCTTGAATCAAAGCTCGTAAAAGAGCTAATTTAGAGCGAAATAAAACCTTATCTATCCTACTTGAATTAAATAAATTACACCGTATTGAAATGAACCTAGGAAAGACTTTTTTGCGTCTACAGTCACGTAGAAAATGTAAGTGCTCTAAAAACCTATACTTTTTCAGTTGTAAATTACAAAACCTATTGATTTGTGACATAGCAAAGAGAAGAAAATAAAAACAACAAAAATGAAATCAAGGCCCGTTGACGCCAAATATATTAAAATAGCAAATAAAGCCTTTGTGCAAAAATGTTTAAAGATAAAAAACCAACGATTATAAATATACGCATATAATCATATTATAGATTAATAAATACTATAATATTATAGATGTTTTCATTTTTATGCCGAGAAAACAGAAGAATTTTTGTTCAAAAAATTCCCATAAATTATCTTCTTTCAAACTCTAACAATTGATCTTACTTGCATCAGATTCTTGGTCCAAGTAATCTAATAATCAATTTAAAATTAGAAGTAATACCACAACTACATACGTTTCACAAAACTTATCAAATGGATGCTGCTTTAATGCCCGACCAGTTATCCGGAATACATCTGACTACAACCATTCCGGATAAGTGGTTCTGTACTGTACTATTGACAATTTGTAGTGATAAATTAAAAAAAAAAAAAAAAAGTTATATTTTTTCGTTTAATAGGCCTTTGCTTTTTTTTTATAGCTATTCACTACACTACAAAATTTGAGCTTAATAAAATGAGATTTAATGAAAAATGATATAAACAGCTATGAAAACAAACACTGGCGTAGTCAAGGGGTGGGCTGATGGGGTTGCAGCCCCCTCCAAAATTTGCAGAAAATAAAATTTAACTATGAAAATTAATCAAAATGAAATGAGATTTAATAAAGATAAAATTCAAAAGTCATCCAAGAAATATTTCATTTTAGGCAGGTTTTCATTTAAAAAGGTCTATTTAAGAGAGAACAAAAAAAAAAAACATTTCAGACAAGTTTCAGGTTATAGACAAGTTCTAATTTCACGCCATAAAAATTATACTAATTAAGACTAAAACCTGCTTAAAAAGAAATTTTTTGCAGTCCTTTGCGATTCCATTTTAATGGGTTCGATTGTATAATATATGTATTACTTGCTATGATATAAACTACTTTAAAACAGAAAAAGTTAGTTTTTTTTCCAATTCCCTTTCAGAAACCTTCACAACCACCGCCCCTTCCGAAATGATAAGTTTAGATATGCCACTGAAAACAAACCTGATGAACACTTATGATTGTTTATATATATCTATATATTTACAAAATTAGGAACAGGTGCTTTAGCGTTCGGCCCCGTAAATTTGGCGATTTTTTTCGCGCCAAAAAGCCGTTTCCAAAAATGATGGCCAAACTGAAATTGCGGGAGGAACCCGTTTTCAAATACAGTGATCACCTTCAAAACTCCTGAAAAAATGCATTTTGTAAATATATATAAAAAAATTAATAACTTATACTTAATCAGAGGGGCTCCGCCCCCCTGAACCCCCCGTTTTTTTTTTCAGGAGAAAAATTTTAAATGTGTAAGTGATCGCCATATTTAAAAATGAATTTCATTGCTGATTCAGAATTGCGATCATTTTGAAAAGGAATTTTTAGCACGAATAAGCTCAAAATTAAAAATAATAATAAAAATAATACTTGCATTTTGTAGATTTATTTTTAGTTGTAAAAGAACAAATAGAGGGTTACGAAAAAAAAAAAATATTCATAAATAAAACGAGCGAAATAATTTAAATTCGAAAGAAAATTTTTAAAAAATCTATATACAGGGTGCATGTAAAAATTACAAAAAATGCTGATTGAAAATTGCCTTCATTTTGAAAACGATTATTATGCACGAATAAACAGAAAATAAAATAAAAATGACAAAAATAGTACTTAAATTTTGTAGATTTCTTAAGATTTTCAAATATTTAAAGATCAGAAAACAGGTTACAACAAAATATTTACATATAAATAAAACGAGCGAAATAATTTAAATTCCAAAGAAAATAATTTAAAAAATACCTGCATACAGGGTGCAAGTGAAGATTACAAAAATAAAAATACACAATTACAAAAAAGATAATTAAAAATTTTAAACCAAAACATCGATCTTAACTGAAAAATGTATGTCGCTGCCGATTAATCATCCTCATGTCCGATTTGCAGTTCGACAGGTCATTTTATTGAGAGTCAAAAATGAATTATCCAAAAAATAATTTAAAAAAAAAAGCGATGCACCCGAACAAAAAATTTTAAAAATGCCCATTGAGCAAAGGATAACGTCCTAATCTATCCTAAAAGGATCACCCTTTACCCGGAGTTGTAACTCACAATCGCCGGTAGGAGCAATTCGTACAAAAAGCACCGTTAGATAGTTCAAAAGTTTGAAATTTGCGCAGAAGTAAAAAAAAAAAAAAAAAAAAAACTGCGCAGCTCGAAACAAATTGCAATCACAGGAGCAAAGAGAGAAACCTTCCCCCTCCCTCACCTCAACCTCCCTCCTGCCTCCGCGAAGAGAAAAACTCCCCCCCCCCTCACCTCAACCTCCCGCTTGTCTCCGTGAAATCTGCTCCTAGGGTAGCCAAAGTAGGGCTATTGGCACCATTTTGACTTGGTTACCAGAATTGCGGGTTCCTCGCCAAATTTGGCGAGATTTTTTTTCCATTAAGTTTGCCTGAACGCAAAAGCACCTTAGCCCAAAATTATAATAATTCTATATAATTTTACACTTACACATGTACATATGCATATAATGTGTATACATTATGGTTGATTTTTTATATTCAGTTTACTTCTGTTTGTGTGATAAAATAAATAAATGATCTTTACAATAAATGAATTTTACAACTGTTGAAAAAAAAAAGCTTGAGTAAAAAAAAAAAATGAATCACTAAATAGGCAGCCAGAAAATATGTTTATAAACTTATAGTTTTTTTATAGTGTATTTTAATTACTTATAGTGTATTTTACTCTGAGAAGAAAAAAAAATGTAAATAAAAATACATGATTTAACTATTAAGTAAATTTTAATTTTAAAATATCTTTAAATGCTAAAATAATAAAGTATTCGGCCTGATAATTGCGATTCGGTAAGCAAAATATTCATTTAATAGTGTGCGGAATATTTAAAATGGTTATAAATGATAGCAAAAATGAAAGTTACATAAAATTTTGCGTCATCGTACGATCAAATCACAAGTACTGGAATTTTCAGTATAAGAATATCTAAAGATTCAGATCTTACCATTAATTTATTTTAGTAAAGAAGGTGTATTATTAAACTGATTTTTTTTTAAATTATCTACTGCTACAATCTGACTTTCGCCATTTTGTCCATTTTAGTACAGACGCCAACATAAAGAATGAATCATGAATGATCATTTCATTCATTCATAATGATTCAGTAAAAAATTCGCTTCCGTTTAAAAATTGGATAAATTAGATTTTAGAAATTCATAAAAATTTTGCTTAGATTCGTCGATAAAACTCTTTTAACGGTTGTCTAGTAATCATTATTACAACCAGAAATTAAAAAATTAGTTTTAGCCATAATTCCATTGCAGATTTGCGACAGTTTGATAAAAAATTAATGAATGACGACGGAAGAATTTATTCATGAATAAAGAATCAATCAATAAACAAACTGAATCAGAAAAATTTTAATTAATAAAACAAAACATTTATTTATTGAAAATAAAACAGAAAGCATTAGAAAAATTTTTCGAATCTAGCATTTATATGTGCCCTTGGATATAAAATTTACTCAATTTAACTTTGAATAACTCGGGAAAATTTAAAATAAATTCTGTAGTAAAGCTTTTCTCTGTTAATGGTTGTCTGATAACCAGTGTTAACCAATGGATTAAAAAAGGGGGGTAAGAGTATTATTGTTGTTGCATCTGTTTAATTAATCGTTGCAGTTCAATGAAAGAATCCTTTCAAATGAATCGTAATGTGAAAGTCACGATTCATTCTTGCATTGGCGTTTTGTGTCTTGCTCTGTCTGTCATATCAGGTAATTTTTTAAACATGGATTAATTGATATCACCCTCTTTATTAAAAAAATGTTATTTTTAAGGTAGTTTTTTTTTTTTTTTTGTTAATTTTCATCTAAAACTCTACAACTTTCGGCTTGATATGACTACATGAAATTTCATGTGTCACAACTTTTATTCTGACCATAATCATTTAAAGCATTATTAAAATGTGTTTATTTATTTATTTATTTATTTGTAATTAGTTAGGCGAATAATATTCATGTTTAAATTTCGAAACAGGAAATGCGGTTGAATTTTTATTAATGGTTAAATTTAAAACATTGTATTGCTTGTAGACTGAATTTAGTGTTATCTGTTCTATTGAAAGTAAATATTTTTTGAGTAATTTATGACTTATTGAAGATCTTAAATAAATTTGATCAAAAATTACATAAAATATCAAAACAATTTACGAAACCAAGAATCTGATATTCTACTATCTTCATCATATTACCTATATCGATTGCCAATAAATGGACTGATTTAAAAAACAAATATTTTATAGTTTTCCTGCATTTAGAAAAATTGTACTTGTTTATTCTCATGCTAGGAGGCTACACTGTATCAACACTGTTACTACTTACTCCGTTTTATTTTTCTTTGTAATGGCATATTTAATTTATTTTATTTATTTATACAGTAGAGTCCCTCAAATCTGCAATGCTTGAGACCAGAGGTTGTGCAGATATTTGGCCATTGCTTTGTTTACATTCGTTTAAACAGTAATTAGAATGTAATTAATAATGCAATCAAAATTATGGTTGAATTTAATTTACAATATAATAAAATATTCAAATAAGTAATAAACTTAAATAATAAAAATTTAAATTATTTTTTAAATGATTAAATATTAGAATCAAGGGTCAGTTTAATAATCAATAATGTATGATTAAATATTTATTATAAAGATCGGATGCATTTTTCTTAAATTATTCAATGAAACATGCCTTATAAAGATACATTACTGATTCACATCAAAATAGTAAAATAAAAAAAACATTTTTTTTAGGTTTAGCCAGACTTAATAGCTGAAAAAACTTTTTTAATAAATAAACATATTAGGTAAGAAGATTGTGATCACTAGTGATATCAGCAATATCTCAATTTTTTTCAGAAATAAATTTAATCTTCCTTCATGATAAAACCTGAATTAAATAATATATATATATGAAAAAAATTCAAATAAAAAATAGATGGAATTGATCTAAAACTAAAAAAGTCAAATTTTGTGGCTATATTTGAACTGAATGTTTCATTGCTTACATCCATAAATTATGTGTATATTTTATAGAGTTATAGATTTGAGGGAGTCCACTGTATTACTTTATTGAATTGATTTAAGGGTTTTTTTTTTTTAATCTGATATTTAACATTTTATACTGTGATTTTCTTTTAAATATCCACTTTATTTAAATAAGAACTATGTATTAGAGTAGTTTGTGAAAAAAACTGTAATTGAAAATGCCATTATTTTAATGCTGACCTAGATATATGAGGGGATTTCAACAGAGAATATTTGAGATGTATCTATTTTTGTAATGTTTGTAAATCTCTATAGTAAATTTGTTGTTCTAAATCTTTTTCGGAACTTTCATACAGTAGGCTCCCTCAAATTCACACAGCTTGGGACCACAGGTTATGCAGATTTTAGAATTTTGCAGTTTTCTGGTCTTTGATTTGTTTACATATTTTAAACAGTAATTTGAATGTAATTAATTTTGTAATTGAAACTGGAATTAATGCTTATAATATAATAAGATATTAAAATAAGAATAAACTAGAATAATAAAAATTTAGATAATTATTAAAATGATTAAAATATTAAAAGCAAAGGTCAAGTTAATAATCAATAATGTATGAATAAATATTCATGATAAAAATGAAATATATTTATCCTAAATTATTGAATGAAATTTGCTTCACAAAAGTGCATTGCTAATTCACATCAAAATCATGAAATAAGGAAATTATATTTCAGGTTTAGTCATATTTAATGACCAAAAATCCTTGATTAATACATAAATATATTTCATAGCAAGTTTGTGATTACCAATGATTATGGGAAATATCTTGAACTTTTTATTGCGAAATAAATACTCTTCCTTCCTAATAATTCTTCCTAAATGAAAAAATGTGAATTTAGTAATATTAGCAAAAATTACAAATTAAAATACATATGGAGTTGTGATAAAACTAAACGAGTCTAATTTTTACCCTATATTTGCAGTGAATGTTTCCTTCTTTACACCGGTAATTTATGTGCAGATTTTAGGGTTGCCTATTTGTGGGAGTCTACTATATTAAATTCTACAATCTGGCTATTAAAAAAGCATTTTTGTACTGCTTCTAGACGCACATTGTTGAAAATTAAAACTGCTCACAGAATCACTGCTCGCAGCTTTTGGTACGTTAAAATTGTCCTTTTAACTAATGCTAAAGTGCCTTTGAAATAGTTCTTTATTGTAAATGCATTTCAAAGTTATAAATATTCAAGTTCAGATAACTTTTGCTTTGTCATGTAAGAATGAACACAAATCTCACCGGAAATCTGGATTTGTGCTAAAGTATAATTATTCTGAACAAATTTAAAGTTAATGTTGAATTTAGAAATTTTTCTCTGGGAGAGATTTCCGTGGCACTGGGGAGGAGACATTATAGAGTTTCAGGGGAGATATTGGATTTTTTGACCATTGAAAACGTAATATTTTAAATTTTCTGTGGGGGGGCAACATCATTTCATTGTTCCGGGGGGGATGTATCCCCCCGGGCCACCCCCTGAATCAACATTGTTTAAAGTACATGCACTTGAAGGGCACTATCCTGAAAGGAGGAGTAACACCTTTTCTCCACCAGATGGCATATTCCACAGCACTTGAATCGCCAATTATATCTGAAACATCTTCACCTTAAGGGGCGATTTATCTCATATTTTGCCAAAATGTTGATTCTTTTTTTTTTTTGAATAATAAATAAAAGCTTGTTTAACTGTGAATAACTTGGCACCTCATTTTTATCCTCATAATAATTATATCACAAGATATTGTTAATTTTGTTAATGCATTCAGTCATATGTAAGCATGGCGGATATAATTGCTATTAATTAATGCTTAATATCAATTATTATTATTAATTAATCAATTATTAATTAATGCTTAATTAATAATTGATATTATTTAATGCTTTATTTCGGCGAGACACTCCCCTCCGTCTTTTTATATACATTCATTTTTTTTATATACTAAAGTGGGGCACGGAATGATTTCTTCCTTGTAAATATGCATTTTTATATAGTCTTTCTTAATATATTTGTTTTGTTTCATCTCGAAATATGGCACAAAATCATGTTGGCTGTATTTGTGTGGAACACACTGTATTTACAACAAGAATATTTGTGTAATAAAATGTGTCTTGCAATAGTAGTAATTGAAAAAACATGTAATTTCATTGTTTTATAGAATTTCGAATTCAAATTACAATTTTTTCATTTTAAAAAAGCCAGAAATAAGCATGTATGAGCAGGGACAGGCAGCAAACACATAGACAGACTGAATTCATAGACACTTTTAATCAATGTTGGAAAGTTCTTAAAAGATTATTGTTTTTATCATGTTTTTGTCAAGATTTTAATTTGTGACCTTACCTTTACAAAAAAATTCTTATAGAATCCTATAAAATCAGCTCATTTTTACATAAGCTAGTTTAACCAAAAGGCATAGAAATAATTTTAGAAGTTCAATAGAAATGTCTATAGAATAATCTATAAAAATATTCATATATGTTCTATAGAATAATCTATGAAAATATTCATATATGTTCTTTAGAATAATCTGTAAAAATATTCTAGTTTTTGTATGAAAATAGTCAACTTCCTAAATACAGGAAGACTCCATGACTCATGATTCTAGTTACATTGTGAATATAAAACTTATTACAATCCTTCTTACAAATTTATCCCTATTCTTGGGAGTGTTGCTATTTAGGGAGTGCTTTTTGGGAGTGTTGCTAAGTAAATACTCATTACTGGGAAATTTTAATCACTATCAGGAGAATATGATGGGACTTTAGTGTAAAGTGCTTGTCGCCATCTGGAAAAATTGGTAAATGTAAGACTATAAATATATTATTGCAAAAATAATCATGGATTCACTCATTTAGAAAGAATCTTCTATCTGAAAAAAAAGATGACTCAAATGAGACAAAATTAAAGTCATCTGTGGGAGATGTATGAACAGTATTGAAATTTCAATGAAATCATTCATATTTTTAAAATATGTATTCAATACTTAAAGATACATTAAAAATAAAGTAAGAAAATATTTCATTGAAGAAATTAAAAGGATTATACAATTAGCCACTAAATAAATTAGTAATAAAATTGAAAATGTAAAGCAATATGCTAATAAAGAATACATATTAAATAGAAGTCATGAAGGCAATGAGAAAATAAATATAGAATATTTAAACTGAAAACAAACTTTGTGTTTCGGTGTTTTTTCTGAATTATCTTTTTGATTTTAGCGAAACTTGATTGAAATAACAGGACATTTAAATATCCTGCAATGGGGACTCATCACTCAATTTCATGATCGTGTATATTCTTTATGTGTACAGTTATTGCACATTTGTATTTTATAAATATCTGTGGTAAGTAATACTGTGCACTGTGCTAATTTATTAAGACTGTTTACACTAAATTGAATAAATTGTTTTTAATTTACTATTTTGTAGTAAAATGAATTAATTTGAGACATTTATATGATTCCTATTTAATTTTTTTAGTTCAGTTTTCCTTATGAGAGTAGAGTTGTGAAAGGAATTATATATAAAAATATCATTAATTTGTTACTGGCCTCGAAATATGATGCAATTTTAACATAAAATATATCAGACCAGCCTGTCTCTTATAATACTATAAAATCATTTTAATAAACTAATTACTCCAAATCCATTTTTTCTACTTTCAGATTGAATTTTAAAATTGTGCTCTGTTTAAGAGCACAGGAATTTTTATGCTGCTTGTAGATGGGGCATTATAACTGCAACACAATTATTTGAAATATTGTTGCTTTGATAATTTTTACCTAAGATAATGAAGGGTTTTTTTGAATGAAGGGTTTTTTCCAACTGAGTGAAAAGTTGTCCAGGCCGGGAATCGAACCCAGATACTTGGCTTACAAGGCCAATGCTTTATTTGTAAAGCTAACTGAGTGATAACCGGCTGGGATTTTCCACTCAGATAACCTTTTTAGCCATTACATCTGGTCTGTCATTTAGACAGCTCAGCAAAGTAAACTGCAGGCAATAGTATAAGGGTTTTATTGGTGGATTTGTTAAAAAAAAAAAAATATTTCTGTATTTTTCCCCTCTTGTCTTGACTGGGCTGGGTTTTGCCAGGCAGAAATTGACAACAATTTGCAGAAACTCATTCCATGACATAATTTGAGACTTTTTTAGTAATATTAAATTCATTAAGCACATTTTATTTGGGATACATGAATAAATAAAATATTGTGGATAGTGCTTATTTAAAAATTAATTTCTAGGAAAAAGGAGTAATATAATAAATAAAATGTCTGTTATAATATGATTGTGTAATTTTATACACAATCAGTTATTAGAATATTTTAAAATCTCAGTTTAAAATTCAAAATGGAAAACTATATCCAAAACTTATTTTAAATTAAACCACATTTCCAGTAAGTAATGCTGGATTTGGAGGAATATTTTCTAATGTTTCTTTTATTTAAAAAAAAAATTAAGATACAGTTTGGTGTAGAAAGCTTAGCAAAATTTGTTTTGTGCTATGGGAAACTCTGTGAAAAATAATAAAACAAGTGAGTGGTAATTTTCTTCTTTCAATATTGTATAATAATTGTACAAGATGTTTTATTTAAAAAAATCCCTGTCGGCTTGGCCTATAGGCGGAGGGAGATTTCGTAGAGTGCTCATTTAAAGAACAAAAAATAAAGTATGATGATTAGAGATAAACCCAGTTTAATAACTTCATTTGGTAACTTATAAAATAATTTTAAATTTCCTTTTTCTGCAAGAACTGGTTTTATCGGAGTCATCTTATGCGAAATTCAGCGCAAATGCCCGTTTTGACAACATATTTTGAATGATATTCTGAATTTATTAAAAAATCGACCAAAACAGTATATTATATAGTTCCTAAATAACAAAAAAACTGCCAACTAAATGCGTTTGAGAGCAAAATAGAATTTAAAAATGAATCAAAAAGTAATCGATTTGTAATTTGAATACATCCTTCATACTTTAATCATGATCGCTTCGGAAAATTTTGTGCGAAATGCTCACTTTGACAGCATTTGTAAAAATATATTCTATCTTTATCAAAAAACTGGCCAATGCGTCACATTATTTAGTTCCTTAATAAGAGGGTCTGTAAATTGGATGCGTTTGAGAGCGAAAATGGATTTAAAAATGAGTCAGAAAAAGCGCAGTTTGTTATTTGAATACTTCCTCAAATTTTCAATCCCGATGACTTCGAGAAATTCTGTTCAAAATACCCTTTTTGGCAACTTTTTTATAAATATATTCTGTCTTTATCAAAAAACTAGCCAATGCTTCACATTAGATAGTTCCGAAATAAAAGTATCTGTATTTTGGATGCATTTGAGAGTAAAAATGGTTTAAAAAACGAATCAGAAAAAAAACGCAATTTCTTATTTGATATTGATATTTGAATACTTCCTTAAATTTTCAGTCACGATGACTTCGGAAAATTATGTTCAAAATACCCTTTTTGGTAGCCTTTTTTGAAATATATTCTGTCTTTATCAAAAAACTGACCAATGCGTCGCTTTATACAGTTCCTAAAATAGAGGATCTACTATTTGATGCGTTTAAAAGAAAAAATTAATTTAAAAATGAGTCAGAATATAAACAGTTTGGATTTGAGGTTTTTTTTCTCCAACTCCTATTTTTGTTTAATTTATTTTTTGCTATACGAATTGGTCATATGAAAAACTTGTCAATGTAAAAGTTGTAGATATTATTAAGAAGATGTAAAATAAATTTAATTAGATTTGATAGCTTAAAAATTGACGGAGTTATGGATTTTTTTCTTTTTTCACACCCCTTTTCCTTTTAGTTTTTAATTTTTTTCATCGGTAAAAATTGGTCCTATCAAAAATTTGTAAATACAAAAGTTTCAGGTAATTTTAAGAAAATTTAAAAAAAGATTAGTTGGATTTAATGTCTTTAAAATTGACGAAGTTATGATTCTTTTTCTCCGAAAAACCCTGTTTTTTTCGCCCCTTGAGCCCATTTCTAAATTTATCAAAAATCTGTCACGCATAAACTTTTGGCTTACTTTTAAGAAGTAATTTAAACTTTAAACCGGTTTGCTATCTATTTCAATTAAGAAGTTATGACGTTTTTTCGATTTTCACAAAAACCCTCCCTATTTCCACCCCCTTGGACCGATTTTGCCCATTAACGAACTTAGCTAAGATATTATACCTCTTGATTTTATGTATCAGTTTGGAAGAGATTGGATCAAAACTATAGAAGTTATCGTGTCCATAAAAACTTATATATATATATATATATATATATATAGAGAGAGAGAGAGAGAGAGAGAGAGAGAGAGAAACTTTTTTACTAATGAAAATGGTACTTTTGTGGTCTAGGAGTCATGATCGGCGTAGATCTGCAAAATTTTTTCAGAAATTCCAACATTGGTGCGAACGCAATAGGTAGTATTTCATACGAAATCTACCTAAAAATGTTCTGTTATGTTTTGTGCTTCTATTATTTACTTATATATTTTCATGAGAACCATTTTTATTTGTATATGTTAGATAATCTGTAAGTTATTGGATATTATATTTTAAAAATATTTCAAAAAGTGATTCATTAAATTATCATAGTAAGTTTTTTAAAAAAAAATTCAATTATAAATTATAATGTTAATACAGTAAAATGTCGGATATCGGAAAAAGCATGAGACGAAAGCATTTTCGGTTAACCGGGGTTACGTAGGAATTTTCGGATAACAGGTGTCCCATAGGAATTTCCAATAACTGGAGTCTTATGGTAAAAAGGTTTTGTGTAAAACTTACGGTAAAAACTTATCTAATGAAAAGCCGTGATCATAATTTCTATCATAGTTATAATAAAAATGTTATGGTACCCTATTCAAAGCATCCTGAAGTTGAAAAACAAAAGAAAATCACAACATATTTAAAAAAAAAATTGGCATCACATTTGTCTATCTAATAAAGTTCCCGAAATTACTTAATAGACCAAATTAAGTTGACTTTGTTTATTTCAGAAACAATATGCTTTTTTAACACTATTTCTACCAGTGTCCAATATTACCTTTCAAAGTTTTGATTTCTACTTATTTTGCTTCTAATTTTTAAAGCTGATATTTATTAAAACAACTCTTTAACCACTTAACCGGCGATGGGTATGGGGAAACAGTGCTTTAACCCCTGACTTATCTCGGGGCAGCCGGTGAAGTGGTTAATGTATTAAAATGATCCAGAATTGTTTTGATCTAAAACTTACATATAAAATGGTAATTGTAAATAGAAATATGTTGAATAAAGTCATTTGACATCGATAAAAAATAGCGTTGACTGTACAATTTTTCACATTTAAAATGGATTTCAAGGTCTTTCGGTTAAGCCGGTTTTCGGATAACCGGGGCTCTACTATAGTTAAAATATTTGCAGCATCAGATTACCATTATAAAAATTTTTATTTATCAAATGAAAGAAAATATAGACATGTAAGCACCAGCACTGACAATCACCTTACTGAGATGACGACAGCGTGAAATCTGGGATTTATTAAAACTCGATAAGCATATTAAAATGCAACTGGTCTCACAAGTCCCATCTTTGTGGAACTCACATTCAGGCCCTATATTTGATTGATGGATTGGTAAGCTTGACATTGTCTTTTCCTGCTGCCAGTCGTCCGTGTTTTTGTACCTTTCGGTGCAGGAAAACACACTGAGTCAACTTCTAAAATTGGATTTTCGAGTGTTTTTCCTCCAAATTATGACTTGACTTACCGATGCGTTTTAATATGCAAATCGAGTTTTGACTAATTCTGGAATTTGTGACGTGAACTCCACGTTGGTGTTGATTGTCTCTCATTCGTCCTCCCAGTCTGTAAACAGAGTATACTTATATGTTTGATACTTTTCACTTGTTGAATAAGATTCATAATCTTTAGTTTTAATTTTTAACTTAGTTGTTTATACATGTATCAAATACATGCGTGAATTATAAATCATTGCAGATTAAAGTTCGTATTAATACTGATTCTTATTTTCTGCAATTTTTTTTTTGGTTCTGCCATGGTTGCTTTAACCGGTTACAAGTACTTGTTTTAACCTCCCTGGCAGAAACTTGCCTTTCCTGCTAGACCCTTACTGATTTTCCCTCATGAATAGATCATTTCTCTGTAGACTGTATTATAATCCAATTTGATGTTTTCACTTCTCACATTTCATCATCCAATTTGCATGGACCAGTCTAAAAGTGTATTTCCAAGTAATCTGTATGTTGAAATTGCATGAAAAAATTTACACTTTGATTTACCTATTATTAATTACATAGGTGTTTAAACATGATAAAAAGATTGACAAGTCCTTAAATTATAACCTTACAATATACATTAAAAGAATGATGCAAATCTTGTACTATTAATTGTTTATATTAAAATTAAGAAACAATAATTTTAGATGGATTTCGAACTAAACATATTTGTACATTCCATTCTCTTGCTGCAAAAAGGGTTGATTTTTGCTTCACTGTTTAAATGCATCATTGTTTCCACTCATGATTTTAAATTTATAATAACATTTTTTAACGGTAATCTATAATAGTAAAGAGACATGTTTGTGAATGTCTCAGCGCTGTTCTGAAGAGACTGTTGCACGTAGAGTTACAAAATTTTGTAGTGCACCTCGAAGCCCGATTTTTGATTTTTGATGATATTTTTTGCATTTAATTTTTTAAGCGACTTTTAGCGTTCTTTTTATGTTCCGAGGCTATTTTTCCACATTAGTGAAAAGAATACAGTTTCATTCTTTTAACCCAATGTAGTAAAATTTGTTCTCTTTTCAGTAAAGTTTATACGGTCTTCGTACAACGATTTTCGATTTTTTAACGAATTTTTTAATGTGATTTTTTGTATTTTTTCGCAATTTGGTGCTAATTTTACGCATTTATAAAAAGAATATTTCAAATTTTCAGTCTAATTTACTAAATTTTGTCTGCTGCGATTTTTGAATTTCATCGATTTTTATTGCGATTTTTGAAGTAATTTTTAATTATTTTTCGAGTTTTTGTGCTTTCAGAATCGATTTTTTCATCTTTGTAAATATTATACCTCTTTTTATGCATCATGATTATCACGGACCCGTGCAACGCCGCGGGTCAGCTAGTATTTAATATTTTCTTTATGATAGATTTGTTTTATGAAGGTAGGTTGACATGTTATAATTTTACATATTGCTTCAACAGTATATAATTACGAATTGCAGTTTTTGTTTTTCAAGCATCAGATAATTAGGTTTGCTTTGTAGTTTTTAATACTATCATTCAAATTTTATTTCAATTCACTTTAGTACATTAACTATTACTTCTCATGATGAATTTACTTTTTTTTTCTTATAAATTGTTTTTCAAAAAATCATAAAAGTGATTAAAGTATTTCTTTTTATTACAGATGGTATAAAATTAGCTATCCATCAAAACTATCTTTAAAGTCTGAAATATGGAGCAAAATATTTCTTTACAAAACATCTTTGGAGAAACAGCTTCTAGCTCACAAGAGAGAGAATATTTTAGGTGCAAGATATGCAACAAGAGTTTCTCTCAAAAGGGTCATTTAAGAAAACACCTGCTAATTCATTCTGGTGAGAAATCTTATGCATGTGAGATATGCAACAAGGATTTCACTCAAAAAAGTCGTTTAAAGAGTCATATGTTCGTTCATACTGGTGAGAAACGTTTTGCTTGTGAAATATGCAACAAGAGTTTCTCTCAAATGGGTCATTTAAGCACACACCTGTTAATTCATACTGGTGAAAAGTCTTTTGTTTGTCAGATATGCGACAAAAAATTCTCTAAAAAAAGTAGTTTAAGTAGACATCTGTTAATTCATACGGGTGAGAAACTTTTTGCATGTGAGATATGTGACAGGAAATTTTCTGACAGGAGTTGCCTGAGAAAGCATCTGTTAGTTCATACTGGTGAAAGACCTTTTGTGTGTGAGACATGCAACAAGAAATTCACCTCTAAGAGTAATTTAAGCACACACCTCTCAATTCATACGGGCAAAAAATCTTTTGTATGTGAGGTTTGCAAGAAAAAATTCTCACAAAAGAGTTCATTAAAGCAACATCTCTTAATTCATACTGGTCAGAAACCTTTTGATTGTGAGATATGCGAAAAAAAATTCTCTAAGAGGAGTAGCTTAAGCAGACATCTCTTAATTCATACTGGTCAGAAACCTTTTGATTGTGAGATATGCGAAAAAAAATTCTCTAAGAGGAGTAGCTTAAGCAGACATCTCTTAATTCATACTGGTCAGAAACCTTTTGATTGTGAGATATGCGAAAAAAAATTCTCTAAGAGGAGTAGTTTAAGCAGACATCTGTTAATTCATACTGGTGAATAATTGTGAAAGGTATGCTATTTTTAAACAAGCATCCATTAACTAGCAGTGATAATAAAAATGTTCTTGCAACTTATTTCCCTTTGTCTTTGAAGCGACAAAACAGTTTTTACTGCCCCTGTGAATGAAACTATACATACTACAGACTTTAGTTTCTGTAGTGATTGAACTGTAGAAAATAGCAATAACATATTAAAATTTGAGGCAATTCGAGTGTTTTTGTAAGAGTTAGAACATGGTATACAAACCAAAATCATTAACACTTTTCAACTATTTAAATATTTAAAAGAAGAACAAGAACGAAAATCCATCCATGAAACCTAGTCTATGAAACATAATGCAATACAATTTGAATATTTTGTCAAAACATCTCTATTTTATAATAATACAAGAAAAATGGTGTTTTTTTCTAAAATATCAGTAAAGGCTTATTTGGAGAAACAAAATGTTTTTCACTTTCATCTGTTAGTCTATATGTTCTGCAATATCTGGTGCAGAAAAAAAACGATTACCTTGAAATTAAATGGGCATGTTGGTGACATGACCGAATTTAGCCGTATAGTTTTTGATATATTTGGTTCATTCGTTCTGTCAATATAGAATGTTATATTTTGCACTATATATCTTTTCCAGAATATGCAGAGGATTTTTAAATTTCCATTTATTGAAGGAAAATGATGCATCTGGTTTAAGCAGTAAATTATGGATGCTAATATTTCCAAATCAAGGATATAAATTATCCCTTTTGTTTTGAAATATTGTCAATATATTTGCCAATTATTTTTTAATTTAAGTGTATAATTTTTTGTGAAAATTTGTACAAGTTTATCAATAAAAGAAAATATTTTGTTTTATTAATTTACTTAATTGAAGTGATACATGTTTCATTTTTTTTCTTTTCCTAGCATCTGCATTTCATAACCTTCAAACAGAATTCGTTAAAATAATTGCGATTAAAAAAAAATAGCAGAAAGTGTTGCAGAGGAAAATAAAAAGTTAGTTTAATCGTAACAATCTAGTATGCAGTACAACTTTGCACTAAATTGAAACTAAGTTAGTAATATTATTTTTTTTTAACTAAACGTAAATACTATTAAAAGATTATCACAGAAAAAAAACAATTAATACCACATTGATATAAGTTAGGCAATTAGCAATTAACCCGAGGATGAAAGGTTATATAGTACCTAAAGGTTATCTATTACAGACCTCAATTATGCCTATTTTTTGTAGATTTTTTTTTGTCGGTGCTATCGAGTAGATTAGTATGTATTTCAGTTCGAATTTTAACATGCTAAAAGTGAGAGAGGTACATTTTAAGGAATTTAAGTGTTTTTTGATAAACTGATCTGAGAATGCCGAAAGAAATGCTTAAAAAAATAGATAAAATAATCCATGTTTACAGATGATGAATTTTATTACAGAGCTTGCTTTCATTGAGCTTCTGATCTTGTAATTTTTGTTTCATCAAGTGTATTTTGTAAAAATTTCCGAAGTTAATATTTTTATCAATATTGATTTGCATAAAGTTATCGATTATGCATACAAAGAATGTAGATCAGTTTATTTACCCCTTAATCATTGCACTTATGGGAGCGATGATAAAAATACTTTAACGTATTTATATGTCCTTATTTTTTATTATTTTTTTTGTACATTTAACTTATTATTATTTTAGTTTATATATCATAAGTGATTTTTGTTCAGTTTTAAACGATCTATATATATAAAATCATACATCTATGATTATCAAAATTGTTTCCCAGATACAAAAAATTCTAAATTTCTAAATAATTATGAATTAGATATAATAATATCAGTTTATGTAGAAGTAAATATTTCTGTTTGGATATTTCTTTCAATTATTTACCTTCCAAGATTTTTATATACTCATAAATATTTATGTAATTAAAAAATTAATAAAGTGTGGATTGAAGGATCTTGAATGTTACATAAAATGTCATTAAAATACCATGACTTACAGAACTGATGTTGAGGCTCCTGATCTGCAGATTAATTAAATAAAAAACTGATGACAATTCAACAAAATTTGGAAAGAAATTTGGTACTAAAAATGAAGATCCAGTGATTGCCCCCCCCCCCCCCTCCAAAAAAAAAATCTGTTTTTACAATACATTAGTGACTATTTTTAATCCATGGTGGATGTGGGAAATTTTTTTAAGTATGTAAGTGTTGTACCGTTTCTTATGTATTATTAAATTACGAATCGAATGACACCGTCTTCTTCTCGATACAATCCTTCATTACATGCTTATGGTAGGTTTTATGATTACAATATCGAAAATAATACTTTATTATTTAGCCTAGCTTCGTCACATTTATTTTACATTCAAAACATGTTTTTTATATCTTGTCAAATAATATCAAATCAATGGCAGATTTAAGTGGGGTGAGCGATCCCCCCCTCTCCTTATACTAATAAAGTATTAGATAATGATATTATGGATCCTCACGAGAAATGATTTGGGGGTGATACTTGAGTCCAGGGCAGTCCGCGTCGGTTTTAATTCACAAGTTTTGGGCTGGGTCATGTTTTTCTGTTTTTATTGCTGGGACAGGTCCTCGTTGAATATATTTTCTGCAGATTTGGATTGGGCCAGATTTACTTTTTTTTAGGTTAAGCTTAGCTTGGATTTCATTCTTCCTAGAGATCTGCATCGGCCAAAATTTCCCTGTTGAGGCTGGCCTAGGAGTAAAAGGTAACCGTTCCGTTCATGTCCGACTCAGTCCATATGCAAAACCTTATTGGCCCGCCTGCTACCTATTTCCTCCTCTAAATTCTTTCCCTCAAGCTGTTATTAGATTGGCATCTTTCTTATTTGTTATTCGCAAAAATTATATTGATGTTAAACATTTGTTTAATCAAACCTTTAGAAATTTAATTTGGTTTCATAAATTACAAAAATGCATTTTAAAAACTCTGTTTTTTTTTCTTTTTTTTTGTAGAGCTTTAAAATTATTATTTTCTTTTATCATTCATTTCTTGCATTCTAAACTACTTTCTTACATATTTCCATTTGAAAGTAAATGTCTAAGTCACATTTTTACGTAATGTTTACGTTGATAAATGCCTACATAGTCATTAATAATATTATTTTTCTGTATTCATAATATAGTCTAAGTTTCGAATATAATCTGAAAATAAAATTTCAGCATAAGTAAGTGTGCTTTATGAATAATTTTAATTGTTAAACGCAGTCTCATCTCGAGTCTATTTTTTTTATCTTTTTTGCTGGCTCGGGTCAATAATTTGTTTGTGAGGGTGCTGTGCTTGAGATTAGAAATTTCAGCAATAGATTCTCTGCCCAATCTATCGAAGTCAGTTTTTTAAGTGCTTATTTTCAGCCTTTCAGCCTGCTAATTATATCGTGTGTCCTAAAATGGACTTACAGGCTTTAAAATTCATTAACTTACAATTGTCTCAGCTATTTAAAAAGTACTTGCAGGAAAGTTGTGTAAAGTGTCAGGATTTTTTGCTTCTGCGATTGTTGATTTTAATTTAAAATAATAACAGTGGATGGCGCTCCAAGCAAAAGGCGCTCAATTGAGGCCGAATTTATCCTCTGTCTTCTATCACTATTGGTGTGGAAAAAATAGGTTAAACTAGTCGTTGGGGGCCACCGTAATACTTACCCATCATGGATATGTATATGAAAATAAAACATATGAAACTATTTATACAATGCATTGCAATTCATAAACAAAATTTAAATATTGTTAATATACATAGTAATGCTATATTAAAGAACTGCTGATGTACCAATTTCGACAAATTATATAAAACGCCAAACAACTCAAGTAGTACCGAACTGCGTAAAAGAAACGTCCTTATAACTCCAAAAATAATTATTCTATTAACTAACAATTAACTGCGTCGGATTAAGCGTCTCATTTCCAATTAAAATATACTTCTGAATTGAAATTTGAATGAAATACAGGGTCATGAAAAATCGAAGAATGTGGAAAACAAGACTACAAATATCTCGGCAACTAATAATCCGATCCACTTCGTTCTATGTGCAAAATGTGTGTTATTTTATTGCCTTTTACGTTCATTCCTTAGAACAAAAAAATTCGAAAATTTTTATATACCTTTCATCAGAACGAATTTTTCGAGAGTCCGAAAAAAATAGTTCCGGATAATCGAAGTTGCTGATATTAAATAGAGTTCGTCCCATTCTTACATACTAACTACATACAAAATTTCAAGTCTCTATCTCAATCTGTTCGGGAGATAGAGCGTTTACAGACAGACGGACGGCAAAAAAATTTCTAAAAATATGTTTTTCGGAATCTCCACTATCTAAAACGTGTAAATCCGTCAAAAATTTTTTTCGATTTTCAAAACGATTGCAAGACTTACTCTATACTACGTATGATGGGTAAGTAATATGTAAAATGGGTAACATAGAACAAAAATACACCAGTGATATGAACCACTACGTATATTTAACCTCCTTCTTTCACATTAATACCGACGGAAGAGGGAGGGCAGAAATCAGGTTCTGATTTAGTGACTATTATTTGCAGCAAAATCTATCGCTGCTATTTTAAAGTAAAATCAAGAATCGCGGTGAAAAATCTCCTGACATCCTGTATAACAATCGTGTAAGAGTTTTAAAAAATCTATCATGCTTTGCATGTTGTTAAACTTTAAAGCCAGTCAGTTCATTTTAGAACACCTGGATGTTTCTATAGTAAGTTTCAAAGCATTCATCACTGAATTACAAGTGACTTTAGATATAAATAGACAAGCAGCCGCATACCAAAATAGTATCTTTTACGTAATTCTGAAATCTGGTGAGGCATCAAAACTTCAAATTGTCTGCATGAGTAATTCAAAGAGGAAGTTATTGACTTTAAAGAAATTGAGCCTTTATTCAATTTTTGGAATAAACTTCTCAAGCATCCTGAGATAACAATTTTTTCTATGACAGGTTATTGCATGAAAAACATTTTGATTGAATAATCGTGTTACAAATTAATGTAATATACTTTCGTATGCATCGTTTTCTGCAGTTCCATGCATTAACCTTCGATTTATTCTGTTGAGCTGATCCAAAGTATCAGACCAGATTGTGTGATTATTAATGTTTGTTGGGTGAAATTGTACCCCAATATTCGTCTGGAATGATTCAGTTGGAAAAGCATTAGCGACTTCAGCCTATACATCCTTGGTTCGAATCCTCGCCCGGACTTTTTTTCACCCACTTGGAAAAATTTAAATCTATTGTATAAATGCTTTGTATATTGGGCATACTATGGCTATATAAGGTAATTCTATAAAAGCATGCTGTTTGGTAGTTTTGCACCTGCTTGCAATACCGTTATACTCAGGATTGTCCAACGATTCCTTACTAGATACTTTCCTTTCCTCAAGAATAAAAATATTTCTAACGTGTTAACAAACTAATTTTTGAAAGTGAAAAGATAAAAAAAACTTCTAAAAGAATTTAGAATTCAATGTTTTTTTCTTCGATAAATGAATTACAAGTTCAGTTATCAGTGTTTGTTCAATATTTATGATCTTTCTCGGGTTGCCACACATGTAAATTTGGTATAAAACAAGAAATTTGACAGCATTTTCGGAAAATTCCTCTGCTTTATCAAAAAATAGATATAAATTGTTTGCTTACAAAGAATTAATTAAACCAGCTATCAATTTATAACATTTGAGAATAAAAAATGATCTTAAAAAGCAGAAAAAAAGCAGAAAATTTAGAAAAAATCAAAAAGCGTCCAGTTTAAATTTAAGATCAGCATTTAATTTTATTTTATCTAAATAGATGCACAACTTGTTTACAAACAAAAATTGACACTTATATTTCAAAACTAACATTTGCGGTGTATTCTGATAAATACACTTGATAGCTTTTCTGTTTTTTCGTTTTTTTCGTACATTTTAGAATATCGCAAAAATTATAGTTTATTATTATTGTCTAATGACACTGCTCAAATTTTACATATACTTAATGTGAAGTTTTGCTTGGTGTAAGGATAATTTTCCACAATCTAGAATTAAAAAAATATTTTAGCATCGAAAATTAAAATAGTAAAGATTTTAAAAGAGATGTTTCTAAAAAAGTTATAGAATAATACATTGGTGTTGTTTTGAATATGCAAAAAATATGCAATATATATATATATATATATATATATATATACACATACAGTAGACTCCCTTAAATCCGCGTCCCTAAAATCCGCAAACGCCAGAAACCCGCGCATTTTTTCAGATGTAAACAACGAAATTAAAGATGGCGCTGAAGTCAGCAGCTATTGCAATATAAATAATTCTTTAACTATATATATTTTTAAATCCTTTTCAACTTCTTCCTTTTTTTAAATGTCAATTAAAATTCAATGTGCTATTCAAATTAATGTCCTTCAATTTAAATTCTGCAGTGTTAAATACTGTTTTTTAGGCGTACAGTGATCGATATTTAATCGAATTAATCATTACCGTACCGTAGTTGCAGAGTAATTTAACTTTCAATGACCGTTTGGTTCAGTTTGCAATTCGCGTGGCAGGATAATTTTTACTAAATAAAATTATTATTTCAATAATTCTATTACTATTTTGTTATCCCTGCTAGTTACGAAACGAATTTGAGATTTACATCCGGTTTACTAATTACGATGATCGATATTTAATAAAAATAATCATTATCGTATCATAGTTGCAGCGTAATTTTTGCTGTATAAAATGAATATTTTTTAAACTAATCAAGCTTTTTTGTTTATTAACAAAAGCAAATATTTTTCTTTATAAAAAATAAGGATTTTTCCTCATCATTATCTATATTTAGTATTGCATCTTAATTATTTACTTTAATATTTTTCTAAAATTTTATTTTAATTAACGTTTTTTATAATAATAACTTGTTTTTTAATTATTTATTTACTTAAATGCTTTACTAAATTATTTTAATGTTTCAATTTATTATATGCATTGAATACAATGCTTAACTACCAATCAAATTAATCTATAAAAGTGTAAACAAATCAATGACCAGAAATCCGCAAAATTCTAAAATCCGCACAATCCATGGTCCCAAGCTTTGCGGATTTAAGGGAGTCTGCTGTATATATATATATATATATTTATATATATATATAGAGAGAGAGAGAGAGAAACAGAGAGGAATAAAACCCCACTTAAACGACCATGCTGCTTTTCAATAAAAATTGATAATTCCGAAAAGAAGTCTCTTTATGGGTATCCTGTTTAAATTTGGATTTCTATTAATGTTGAAAAAAGGTAACAATTAATTTTATTAATTTTTTTCCATTAGGAAAATTATGAAAAATTAAGTATCAAAACAAAAATGAATTTCATAAGTAAATTACTGCAGAGTTAAAAAAAAATGAATAAATCCACTTTTACTTTGATTTTACGATTTTATCTTTTATAAGTTTTATTACCAAAACCTTTTGAAGTTCATTAAATAAATGCAATTATTTTTGGACAGGAATAAATACTGACGATTTCATTACTTGATTTATTTCTTTGAGAGTTTTGTGACCGAAATTGGCAAAAGAGTTTATTGACCATCATTTATAATTTGTCATCAGCGTGAAATTCATTGCCTAAAAAGACGCAAAATAGTTAAACACCTCAAAGCTATCGAAAAAAACTAAACTTAGTTTAAACTTTCGATGATTAATGCGATGATTAATGAAATCGTTTTTCAAATAAAACCTTCATGCGATCCATAAAAAAACGAAATTTGTTTAATTTACTTCAAAAATTTGTCTCTCATGGAGTTCTAATCTGGGTTGGCCTGTGAATGGAGGTAAAATTAGTATTGAGCCTATGGGAAGAAATTTCATTCCATGAAAGAAAGTATGATTATTCTGGGAGGTGATTGCTTAATAGAGGTGGTCGCACAGGGAGGTTTCACTCTCTCTCTCTCTCTTTCTATATATATATATATTAATACTTTTATAAATACATCCAAAGTTATTCAGACAAAATCATTAAATAATCCAATGAAACCAGTATTTTTACAATCATATTATTAAAAACAGTTGAAGTTTGAAGAGAAATAGAAGGCAGATTACCAAATTACTAATAATATATATGGAAAAATGGACATTATATAACCAGAGTAATTCATATATTACCATACAATAAACCAATGAAACCAGTACTTTTACAATCACCTTATTGAAAACAGTTGAAGTTTGAAGTGTAATAGAGGGCAGATTACCAAAATAATGAAAGATAAATGGATAAAAAGACAGTAGAAGGCTTTTCTATTAAACTTCTTCTTCAGGAATGTATAGTTTAACAAAAAAGCAAAAACATCCAACCAGTTTCTGATATGAGTCATGCTGAAAGCTAAGAATTCGACTCACAATACATCCGACTGACTGGAAGCTATTCACATGACAAATTAGTGGAAAGATACTCATTGAAGAAAATAAAATCAATATGACAAAATAACAATAATACAATAGTCCTTTAAAAAAAGATACATATACTAAAATATTTACCATTATATATATATATATATATATATATATATATATAGTCAGAGAAGAGTCTTACTAAGAATTTTACTTCAAATAAATTCACATTTCAAAAATCCTACTTAAATTTTTTGCCTGTCCCTCCACCTCCTTGAATTCCAGCAGATAGTGTTATCTATAACCAAACCCAAAGATTTGATTTTACATCAAACTAAAACGTGACCAAAAATTTCCATCTTCTAGAAACCGATATGAACGAAAATTAATCAATATTTCAATTGGATTTATAAAATGTAGTCTACATTTATACCTTTAACATAAATTATAACTTTTATGCATAAAAATAAACATCTAGTATATACAGCCAAAGATCTTTAATCCGCACTAGTTGGGACAAAAATTTGTGCAGATTATAGAATATTGCGGATTACAGAGCATTGTATGATTTTGAGTTTTCTGAAAAACACTTTAATAACATGATCTATATAGTATAAATATGAAAACTAATAATTTAATATATTATCCCATAAAAGCTCATTTATAAAAAAAATACATGTTAAAAAAATAATATGTACACTGAAATTAGATATGAAAAGTAAGTTTCTTTTTCGCGATATATTGCTATAAACCGAGATATTTTTACGCGACCATTTGTTGAAGTGCGCAATAAATTTCAGTAACAGAATAGCAGAATTCGCTATGTGATTCCACGATCTTAGAAAATTCGCTGTGTATTTCAGCAATCTTTTGACAAAATTTTAAATATTTTTCCTTTAATTTTTATCGAAATTTGGATTTTTTCAGCAATTGTTTCACGTATGACTAACTGTTTAGAAATTAGCCATTGGCCACCATTGAGAATGAATTTACGATATATATTTAAAATAAATATTTAAATATGAGTCCTGATTCCTAAATACTAAATATTTTAATATTATTATTTTACATTCGTAGTTTAAATGTCATACTGTTTAATTTAAATACACTCCAGGCTTAAACCGAAAGCCTGACTTTTTAAATTTTCAATGGAAAGTGGAAGGCTTGCTGTAGATCCCTTGTAGAGGAATTCTTATTATGGATTTCTCTATCGGGTCACGTTTATCTTAATTCGACCCGACCCGGGACGTCAATCTTCAAAGTCAGATTGACGTTGTTATTTTTTTTTCGCTACAGGTCGGTTAACTTTGTACGTTTTGATTCAAATTTTTAAGTTTTGACATAGAATCAAAATGACCGAATTGTTCAAATGTCCTGAAATCTTTCTACAAAATAAATACAGTAGACTCCCTCAAATCCGCACTCCTAAAATCCGCAACTCTCTCAAATACGCACATATTTTACGGATATAAACAATAAAACATTCATTTCAGATGTAGGTGCAAAAATTGATTTTTTCAGTTTTATATCGATTCTATACATTTTTTAATTTATAATTTTTGTTAAGGTTATTGAATTCATGTTTTTTCATGAAGAAAGAATAATTTACTTCTGAAAAAATAAAGATATTGCTGATGTCATTGGTAATCACAATCTTACCAAACATATTTACATATTAATCAAGATTTTTTGGTTATTAAGTCTGGCTAAACCAAAAATAAAGTTTCATTACTTTATGATCCTGATGTGAATTAGATATGTACCTTTATGAGACAAGTTTCATTGAATAATTTAGGAAAAACACATTTCCTCTTTTATAATGAATATTTAATTGTACATTATTAATTATTAACTTGATCTTTCCTTTTAGCATTTTAATCATTTTTAAAAATACCTAATTTTTTATTATTTTAGTTTATTACTTATTTTAATATTTTAGTATATTGTATGCATTCATTATACATTTGATTTCATTATTAATTACATTCAAATCATTTTTTAAAAAATGTAAACAAAGCAATGATAAGAAATCCGCAAAACCTCTGGTCCCAAGCAGTGCGGATTTAAGGGAGTCTACTGTAAATAGATAAATAAAAAGATATGACGGAATACAATTTTAATTTTGTTTTTAACACAAAATATTAAATATGAACTTCAAAATGTTCAGGTTTTCTTGGAAAGCGATTAAAATAAAAAAAAAATTAAATTAAAATAGAGATGTTAATTTAATTTAAAACATCTTAGTACTTTCAAGACTTAACCAGGCTCTTCCTCAAAGAATATTTTTGTTTATTTATTCAAATTTTATTTTTTTATATAAATAAACTAAAATATTCCCTGAGGAAGAGCCTGATTAAGGCTTAAAAGTACTAAGATGTTTTAAATAAAATTAACTATTAACATCTCCATTTGATTATTTTAACTAAACTGGAATATTTTAAAGTTCATATTATATATTTTGGTTTTTAAAAAAATAATGTATCTGAATATTATTACTAAGGATACATGAGCTCCTTTTTATACAAAAATATAAAATTGATGTTAGAGATTTAAATATAAAATAATTAAAACACAAAATTATTAATTAATTAACAATACTTCTTTTTTGTTACAGCAAATTTTTTACAGAATTTAATTTACATTCTGGTTTAAATAAGAAAATATTTTTTTATCTCGTAAAATTTTTATATAATTACATTTTTTTCGATAGATCATCAGTTTTTGACTTGCATAAATGTTTCAAATTTTGAATTTTTTGAATAGAGAATTCAAGAGTACTTCATAAGTAATTATTATTATTTAAAAAAACTGTTTTTTTATTTCCTGGTGAATATGAAAGTTTTGACAAAATTAACAAAATCAAAGGAGATTGTGATATAGGTCTTACTAATGACGAATGGCAAATTGTATCTCATGGACTTGTTTATTCAAATGTATTTGTTTATATTGATGATAATTTCGTTTCGACGGAAATGAGAGATATTGAGTCAACATGAATGAAATGGTTGATGGTGATGAGAATGAGAATGAAGGAGATGATGCAAAAGTTCCTCCAAATCATACGATGGTGTTAGAAGCTTTGTCCACTAATCGGGACTGTTTGCAGTTTAATTCAGCTACTAAAAATCTCTTTTCTTATTTTTATATACATGAAAAATAAAATTGTTTTTGAAATTCATCAGCAAAAACAAATATCTATTATGGATTGATTTGGGAGGAAAGAGTTGGACTTTTTTTTTTCTAATGGGATATTTAAAGTTTTGTTTACGCATTCTTTATGTGATAGGGTTTCTTATACTGATTAAGAGAAAAAAAATGCGACTTTAGAAGTCCTGATGAAGAGGGTATAATTTCAGTATTCGAAATATGTGCTGCCTGACTGAGTCAATCTGATTTCATACATTTCAAGTAAGATTGACAAGAATCGAACTCTGATAAAGAAATGTCTTACACATTAATTATTATAACTAGCGAAACAATCAAACAGTCTAATAAACATGCCTATTTTCACACAAATCTCTAAAACTATAAGAGGTACTCCTTTTTTCAAACTTCTACTTCTAGGATTGGTTTAAAAACGTGGAAAATTACTGAATTTTGCTAAATCAGAAAGTACTGAATTTTATTGAATAATGCTTTGTGCATACAAAAGCAATACAAAAACCCTAAACAAGTTAAACGTTTGTGACTCAGCATTTCATGTTATGGTTCTGAGAATTTTAAATACAGATTTTAAAAATAATGATACGAAATTTTGAATGATGCTATGCTATTAAATAATAAAAAGTATTTATTTGTATTATTTACTTCATCATTTTATTTTTGTTCCATTTATAATCGCACGTGCAAATTGCTGTTTAACATGAGAAAATGTATTAAATTTTATTCACGGATGCATTTTCGTCCACATCGCTCATAAATTCCAAATATGATACAAAATTTAAGTGAATCCTTGATATACTTTTGAAAGGTTTGTTTTGAAATTCGGTTTAAGTTACTTTTGATTTGGTAAAATATATTTACCTATGTAACAAATACTATTCAATTTCCAATTCACTGTTATGTGATAGCTTTTATTGAATCTATATTATGCATTGAAATCATAGACGTAGATATAAGGGAATAATAGGATGGGTTCAAGAAAATATAGGAGAGGGGGGGTCATATTTTTTCTTTCTTCCTCTGGCGAAAAAAGATAAATTAGTGCATACTTACATTGTAAGTACAATAATTCTTATTAAACTATTGTAATAACTTCATTTTATGTAAAGAAAAGAACGATGATGATGAAAAATTCGATTGCATAACTAGTGCAAAATTAAACATCATATTAGCTTTATATGTGCAAGTAGGACGATCCAGTGTTGAAACAACTTATTTTAGTTACAATTTAAAAAATCAGCAAAATTGTGAAAGGATATCCAAACTAGATTTTTGAACAGAATTTCTTTGGATTTTCGGAACAGAAATTCCTTTAGTAACCTTTAAATCTTTTCCAGGGGAGTCTCAAAATGTTTTAGGAATGAGGGCGGAGCCCCCTTCCCATAGCTACGGCCCCCATTAAAATGTATTTATTTCAATAAACTGATTTATCTTTCGTGTCACGTTATACCGAATTTAAGTAAAAGTTTTGTGATTGATTTCTTTGTGTCAGATTATTCATTTGCATATATTTCAGTTAGCTATTGAGTAAAATTACACAAAAGAAAGATTTGCACAAATTTTACTTACAATTTTGAATAACGTGATACAAAAGATAAATCTATTCACATGTAATAATTTTGTATTTAACTTACAATATTTTAAGAATGTGTGTTCTTCCTATATACCATATTCAGATTCGAGATTCAAGCATAATACTGGACATCATTGGTTACATAATACCTTGTATTCATTTCTCTTTGTTTTGATAGTGTAATTAACTTCACTTCATCATTAATTTTTAAAACGTCACAATATCTTAATCGCCTGTTATCCAAAGGTGTGCAGCAGTTAGTTTTAGCTAAAATTACATCAGAAAATATTTTAGAGTACTTTTCTGGAGAAAAATAAAAACACCTGTCTTCTCGTTTACTCGCATTTAACGTTTTAGAAGAAAAAAAAGAAAAGATCACTATTTAATGCACTATCCCTTCAATATAAATTAGAGTAATAATGTATCGAATATAAAAAATTAAGAAAACGTTGCGAACACTAACAAACCTTGCATAAGGATAAAGCTCACTGACTCGAAGCATAACAAAGAATTTTGCTGAAGACTATCGCATCTTTGTTGACCTTGACTTTTTTTTTGGCGCCTCAGTTTATCTGTGCCTGTTGGCATACACCGATGATGCTCCGAATGAATTACAAGAATACGTTCGGTCTTTTACGTATGCGTTTGGTATGTGCTGTCATTCATCGGTGAAAATCGACATTCTCCAATACCGAACTTTCACGGTAACATGCACATAACGTAAAATTTGAAAAGAAAAAAATTGTTATCATTGTAAACAAAGGGTAAGGCTGTAATGTATTAGGGTTGTAGAGAGCCCTAGGCCCAGCACATTTTCGGGGGCCCTTCGCACCAAAATAGCAACTGGATCCCCCCCCCCCCTCCTGTGAATATTCGAAGAGTTATCATTAGATTATCATACGGTTGCTAAGTTTACCAAAATATATTTTTGGTTTTTGAAAAAATTATAGCAATATTAAGAATTTTTTTTCCCCAAACCATTTTATTATATTTGGGCCCCCTCACCAGTGGGCCCAAGGTCATGGTCTCCTGATTATAAATGTTGCCACTAGCTAACATGCTTAAATGTTCTTATTTCTAAAATTATCACTGTAAACCGAGTCACATATTTCATGAATATCTGCTTTAAAGTATTTAATCAATCACTGCATTATGTTTTTTTTAATTAGCAGTAAAACAGATTTTTTTCTTTACAGTTTAGAAACCGATTTATTAAAAGGAAGCAAAATCTCAAATAAAATACATTTACAAATATAAAAATACTTTATCAATATAATTTTAAAAAATTATGATAAACCCATTTTATAGTGATTATTTGACAATTTTTGGCGTACTTTCTTAGTATTTATAATAACCAACTGTTATTTTAGTTTCTTCAGACTACATGGAGATCTTTTTTATTTTAAAAAAATCTAGAACTTATATAAAATATATTTTGTTTTATGTTTTATGAAATATTTGTCAAGTGAAAAAAAATATAAAGGAACTGATAATAAAAGTCAATTATTCTTTATTACAGGCATAAAACAAATCAAAAGAAACACCTGAAAGTAAACATAAAATAACCAGCGAGTTTAAAACCTCGGTAGTTATGTTCAGTATTTCAAAGCTTTAAAACATAGCTCCAAGTTCAATAACAGATATTTTCCCACAAAAGTTGAATGATGAAAAGTGGAGCCTACTGAATACAGAAAAGGAAATTTCATCAGAAAGTGACAAGTCATTGGCTAAAAAATGCAGTCTCATTTTTTATGCATATTATATTTTTAAAAAAGTTTACTAAAAACAGGTGAGTCTTATTCGCTTCATCTAAAACAGATTAATATTGTATATTCATTTTTTTAAAAATACCCACGCCGTTTCCAAGGAAAAAAATATGGCAAATTAACATCACGCAATTTAATTTTAAAATAGGTTTACATTTTTCAAAATAGAAATGTAAAAATTTTCAGAATGGGATTAGACAGTAGATATGACTGTTTCTAAATATCAGAACAATATCAGCTATATTAAGTTATTATCTGGCAGCTTTTCTTGTTTTCTTTAATTTCGAGTTCGCTATGAGTTTTGCCATTCTATAAACATTTTAGATTTAAGGTGGCATCATTCGAATATAACTATCGTCTCTCATGTATGCATAACACTAAATGTATGCATAACACTAGCGCCTGGCAAAGAGAAAAACGCTAAAATGTTTATGCTGCGTATCGCACAAACATCAATCTGCAACTTCTCATTCCAGCAAGAAAATACCTCATGTTAGATCTATTGTAGAATGGCTTATGACAGTTTTTAATAATTTCCACAACTGAAGTCATTTGGTAAAACAATAACACACCTGCAAACTACACTACTGGATATATTCTACAGACTGGCAAAAATAAAAATGTCTGGTTCATTTAATGCTTCAGGAGGGGGGGGGACTCGCAGATATGATTACACAGTATAGTGTTTGAATTCGAGTTTTCTTATTTCAGTGACCATACTGAACAATGGTATATTTTGGATGCAGGAAGCGTGACAAACACTGGGTTGTGCTCCTCCTTCACTAGTACCACATGTTATAACAGAAGGCCAATGACAGTCCGTTTGAGCTATTGGCTTAAAATTCTCATGTAGCTTGGAATGTTTTTATACAAGAACTGTCTATTTTATACCTCACACACAAAATTATTCACAAAGATGAATTAACTATCTCTGCTGAAATTAACTCTTTATTGAAAATTTTTTGTTCATTTCACACACAGAAAAGTTTTTTCTGCAAAATGAACAAAGAAATGCATGCTTAAATCACTCTTATGAGTGAATTTTTCATTGCATGCCTCACAAATATGTCTAAACCATATCAAAATACATTAGAGTATCTTTATAATGCATCCATTATCTGGATTATAAATTTTTGTGGGCCAAAGCCACCAGCTTCTCACCAGCATGGATTATCATATGTTTGATGTAGTACTGTTACAAGAGAATTTCTTGTCGGATTTTTCACACACAAAAGATTTTTCACTAGTATGACATAACATATGTTTTCTTATATTGCCCTTTTGTGAGAATTTCTTGCTACATACCTCACAAGCGAAATTTTTTGCCCAGTATGAATTGACACATGTGTACTTAAATAATCTTTACGAGAAAATTTCTTGTTGCATATATGACACACAAAAGGTTTTTCTCTAGAATGAATTAACACATGCCTGCTTAAATTGCTTTTATGAGAAAATTTCTTGTTGCATATATGACACACAAAATGTTTTTCACCAATATGAATTAACAGATGCTTTCTTAATGCACCCTTTTCTGAGAACTTCTCGTTGCATAGCTCACACATAATAGATTTTTCACCACTATGAATTAACATATGCTTTCCTAAATCATACTTCAGTGAGAATTTCTTATTGCATACCTCACACACAAAAGGTTTTTCTCCAGTATGATTTAACTCATGCCTACTTAAATTAGCTTTAAGCGAAAATTTCTTGTTGCATATTTGACACATAAAAGGTTTTTCACCAGTATGAGTTAACAAATGGTATTTTAAATGATCTATCCTTGAGAATTTCTTGTTGCATAGCTCACATGCAAAAGGTTTTTCTCTTAACCTTTCACCTGAATGAACTAACATATGCTTTCTTAAATTGCCCTTTCGTGACAATTTCTTGTTGCATACCTCACACACAAAAGGTTTTTCACCCGTATGAGTTAACAAATGCTGTATTAAAATGCTTTTTTGGGAGAAATTCTTATTGCATATCTCACACACATAAGGCTTCTCACCAGTATGAGCTAACCTATGCGCACTTAAACTGCTTTTATGAACGAATTTCTTGTTGCATATTTCACATGCAAAAGGTTTCTCACCAGTATGAATTAAGAGGTGTCTACATAAGTTACTCTTGTGAGTGAATTTTTTGTTGCATATGTCACACATGTAATTTTGCTCTCCAGTATGAATTAATAGATGACTTCTTAAATTACATTTCTGAGAAAAATTCTTATCATATACCTCACAAACAAATGATTTTCCTTCCTGATTGTCAGAAGTTGTTTTTCCACAAAGCTCTTGTAAAGAAATATTTTTCTGCATATTCCACAATTTAAAGACTCTTTTGATAAATATGATTTTCGTCTGAACTTCCGGCTTTATGCATCTGCCAAAAAAAATTAACAAATGAACAAAATATGAAAATATTAAAAGAGTTTTTACAAAAAGCTGATTATGCTTCATAGGAATCATAGGAGCATTTGGAAGATCTTTATAACACAGTTTCATATAACGCACAACTTTTCAGAGGTAAACAATTAACTTTGCCATGAAGAAGCATCTGAATTTCAAGATTGAAAAAAAACTGCTTTTGACTTGAAAATTAAATTTAATACATCATTACATTTTTATCTCCTTAATTTAAGACTTCTTACTGAAAAAATTTACTATTACAGTAAATGTTTTCGAAAATAAGCAATATAATGAATGATTTGGGTATAAGTGTAATTAGAACATTTTTAAAAAGTATATTGAACAAAATGTGGAATGATCTACATAATATAAAATTGTATAATCCTGGTAAGGAATGCAGTATAAAGATACTCTAATGTATTTTGATATGGTTTCGGCACATTTGTCTACATTTATGAGGTAAATTTTATCTTGTGTGAAATATCATTTATATAATGTAAAATTCTATATAATTCATAACCTTGCCTTTTTAGGTTTGCATTATATAGATCTTCTACTGTAATATGAATAAAATTAAATAACTACATTTTATTGAAATTATTATTATTTTTAATATTTAATCAAACATAAATCCATCAAAATAGATATCAAAACTCATCGTTGAAACGGCATGGAGTGCCTCTTCAGTTATGTTTGATTGTGAAATTTTTTTTTATGATATTCTTGAAATTCCCCAAACTGATATATGATGCTTCTGGAAAACAAAATTTTTCATTTTCTATTTTATGAAGACTCCTGAAATTAAATTCCATTTTATCCGTTATGGAAACCAAAAATACTGTTAGGTAAAGAATAATGGAAAGAGTATAAGTTTTGTTAGACAATCCTGCTAAATTATGAATCATTATTGAGCATCCGGGATTTATAATCACACAATATTTGAATGCCATCATCAATTTAGATTTGAAACTTCAAACCACTGATGCATTCAGAGATTGTAATCTATGTATGCAGTAAGGGGGAATTGCTCATAGTATAAATCCATGTTATTGGGTATTCTTGACCTATTTTCACATATTAAAAAAATTTTAAAAAATAACATTTAGATATTCCCCAAAAACTACATTATTTTATATGTTCAATGGTACCTCAGCTTTTCTGTTCAATGGTGCCCCATCACATTAAGTTTGGCATTATAATTATTTACTCGATTCGGCTTAAGAATTTGAATAAAACAAAGCTTATAAACTAAAGCTAATGTCTTTATTTAAGTACTAAACAATAAATTTAAATTTTAGAAATACAAGATTGTCATCAAAAATCTTACAATTTTATTTTCGTAAATTTAGATTCAAGAAGGATAAAAATACATATCTTGCTTAGACAGTATTATGCATATAAAATAGTGCAGCTTTGTATATTTTGCACGGAAGCAGTAATAATGTAATGCCATGTACATTAAAAAAATATTTGAAAGAAAATATGTAGTGTTTGAAGTTGCCCCCAATTCAAACGTGCCCCTCTCTCCCCTATTACCTGCTTGCCACAGCCAAAAACATTCACAAAAAATTTGGTTCAATTTTATGCATATATTCATTAACTTTTTGATGTTAGAATGGCGACATAAGGACACACAGACATTTTGTAAAAACATGTTTTTTAGAATCTCTGACCCCTAAAACGTGTAAATCCGTCGAAAACCGGAAGTCAAAAAATTTTTATCACAATACTTTCTTCTTTAGAAGATAGAAGAAAGTATACATTAAAAGCTATAAAAAAATATTAGAAATAAAAATTATGCAAACATTTATAAATAAATCTTTTATAAGTAAAAGCATTTTAAACAGCATATATGAAAAAAATTAAAACTTATTCAATTTCTATAATTTAAAATTTCTATAATTCCTTATCCATGGAAACAATGATGCATTTTGAAATGAAGCAGAAAGAAATTATTTTGATGAAAAGAGAATTTTAATAAACAAATGTGTTTTAATCTTGGTACAATTCATAAACATTTATCAAAGAAAATTTGTGCATTATTTCCCATATTGCACTATGGAGAACTGAAGATTTTGGTTATAGAATGAAGAAATGCACATAAATGAACATTTACGACATTAAACCGTATAAAAAAGGATTGTGGATGATATATGTAAATATAAATGTAGGTTATTCTTAAAGTGCACATATTTGAAGGAAATCTACAAACAAAATTATCTAGAATTACTTTAAAAACTGTAACAATTATATTGTTGGGGAAAAAATTTTTAGAAAAAAAATATAGTAGACTATGTCAAATCTGTACAGCTTGGTACCAGGGGTTGTGCAAAATGTTAAATTTCGTGGATGTCTGGTCATTGCTTTGTTTACATATTTTAAACAGTGATTTGAATGTAACAATATAATCGAAATTATAATGAAGGCCTACAGTACAGTAAAATATTAAAATAATCAAATTAAATAAAAAAACTAAATAACAAGGAGGAGATACATTTTTCCTAAATTATTCGCGAAGACTTGTTTCATGAAGTACCCTACTAAATCATATAAAAATTCTAAGACTGGAAAGTTTTATTTCTGGTTTAGAAGTTTTAATAATTAAAAAAGGCTTGCTTAATTCATAAATATATTTGATAAAATGATTGTGATCACCAATGATATCCTCAATATCTTGAATTTTTACACAGCAATAAATTTATTCTTCCTTCATGTAAAAGCATGAGTTCAGTAATATTAACAAGAATAACTTAAATAGATACAAAATTGATGTAAAATTTAAAAAGTCTAATTTTGTTCCTGTACCTGAACTGAATTTTTGATTGTTTACATCTGTGATATAACATTGCGGTTCTTACAGTGTACTAATGCAGCATGGAAAGCCACCATGCGTAACCTCCAATTAAATTGAAAAGTGGAACATAAACATGAATTTCGAAGCAATAAAGATTAGAATCTCAGGTGGACACTCTAGGATCATTTCAGAGTGGGAAGTACAAGGTTAAACATAAATTCTAAAAACAAGACACATAGGGCATACAAACAATTTAGTTGCCCCATGTTTCAATGTCAATTCTACGACTGACGTAGGTAAAAAGAGAAGAACGTTAAGGTAGTATGGTACCAAGATGCACAGAAAAGGATAAGAATAAAGTAGCCAAAATGAATCGACTAAACTCTGAAAACATAAAAAAGTGGATCTATTGCTCATTAATTTTGAGTAGAGTGTCAAAGATTTTAACCAGTTGATTTAAATCAGTGATTAAACTGTGATTTAAATTAAAGATTTTTTTTAAGCATTGATTAAATTCAAATTTTTTTACAAATGTTTAAAATGACATAAAAGCATTTGTAATTTTTCTACAAATAAGTTTCTACAAGCCTTATGAATAAATGAAAAAAAAAGTTTTAAAAATGACTTTATAAACTTAATTCCTGAAAACTGTAAAACATTAAATCATAAAAAGCATTTCATTCAAACATTTTATTTTGATTTAATATAATTTCTGATTTTATAATTTCCTTTAATCAAATTAGTCATTCTTTTATACATAATAAGCATGGTAAGAATAATAAATTTCTGCAAGGTAAGAGAGTAGACAATCAGACTACTCTAGTGATATTAAATTTATTATACCACATATTGGACCTAAAGATGAATCGAAGAATATCATCTGTCTACTCAACCGCTGTTGGAAAAGAAGAAAACTAATTGATATGAAATGTTAAGCACAGCAAGAGATTTTCGTTAGCATATACATACATCCTACAAATTATGGTTTAGGTGATTAACATTGATTTTTCATAGTATAAAGCAAGATGAGCTGTCAATAATATTTATTAATTTGTTATTTGTGCTAATAGCTAAGGAAATTACTTAGTTGCAATTTTTATTAATTCTATAATTAATTTTTACTTCTAGGCCACTTTTAAGGAACTTTTTAAAATTGACAAAATGCACTTTGCCTTTTTAACCTTTCGCCGGGCGCGCAAATTTTCATCATATGAGCGGACGAACATTGTAAATTGTATAACAGGTGAAAAATTATCAATTATTGGTGCTTTATTTTAATTTTACAAATAATTTAACTTACAAATATCATGTAAGTTATCTCTGATCTCAATTTATAAAAGTTTACCAAAATACACTTATTTTGTTAAAACATACTAAAGCAGAAGTTTAGATATATAAAAAGCTATTTGCTACTAGAATCACAAAGACTAAAAAGTAATAATGAATTACTAAACAATACTTAAGTAATTTCAGATTTACAATGTACATTGCATCTATATTAGTCGCTTCCCATATCAAGCATAAGATTTGCTTATTTGAATTCTGTTTATAGATAAGCCTTGCACATTTCATGCACTATTAACAGATTAAAATGACAGGTGTAGCTAGCTAATTGCACAATCTGAAATGCATATAACTTTCATAAACTGGGTAAAGAGATCCAATAAACGAATACAAACAGTTATTAAAATCCACTACTACTTGAATTTTGTTTTAAAGAAAAAAGGATGTGAATGTTGTACTTTTTACAACAGCTTGGCTGACGGAAGATTTTCTAAAGAAATGAAATACTATTTGTGCTGTCTTAGAACTCACAACAATTGTTAAAACAAGGAAGAAAAAAAATCATGCATCAAGCATACATTATGAAGCACTTTTCAACACATTAAGAACAATTTAACAAAACTGCAAAATTTAAAAAATTAAAATATTACATCTTATTTCACCATTAATGTGAATATTTCAAATGTATAACGCATTTTAAAACCGAATTTCAGAGATTCCCATCTATGATAGGAAAATTATCTGAATTTTTAGCAACCCTGTATATGATATAGAGATTTTTATACATTGTAATTACATTTGGATTACACATGTAATCCAAAATTTAATTCATTTAAGAGATATATATATTTCAATTGAAAATTCCTCTTCAGTAAAGTTCCTCTAATAAGGATAATGGTATGCAAATACTTTTAGTGCAGTCCTGTATACGATGCATATAATTTATATATAAAGCATTATATGCAAAAAAAACTAATTAAATTTAAAAGAGCATATCAAATTTTAAAATGCACGCTCTAGCAATCATTACACAAAGACAGTAGTTAACCAATTTCTTTTGTGTGTCACTGTAAATTAATAAAAAATGCTATGAATGCTCTGTTTTAGTGTGATTGTTGTGAAATTTAGTGATTAATATAAGTATCAATAAAATTTAAATATCAAAATGCCATTAAAATTGTAACCAAATGACATAACACGTAACACAATATAATCAAATTCTTTTGAGTCTCCCTGTAAATGAACCATAAATCCTACATACTTCATATTCCATACAAAACATGTTTTGATGACTCTAAATAAGCTTTAACAATTGCATGAAAATCCAAGTTTATTTACGGGAGTTAGAGTGTGGCCAGACAACAGACAAACTGAATGCATAACCACTTTTTAACTTAGAAAGTGCTAAACAGACCATCTCAAAATGGGAATTAAATGTTTTGTGTAAATATATCTTTAATTATGATTCGTTTTGCAATATTTTGTTTGATTATTTTAAATTTGACGTCACTTCTTCTATTTATTGCCTTTAAAAAATGTGGATTTTATTATTTTAAAATTTTATTTATATTTTAAAATTCATGTGAAAATACTTTTGTTGCTAGAACAGGAATTTTTTTATTTGTACTGGCTTAGAGTTGAGAACAACAATTTAAAAGATTATCCTGAAATGTAAAATGCAAATATATTTAAAAATGTAAACTGTTTGGCAATATTGTTACAGGGCATATGACATAACTTCCTCCATTTACTGCTTTTAATGCATACTAATATATTTATTATTTTAACATTTTCTTTATCCTTTAAAATGTGCGGATAAATATTGTTTTTATGACATTATATTAATATTTTCTTGTACTTTTTGTACAAAATTATTCGATTCTAATATGTAATTTTTTTTCTTTTTTTTGTTTATAACAGTCACGTGTCAATAATTTTTTCATTTGAAATAAATAGTATTGTTTGCCCTGTTTTTACAAATTGGCAACAACTTAAAATTCTAACTTTTTCTGAAATATGCAAAAAAATGTATATCAAAATGCTGAAAATTCGAATTTAAAATGGAAATAAAAAGCAAAGAATTAATGAAACACACACAAAAAAAAAAACTAATTACAGTCTGCACACTGCAAGCTACTAATCTATCAAATGTTCTAAAAATTATTAAATTCCTATGTATAATTTTTGCTACCTTTAAACCTTTTTGATGGAACAATTTTGACCAACTTTAACATTAAATATCTCTTAAGATAATTATTCTATTTAAAAACTGTCTACATCAGCGGGTTTATCAAACAGTTCACAATAAAACTGCTTATTTTCATATTTTAGAATGCAATAGCTTTCTTAATATTTACAAAGAAAAACCCCATGTCACAAAAAATTCAACGTCAGCAGCGGTGACAGTGGAAGTTATTTTTTCTAGAATAGAGCGATTCAGCATTTTTTTTTTTTTTTTTTTTTTTTGTAAAAAATTAAGATGGGATTTTTAAAATATTAAATGTAGGTTTTATGATTGTTTTCAACTTGCATTAGAATTTTGAGTAACAACTAAGAGTTCTAGTTTCCAATATTTGTTTTGAATGAAAATTTTGGTAAATCAATGTGTACTTAAAAAATATATATTTTTTTAAAAATAAAACTTTCATAAGACAAAACACGATTCTTTTACTTAACTGATTAAAGTAGTTACATTTTGTACTACATAAAAACCTTTGTGTAAGCTGCATGTATATGATAAATACAAAAATACTTGATGAATTCTCCAAGAATTTTGGGCATATAAAGTGAAGGATTGATAATGAGGGCATTTAGAAGAATAATGAAAATAATATTTGCAATATATCATAGTAAAATACTGAAAAAGCTCAAAATAATCTGTAGCAATGAATTAGGACTATGTGTTTCTCGTAAAAATTTGTGTTAGAACTGCACAAATATACACAGAAATAATAAAGTTTCTTTAAAAAATTCAGGAAATATCTTGTGCTTTTTTTAAGGCAGCATGGAAGGTTTTCAACCATTTTTACCACTTTGAGGAAACCTGCCAAAATACAGTAGAAACAACATATGACAGTAAGTATATAAATGTATTTAATATTTATTGAAATATGTGCATTTGTATGAAATCATTTTTAAGAGAGTGAAAATTAAAATTGTTCATAAATAATGCAGCTCATATAACAGGTCAGTTGAATATCATTCTGAAAGATAGCTGCAATATAGCTAGTTGAATTGAAGTAGCTTTCTAAACGTAGCTGAGTGATAACAGATTATCCATAACTGTCATTTTTTACAATATGGAACCATTTATCCGAAAACCACTTAAGCAGATATCTAGTATGACATATCTAATAGACTGATTTCAAAAACATTTCCAGAAAATGGTGTCATACAATGCCAGTTTCACATACACATTGCTTTTGAAACAATTTTATAATTTCATAACAGTATCTAGTATTTGAAATGGAAACATATTTTGTTGCATTTTAGATGTTTAAATTTTTATACAGAGGAAACAGAAAAATTTTTATTTTTAAAGGATTCTGATAAATTTTTTCTCACTAGCTTTTAATCTTTCTTGCATTTGATTTTTAATCCAAGCAATAGAGTCAAAATTGGAAATAATGCCACAACCACAGATATTCTGCAAAATTTGTCAAATGGATGCTGATTTAATGCCCAACCAATTAATCAGAAAAAACAGTCATTCGGAATCCATCTTATCCCAACCATTTCAAATAAATGGTTCTGTACTACATTTTTAAAAATTTATTTATCTATTATTATTTTTTCTAAGATTAAGGACTTTTAGGAGAATAATCAGAACATGCTGAAGCCTCCCTCACTCTAAAAGAATATATAAATAAATAAATAAATATTGAAATGAAAATTAAAGCATTAGTTCCAAAGCTATTTGATTTATGTTAAATAATAACACTTTTGTTCAAAGTTATTTTGGAACAGAACAACATTTTGTAAAAAATCTCCTATGATCAAATTTAAACCAATTTACTGTTTTTAATTTGAAATTCAAATAATATTAAACAAAACTAACAAATAAATAGTAAAATAATGAAATTATCTGCTATAAATAAAACATTTTAAAAATGACTAATTACTAGCAAAAGGAAGTTTGTGGCAGATGTAGTTTCGTGTAGTCATACATCAAATCGCAATTCTGTACAGTTTTTAATAGAAAATTAAATAAGAAAACTACTTTAGCATGGACTTATTTTAGCAAATTTGCTTTGAGATCAATGATTTGATGCTTTAAAAGTTACCTGATATTACAAACTGGGCAAGACGCAAAACAGCACTGCAAGAATGAATCTTGGATTTATTCATCATAATTCATTGAAAAAGATTCATTCATTTTAAAATATTTGATAAGAAACGGTTTTATCTTTTATCTAAGCGTCCTTTGCGAAATGGAGAGTTAATGCATATCTGTAAGTACGACTGCAAAGATTTTCCTTTAAATACGAAGCAGTTTAACAAACTTTCGTTTAAAATACTCATTACTTCCATTTTTAAAAGTACTGTACATAAATATTTCATTTATTAATCATTATAAATATTGCTAATTTTATCTTTGAGCTGAGTCGTACGTCGTTATTAGTAAGATCATACTTCATTTAAGTTTAATCCCTTTTAAATTGATGGATTATTTTTCGCGCAGATGTCATACACACACCGTTGCACATTCTGGTATTTGCGGATTTAGCCGGCCAAAAATATTTCTTACTAAAAAAATGATTGTAAAATTTATTATTGATTAGTTTATCACAGAATTATCATTTTTTAGTAGTTTTTTTCTTAAAGTAGAATTTTTTTTAAAAATATATACAGGGCATAGAAAAACATTGTAACATGTACTAAAATGCACTTGAACTGCAATAAAATATTAATGAATACCCTTATTGAGTTGCATTCAATAATTTAATTCAAAAGTAATTTTTCATATTGAGAAAGTCAAAAGTAAAAAATTAAACACTATAATGCAGTTTTTTTCAAAAACTCAAATATATACAGTATTTTTACCTTTTTGTTATCATGAGTCTTTTTAGGTGCGTTCGTAATTATGTAAATACGTAGCACCTATTGTTGTCGCTCCGTCTGTCTGTCTGTCTGTCCGCATATAACAACGCAAAAACTACCCAACCGAATCGTTTGAAATTTAAAATACATAATTATAACATAATTTTGTCGAGTCATTTCAAATTTTATGAAAATCGGATGGATAGATCAATTACAGGGACAATCAAAAGAATTCCGTTACATTACGGTCAATAGGGAAAAAAAATTCAAAAGCATTTTAATCGTTTGAAATTTAAAACATATAATTATTGCATAATTTTGTCGAGTAATTTCAAATGTTATGAAAATCGGATGGATAGATCAATTACAGGGACAATCAAAAGGATTCCGTTACATTACGGTCAATGGGGAAAAAATTTCAAATGCATTTTAATCGTTTGAAAGTTAAAACATATAATTATTACGTAATTTTATCGAATCATTTCAAATGTTATGAAAGTCGGATGCATAGATCATTTACAGGGACAATCAAAGGTATTCCATTACATTACGGTCAATGGGAAAAAAGATTCAAATGCATTTTTATGATGTTACACTCATTCGAACATAACAGAATTGGCATGAATCTATCAAATATATACTAAAATATGCATTCTGTACAATCTGTGATGCAAAGAATTTTTATTATTAAATTACAGGGCCACACAAAAGTATTCCCCTGCATAATGCTATATGGGGAAACATGGTTTGGTACGTGTTTTAATTATATTCAACTATTTCACATTTTATGAATAAGATATAGGTTTCTGAGGTGTAATAAAAATTACTTCCTGCATATTTACAGAAACACAAAGATTTCGACTACTATACTGTATCCGAAGTACGCTCTACTATATCAGCAAGATCTGAATATTTTTAAAACTTCGTTATCGTACGAACGCACCTCATTTGCTACGTTCACGTGCAATTTCCAACTTGTTATGTTTTAAAACCATCATCAAATAACACCTATATCAATAAAAATATGTTGAAAATTTACTAATTTTCTTTTTAAATATTTTTACATCTTTTTTTAATTGAAAAAACAAATCAAATTTAATTTTTATACTTTTACAGAGTTAATCAAGGTAATATAAAGAAACCAAGCATTTACTTATAACTTTGACTATTTATTTTATTGAATGGATTTAACATATTACAAAAATCACACATAAATGAATGTGCTTGGATATTTGATATCCAATTATGAAGATTATTCATCTGATTAGCCTTTGGAATAACTTTCTCCACTAATGAGATCTAGGTTACGCTGATGGCGTGTATCAATGGTGTAAATTTGAGCAAGAAGAAATAAAGCTAACGTCTTTTTTTTTTTAATTATTTACTTTTTCGTTTCTTATACCTACCACACCAGTTAATAAGCGATCTGAAGATAGTATTGAAATTATAGTAATTGATTTGGAATGTGTGAATTGCACGATTCTCTTGAAATTTTCAAACAAAATTTTTGCGAAATTGCCAAAATTCTTATTACAAGTTTATAGAGCTTCTTCAGAAATCTGTGGTATTTGAAATAGTGCATTAGCAATAATTGTAGCAACATATTTTAAAATTTTAGGAACTGTTGCCACCATGGAATGCAATGGATATAAATTTGCATATAACTTGGCTGTGTCTATATCTACAATTAATCCCACTTTTAACCTGAAATATTCCTGAATTATTCAGTTTACCTCATCGATTAGATCTCTTTCCACCTTTGAATTAATGTGGTATTTTTTAAAGAGCAGTTTATACGGTAATGGAACATGCTCGCGGAAATTCTGATGCTTGCTTGCATTGAATATGGATAATCGAAACTTCAGTGACCTCTCTCTAAACTTGTTAGTGATGTCCAAATTGTTATTCTTTTATAATAGCTCTATAGATGAATCAGTGCATTGTTCACTTTGTTTCAGTTGTGGCATTGCAAATTTTACCATCAATAACAATAATAATAACTTGGTTTGTTTTACATAATGGACAATTAGTCTATCAACAATTATTGCCATATGGGATTTGAATGTAATATCGCTTCCTTAATGATATATATAGATTTTTTCACAATCTTAACTCTCATGGGTCGACATGAGATGAAGACATTGGATTTTGCTAAATGACATTTTTGTACATTATTAAAAATTAAATATTTTAACAATGGTACTTTTAAAATAATATTAGTCAAATATGTAAATTGGAAGTTTATTATGATCGCAGAAGAAACATTCGGAAAATATTTGCAATTTCTCTAACATAGAATCAATTTCAAATTGAAAGGAAAATTAAAAATACCATTTGCAGAAACATACAATTGTGTGCTTGAAACAAATTCTTCTAAAATAGCAGTTAGTAGCTGCTACATTTTCAAAATTATTAACTACATATCTTGAACTTTTGTTTAAAGTAAAAAAAAAAAAAAAAACCATTGGGATCCACCAGGATGCATAACAAATATTTTATAGAATATTGAAATTAACAATGAAAATTTTAAAAATATACAGCACAATTCATGTTGCTTTATCGTATCTATTAAATTAATAAATAAATATGAATGTATGCATGTGCATTATAAACGTATATACATGGGATTTCACTATCCAGAACTATATGGTATAAGCAAAATTTTACAAACAAAAAATCGCAGTGAAATAAACAAGCACAGAATTGGACTTTAAAATACAAATAAAAAACTTAGTGCTACAATCAAGTTTTACCTTCCCTGGTGCTTATTTACTCACACAACAGAAAAAATTATAAATGTACAATGAATCTTCATTTATTTCTCTTCACAGTTAGCTAAATATTTTTCTCCTTAACTGTGTTATGAAAAATTGACTTTTGGCCAGCTAAATTGGCAAAATACTCCACTGTCCATTGGAGCAATTGCAACAAAATGATGATTTTATGTCTCACATATTAATCACATCTCAATATTGTTTTTTTATTTGTTAACAAACAAATTATTTTCTTTTATTCTCTTTCTTAAAATTATATATATATATATATTTTGTTCTGTAGTTATTAAGGTACTACTTACTTATCATGTTGACCAAAACACTATCGCCAAACTATAAGATTAAATACCAATAATGGATGATTGTGAATGTCACATTCAAAGACATTAAATACAATGCATGTCTTTTATTTATGTCATTAAGTGATTTTTATTTTTATTATTATTCTACTAATTTATTTCTTTGTTAATTTTTTAAAATAATAATTATGACAATAGGTATAATTTGGCTATTAGTTTGGCAAGTTGTATAATTCGGCGAAATTCATCGATGGGATAACCAAGTAGTACTGTTATTAATTAAACTTTTTTTCATTTATTAATGTTTCTTTTTTTAAATAAAAGAAAATAATTAAGTATATATATAAGTGATATTTGAAAACAAAGTTTTTGACAAATTGGCATCAGAAAAAAATTGCACCAGTGTGTTGCAGTCAAACCCATTACTTGGATTAAATAAAAAAATTAGGGGATAATCAAGAAGATTTGCTTGAGAAATAATGGGAAAAAAAAGTCAATAAAAATGCATATTTTTAATTAGGCATTTAAAACTAATGTGTATACTTTGAAATAGCTAAGAAAAAAAGGCCTGTGTATTAAGTCTGTTAGCTGATTAAATGTTTTAGTGGATGACAACTTTTATAAAATTTTTCCTTTTAAAAATCAATATTTTTAACGATCTAAAATGTAAGGTAATGTTTATTTAACTGTTGCATTTCCCTAAATTTGGCAGCTTTAGAGGAAAAGTGTCCAATGACAACATTTTTAGAACATTTAAAGACCTCACCACAGAGTGTCAAATTATTTCAAGAATTCCATATCAAAAAGTTTTATGCTCATGTAGAGTTCTAACAACAAAAATCAGATATTCCAGGTAACAAGCCTTTAGAAAAAATATTTTTGAATAGCCATGGGAAAATATATTACTATTATATTCATAAATAAAAAATAATTTAATGATTTTAAAATTAAACATAACTTATTGTAATTATTATATTTAAATTATTTTTAAATGGAGTTAATATTCCTTATATATTCAACAATATTTATTTTTATCAATAAATATGCTTTCATATTTATTAGGAAAAAAGTTTAAAAAAGATGGTTCAAACCAAAAAATAATAGTTTAAACCAAATAAACCATTTTTTTCCACCCTGATTAAAATTTGACATTTTAAAGCTTTTACCCCAAAATTATGTTTTATTAGCTACTGACTATCACTTTTAACCAATGAAATCATCTTATTTGTGCAATATCTTCTGAAATTTATAACAAATTTATAATTAATCATAACCGTAGGAGAAAAAAAAAAGTAGTTACTTATTTCGAAACCTGTACCAAAATTGAAAGTATCATAATTTTAATAATTAAAAAAATTGCAAACAAAATCGAAAAATAAAGGGAATGTTATTGACTATTCAATGGAAAAGTGAAAAATAATATGTTTAAAAAATATTGAAATGCAAACTAAAAAAAAAAAAAATCTAACTCAGAATTAATATTATTGAATGTGTGTCTCCATTTTTAATTTTAAAAAAATCATTTAAATTTTAGAAATTTCAAACAAGATATTTAGAAAAAATCTCCCAAAAGATTAATATTAGGGAGTACATGTGTTTTTGCATTGGTGAAATAGACCCTTAAAGATATTCTTAACTCACTTGAAAATACCTGCTCTATGAGCAGGTTTTTTCAAATTTCTCTTTTAAATTTGAATATTTTTAAAAGATTTTTTTGCCTAGGATAGTTGAGGTTGATCTCTTATAAAGCCATTTTTATATATTGTCAATCTTAGCTGCAGAATTTTTTAATAAGCCTTTTCACTTTCACTTTTGAAACTGGTTCTGAAAGTGAAAAGTATCCTTATTAAAATATTTGCCGCAGAAAAAAAAAAGTAAAGCATAGCCATATTAGAGATTGTCCCCAACCATCCTCTAATAAAATAGTAACTGTTTTAAAATATTCGAATTAAAAAAAAAAACCTGCCCATAGATTTAACATTACATCGCAAGTGTTTTCAAGTGCTTGAAATAGCCCAATAAGCAGCCCCATCCATAAGAACATAGTAGAGGGGAAGCAAGAAAATTAGTTTTTTAGCAGTCACAATATTGTTTTGTACTGAACAAAAAATATCTTTGATTTTTTTCCCCTCTTTCTTAAGGAAAGTAAATATGCTCATTCAATACTTAATTGTAAAGATTGGTCTCTGCATCAAGCCATTAAAAATGAAATAAAAAACTGAACAATTCATTTATCTTTGAAAAATTTTTATTAAACCCACATAATTTTAGTGCTTACAAATAATTAAGAATCTCTTAACTGTTTATCATAAAAGAAGGTGTCATTCAAATCATTATTAGGAAAAATCATGCAACAATCTATTTGCAATTTAGCAAACTCTATGCAAATAGATTTAAGAGTGCATTTATGCAGTTTATACTCCATGGCTTTAAGGAATTTTTTGTACTTTTATTTAGAATGCTTTGAATTTATCTTTTTAAAAGAGTTAGAATTATTGAGGTTGTATGAACAAATTGTTAATTCTGTAATTTTTTTCTACAATAGGCTGTTACAGCTGGAACCATATCAATCAAGCAATTATATATTGCATTACGATTAGAGAATCCTTTGACTATATGCAGATGTAAAATATATCTTGCTATGAGCCTATTGCAAAGAGGATATTATAAAAAGACCGAACAAATGATTAAGTAAGTGCATTTTTTATTTTTATAATGCACTTGGAAAAATAAATGAATGTATGACTGTCGAAAGTAAATAAATTATAGTAAATGGTTATTTTATTTACATAAATCTTCAGTCTATCTAACTCTGCTAAATAATTCTTTTTTATGTTACTTTATTAAATTTAGAAATTTGACACTTTTTGACATAAAGGAACCCTCACATGTCAAAAACTTGCAAATCCTTCAATTTGACTGTTATTAACAATTGAAGTTTATGACTGTTTCTAAATATCAGAATGAATATCAGCTATATTAAGTTATTATCTGACAGCTTTTCTTGTTTTCTTTAATTTCGAGTTCGCTATGAGTTTTGTCATTCTATAAACATTTTAGATTTAAGGTGGCATCACTCGGAAATAACTATCCCCAGCTAAAAATGAACTGCAGTTTTTTTATAGAAGTGAAGAATTTTTGAAGTTTTTCTACCGTTGACAATAGATTTTCTATAGTGCAATCTCGACTCTAAAAATACTTCAGTTTTTTTGTGGCTAGAGTTTGGTGTTTTTGTAGTTATTTATTTCAAATATTCCGTGAGTTATAAACGGCAAAAATTCTGTAGTTTTTGTAAAGTCCTTCTATAATCATAAATTTGAGAGAAAAAAAAAACTTGATATTTCCAGTTAACGGTAATTTTCCTTAATCGGAGAAAAATAATTATATTTTCGAAATCGAAGCAGGGACCTCCCACACTACTCACCTCCTTAACATTTTTTTTTTTTTTTTTTTTGTAACTTGGCAATTATAAATTTTACCAAATTAAAAAAAAATGATTAAATTTTAAAATTTAGGCAGGAGAAATATCTATCCCATATGCTTCCTTCATCCTAACGTAAAATCCTTAGTTCTTTTTTAATTATAAGATAAAGAAAAAAAAGTTAAAATTTAAATTTAAGGGAGGAACAATAGTTCTCACCTAATGCCTCCTTCCCCTAATAGAAAATTCTTTGTTTCTTTAAGTTATTCTAAATAAATTTTATTTTTTCAAAAGTTGAAAAGAAAAATTAAACTTTTATAAAATTTTAAAAGACAGGGAGGGGCAATATGAACTTCTCATCTCTCCATTCCGCCCTTTTAATAGAAAATTTCTTAATTTTTTTTAATTCTAAGTTATTTGAAAAACAGAAATTTTTCTACGTTTTTAAAAATAGAAGAAAAGAAAGAAATAATTAAATTTTAAAATATAGGAAGGGACAAGCTCTCTTCTACCTTTTTAGCAACAAAGAATATTCCTATTTCCTCTTTCATTTTAAGCTAAGAGTAAAGATTAAATTTTACTGTGTTTTTCAAAAATGGGGAAAAAAATTAGTTATATATATTAAAATTAAGGGAGGGGCAATGGCTGACCTATGCTACCTTCCCCTAACAGAAAATTCTTATTTTTTTTATTTTAAGTTACTCGAAAAGAATAAATCATGTTTTTGTACATCGGATTAAAAAAAATTACTAATTAAATTTCAAAACCCAGGAAGGGGTGATGTGTCTCACCCCCCCCCCCCCTTTACTGAAATGTTTTTATTTCTTTTCTGTTTAAGTTTTTAATTTACTCAAAAAATTCACATTATGGTTTTGAAAGTAAGATACAAGGAAATTTTAATTAATTAAATTTTTAAAATCCAGGGCGGGACAATAGATCTTCCTTGCTTCCTGCCCCCATCTTCATAACTGAACAATTTTAGTTCCTCTTTTATTTTAAATTACTCGAAAAAAATTGTGTTGTTCAAAATCGAAGAAAAAGAAAATTTAAAAATCAAGGGAGGGACAGTGGCTTTCCATTCTTTTTCATGGCGCCCATAATTCGAGCTTAAAAATACAGGGTGGGTTTATTCCGTACTCATTGCATAAATTGTCCTTATTCCATATCGGACATGACTTCCATTTTTCCACGTTTATTTCATAAAAAGCAAGATTAACACCAAAAGAATAATATACTTTTCTTTTTTTATTTATTAAGAATTCTTATGATTTTTTTTTTCAAGCTCTTACAGTGCATTTCTGACTCCATGGTCTGTTTCCCCTGGAATAGACGTGCAACTCAACTTTCGGACCGGTTTATTTACTTGCAAATCGATCGACGGGCGGCGCCCGGTGTCACGTTGTAATCTGAGATCGTAGAAATAGTTTAATTAGTTTATTTGCGAAGATAATTTGTTCTGTTTATTGAAATTAATTTAGAAGACTTGATTAATATTTTTGTAAACTAAATTAAATAATATTATTAAATATGGAAGACTTAGTGCATTTGAATTAAAGTTATAAGATCATTCGATTTAGTAGCATCGAGTAGCATGCTTGCCTTTACCTGATGCTTTTAAAAATTGAGCGTTATTGAGAAATAAAATATGTCTTTTTTAGGCAACTTTTCGTTTGGTGTTCTCTTCACCAAACGTGCCAGGGTAGCTAATATAAAAATAAAAATACTGAAGTGGAAGAAAAAAAAAAAAAATCCTATAAATATGTTTATCTAAAGTGTTATCCATTTTATTATTATATTTTTTTTACATGATTTAGTATTTTACTGTTCATAGTAATAATTAAAAATGTTTTATTTTAGATTTGAAGTTGTTCCAATCATTATAATCTTTAAAAAAAAAAGAATGTTTTTTATTAATGTTTTCTATTTCTATTTAATGTTCAGTTATATAAAAAGTCAATACTAAACTAAAAAATTTCATTTTCATATTATAAATAAGTCTACAATAAATGCCATGGATTAGCATTTTATCGGTAAGTAACTTTTCTTTTTAGGAATCAAACAAATTGTGTGATTATAAAAAAGACTACCATGTATATGCTGATTTTCTCACATGAAATGCAATATGTTTCTGCAGAACATAAATTTCTTTTTAAGATAACATGGTAAACTGCATATATGAAGAAATTTTCATTTATTTCTATCTATAAGTTTGTCAAGCAATAGCGGACTATTTTCTTCAAAGAATTGTGAGCGATAGTGTGATTTCTGTGAAAGGATTACAGAAAAAAACTCTAATTTTTGTTAAAGGATCACAAAAAACAGGCAGAACGATTGAAGGGGGGAATGCAGTTTTTGTGAACAGCAGAAAAATACTCTAATTTAGTGTTTTTGCAGAAAAATACTCTAATTTTGTCAAAGAGTCGCAAAAAATACACAAATTTTGTCGAAAGATTGTGTGAAAATGCATGAATTATGTCGCAAGATCAAGGAAAATATGCAAATTTTGTTGAAATATTGCAGAAAAATCAAGAATTTTGGTGAAAAAATCGACAAAAATATACAAAATTTGTCGGGAGATTGAAAAATAAGAGAATTTTGACAAAAATCGAGGAAGATAGATGCATTTCGTAGAAAGATCGCACAAATTATAGAAATTTCGTCGAAAGATAGTGCGGAACAGACTTGTATAAAACCAAAAACTTTCTATGCATGTTACATTGGGGCAAAAACTTTCTGCAAATTAATTTAACATTTAATAAAATTATGCATTATATTACGAAATTTCCTTTTATTATGCAGTTCATGGGTATAATTCAAGATTTTTGGACATAATTTGTGTTTTTCATGCAATTCATGAACGTAATTTGCATTTTTTAAAGCAATTAATGGACATAATTTGCTTTTTTATGCAATTCATGGATGTAATTTGCGTTTTTTAAGCAATCAATAGACGAAATTAGTGTTTTTTGAGTGTTCTGTTGACCAAATTTATGTTTTTTGAACGATTCATGAACCGCAATTCACGTTTTTATGCAAATCCTGTATATATTTTGCATTTCTTATGCAATTTATGAACGTAATTCACTATATTCATGCAATTTATGGGTGTAATTTGCATTCTTTGAGATTTCAGTTGACAACATTCGCGTTTTTTGAAAGATTTAAGACATAAATGTAATTTGCGATTCATGGATGTAATTTGCGTTTTTCAGCAATTCGTAGATGTAATTCACATTTTTAGAGCGATTCATAGATGAAATTCACATTTTTTACGTGATTCATGGATGTAATTCACGTTTTTTGAGCAATTCATGGGCATAATTCTAATTTTTCCAGTGCTTCATAGGTGTAATTCGCATTTTTTATGTGATTTATGCACATAATTTGCATTTTTTGAGTGTTTCATGGACTGTTATCCATATTTTTTATGCTATTCATGAAAGTAATTAGCATTTTTAATGCGATTTTTCGACGTAATTTGTTTTTTTCATGGGTTTTTTTGAGCGATTTGTCAACAAAATTCTTGTTTTTTTTTATTTTTTTATTTTTATTTTTTTTTTTATTAACGATTCATGAACTCCAGCAGCATAAATTTTTTCTGCAGTCTGCAACGCAAATAAAAACTTAAACTGTCTGCAGACCAAGTCCTCGCATTACATGCACTCAAACCTAAAATGTATTTGTGATAGATGTAAAAGAAAAGTATTCTTTTAAAAAGAAGTTGCCTTTGTTCTCAGAATTTTTACCACCTCATACATTGTTCGAAAGAGGGGGGAGGGGTTTCCCCTTTGACAAAATTGTGGGTTTTTCACGATCATTTGACGCAACGTCATTTTTCGCGATCTTTGGGCGAAATTACTTTTTTCACACTCTTTTGACAAAATTTGACGTTTTGACGTGACAACGTCTTGTAAATTGGTTTGCCGGGAGACACTTCAAGAAACTGCGTTACGTTACGTGAACATGAACATGATTAGGCATCTTCAGGGGCTTCGCTCCGCTCACGATACGCGCTCACTTTTCTCTTAACTTTTTCCGGTCACTTGTGGGACCATTTTCTGAACGTGAATGTGAATTCGCTGCAAGGAAGGGGCGGTGCTTAATAGGAATTTTAGATAGTATCAAACTAAGACGAAATACGTTATGTATTAGTTATTAGTATAAAGTACAAAGAAAATAAGTGTAGTTTATTTCGTAATTCGGTGGTATATTATGGAAAACTAATGATATGTGATTAGTGAAAGCCATTTTACTTTAGTTATATTCTGCTCATTGAAAAATTCTTTAATATGCTGTTTACAAAATTCAACATTTGACATCAATAAACATGAAGTAAAATGTGTTTAACAAACACAGTGTATTGCAAATTATTGTATGTATATTTGTATATAAATACGTATGTATGTGTAAAGGTAAAAATAAAATTTTGTTAATATGAAATTCAGTGCGAGATTCTTTGTATAAATTAATGTTTTAAATATAATTCTTTGTATAAATAAATGTTTTAAATTGTTACTATTATTTCATCCTTCTTCCTACTATACGAATGAATATTCACATTAAAATTATTTTACAACTCAAAGTCGTTGTCACGTAAAACTTTCGCCCGTATACCGACTTTACAGGCAACCAATTTTTTTTTAATTATTTTCTATTATTTAAAAAATTTTAATAAATAAAAATGTTTAATATCTATAGAACAAAATGGTTTATATTATTTTAAAAAACAAAATGAAAGTTAAATAGTTTATTAATAAATAAACAACTATAATCGGTTTACCATGTGAGGCATAAAATCACCATTTTGTTGCAATCGTGCGAATGTGGTGCGCATATGACATTTGCGCCAAAACTTTAAAAAGTTGCAATTAAATTATTTTACAGTTTGGATGAGGAAGACATTTATACTAAAATTTAAACATTATGCGCATTTTTTTTTATGATCTTTTGTCGAAAGCTGTTTTTTTCACGATCTTTTAAATAAATTTGATGTTTTTTCGTGATCTTTTGAAGAAATTTGCCGATTTGTCGTGATCTTTTGACGAAAATTGCCGTTTTGTCGCGATTTCTTGGAGAAATTTGCCGTTTTTTCGCGGTCTCTTGAAGAAATTTGCCATTTTTTCGCGATAACAACGTTGCTTCATGATCTTTTCACGAAAACTGCCATTTTTTATGAACTTTTGAAATTTTCCGTTTTTTGCGCTTTTTTGAAGAAATTTGCCGTTTTTGTGATCTTTTGATGAAATTTGGCATTTTTTCTTGATCTTTTGAGGTAATTTGCCGCTTTTTGCAATGTTTTGAAGAAACTCGTCGATTTTTTTTGCAATCTTTTTGAAGAAAATTGATTTCTTTTCGAAGACTTTGTCGAAAATCGCGATACAAAACATCGCAATTTTTGGATAAGGTCCGAAATTTTTTAATTTTTGCTAAATTTTTAACAGTTGAAAAATAGTCTGCAGACCTCCTCAAGAATCTGCGACGTATGTCGCAGCGTTGTGCCGATTCTGCTCTCGGGTCATGAACGTAATTCACGTTTTTATGCAATTCATGGGAGTAATTCGTTATTTTTGTACTATTTGTGGGCGTATTTTGCACCTTTTTCAGCTTTTTTCTGATGAAATTCATGTTTTTTGAGTGATTTATGGACATAATTCGTGTTTTTTAGCTATTTATGGGCATTATTCGCTTTTTTAATGTGATTTATGAGCATAATTCATGTTTTTTTGTGATTAATGGACATAATTTGTGTTATTTTATGCGACTCATAGACGTAATTTACATTTTTGAGCAAGCAATAGATGTAATTCGCCTTTTTTACAAGATTCATGCACGAAATTCTTGTGTTTGATTTATAAATTTTGTCAAAAAATCAGGGAAATACAAGAAAATTGATGAAAATCGATGTATTTTGTAGAAAAATTGCATAAAATATGTGATTTTTGTAGAAAAATCCCAAATTTTATCAAAAAGTCGGGGAAATACGTGAAATATCATGGAAAATACTCAAATTTTATCGAGAAATTGCAGAAAAATAGAGAATTTTCATAAAAAATCAAGGAAAATTTTGTCAAAATATCACAGAAAATATACAAATCTTGTCGAAAAATCTGAAAATATGAGAATTTTGATAAAAATCAAGGAAAATAGGTGTATTTTGTCTAAAAATCATTAAAAATCACTAATTTTTTCGAAAAATCAGGGAAATGCAGATTTTCTCGAAATATCACAGAAAATATGCAAATTTTTACAAAAGATTGCAGAAAAATTAAGACTTTTGATGAAAGATCGAAGAATATATGCGAATTTTTGTTGAAAGATCAGAAAATACGAAAATTTTGATAAAACTGAGAAAAATAGACATATTTTGTAGAAAAATCGGAAAAAATTTGTGAATTTGGTCAAAAAGTTGGGTAAATGCGTGAACTTTTTCAAAAGATCACAGAAAATATGCTAATTTTCTTTAAAGATTGTGACAATATGATAATTTTTATGAAATATCACAGAAAATATGCGAATTTTGACGAAAGGTGGCAGTAAAATATGCTCAACCGTTCTCAAAAAGGCACTCTTGCATCACTTTTATATGTATAATTTAGAGACACTTTCACTGTTATTAAATAATTTTCTAATCTGCTACTAGAAAAGGTAATGAATTGAACAGCCACGTCAATAATGGCAACAAGACTCAAGTAAACATTCTGAAAAATGACTTTTCCAAAAATGCAGTTCATCATGCCGTTTTGAAACGTAGGGGTATAAAGTGTGGTCTGTTAAATATACAAATGCAAACTGTTGCAATATCCTTGTGAACTTAACTGGATATTTTGTCTGTATAGGGGGCTATAATTAAAGTATCAAAATAGTCACCAGGCATATAAAAAGTGAAGCAGTCAGTTCAGAACTGTTGAGGACAGTCACATGAATTTATAAGGTTTTATTATGTAGATTGGATAGTAGATTGTGCATGTATATGGCAAACCACATTAATGTGAATCTCACGGTTTTAAATTTCTGTGTTTTCAGTAATTAACCGTTTCAGGGCCGAAACTAGAAGGAGGCACATGCCCCGGGTGCCATCAGAACAGAAGGTGACGTGATGCAGAATTAAGATTTTGTTTGGTGTGATTGATATAAAAAATGCATATATGTGGGGGATGGGGGCAACAAAATCCATGTTTACCCCAGGCGCAAACAAGGCTAGTTTCGGTACTGAACCATTTAAACGCCAATATTCCCAAATGGGAGCGTTCCATTATTTGTAATACATGACATATATTTTCCAACATAATAACAATAATAATGTCCTTATTTTTCCTTTAAAATATGAGGTTGATTTCAACTTTTGAAAAAAGAAAGAAAAATAGGTTTAAGCATTTATCACAGATATATATGGAAAAATGTAAATTCATTATTTTGCATAAAAAATATGGTACTACTTGGTTATCCCATCGACCAAAAAACTACTACCAAACTTTAAATGCTTATAATGGATGATCATGAATGTCAAATTCAATAACATTAAATATGATCCACAATTAAGTGATTTTTATTTTGAATTTTTATTTGGTTTTTATTAATATTCTACTAATTAGTTGTTTTTTCATTATTTAAAAAATAAAAATTATGTCAATATATAGTATAATTTGGCTATTAGTTTGGCGATTTGTATAATTTGACAAAACTGGTTGATGGGATAACCAAGTAGTACCGAATATATTAATTTGTTTTTATCGTTTTCTCTATATTACTTACATTTGACCGCTAGGAATTTTAATGTTTTTGGAATTTGAGAAAAAACTCAAGAACATCATACAATAGCATAGAACCGAAAATAACTTGTTACATTTGTATAGGCTGTTAATAATCATGTTCCAAAATGCGAAGACTGAAATGGAAACAGCAAAAAAATCTGTAGAATTTTTTTTATTATTTTAAAAATTTGTATGCATAATTACACGCATTTGTCTTTAACACTGGTTCTACGAGTGACAACAACAGTTTTAAAGTATTGATTTATGTTTACTTTGCTTGTAGTTTTTAATTTAAAATAAGCATAACAAACAATGTTTTATGTGTTAAAAATGTTTTGCAATTGTTTCAATCTAAAAGTTAAAAAATTTAAACTATAAATTGAGATTTTTTAAAAGATGCCTCTTGACATTGGTAGAAATAGTGTTAAAAAGATATGTGCAACGTGGTGGAATTTGTGTATAATTATTTTCAAAGTCACCAGTAAAACTAATGCATATTGTATGTAGTAAACTGGATTTTATTAATAAAGTTGGGGATACCAAACGTATCTATAAAATCCAGTTTTATAGATCACAATGCTCTTTTAAATGCTATGTGGGTGTGATGCATAATGAATTAAGTTGCAAAATTTTAAAAAAGAAAATAATGGTCATCAAATAGGATACAAAAAAAAACTTCATTGTTGACATGTAAAAGAAAGGAACCAATTAAGATTGATTTTGAAAGCCATAAAATTATTCAGCTAGTAATCAGAAACAAAAAAAAGTTTCTTCCGGCATGTCTTGCTAGAAATAAACAGCAGAAATTTTTTTAAAAATAGTGCATTTGGAAAACTGCGGTGATTTGGCCGATTCCACTGTAAAAATTTTTAGGATGATACAACTACAAAATTACTGCAAAATTTTTAAGGTAGATACAACCACAAAAGAACTGCAGTTTGAAGACTGCGGTGAATTGGCCATTTCCACTACAGAATTTTTGTGGTCGATACAACTATGAAATTACTGTAGTTTGGAAACTACAGTAATTATGTGGTTGTATCGACTGCAAAAACTCTGTAGTGGAAATGGCCAATTCACCGCAGTCTTCAAACTGCAGTTTTTTTTATTAATTTTCTGCAGTTCATTTTTAGCTGGGTCGTCTCTCCTGATGTAAATGTATACATAACACTAGTGCCTGGCAATGAGAAAAACGTTAAAATGTTTGTGCTGCATATCGCACAAACATCAATCTGCAACTTCTCATCCCAGCAAGAAAATATTTCATGTTAGATCAATAGTAGAATGGCTTATGACAATCTAATAATTTCCACATCTGAAATCATTTGCTAAAACAATAACACATCTGCAAACCTACACTACAGGATATGTTCCAGAGAATGGCAATAATATGAATGTCTGGTTCGTTTAACACTTCAAGGGGGGGGGGGAACTCGCAGATATGATCACATAGTATAATGTTTGAATCCAAGTTTTCTTATTTAAGTGACCATATCGTACAACGGCATGTTTTGGATCGAGGAAGCGTGGCATACACTGGGTTGTGCTCCGCCTTCACTAGTACCTCATGTCATAACAGCGCCATGTGGCCAATGACAGTTCCTTTGAGCAATTGGCATAAAATTCCCATGTAGCTTAGGATGCTTTTATACAAGAACTAACTGTTTTATACCTCAAACACACAAAATTATTTACAAAGATGAATTAACTATCTCTGCTGAAAATAACTCTTTATTGAGAATTTTTTGTTCATTTCATACGCAGAAAAAATTTCTCTGCAAAATGAACTAAGAAATGCTTGCTTAAATCACTCTTATGAGTGCACCTTTTACTGTATGCCTCACAAAAAGATTTCTCACCAGCATGGATTATCATATGTTTGATATAGTACTGTTACAAGAGAATTTCTTGTTGGATTTTTCACTAGTATGACATAACATATGCTTTCTTATATTGCCCTTTTGTGAGAATTTCTGGCTACATACCTCACAGGCAAAATTTTTTTGCCCAGTATGAATTAACACATGTGTACTTAAATAATCTTTACGAGAAAATTTTTTGTTGCATATTTGACACACAAAAGGTTTTTTCGAGAATGAATTAACACATGCCTGCTTAGATTGCTTTTATGAGAAAATTTCTTGCTGCATATATGGCACACAAAATGTTTTTCACCAATATGAATTAACAGATGCTTTCTTAATGCACCCTTTTCTGAGAATTTCTCGTTGCATTGCTCACACATAATAGTTTTTTCACCAGTATGAATTAACATATGCTTTCCTAAGTCATACTTTAGTGAGAATTTCTTATTGCATACCTCACCCACAAAAGGTTTTTCGCCAGTATGATTTAACTCATGCCTACTTAAATTAGCTTTAAGCGAAAATTTCTTGTTCCAAAAGGTTTTTCTCTTAACCTTTCACCTGAATGAACTAACATATGCTTTCTTAAATTGCCCTTTCGTGACAATTTCTTGTTGCATACATCACACACAAAAGGTTTTTCACTAGTATGAGTTAACAAATGCTGTATTAAAATGCTTTTTTGTGAGAAATTCTTGTTGCATATCTCACACACATAAGGCTTCTCACCAGTATGAGCTAACCTATGCGCACTTAAACTGCTTTTATGAACGAATTTCTTGTTGCATATTTCACATGCAAAACGTTTCTCACCAGTATGAATTAAGAGGTGTCTACATAAGTTACTCTTATGAGTGAATTTCTTGTTGCATATGTCACACATGTAATTTTGCTCTCCAGTATGAGTTAACAGATGACTCCTTAAATTACATTTCTGAGAAAAATTCTTCTCACATACCTCACAAGCAAATGATTTTCCTTCCTGATTGTCAAAAGTTGTTTTTCCACAAAGCTCTTGTAAAGAAATATTTTTCTCCATATTCCACAGTTTAAACTCTTTTGATAAATGTGATTTTCATCTGAACTTTCGGCTTTATGCATCTGAAAGAAAAAAATTTAACAAATAAACCTTTGAACAAATGAACAAAATATGAAAATATTAAAAGAGTTTTTATAAAAAGCTGATTATGTTTCATAAATATAAGGTATAGTGGGAGATCTTTATAACACAATTCCATAGAACGCACAACTTTTCAGACGTAAACAATTAATTTTGCCATGAAGAAGCATTTAAATTTCAAGATTGAGAAAAAAACTGCTTCTGACTGGAAAATTAAATTTAATACATTATTACATTTTATCTCCTTAATTTAGGACTTCTTAATGAAAAAATTTACTATTACAATAAATGTTTTTGAAAATGAGCAATATAATGACTGATCGCCCAATCCAAAGTTGCGGGTGTGACATTTACACAACTTACATTAGTCACCAGCAAAAATATTTTTGAGCATTGGTTTCAATTTGTATGAATTTCAATGTAGACCACTTACATATACATTTATCCAAAACTGAAAATTGTTCGATGTATCATTTATTTATAAAAAAAAATAATTTCTACCTGTTGCGGGTGTGACACAAAAAGGACATGAATTTTCACCTTTCAGTGCAAAAACGCAAAACTCTGTGAATTATGACAACTGAGTGAATTGATTTTTTTAAATATTAAACAGCAATACTTAAGTAATTATTCTATGAAAAAATTAAATTACTTACTCAATTCTCGCTTTTGTAGAAAATATTCAAAATTTTCGTTGCGGGTGTGACGCCCTGTTGCGGGTGTGACTTGTACGGCCAATAAAATAATGACATACACAAATATTTTCAAGGCAGATTTTTTTAATTGAAGAATTAATCAATGTTACAATTATAATATCTACAGAAGAAAACATCAAACAAATTTCATTTCCAATCTTGAATTTATAATTTCTGGTGGTGGTATCTTTTTTTACAAAAATGCTCTTTTTCCCTAGGATACATCTGACTGACTGGGCCAAATATACACACTTTCTTAAATTTTTTTCAAACATTCTAATTCTATATCGTCACCATCCATTCGTCTTATTTGCTCATCAAAATTTTACTTTTTTAATGTCGAGAATAAAACAACTTCTACAAAATATCCACTGCACATTCATTGTATGATATTATATCCTTGTCAAAGTATGGATACATTTGACTGCCTGAGCCAAATATACACATTTTCTTGATTTTTTTTTTCAGATACTCTTATTCTATATCATCTCTTTTTTAATTTTTTTTTTTTTTTTTTTTTAATGTGGAGAATAAAACAACTTCTACAAAATCTCCAACTGCACTCTTATCGTTGGATATTATATTTTTTGACAAAATATTATAACAAACAAATTCTCTTCTGATCACTTTCTGAAGTTATTGCGACATTAATTGTTCCTACGTCAATAGAAATAAACATGATGTATCGATTGAATGTTGCGCTCCGATTGTGCTTGGTGCCAGAATGCATGAAGCATTTTCACAATATCTTCTGAAATTTCACATTCAGCAGAGTTCTTTTATATTTTTTAGGACTTTTTCTATACACATAGCAAAATCTGAAGCTGAATTTATAGTTGCAGAGTGTTGCTAGCGTTACCAATTTCTTGGCAACTGCACCAACCCCGTCGACAACTCCTTTACCATGAGATGAAATGTAAAAGGATTGCCATCCTTTACCATGATTTTTTAAAATATTCTCTTCTTTTCTCTCTTTGCTTTGTCTCTTTCCTTCTCCTTTTGTAGCTATGCTTCATATTTAAAAGGGTTTTCTTTAATCTTTTTTCTATGATATCGTGATCTTTCTATACTCTTCATTCTCTGCAAAAGAGAAGAAATTAATGTGTAAACTTAATAAATTTCCAGTCCGAAAATATATGCTTAACAAATTGTTAATATTTATCCCTTGAAATTTCCAATCTTACATAAGGTTAATTATGTTAAATTTTGGTTAATTTCAAACTGACTATATACATTTTATGCTAACTTAATAAACATTTTAACATTTTCTATTATTCTTACTTCTACTTTTTATTTAATTTGAATTAAAAGAGAAAAAATCTTCCCCTAATGATACTTTACTTATTTTAAAAAAACTAAATATATATATATTAGATAAATACTATCAAATAACAAATATATATATATATATATATAACAAAACAAATTTAAAGAAAATTACTAAAATATTGTTTCTTAATTTTCTTTTTTTACATTTCTATAAAAATCTTACCTTTTAAATTAATTTCTTAATCATATGTCAGTAATAAAATTATTTTCTTGCAGTAAAGCAACAATTTTATCAATCCAAACTGAAGAAATCAACTGCACACAGAGTCACATGCTCAGATGATGCAAATTTTTATTTATTAACTGGAATTCACTCTATTAAATCAAACGATATAGTTAAAGCTGCCAAGTAATGTTTTCCAGCAAATTATTCCTATATAAATTTACATATAATTTGTTCAAATAGACATTTGTAATCAATTTTAAAAGACGTTGCGGGTGTGACTTTAATTAAATGTCACACCCGCAACAGGGACATGTCACGCCCGCAACGCTCAATAATTATAATTAAAATATTAATTAATTTTTTTTGTGTCTGTAATTCAAAGTGTCTTAATAAACTATTTTTGAATATAAAGTTTCATAACTTTAAGTCAAAAATTTTTTTCTGTAGAGATATAAATGTAACTTTTTGTTGCGGGTGTGACACAATAATTAAGAGTAATTAAATATGCTTACCTTTTGTAATGAAGATTAGTGAACACTTCTCTGCAGTTAAAAACTCTCAATAATAACTGTCAGATCATATATATCCTAGTTTGGTGATTTTCAGAATGTTTGTTCAGCTGTACGAGACCATGAAATGTAAAGATATTTGCCGCAGTCTATTTTACAAAGTCATAGTGTCACTTTATTAATTAAAATAAGTATGTTAATGACAAAAATGTAAATCTTTTTTGATAAAATATGAAATAGTACACCCTTAACAGTTAATATGCAAGATTTCAATCATATTTAAAGAAATTTAAATTTTCATCCTCATGTCCGTTTTTTTGTGGATTGGGCGTGATTTGAGTCCAGGTGTATTTTGGAACATTTTTGAAAAGTATATTTAATAAAAGTGGAATGATCTATATAATATAAAAATTTATAATTCAGATAAGGAATGAAGTATAAAGACATTGTAAAGTATTTTGATATGGTTTAGGCACATTTGTCTATATTTATGAGGTAAATTTGATCATGAGTGAAATGTAATCCATAAAACGCATAACCTTGCATTTATAGTGTTGCATTATACAGATCTTCTACTGTAATATAAATAAAATTAAATAACTACATTTTATTGAAATTACTATTTTTTAATATTTAACCAACTTAAATCCATCAAAGTATATATCAAAACTCATCGTTGAAACAGTTTGGAGTATCCCTTCAGTTATGTTTGGTTGTGAAAAACATTTTTATGATATCCTTAAACTCACCAAATTGATATATGATGCTTCTGGAAAATTAAGTCCTGTTTTGTTAAAATAATATTAGGAAAAGTGTAAACGAAAAAGTATAGGCTCTGTTAGACAAATCTGCTAAATCATGAATCCTTATTGTGCATCTCGGATTTGCAATCATCCAATAATTGAATGCCATCATCAATTTAGATTCGAAACTTCCCACCATTGACGCATTCAGAGGTTGCAATCTATGTATGCAGTAAGGGGGAATTATTAACAGTATAAATCCATGTTATTTGGCATTTTTAACCTATTTTCACATAAAAAATTTTTTTTTTAAATTTAGTATACCCCAAAAACTACATCATTTTATATATTCAATGGTACCTCAGCTTTTCTGTTCAATGGCGCCCCATCACATTAAGTTTAACAAATTTATTATAGTTTATAATTTAACAAATTTATTATACCACATATTGGACCTAAAGATGAATCGAAGAATATCATCTGTCTACTCAACCGCTGTTGGAAAACAAGAAAACTAATTGATATGAAATGTTAAGCACAGCAAGAGATCTTCGTTAGCATATACATACATCCTGTAAATTATGGTTTAGGTGATTAACATTGATTTTTCATAGTATAAAGCAAAATGAGCTGTCAATAATATTTATTAATTTGTTATTTGTGCTAATAACTAATGAAATTACTTAATTGCAATTTTTATTAATTCTATAATTAATTGTTACTTCTAGGCCATTTTTAAGGAACTTTTTAAAATTGACAAAATGCACTTTGGCTTTTTAATCTTTCGATGGGCGCGCAAATTTTCATTACAACAAACATTGTAAATTGTACAACAGGCAAAAAATTATCAATTATATGTGCTTTATTTTAATTTTACAGATAATTTAACTTACAAATATCATGTAAGTTATCTCTGATCACAATTTATTAAAGTTTACCAAAATACTTTTATTTTGTTAAAACATACTAAAGCAGAAGTTTAGATATATAAAAAGGTACTTGCTACTAGAGTCACAGAGACAAAAAAGTAATAATGAATTACTAAACAATAATTATGTAATTTCAGATTTACGAAATACATTGCATCTATATTAGTCGCTTCCCATATCAAGCATTAGATTTGCTTATTTGAAGGTTGTTTACAGATAAGCTTTGCGCATTTCATGCACTATTAACAGATTAAAATGACAGGTGCAGCTAATTGCGCAATCTGAAATACATATAACTTTCAGGAACTGGGTAAAGAGATTCAATAAACGATACAAACGGTTATTAAAATCCACTACTGCTTGAATTTTGTTTTAAAGAAAATCGAATGTGAATGTTGTACATTTTACAATGGCTCACACGACGGAAGGTTTTCTAAAGGAATGAAATACTATTTGTGCTGTCTTAGAACTCACAACAATTGTTAAAACAAGGAAGAAAAAAAATCATGTGTCAAGCATACATTATGAAGCACTTTTCAACACATTAAGAATAATTTAATAAAACTGCACAGTTTAAAAAATTAAAATATTACATTTTATTTCACCATTAATGTGAATATTTCAAATGTATAACGCATTTTAAAACCGAATTTCAGAGATTCCCATCTATGATAGGAAAATTATCTGAATTTTTAGCAACCCTGTATATGATATAGAGATTTTTACACATTAACAACATGTAATCCAAAATTTAATTCATTTAAGAGATACATACAGGGTGTTTCTAAGTTCGTGGTACAAACTTTAAGGGGTGATAGTACACATCAGCACAAACCATATTAAATAGGAAACTAAGGGTCCCAAATGTCTTCCGAAGGATATAGGCGCCATTAAAATTTAGGGTCCAAAAATTCAAATGATTATAAAAAAAAAAGAAAAATTGGTCGATTCGTTTGCGGTTTTCACTAAAACTATTCTTTATGTCAGTATTGTCTTGAAAATAAATTATAAAAATAAATTTCAAAAAATGCCGATAGAGCGCGCTTTAGACTTTGGAGTAACGAACAACTATTTTTTACCGTTATTTTTTGCATCGCATTAATTTTTTTAGAAGCTTAGACATAAACAGGGCCTGACTAAGGCAGCGGCGTGCGGGGCAATTGCCCCGGGCCCCCGGCTTAAGGGGGCACCCCCAAGGACAGTTATAAATTTTTCGTTTAAGGAGTATCAAATGATAAAAAATGGTCAAAAGTGACCAAAATTCTTTTTTTGATTCAATTTTAAGGGTCTTTCTTCTCCTACCCCGTCCGTTTCCGTACCCATTGCCTCCTTAAGACCTCACATTTATATTCATATTCCTGTAATCGAAAAAAAACCCTGTATTCTATAATTTCTTAAAGTTGTCTTTCTTCTGCTATTATGTATAGAGATGTGAATAGTACTTGGTACGAAATTTATGTACACATACAGTAGTTATGAATCTCAGTTTTAGTCACTTTAGTATAATTTACGAAAAATTTTAACATAGAAGGGGGCCTCCCTAATAATGTTTGCCCCAGGGCCCCCCACTGTCTAAGTCGGGCCCTGGACATAAACTTAAATTTTGAGCTCAAAATCTAAGTTGTTGGGAGTGGTTAAACAGCCCTAACTGAACTGTTGGGGGAGGTTCAAATTCCAAATGATTATAAAAAACAGAAAAATTAGTCAATTGATTTGCGATTTTCACTAAAATTATTCTTTATGTCAGTATTATCTTGAAAATAAATTATAAAGATAAAATTCAAAAAAATGCCGATAGAGGGCACTTTAAACTTTGGAGTAACGTACAACTATTTTTTACCGTTATTTTTTGCATCTCATAATTTTTTTTTAGAAGCTTAGACATAAACTTAAATTTTGATTTGAAAATCTGAATCGCTGGGAGTGGTTAAGTAGCGCAAACTGACCTGTGTTCAATGGGGGTGGGGAGGTTCAAATTTCAAATGATTATAAAAAAAGGAAAAATTAGTCGATTCGTTTGCCGTTTTCGCTAAAACCATTCTTTATGTCAATATTTCCTTGAAAATAAATTTTAAAGAGTAATTTCAAAAAATACCGTTAGAGGGTTTACGGGTTGGAGGGATACCGTTAAATTTTAGAGTAACTAGCAACTATTTTTAACCGTTATTTTTTGTTTCTAATTAAATGCTTGCAAAAGTTCAAACTTAAATTTTGAGCTCAAAATCTGCATCGTTGTGAGTAATTAAGTAGCGGAAAATTGAAATGTGTTCGAGGGGTGGAGATGGTAACATTTTAACTCCTGAACACAGTTCAGTTTGCGCTTCTTAACACCTCCCATCGATTTAGAATTTGAGCTCAAAATTTAAATCTAAGCATTTGCAAGTATTTAATTAGATACAAAAAATAACGGTTAAAAATAGTTGTTGGTTACTCTAAAGTTTAAGGCGCCCTCTAGCGGTATTTTTTGAAATTAATCTTTAAAATTTCTTTTCAAGGAAATATTGACATAAGGAATAGTTTTATCGAAAGCGGCAAACGAATCGACCAATTTTTCCGTTTTTTATAATCATTTGAAATTTGAACCTCCCCATCCCCATTGAACACAGTTCAGTTCGCACTACTTAACCACTCCCACCGATTCAGATTTTCATCTCAAAATTTATGTCTAAGCTTCTAAAATAATTTTATGCGATGCCAAAAATAGTTGTACGTTGCTCCAAAGTCTAAAGCGCCCTCTATCGGCATTTTTTGAATTTTATCTTTATAATTTATTTTCACGGTAATACTGACATAAAGAATGATTTTAGTGAAAATCGCAAATCAATTGACCAAGTTTTCCGTTTTTTATAATCATTTGAAATTTGAACTTCCCCCCACAGTTCAGTTTGCGCTACTTAACCACTCCCAACGATTTAGACTTTGAGCTCAAAATTTAAGTTTATTTCTTAGCTTCTAAATAAATTTAATGAGATGCAAAAAATAACAGTAAAAAATAGTTGTTCGTTACTTCAAAGTCTAAAGCGCCCTCTATTGGCATTTTTTGAAATTTATCATTATAATTTATTTTCAAGAGAATACTGACATAAAGAATCGTTTTAGTGAAAACAGCAAACGAATCGACCAATTTTTCTGTTTTTTATAATCATTTGAATTTTTGGACCCTAAACTTTAATGGCGCCTATATCCTTCGGAAGACGTTTGGGATCCTAAGTTTCCTATTTAATATTGTTTGTCTTGATGTGTACTATCACCCCTTAAAGTTTGTACCATGAATTTAGAAACACCCTGTATATTTCAAATGAAAATTCCCCTTCAGTAAGTTCCTCTAATAAGAATAATGGAATGCAAATACTTTTAGTGCAGTCCTGTATATGACACATATAATTTATATATAAAGCATTGTATGCAAAAAACTAATTAAATTTAAAAGCGCATACCAAATTTTAAAATACACGCTCCAGCAATCATTACACAAAGACAGCAGTTAACCAATTTCTTTTGTGTGTCGCTGTAAATTAATTAAAAAATGCTATGAATGCTCTGTTTTAATGTGATTGTAGTGAAATTTAGTGATTAATATAAGTATCAGTAAAATTTAAATATCGCAATGCCATTAAAATTGTAACCAAACGATATAACATATAACATAATGTAATCAAATTCTTTTGAGTATCCCTGTAAATGAACCATAAATCCTACATACTTCATATTCCATACAAAACATGTTTTGATGGCCCTAAATAAGCTTTAACAATTGCATGAAAATCCAAGTTTATTTACTGGAGTTAGAGTGTGGCCAGACAACAGACAAACCGAATACATAATGACTTTTTAACTTAGTTAGAAAGTGCTAAACAGACCATCTCAAAATAGAAATGAAATGTTTTGCGTAAATATATCTTTAATTATGATTCGTTTTGCAATATTTTGTTTGATTATTTTAAATATGACGTTATTTCTTCTATTTACTGCTTTTAAAAATGTGGATTTTATTATTTTAAAATTTTATTTATATTTTAAAATTCATATGAGAATACTTTTGTTGCTAGAACAGGAATTTTTTTATTTGTACTGGCTTAGAGTTGACAACAATAGTTTAAAAGATTATCCTGAAATGTAAAATGAATTTACCATGCAAATATATTTAAAAATGTAAAAACTGTTTGGCAATATGTACAGGGCATATGACATAACTTCCTCCATTTACTGCTTTTAATGCATACGAATATATATTTATCATTTTAACATTTTTTTATCCTTTAAAATGCATAGATAAATATTGTTTTTATGACATTATATTAATATTTTCTTGTACTTTTTGTACAAAAATATTTAATTCTAATTTGTAATTTTTTTTTTTTATAACAGTCATGTGTCAATATTTTTTTCATTTGAAGTACAGTGGAACTTCGTTTATGAGACGCTGAAGGGACTCCCAAAAACGACGTATAAACGATAACGTCGTACAATCGATTTTCACTCTTAAAACTAGAATTTATTTTGTTTTCACTTAATTTTAATGTTTTAATGCGCTGATTTACATTAATTTGCAAATTAAACAAACCAAAACATACAAATAACCAACAAATAAATAAATAAAAGGAGGGAAAATCAGTAAGCAATTTAAATATACATACCTTTATTTATTTTTTACTTTTGATCATATTACGTACTATTATAAAAGAAATTGTCTAGGGTTGTTTGAGGTGATGCTGTCGTTGGGTTTTAATTAATGATTTCTGTAATGAGTCAAGGACCTGAAAAGTTTTTCTCTGGTACTGTGGCAAATAAAATAAGTTCTTAATGTTTCAATGCACCGCTTGGCCAACTGAAAGTCGTCAATACTGATAAAAATTAGAAAGATGGTCTATGTACAACTTAAAAAATCGGTCATGCTAACCATCCTCGCAAAAATTATGACCCCTGCAATGTAATCCGTTACGCGTAAGCTGATTTTTCCGACTAATCGAACACCAGCTCACATTGTTATCAAGAGCTCTACATTTAAATATGCTCTTTGGTGTCATTCAAAGCTGCCAACTTCCGCCCGCTCTTAAAATACACAAGAAAAATAAGCAAAAATAACCTTACAAAATCGACATATAAACGATTTTGTGCGTCGTACAAAAGATATATTTTTACACTAAAATGAATAGGAATGAATTGGGACCACTTTAAAACGTCGTATAAATATAAACGTCGTATAAGCGATCGTCGTATAAACGATGCTTTACTGTAAATAGTATTATCTGCCTGTTTTTACAAATTGTCAACAACTTAAAATATAATCTTTTCTGAAATATGCAAAAAATGTATCTTGAAATGCTGAAATTTTTAATTTAAAATGGAAATTAAAAGAAAAAAATTAATGAAACTAAAAAACTAATTGCAGTCTACACAATGGGATTTATCCAATGATCTAAAAATTAATAAATTTCCATGTATAATTTTCTCTATTATAAAACCTTTTCGATGGAATAATTTTCACCAACTTTAACATTAAATATCTCTTAAAATAATTATTCTACTTAAAAACTGTCCACATCAGTGTGTTTGTCAAACATTTCTCTATAAAACCACTTATTTTCATTTTTTAGAATGCTGTACCTTTCTTAATATTTACGAAGAAAGACCCCCTGTCACAAAAAATTCAATGTCAGCGGCGGTGACAGCGGGAGTTTGTTTAGAATAGAGAGATTCAGCATTTTTTTTGTACAAATTTAAGATAGGATTTTTAAAAATTTAAATGTAAGTTTTATGTTTGTTTTCCCCTTGCATTAGAATTTTGAATAACTATCAAGAGTTCTGGTTTCCAAAATTTGTTTTGAATGAAAATTTTGGTAAATTAATGAGTACTTTAAAAAATATATATTTGTTTAATTAAAACTTCCATAAGACAAAACAGGGTTATTTTACTTAATTGGTTAATGTAGTTAATTTTTGTAGCACATAAAAAATTTTGAGTAAGCTGTATTTATATGATAACTAGAAAAATACTTGATGAGTTCTCCAAGAATTTAGAGCATATAAAGTAAAGGATTAATAATGAGGGCATTTAGAAGAATAGTGAAAATAATATTTGCAATATATCATAGTAAAATACAGAAAATGCTCAAAATAATCCGTAGCACTCAATTAGGACTATGCTATTTTGTAAAAAATATTGTAAAAACTGCACAAATATACACAGAAATAATAAAGTTTCTTTAGAAAATTCAGGAAATTACTTGTGTTTTTTTAAAGGCAGCATGGAAGATTGCCAACCACTTTGAGGAAACCTGCCAAAATACAGTAGAAACAACATATTACAGCAAGGATATAAACATACAGTCAACGATTGATAATCCACGCTCCCATAATCTGCAATTTTCTATAATTCTTGTTACTTTACGGATGTAAACAATGAAATAAACAGTTAAGACAATTTATAAATTTGTGATCGAAAAATTATTTTTAAAAGAAATAATAAAATTTTTTTTTAAAAATCATAATAAAACATTCATTTTTTGTTAATATAACTCTTTTATTTTATTAACAGTAAAAAGCAGATTACAGCATTATGAAACTTATGTAATTATTTTTATTTAAATTTTCATATATAAATTTTTTAATATAATAACTTTAAAAAGGAATTTTTCAGATAGCATATTAAATTAGTTGTTAGATTTCATAATTATCTTTTCATATTACACTGATTAAAGGATTGAAATGCTGTCTAGGCAGGTCCAGAGCTAAAAGTGAACAATAGGGGGGGGGGGGGCTCATAATTTTTTTTCTTTCTCTGAGACAGAAAGATAAATTTATGCCTATTCACATTGTAGGTACTATGTTTCTTATTAAACTGCTGTAATAACTTCATTTTATGCTAAGAAAAGTATAGGATGATAAAAATTTTAATTGTATAACTGGTGCATAATTAAATATCATGTTAGCTTCATATGTACGAATAGGATGAGGGAGTGTTGAAACACTTATTTTAGATATAATTTAGTATTTCTGCAAAACTGTGAAAGGGTCTCAAAACTAAATTAGATTTTTGAATAGAATTTCATTTGAATTTTCAGGACAGAAATACATTAAATGACCTTGGAATTTTTTCCAGGGGGGGGGGGGGGGCTCAAAATATTTTATGGTGGCTGAGCCTCCCATAGCACCCTCTTAGCTACAGCCCTGTGTCTAGGGATAATAAAATGACATATAATCCATAATGCTCTATAATTCACAATATTCCACAATCCGCACAACCTTTGGCTGCAGCACGTGCGGATTATAGAACTTCAACTGTACTATTCATCTATTCAATATTTACTGAAATATGGGCATTTGTATGAAAACATTTTTAAGAGAGTGGAAACTAAAATTGCTCATAAATAATGCAGCTCGTATAACAGGATAGTTAAATATCATTCCTAAAGATAGCCGTAATACAGTGAGTTGAGTTGAAGAAGCTTTATAAACGTAGCTGAATGATAAGAGATTATCCAAAACTGTCATTTTTTACAGTTGTTGTATTAATCGTTGTGTGTAATGTGTATGTAACGTATCGTAATTAAAGTGTGATGTGCTGTATAATAAAGAGTCTTCACTTATAAAATATCTCACCCACCTCACGACAAGATATGTCAAGTGGCGACCGAGGATGTATTTATTTTTTTACGATAAATTCTTCACTTTTCATTAGAGCGATGCTCGAAGACGGCTCCAGGTAAAACGTTTGATACTTTTCGTTTGGAACGAATGAAATATGGAGCAGCATATTATAAATTTGCTTAAGCAAAACGAGGAACTGATAAAAGCGCTTCAGAATAAAGAAGGATCTCAGAAAATCACAGTTCAGTTCGAAAAATTCAATGAAGATACTGAGCAGTTCGATAGTTTCTTAGAACGTTTTGAAACGTATCTGGATGTACAAAAGGTACCGGAGGATATAAGAAACAAAGTTTTTATTTCCTCACTGAGTCCCAAGCTTTATCAGTTGTTAAAAAATTTGCTGGCTCCTGACATTCCTTCGGACCAAACTTTAGTAAAATTAAAAGATGTATTAAAAAAACATCTTACTCCAAAACCTTTAGTCATTCCGTCGCGGCATAAATTTTTAAATCGTAAACAGCATGAGGGGGAAAGTATTAGTTCGTATATCGCTGAACTGAGAGCGTTAGCAGTAAATTGCGAATATGACACAACCATGCTAAATACGATGCTGCGGGATGTATTTGTAAAGGGGTTACGAGATAAAACAATACTGGATCGGTTATTCGAGGAGGATAATATTGATTTAGAAAAACTTTGCAGATAGCATTAGCAATGGAAAAGGCATTTAAGGGTGCTAGTGATATTATGGGGCGAAGAATAAATGCAGTGCAAGTAGGGAAAAATAATAATAAATTTTCTAAGCTTGGAAACAAAAAACCTAATTTTCCTGAACGTCAGAAAAAATCGGAATATTGCAGCCGGTGCACGGGCACGGATCATAATAGAGAAAAATGCCGATTTATTTCAAGTAAATGCAATTTTTGCTCAAAAATTGGGCATATTCAGAAGGCGTGTTTTGCAGCAAAAAAAGCGCACGTTAAACCTGTAAAACAGAAACAGGTTAATATAAATAGGGAACAACAAAATGTTGAGAGCGAAATTAATGTTCCGATATTTGGATTAAATTCTGATGAAAACCCAGTACGCGAGGAAGAACCGCGACAACCTCCTATAATGGTAAATTTAAAAATTGAGAACAAAAATTGTTCTATGGAACTGGATACTGGAGGTGCGGTCAGCGTAATGAGCATAAAAAATTTCAGGAAAATCTCGAACAAAAAAATTCAACATACCAATGTAGTATTTAAAACTTACAATGGAAATTCGTTAGTACCTATGGGATATGTAACTGTAAAAGTTGAATACCAAAATCAAATTTCAAATTTGAATTTGTATATTGTAAAAGAAAATTTAGATACTATTTTAGGTCGGGAATGGCTTAATAAAATTAATCTTGATTGGAGGCGATAAAAATGCTCAGAACAACCGATAAAACAAGCTTAGATAAGCTCTTAGAAGAGTATAAAGAAATATTTGATGATAAATTGGGGGAGATAAACAATTGTGAAATTAAGTTGGAATTAAAACAGGCGGTTAAACCTGTATTTCGTAGAAGCCCTGACGTACCTTTTGCCTTAAAAGAAAGAGTTGGAAAAGAAATTGACAGACTAGAGAAAGAGGGAATAATTGAAAGAGTTGAATGCTCAGAATGGGCAACGCCTGTTGTCCCGGTAGTTAAATCAGATGGCAGTATTCGGCTATGTGCTGATTTTTCAGTTACGTTAAACCCAAATTTAAATGTTCCTCAGCATCCATTACCCAAATTAGAAGAGATTTTTTCCAGTTTAAATGGGGGGAAGCAGTTTTCAAAATTGGACTTTAAGCACGCATATCTACAGATGAAAGTTCATCCTGAAAGTCAAAAGCTATTAACAATAAACACACACAAAGGGTTATTTGTTTGTAAGCGATTAATGTATGGATTAAATGGTGCACCTGCAATATGGCAACGTTTTGTGGATGGAGTATTTCAGGGCATGGAAGGAGTTAAGGTTTTTATGGAGCATGCACGAATTACGGGGGTTGACGAGAAATCTCATTTGAAAGCTTTAGGTGATTTTTTCAAAAAATGCAAAGAATATGGGTTAAAATTAAATTTACAAAAAAGTAAATTTTTCCAAGATGAAATAAATTTCCTAGGACACAAAATTGACGTGAATGGTCTTCACAAGACGGATGAAAAAATTTCCGCAATTTTAAATGCTCCTGCTCCGAAAGACGTACAAGAAGTAAAAAGTTTTTTAGGGTTAGTAAATTTTTATGGGAAATTTTGTGAAAATTTATCGACTATAGCTAATCCGCTAAATAACTTAACTCAAAAAGACGTTAAATTTAATTGGTCCAGGAATTGTCAGGTTGCCTTTGAGAAAATTAAAGAAGAGATTTGCTCCCCAAGGGTCTTGGTACATTATGATCCTGCACTGCCTCTGACTTTAGCAACTGATGCATCACCAGTTGGTATAGGATGTGTCTTGTCACATTTATACCCTGACGGAAGTGAAAGACCCATTGCCTTCGCATCCAGAACATTAAATCGATCAGAGCAGAAATATTCCCAAATTGACAAAGAGGCTCTTGCCATTGTATGGGCGGTACAAAAATTTTATTTATATTTGAAAGGTCGAAGATTCATATTGATTACAGATCATAAACCTCTTGTATCCATCTTTGGATCGAAACGTGGGTTTCCGGTGTTGACTGCAACTAGGTTGTTGCATTACGCATTAATTTTGCAATCCTTTCAGTTTGATATTAAATACCGAAATACTAAAGACCACGGCAATGCTGATTTTCTCTCTTGTTTACCGAAAGCTTCTGAACAACTCGAAATCAAGGACGATATCACTCTATACCAAATGTGTCAAATAGAAACCCTCCCAATGACGTCCAGAGAGTTGCGAAAAGCAACTAAAACAGATAAAGAACTTGGTCCTTTATTAAAAGCGCTCCAAGAAGGGCAAAATTTACAGGGGAAGGAAGCGCATTATACAATTGAAGACGGTTGTATTATGTATGGACAGAGAGTTTGCGTTCCCGAAACTTACCAGAAACAGGTTCTAGAAGAATTGCACCAGGGACATCTGGGCATGGTAAAAATGAAGGCTATTGCCAGATCATTTGTCTATTGGAAGAGTATCGATACAGACATTGAGGAAGCGGCTAAAAATTGTCCAGATTGTGCGAAATTTAAAGCTGATCCGGCTAGAGTTAAAGTACACCATTGGGAGTACCCTAGTTCACCTTGGGAACGAATTCATATAGATTTTGCAGGACCTCTATATGAACACATGTTCTTGATAATTGTTGATGCCTATTCAACGTGGTTAGAAGTTTACCCATTAAAATCCACTACAGCCAATAAAACAATCGATTGCCTTAGAGATTGTTTTAGCAGGTTTGGTTTACCTGTTGTACTTGTAAGTGACAATGGCTCACAATTCACATCTTATGAATTTGCAAGATTTATGCAGTGCAATGGAGTGAAACACATTACTAGTACTCCATTCAAGCCATCCAGTAATGGACAGGCCGAACGGTATGTGTACACAGTAAAACAGGCACTCAGAGCTATGCAAAATTATGAAGGTAGCATAAATCAAAAGTTAAGCAAATTCTTATTGCAATACAGAAAGGCACCTAATATGACAACTGCACATAGTCCAGCAATGTTATTTCTTAAGAGAGATATCCGCACTAGAATTGATCTTTTATTGCCTGATCTCAAAACCAGAATTCAAGAAAAAATACGGAAGGGAGTCTACGATTTTAAAGACCGAAAATTTGAAATTGGAGAATATGTTGCTGTGAGAGACTACAGATCGCCGAATTGTAAGTGGAAATTTGGGCATGTCGTAAATCAAGACGGTGCTCTAAAATACACAGTCAATGTGCAGGGGAATTTGGTCAGAAGACACGTAGATCAGATCCGTCCAGTTGGTGATAAAGTGAAAGAAGCTTATTCTTCACCATATGTGTATTGCCAAGTTCCAACAGAAATAGATTCGAATAAAAAATCAGAAACACAACTTGAAGAATCTGTTCCTGTTGTCGTAAATGAAAAAGCTGGGACTGAAGCCTCAGTAGAAGCAGTTTCACGTACGTCCAGCCCAGTGCTGAAATCAGCATCATCATCTCCTGTAAGTGATTCCATAGTCCAAAGCAGTACTCCGTCCATTCCATCGAAACCTGAACCAGACTTACGTCGTTCCAGTAGGATCCGGAAACCTCCCAAGAGACTTGATCTTTAAGAATTTAAGAAGGGAGGAGATGTTGTATTAATCATTGTGTGTAATGTGTATGTAACGTATCATAATTAAAGTGTGATGTGCTGTATAATAAAGAGTCTTCACTTATAAAATATCTCACCCACCTCACGACAAGATATGTCAACAGTATGAAACCATTTATCCAAAAACCACTTAAACAGATATCTATAATGATATTTCTAATAGACTGATTTCAGAAACTTTTCAGAAAATGGTGTCATACACTGCCAATTTGACATATGCTTTGCATGAAACAATTTTACAATTTCATAACAGCATCTAGTAATTGAAATGGAGACATATTTTGTGTAGTTTAGATGCTTTGATTTTTATGCAGATGAAACAGAAAGATTTTGTATTTTCAAAGGATTCTCATAAGTTTTCCCTCATTAGTTTTTGATCTTTTTGCATCGGATTTTTAATTTAAGCAATCAAGTTAAAATTGGAAATAATGCCACAACTATAGATATTCCAAAAAATTTGTCAAATGGATGCTTCTTTAATGCCCAACCAATTAAACAGAAAAAACAGTCATTCGGAATCCATCTCATCTCAACCATTTCAAATAAATGGTTCTGTACTGTATTTTTTCAAATTTATTTATCTATTATTATTATATTATTATTTTTAAGATTTAGGACTTTTAGGAGAATAATCAGAACATGCTCTTGCCTTCCCCCTCTAAAAAAATAAAAAAATAAATATTGAAATGAAAATTGAAGCATTAGTTCCAAAGCTATTTGATTTATGTTAAATACTAACATGTTTGTTCAAAGTTATTTTGGAACAGACAAAATTTTGTAAAAAAATCTCCTATGATCGAATTCAAACCAATTTACTGTTTTATTTTGAAATTCAAATAATATTAAACTAAACTAACAAATAAATAGTAAAATAATGAAATTATCTGCTATAACTAAAACATTTTAAAAATGACTAATTACCAGCAAAAGGAAATTTGTGACAGATGAAATTTCGTAGTCATTTAGTCAAATCGCAAAATTGTACGATTTTTAATAGAAAATCAACAAAGAAAACTACCTTAGCATCGACTTATTTTAGTAAAGAGTTTGAGATCAATGATTTGATGCTTTAAAAGTAAACCTGATATTACAAACTGGGCAAGACGCCACTGCAAGAATGAATCTTAGATTTATTCATCATAATTCATTCAAAAAGACTCATTCATTTTCAAATTTTTGAAAAGGAACGGTAAAGTTCCCTTTTCGTGTAGCTTCCTTTGCGAAATGGCGAATTAATACATATCCGTAAGTGTGACTGTAAAGATTTTCCTTTAAATACGACGCAGATGTACAAACTTTCATTTAAAATACTTATAACTTCTGTTATTAAAAGGTACTGTACATAAATATTTCATTAATTAATCATTTTAAATATTGCTATTTTTATCTTTGAGCAGAGTCGTTCTTAAGCGGAATTAGTAACATCATACCCCTTTTATGTTGAGGATTATTTTTGACACAGATGTCTTATATGCACCCTGTTGGTACAATTGCCAAAAAAAAAAAAAAAAAAAAAAGACGATTTTATGCTTCACATAGTAACCTGAATATTGTTTTTTATTTATTAATAAACTATTTATTTGCGTTTCTTTTCTTTCTCAAAATGATGTAAATTATTAACCATTTGAAAAATGGTTGTTGTTTTCGGGAGAATGGACCCGATGATGTTACCACTTTTGAATGATGTTACCACTTTTGAATTTAAATTAAATTCTTTATTTTTAGAAGAATTTTTATTTGAATTTAAATTAAATTCTTTACTTTTAGAAGAATTTTTATTTGAATAGTAAATTAAAATGGTTAAAATCATTGTAATAAAGGAGAAAACTAACAAATTTAAAAATGGGTAGACGGAAATTAACAGATACGGAAAAAGCCGAAGCCAAAGAAATGAATGAACGTGAATATCGCATTCAATGATATTAAACACAGTCAACATGTATAAGTTGCTTATTAGTTTGGCGATTCGTATCATTTGGCGAAATTGGTCGACGGGATAACTGAGTAATACTGTATTTGGTTTGGCGCAAAAACGTCTTTCAATGCAGAAAATGATAAAATCAAAAGATTATTGAGCCGCTGAAAACCAATTACGTGTTGAAAGGCGATCACGAAAAAGGAAGCAATTTAATGCCGAACCGATTAATTGTAAAACATCATGTCGCCAGGGCGACCAATCCACTAGCCATGGCGTTTTACTATCGGTCGGTTCTAACCAGGAAAATTTGAGTGCCAATAGTGATTCTAACAAGCCGGAAAATGTTATAGCTATTACTCTTGATTTTCCACCACCTAAAAAGAAAACTAAAAAGCAATCGGCTTGGGAAAAACTGGGAAAAAACTTTTTTGATTCGATGTCTGATGGACCCATTCACAGATGCATGTGCTGCGATCGATTTTGGTTTAAAACCTCCATCACCAAAATTCTGCTCTGTAAAATCAAACAATATATGCCAAAGTCTTACAAGTATAACAGTATATGCCAAAGCTGTATTTTAATAATGATTACTTTTGCACCAACAATGTTAAATAGTTTGAAATGTTTCTTTCGTCGCCAACTTTTATGCTTGGCGACAATAGAGTGATATAACTTAAACGAACCGTACCTTCAAATTGCAGCATGTATAAAGTCATTTATAGCAGTGGCACGGATAATACACAATAAAACAACTGGTATTTAGCTTAAAATGATAGATGAATGTATCGAGTGAAACATTTTTCAAATGGTTGGGGTAATTTCTTAAATTACAATTTTTTTTTTTTTTTTGTGGCTGAGAATAACTGAATGTTGAACTGACATTGAATAAAATATACGTTTTAAGAAAGTCCGGAATTTAGTGTTAAACTGAATGTTAATTTAATCAGTTTATTTTTTAATGTAATAATTTAAAATTTTTAAACTATAAAAGTGTTATTTTTAAAGCACTTCTGGTTCGAATTTAAATCTATCTAAAACTTTTTAAATATGTGATGCGTGACTTTACTGGACCATTTTTAAAATTATATCCGTATTGGTTATAGCTTTAAATGCCAGTTACATAAGAAAAACCTTTTCATATAGTTGCCGGTTTTATATACTTTTTTTCCGGTAGGGACGACTTAAATTCCCAGTTTTGCGACCAGCAAATTGAAGAGATAAAAGATATATTTTTGCTGTCGTATTCCAGGCTGTTAGCACACAGAACAGTTTTTGCATCTACAAATTCTGTATGTATGTATACTTCAGTACATACGTATGTTACGTTGCTACGTGCATACATACGCAACTCGATGTTTCTTGATTGAAATATCAAACCAGCTTCAAACTTTATATACTTATTTATTAAAAAAAATGTTCCTTAATTAGTTTCAGGACAAACATAGGTAAAACATAAGCGAAGAAAGGAGGGAATTAAAGAAGTTTGGAATAGATGCTGAATTAATTAATAGGCTGAAACTAATAATGGAAGTCATAAAAAACGGGCACTTAGCGAAAAAATGTTTCCAACAAATGCTGATGAAACGGCAAGACTGTATGTGAATCCTTAAAATTGGCTCCCCATGACTCCAACAATGCACAAGATCAAGGACCGACTTGCAAATTTAGGTCCCTGGGGACAGAGGCTTACGCGGGCCCCTATCACCGATGCTTATAAGGACCTTGACCAAATATATATATGCACATACACATGTATTATTGAAAGGCATACTTATTAAGTTCCTTATTGACTTTAATATATTTTTTTGTTTTACAGTTATTAATTAATTTTTTTTTCATATTTTAATGTTTCTTTTTATAAATAATAGAAACTATTTAAGTATATATGTAAATGATAATTGAAAACGAAATTTTTGACCAATTGGCATAAGATAAAAATTGCAACAATGTGGTGCAGTAAAATCCATTACTTGGATCTAATAAGGAAGATTTGCTTGAGAAATAATGAAAAAAATGTCATAAAAACGACTTATTTTTAATTTGGCATTTAAAAATTATGTGTACCATTACATAGCTTAGAAAAAGAAAAAGCCTCTGTATTAAGTCTGATGGCCGATTAAATGTTTCAGTGGATGACAACTTTTATAACATTTTTCTATTTTAAGATAAATGTTTTCAGTAATCTAAAAAGTTAGTAAATAGGTATTTCTGTTTGTTCAACCCTTGATTTTTCCTAAATTTTACAGCTTCAGGGGAGAAGTATCAAATGACAAAATGTTTAGATAGGGCCGTAGCAAAGGAGGTGTTATGGTCGGCTCATCCCCCATCCCCTCCCCCCCAAAAAAAAATATATTTTGAGTCTCCCCTGAAAAAGATTCCAAGGTCACTGAATGAACTTATGTTCCGAAAATTCAAAGGATGTCATGTTCAAAAATCTAATTTAGTTTGGAGACTTTTTCACAGTTTTGCAGAAATACTAAATTGTAGCTAAAATAAGTGTTTCAACACTCGCTTATGCTGTTTGCATATAGGAAGATAACATGATGTTTAATTTTGTACTAGTTATACACTCAAACTTTTCATCGTCATATAGTTTTCTTAGTATAAAATGAAGTTATTACAACAGTTTAATAATAAACATAGTACCTACAATGTGAATATGCACTCATTTATCTTTCTGCATCAGAGAGAGAGAAAAAAAATTATGATCCCCCTTACATGCTCTTGAGCCCAACCCCCCTATTGTTCACTTCTAGCTACAGCCCCGTGTTTAGAACGTTTAATAAACTCACTACAGAGTGTCAGATTATTTCAAAAATTACTTATAAAAAAGTTTTATTTTCAAAAAAGATCATAAATGCTCATGTAGAGTTCTAACAGAAAAATCACGTATTCCGGCTAACAAGCTTTTTGAAGAAATATTTTTGAATATATATGGGAAAATATATAATTATATTCATAAACTAAAAATAATTAAATGATTTTAAAAATTAAATGTACTTTATTGTAATTATTATATTTAAATTATTTTTAAATAAAGTTATATTCCTTAAGTATCATACCCCAGTATTTATTTTTATCAATAAATATGCTTATATATGTTTCTATTAAAAAAAATATTAGCCTTAATCCTAAGTTAATTACTTCCAAATTCTTTTAATATTGATTTTTTCCTTTCTTTTTATAATATCTTACACATTATTTTTAATTCCATGCTTTTAATCTATCCTTTCTCAATAATTATGAATTATTGAGACCTTAATTGCACCATAAAATTTTAGAGTCCATTAAGCTTGGGTCACAGGCTTTTAATGATCATTTATCATACTCCATTAATAAAACGTGGCATAATATGCAATAATTAATTAAGCAGGTTTACACATTCTCAATTCAGCTATGCTCATGAACATATGTGTTTACATTTTGAAACTTAAAATTGCATTTAACATCTGTATATTGTATCCTGACAATGTTTGCAGAAGCAAATGAAATATTGATAATTTTTAAGTGTGTTTTAAATATATTCTTTTTATAAGTGTACCATTTAGTATCTGTATTTATTTTAGTACATATTTTTAACATCCTTTCTTATTTTATTTTATTCTAAAATCTTTATTTTATTTTATTCTTCTTATTTTACTCAAATTCTTATTTTATTCAAAAAATTTTTTTACTTAAAAAAAATCTATTACTTAAATTCATTCTGTATCTGTTGTGTAATATCTATCTTTTTTTTCTTTCAAATTGCTAGATTTCCCAGAATTCCCCTTCAGTGGTTTTGTTTAAATGCAAATCCCATTTGACTTATTTGCATCCGTGAAAAAGAACTATCTTTCTGTTTGTAATAGTGGGTTAAATTTCATTGGTTAAAAGTAAATTCTCAAATTTTAATTGGTAAATTATGAGTTTGTCATAAAAGCCATTTTTTCCCATGCTTAGAACTTATATAAAGGAATACATTGGCTTTGGAATGAGTTTAGTTTATTTTTTGTTTGCGTCTTGATTTTTTAATTGTCACTTGTGAAATGTGACGTTTAATGGGATAATCCCTATTTTGATAACATCATTCTGTTATTTTGTCAGTATCTTATAGTGGTACCAAGTTTAAACGGGAGTCATTAGTGGAATTGTGATATTGCTTTGAAATACAAATAAAGGTGTGTTTTTTTTTCCCTAAAAGAAGACTTCGTTTGATGTCCAATATTTTCAGCTGATTTGTATTTTAGTGGAAGATAGCCAAAGATTTCCATTCAGTGCCTTGATATTTCAATCTATGCGATTGCATGAGATCAAATGTTCCTGGTAATTCAATAGTTCAGAGCAGAATTTTACATGTATTAGGAAAAGATGTTCATAAAAAAACCAATTTAAAGCAAAAAAAAAAAAAAAAAAAATTCCTAGTTTAAACCAAATAAACCTTTTTGTTACCTTTTTTTTATTAAAATTATCCGGAACGCTCTGAAAACCGGAATGTAAATCGGTAACTCTTTTTTTTTTTTTCGAGCGATGCCGCGGACGCGCTATAGCGCGTAAATTACGCAAAAAATAGCTCTTACGCGTCCCTTGGAATCGCGAAAAAAGGCAAATTTCGTTAAAAATCACGAAATAACTACTAATTTTCGGCAAATTTTGTCAAAAGATTCGCGAGAAAATTGGTAATTTCGCCACAAAATTCCCAAAAAGACAGATTTCCCCCAAAAGATCGCCAAAAAATAACAAATATAGTCCAAAAAATCGCGATAAAACGGAAAGTTTTGACAAAAGATTCGCGAAAAACGGTAAATTTCAACAAAAGATCGCGATTAAAGACAAATTTCTTCAAAAAAATCACAAAAAACCAGCAAATTTTGTCAAACAAATCCCAAAAACGACAGATTTCGTCAAAAAATCATAGGAAAACTGCAAAATTCGTTAAAAATAAAGAAATAATGACTAATTTTCGGCAAATTTTATCAAAAGATTCGCGTGAAAATGCGTAATTTTATCACAAAATCCCCAATAAAGCAAATTTCCCCCAAAAGATTGCAAAAAATAACAAATATAGTTAAAAAAATCGAGATAAAACGGCAAATTTTGACAAAAGATTCGCGAAAAACGGCAAATTTTGACAAAAGATTCACGAAAAACGGCAAATTTCAAGAAAGGATCGCAAAAAACGGCAACTTTCGTCAAAAAATCGCGATAAAAGGCGAATTTCTTCAATAGATCATGAAAAAAAACGGCAAATTTCGTAAAAAAATTATGGAAAAAGGGCAAAATTAGTTAGAAATCAAGAAATAACGACTAATTTTCGGCAAATTTTTGTCAAAAGATTCGCGAGAAAATGGGTAATTTTATCACAAAATCCCCCAAGAAAGCGGATTTTCACCTAAAAATTGCAAAAAAATAACGAATATAGTAAAAAAAATCGCTGTAAAACGGCAAATTTTGACAAAAGATTCACGAAAAACGGCAAATTTCGACAAAAGATCACGAAAAAAAGTCCCATCCTGAAGCAGAATTCCTAGAAATGGATAATGTGTTTGCGGTGTTTTTGCCTCCTAATTGTATATAACAGATCTTTAAAAACACACTACAAAAATGCCTTTTTAAAAAAATACTCACAGAGTGCAACAAAGGAATTGGAGTAAAAATTTTTCAGAAGCTTCGCAATCAAAGATGCTTTGTGGAGCGCTGCTAAAGCATGACAAGCTTTGGATAAGGATACACTTATCCATGGATGGTACAATCTGTGGCCATCTGCATTATTTTTCGATGACGAAAATGAGCCTGAGTTTGAAGGATTCAAGATTTTGAAAAAGATGCAAATTATTATTGATCTGTTGGCATATACCAAAGGCTTTAATTGTTCAGAAGCTAAATTGCTTAATCAAGAAGCAGTGGAAGATTGTTTAGAAGCTGATCAAAACATTCCTGCCACTAATCATATGACTGACAGTGGGATTTGTGAAATGATGACAAACAATATATTTGATGAAAGTGATGATGAGAAATACAACCAGCAGAATGAAGCAGTTGAAAAGGTATCACATGAAAAATTAGTATTTTATACTGAACAATTAATTTCAGGCATGCAACAGAGGAGCTACTTCCATGAGCAGCAAATCATGTCTCTGTACAAAATACAAGAACAATTTGTGCAAAAGACGCGCTATAAGCAAAAGACTATCATAGAAATGTTTGCTAAATCCCAATCAAAAGATTCTGTTTCAAAATCTCAAAATTAAATTTCATATACAGAATAACATCTTTAGTTCAGACATTTATAATCCGGAAACTTCTGTAATCCGGACACTTCGGTACATTTATTCATTTTTATTTAGGATTAGAGATAATAGATGGCGCCCTACGTCTTATGTAAAGGAATTTCAGAAAATGAAAAATTACATAGTAACACAATGATTTTTTTTTTCAATATTAAAACTGTACGAACTCTTTAAATTACATTTGTAATTAATATAAGTGCTTTTATAGTTACAAAGTTGTAAAAATTCATGAACAATTCATGTTTGATCATGAATTGAATCATGCTCATGAATTGAACCATAATCTCAGTTATTTTTCTTTTTCGAAAGATAAGATGTCGCTAAAATATCACAAAATGGGATTTTTTTTATTGTTATTTCTTTTAAGTATTTAACTTATGACTTACTTTGATATTTATAGTTGCTATATATTTAATTTTTTTTTATTTTTTATCACATTTTTAAATGTGATACTGTAATTATAACATTGACTTTTAAATTATAAGTCTTAAATTTCTCACTGTAATTTTTTTTAATTTTAGAATTTAGTTTTTCAATATTTTTCATGATGAGTCTATTCTTCTTGTGATATACATTATTAAGTATTTCATTAGCAAAAATGGCACGTTTGTTATTTTTTAAATTTATGATAGACGGCGACACTGCATAGAATTAACGTAACACTTCATAAAATATACATAACAATTAAAAAAAAAATTGTTTTTGAGCATTTTGAATTGATTTTCCTCAATATTTTCAATTATCCGGTTCCTTGCTATTTTGTATTGCCATATTGATAAGAGATATTAGTACTAAATCTTGATGGTAATATCATTAATCTTCATGCATCTTAGCAACACAACTTCTGTAATCTGGAATTTTCTATAATTCGGACTCGCTGTAATCGCGACGATTCCGGATTAAAGGAGTTATACTGTATAACTTTTTTTTCATTTATTATAAATATTTTTTTGTGTAAATTAATCAATAAATTAAGGTATTGACATGTATTTATATTCATATTTACCTATTTATTTTACTATTTATGAAATTATTTCGTACATTCCTTATACTTACGGTAAAGTGTTCCGAATTACGGAAAAACCCCTTATCCAGAATGCCCTGGGTCCCAAGCATTCTGGATAACGGATCCTATACTGTAATTAATCATATTTGTAAGGGAAAAAGAGCAGTTACTTAATTTATTTCAAAACCTGCTCCAAAAATGAAAGTATCCTAATTTTCATAATTTAAAAAACTGCAAACAAAATCGACAAATAAAGAGAATGATATTGACTATACAATGGAAAAGAAAAATGTGATACAAAAATATTGAAATGTAAATTAAATAAAAAAATAAAAATCTAACACAGAATTAACATTATTGAATGGGTGTCTTCATTTTTTATTTAAAATAATCATTTAAATGTATGAAATTTCAAACAAGATGTTTAAAAAAAATTTCCTAAAAAATTAACTTTAGCGGGTGTGTGAATGCACCAATGCGAAAGCATCGGTGAAATAGACTCTTAATGGTATTCTTAACTCACTTGAAAACACCTGGTCCATAATGTTAAACATATGGGCAGGTTGTTTTCGAATTTCTTATTTATATTTGAATATTTTTAAAAGATTTTTTTTTTTTTTTTTTTTTTTTGCCTAGGATAGTTGAAGTTGGTCTCTTATGAGGTCGTTTTGTATTTTTTCAATTTTGGTTGTTGAATATTTATAAATGGCGTTTTACTTTCGAAATTGATTCTGAAAGTGAATGTACCCATATTAAAATATTTGCCACTGAAATGAAAAAAGGCTATAATACCCATATTAGAGATTGACCCCAGCTATCTTCTAAAAAAATAATAATAACCATTTGAAATATTCAAATTTAAATGAAAATTCAAAAACAACCTGCTTATAGGTTTAACATTACAATGCAAGTGTTTTCAAATGATTGAAATTTTCCAATAAGCAGCCCCATCCATAAGAACATAGTAGAGGCAATATTAGCAAGAAAATTATTTTTTTAGCAATCACAATACTGTTTTGTACTGAACGAAAAATATCTTTGATTTTTTTTTTCTCTCTATCTTTAGGAAAGTAAATATGCTCATTCAATACTAATTGTGAAGATTAGTTTCTTACATCTAACCATATAAAAGAAAAAAAAACTAAACAATTCACATATCTTTGTAAAATTTTGATTAAATCCACATAATTTTAGTGATTACAATTAATTAAGGATTTTTTAACTGTTCATCATAAAAGAAGGTGTCATTCAAATAATTATTAGGAAAAATCATGCAATAATCTATTTGCAGTTTACCATATCCTATGCAAATAGATTTAAGAGTGTATTTGTGCAGTCTATACTCTACAGTTTTAATGAATTTATGCAGTTTATACTCCATGGCTTTAAGGAATTTTTGCAGTTTTATTTTGAATTTATTGAATTTATCTTTTTAAAAGAGTTAGAATTATTGAGGTTGTACAAACAAATTATGAATTCTGTAATTTTTTTCTACAATAGGCTGTTACAGCTGGAACCATATCAATCAAGCAGTTATATATTGCATTATGACTAGGGGATCCTTTGACTATATGCAGATGTAAAATATATCTTGCTATGAATCTATTACAAAGAGGATATTATAAAAAGACCAAACAAATGATTAGGTAAGTATTTTTTTTTATTTTTATAATGCATTTAGAAAAATAAATGAATGTATGACTGTCGAAAATAAATAAATTATTAGTAAATGGTTATTTTAATTACATAAATCTTCAGTCTATCTAAATCTGCTAAATAATTCTTTTTTTTTTGTTACTTTATTAAATTTGGAAATTTGACACTTTTTGACATAAAGGACTTGCCAACCATGAATTCGGATATTATTAAACTTGATGAAAACAATCAGAATCAGAATGGTGACCCAATCTATTAATTTCCCGAACAGTTGATTACTTTTATATATTTTATTGTTATTATTAATACAGTAGATTCCCTCAATAATGAAACCCTAAAATCCACAAATGTCTAAAATCTATACACCACTGCAGATGTAAACAATAAAATTTTTAGTTTAGAAACATTGAAACAAATTAGGACTTTTTTAATATTGTATCAATCTGTAAACCTTTTAATACACAATTCTCAATAACATGACTGAATTTGTGCTTTTTCATGAAGGAAGTATAAATTATTTTTAAAAAAATAGCAAGACATGGCTGTTATCACTGGTAATCAGAATTTTTTTTATCGAATACAGTACAGCACCATTTATCTGGCATGGTTGGGGTAAGATGTATTCCGGATAACTGGTTTTTCTGTTTAACTGGTTGGGCATTAAAGCAGCATCCTTTTGATAAGTTTTGTGAAACATGTAGTTTTGGTATTACTCCTAATTTTAAATTGATTATTAGATTAATTGAATGAAAAATCTGATGCAAGTAAGATGAATTGTTAGAGTTTGAAAGAAGATAGTTTATGGGAATTCCTTGAATAAAAATCCTTCTGTTTTCTTGGCATAAAAATGAAAACATCTATAATATTATAATATTATTTATTAATCTATAATATAATTATATGCTTCTATTTCAAATACTAGATGCTGTTATCAAACTATACAATTGTTTCAAGCAATGTATTTGTCAAACTGATTGTGTATGGCACTTTTTTCTTTAAAGATTTTCGAGATCTTTAGAGACTTTTTTCTTTTTTTAAAGATTATAACATCAGTCTATTAGAAATACCATTCCAGATAACTGGTTTCCGTATAAATGGTTCCATACTGTATAGTGCATGAATCAAGCTTTTTTAGTTATTAAAACTGGCTAAACCTGAAATAACAGTTTCTTATTTTATGATTTTGATGTGAACAAGTTCCTTTAGAAGGCAAGTTTCATTATATTATTCAAGAAAATGTATCTCATCTTTACTATGCACATTTAACTGTGCATTATTAATTATTTATTTGACCTAAAATTTTACTCAGTACTACTAGGTTATCCTGTCGATCAAAAAATTATCGCCAAACTATAAGATTAAATGCCAATAATCGATGATCATGAATGTCACATTCATTGATATTAAATACAATTCACGTGTTTAAAATGTCATTAAGTGATTTTTACTTTGAATTTTATTAATATTCTACTAATTATTTGTTTTTTCATTATTTAAAATAAAAATTATGTCAATATGTATAATTTGGCTATTAGTTTGGCGATTTGTATAATCTGGCGAAATTGGTCGACGGGATAACAGAGTTGTACCTTTTATTTATTGTAAAAATATCTTATTTTTTATTATTTTATTTTATTGGATCATTTTTTCTGCTTAATTATTTTAATATTTTACTATATTGTAAGCATCCATTTTAGTGGTGATTGCAGATTACATTCAAATATTGTTTAAAAGTAACGACTAGATATCTATAAAACCTTTCGTTCTAATCTGTACAGATTTGTGGGAATCTACTGCATTATTACAAAACAATAAAGCATCCACCAAAGAAAATTTTTGTTCATAAGGTAATTTATGGAAATGTGAAGCATAATAAAAATTAATAGGTGACGATCAATTAGTAATAGTCATTTTTTTTTAGATTTTAAGAACATTTGATTTAATATTTTTGAAATATTGTAACGCAAGCAATTAAATATATATGTGTCAATTTGTATACCTGTCACATTTTTTTTTCTCTGTAATCAGGATTTGTAGAAGTGTTTTTTTTAATGATTTCTGTAAAGAAATTGTATGGTCATCATAACCTACATAGTTTAAGGCTATACACCTGTTCAGCATCAATCGATCTTTTTCATAGTTTTTCTTTGTCTTTTTTTCCTCCTTGGAGTTCTCTGTATCCCTTCCCCCTATTCAAGGCTGCTGTTGGTATGCGACCAAAATCAATTCTTTCCAAATAGTGCTTTTATTTCCTTCTATAATTTTCCATTTTAATCAATATTTGCATAACCTCAAGTTTTCTTGTGATTTGATCATTCCTTATTTTCTCCATTATCGAGCTTCTTTCCGCTTTCCTCAAAAATTTCAACTCTGGAGATTTTACCAGTCTCTCATCTTTTTTTAAATGAGTATCCATGTTTCTTTTATGTGTTGTAAAGTGGGTATTGCCATTGTGTTAAATAATTTTGTTCTAGTGTCTTTTCTTGCATTTCGAAGAATTCTTCATATAGTATTACAGATGTGTTGAACCTTTTAAAGATTATTTTGTGTGTTGTTGTTATAATCATAAGATATATCATATCTTAAGTAATTAAAATGTGAAATTAAGTCAATTGGATTATTTTTTCAAATAATTATAGTTCTTATAGTATTTTTACCCTTAAATGCCATTACCATTGTCTTATTCTTTGAAATTTATATTTTATGTTAATTATATTTATGCAATGAAACCTCCAAATAAGGGACAGCCTGAATAAGGGACACCTCGTTTTAAGGGACAAAACTTCCGGTCCCAGTCCCTTGGTATAGGATGAGTAATGTATTTACCTCTGAATAAGAGACACTCTATTTAAGGGACACTTGAAAATGATATTAAAGGGACTGGTTTTTGTATTTCAGATAATGAAGTAGTTTGCGATGAAAACTAAATACAGATTTTTGTGAACTTATCAAATAGAGAGACAGTCATGTTGATACAGAGGCATACAACACAATTAATGATCATTTATTTATCCAAAATTCTGATTCCACATCAGTGCGTTTATCCACATTGAAAGTAATACTGAAAATTGTGAGGATGATTCTGAAAGTGGAGAATAAAAGAAAACTGTTCAATAAAGAATTTTACAGATGATTTTAGGCTACTCCCAAATCCAAAAAAGGTCATTTTTAAGACTTAAGTTTTAATTTATTTTTATTCAGAAATGCCTGAAGCTGGGAAGTATTGTTGTTCAGAAAATGTGGAATCAAGCAGTTCTTTCTTTTCTTTTTTTTGGGAGGGGGGGGGGGGATGTAATAGATCTTTCAGAATGTATTGTCAAAGTGGCCGTTTTGAAATGAATTTCCACTTGAAAGAATAATAACCACTCAAAAAGGGGTAAAAAACAAATGTATTTGTCACATGATCAAAATCGTTCATAACTCAATAAGTAATTTATTTACCGAAAAATTGAACACACAGTTCAATTCCAAATCGCTTCCATAGTCAAGCGTTTCATTTTTAATTGTGTCAAAACATTTTCCACTTGCTGAGCAGAGCAGTTGAGATATTTGTTCCCTTAAAATATGCAAAACAATTGAATACTTTTTTTTGTAAATACTGATGGCAATGAAGAACTAAAATTCATAAGTATGGTAAATGAATACTTGAAAGGTTTGTACTGAAAAATTGTGATTTGCAAAAAAGTTCCTCTTGATTGATTACTTCAAATAAATTTTTTAAAAATGTTTTAATATTTTTTGCATGTGCACAGTTTGCATAAAAATACAAATCAAGAATTCTACAAATCATTTAATGATTTAATAATTAATTGAAAATTGTAATTATTATTATTATTTATTTATTTATTTATTTTTGTCCGATTAATGTGATTTATACAGTTTGGGTACATTTAAATTCCTCTTTTATGCTTTGTTATTTTTATATCCTTCTTAACGATTAATTAAAAACAATATAAAAAAGTCTGAATAAGGGACACCATTATTTAAGGGACAAAGGTTCTGGTCCCATAGGTGTCCCTTATTTGGAGGCGTCACTGTATTATATTTATTATATATTTTTAAATATATATGTGACATTTTAAAGTTAGGAGCCAGAAACATCATCGCCAGGGTCCCAGTTCTTTGCACAGAAGTCATGGCCAGCGAGGGAAAAAATAAAAAATAAATAAATGTAGAATATCCAATAAATCACTCATTGGTGGCTGTAAATTTATTTATTCAACTGTAGTCATTATAGAGGGAAAAACTCCTTTTTGCAAACGATCTTTTACCGAAATGTCCAAAAAATATTCCATCATTTACTTCAACCAGCCGTACTCATCGACGAAAGAACTCCAGAATCTCTCCTTTCTCATCTCGAGACTTCCCTTTTTAAATCTAAAAAGAAAATTCTAGAACTTTCTGTAATCTCAAACCATCATCCTTTTATGTAAACAGAATTCTTGTCCAGATACGAGACTATTTTACACAGACGATAAATTTATTTAAAAAAAAAAATATTATTTAACCAATTTATAATCGACTCATAATTTCTTAGGCAGACGATTTTTATAATTGATTAATTTTAAGAGAAAAAGAAAAGAAATGAATTTATTAATGCACACATCAAAGGTTGACGGCGGAAAAATAAATAAATAGATAAAATAAAATAATGATATTTTTTGAAAGGTATGGTTTTGGAATAAATTTAATAAGATTTTCTTAAAAAGGGTTGATAAAAACATAGAAGAAATCAGTTTTATTTGGAATATTAAGAAATAAAGTTTTAATTAAGAATATTTTTAATTTAGAGCCATCTTTTTAAATTTACGCATACTGGAATAATGTTTTTTAAGGCAAATTAAGAATTTATATCGTCTGCATACAGATTAACAGATTAGATCTAGAAATAAGATTTTAATTTAATAATTTGAAGTAAGTACGGAACATTATTATAAGAAAATTAAGGTAGTATAAAGGTTAGTTTTGGCGAAAAAATTTTAAATTTGTAATATTATCCCCCCTCCCCGAAAATTTGTATGAAATTGATAGTTAAATAAAACTACAAGTTCAGACAACAGAAATATAATAATTTAGAAAAGTCAAATTTTGGAATAAAACTGTCAAACCCAGGAAGCCAAGAGATGGAAGAAAAGAAAATTAACGCAATATAAAAAATATTAGCGATTAAAATAAAATAGTTAAGAGGAAATTAATCTGAATTAAATTTAGGTAGGAGCATTTCCCTGAAAGAGATACAATACTGTTACAATATCACTTACTATTTGTAAGTGCATAGGAGATAATACATACAATAACAGTAAATAAGTTATAAATATAAATAAGCAAGAGATAAAAAATATAATAAAAACAATAACAATTCGTTCTCATGGAAGTTTAAATAATTACAATAACTTAATGCATAGGTTATTTTAAATAAAGTTCTTCAAATGAAAAAAGTCTTTCCATTGTGTATAAAAGTCTTTTCCAATGTTCACTGAATACAGTCTCTTTAATTAAATATCTCCAAATCTAGTTTAATCTTTGTTTTTTATGTTATGTTGGATCCAACATCTTTTAATAATTAATCAAATTTTTCTTTCAATAATATATCAATTTTTTAATAATAAATAGCATCACTCTCAATATCAATAATAAATAATATAGAAAAATGTAAATAAAAATAATAACAACAATAATAAGTAGTAGTATAATAAGACTCAAAATTGATAGCAATAATAACAATAATTCTCCATATCCTAATATTTCTCAATAAGAGTATAATTAATACTAAACTTCATTATAGAAATCATAATAATAATAATAATAGTAAAACAAGACTATAATCAAAAGAAAATATCACTATTTGTTTATTATTGATAGGGAAAATATTGGTTGAGGATAAAAATAATTACATAGCAACTAAATAATTTTCTTATCTTCTAATAGCATAAGAAAGTATTTTTTTTTGCTAGCCGAAAGTATAAATAAAAAAAAAATCATAATAATTCCAAAATCCAAATAAAATTAAATCTAACTATTTAGAAAATGGACTCTCAACCAGTATTTCCTTACAATAATTCCTCTCTGACACTTTTTTACAAAATTGTCAAATTTGGTTATAAGTTTTCAAATGCCAAATGTAGAATAATGTTTTATCTACACATGGTTTATAAACTTTAATAATAAAATACAATAGGAATAAAAGGTGTCATTCTTAATTGAGAAATGGAAATAAAAATAGTGTGCTTTTTTGAAAAACTTTTAATATCTGTAGTTTTCACAATCACTGAAAATCACATATTAAGTTATAGGTTTGAGTAAAGTCATCAAATTTATAACTATTATCACCTAATATCTGTTGAATAAATAGAATAATACTAATGTCAATAAATGAGTAAATATAGTTAGACTTAAATACACTTAAAATTAATTTATCAACATCAATTTGAAAGCCTTTACAATCAAAGTGTACACCTTATGCCTCCATAAGGAGCCCAATTTAATCCCCAAAACAAGTAATATTCTTGTAGCGCTTCAAGAACATACCTGCTAATGTTGAAAATTATGGTGATAAAATATTTAAAGAATAAGAATTAAAATTTAATCTACTGTCTTGACTTTAGTTTGATCTAGTGATTGTGATTGTATCTGAGGATTTGTTTGTTTTTTGGGTTGCTCATGAAACAGTTTAAAATCTTCGGGTGAAAAATAGGGTCTTAATTTAGAAACATGCACAATAACGGAATTCTGTCCTGTCTCATAATTAAATTTATCTATTTCATAAGTTACATCAGAAAGTTTATTTATAATTTTGTATGGTCCAGAGAAAGTAGGTTCTAATTTTCGAGTGTTAGGGTATTTAAATTCTTCATAAATTACAGTCTTGTATTTTTAATGGGCATTCGACAAAATTTCGATCATAGAGTCTTTTACTTTTAAGGTGAAATTCCTGAGTTCGCGCTTTCGCAATTTTGAGGGCTTTGTCTACTGGTGGGTAATAGTTTTGTTTTAAAGGAGATTCATAAGGCAATTGACCATAAAATAAATAGGCAGGTGGGAATTTGGTGATAGAATGGGGCGTATTATTGTATTCTTCGATGACTTGGTTTAATAATCTAGTCCAAGGTATTTTAGAAGTGGAATTAACTTTACATTTAAGCCTGGTAACTATAGTCTGATTAACGCGCTCTACTTTTCCATTGGTCTGAGGATGATGTGCGGATGTAAAACGCTGTTGAACATGATAATTTCTAAGGAATTTCTTAAATCTTGGAGATCTGAAAGATTTATGCCTGTCACTAAGTATTTTTTGAGGTGCTTTGATATTGAAAATTTGTTTTAAACAGTTAGTGTATGTTTCAGTGGTAACATTTTTGGAGGGAAAAGCCCAAACAAACCTAGTTGCATGATCTATTATTATGTATAAGAATTTTTTTGTTGAGTTGTAATAGTTAAATCCACCAACAGTATCAATAGAAAGACATTCAAAAGGTTGATCTGTTGCTGGCATAGCTTGCAATAAGCCGAATCTTTTCTGTTTTGGTTTTTTATTTTTCTGACAGGTATCGCAATGTTTAACAAATTCTGTAATGTCTATTGTCATATTAGGCCAATAATAGTTGGGAGATATTAAATTAAGCATTTTTTGAATCCCTAAATGTCCAAAATTATCATGAGCAATATGGAGTAATTTTTTTCTTAATGACATTGATACAACAATTTTTTTGAATCCCTTTTTCTGAACTATAATAATTCCATTCTCTTTTTTATATTTTTTGTCACAAACATTGTCTTGCATCTTTATAATTTCTTTCCTATCTAGCAATAAACTAATATGTTGATTAAAATGACAAACAGGATTTCGTGACAACATGTCTGCTTCGACATTTGTTGAACCCTTTTCATATTTTATCTCATAATCAAACATACTAAGTTTGAGTGACCATCTAAAAAGCCTACCTCTTAAGTTTTTAACACTCTTTAACCATACTAGAGATGCGTGGTCCGTATGAATTGTAAACTTGATACCATGAAAGTAATGATAGAATTTGTCAAGAGTATCTATAATAGCTAAACATTCTAATTCAGTTATGAAATAATTTTGCTCATAACTCTTCAAAATTCTAGAATGATAAGCAATAGGATGTAAGAAATTATCTTTATCAGGTTGTTTTAGAACGGCACCTACTGCTATCTGAGAGGCATCTACAAACATATGTAAAGGTAATTTAGGATCATAAATTTTGAGGATGGGTTTTGCAATTAAAGAATTTTTTAATTTTTCAAAAGAGTCCTGGCACTCTGAGTTCCATTCCCATATTGTGTCTTTTTTAAGTAATCGATTTAGAGGATATCTAATTTCAGCATATTTATTTATGAATTTATGGTAAACATTAATGGAACCTAGAAATCGTTGTAACTCTTTCACATTGGAAGGAGGTTTTAAATTTTTGATGATTTCAATATTGGCATTTGCTGGTGTTATAGTTCCATTAGTGATTTCATAACCTAAGAAATTGATTTTATTTTGGCTTAATTTACATTTAGAAAGTTTAAGTTTAATGTTTTCATGTTTGCAAATGTCAAAAATTTGAGCTAAATGGTTTAAATGTTCTTCTAAAGAGGAAGAGAAAATTATAATATCATCAAAATAGTGGCACGCAAAGTCGATTTTATATTTACTAAGGATCCTTCGAATGGTTCTATTGAATATGGGAGGGCCAGTTTTTATGCCAAAAGGGAGCACGAGCCACTCAAAAAGTCCGAAATTGGTTGCAAATGCTAATTTTTCTGTATCGGATGGATGTATTGGTATGTGCCAGTAGCCAGAGGCTAAATCCAAAGTTGAAAAATACTGAGCACTACTCAATTTATCTAAAATTCCATCGATACGGGGCAAGGGTTCTGCATCGTTTTTAATTATTGCGTTTAATTTTCTATAGTCTATACATAATCGCGTTTTTTTACCTTCCTCTCTTTTCATAACTAGTGTAACAGGGGCAGAATAGGGGCTATTACTTTCTTTTATCAGTCCGGCTGCTAACAATGGTTGAATTTGGTTTTTTATTTCGGTTTCTTCTAGGGGAGATGTTCGGTAGGGCCTCAAAGATACAGGTAGGTCAGATTTTAGTATAACGCGTTGTGGTTCAATATTAATCCTACCCACATCATATTTATGCTTTGCAAAAATATCACTATAAATATGAACTAATTCCCTTAAATTTACATCTTGAATTAAATTTATTTCCCCAGTTAAATCTGAATCCGAATTATCGCGAAATTTTTGAAGAGTCATGGAACCTCTATAATCAGGATGCACATTAATTGCGTGATCATATTCAACACAGTCTTCATTTTTCATAATATTTCCACAAGTAGATTGTAACTCTTTATCATGATTACTTACATTCAGTGTTTCATTATCATAATTATCTATTGCTACAGTATTACCAGTATTTAATTTCATATTTTTTTTATATTCTGAGGTTACAAATTCATTAGATTGATCCCTGTTTTTTTGTACTTGGTCCATATTTACTGTATTGAAATGAAGGGATCTCTCATTATGTATGGATATACTGTTAGTTATAATTTTCCTTCCCTGCCTTACAATACAATTTTTACATTCTATGGTTAATTTAAATTTAGAACATTCTTTTAACCCCAAAATAGCATAATCCAAATTTGTATTGCATACTAAAAAGTTAACATATTTTTTAATTTTACCCACTTTTAGAAGAACACTACATTTTTTATTTACATGTAAAAATCCTTTTGCCTGACCAATGGTAACTGAGGGTATAGTCTCAATTTTAGCATTAAGTTTTTTAACAAATTTAAGTGGCAATATTGCAATAGTTGAGCCAGTATCTACAACACATGGTAAATTATAATTATTTGTACATCCATACACAATTAATTGTCAAATATTATGAGAATTATTTTGTGAGCTACTTGGAAGAGTATCAGAGGATAGCAGCTCATTCCTAAAAATACATTCTCTTTCCCAATGAAAAGCATTACTCACACCCCTATTTGTGCATATCCTACAAGGTCTTGAAGGATATGAATTTTGAATATAATTATTTTGACAAACTCTAGGTCTTTGAAACTGAGATTGCCTTTGGGGAATCCAATTCCTAGGTGTATTATTGGGCCTAACTGGCCGAATCCAGGGCCTAGTTGGTTGAAAAGGTTGAAAATTTTGTCTAGCTGATGGTTGATTTATTACTTTGTTTGAAACTAATGGGGTAGAAACTTCAACGAATTGTTTGACAACCCGGTACCATTCGGTGGTACTATTAGGAGGATTTATAATAATACTGTTTTTGAATTCTGGTTTTAAACCATCAGTTAAACCCTGTAATAGTATATTTTCACTAAGATGTAATTTCCTACCGATTTCCACTTTTTTACGAAAATAAGTTTCTAAATTGTCTAAATTATCTAATTTCAGATTTGAAAAATCAGAAAAACTCGGGATGTCTAATTCAATGAATCTTTCTATCAAAATTTTCTTAATTTGTTCATAATCCGTACAATTTAAACAGTCATTGATATAAATTTTTTGCGCTTCCCCTTTCAAATACTGCGCAATAAAATTAAATTTCCATTCTAGATTTTTCTTCTCCTTTTCACATGTTGTATCAAAATAAGTTAACCACGACAAAATGTTCATTCCAGAACTCGGATCAAACGGTACGAATTTAGATCTTCCATAATTTTTTTATTCTTACTCATTAGAATAAATGAAGCACTTCTATTTTCTTTATTAAATCCTGATCGTAAAATCATTCGCAATAAATTTCAAAGTTAATAATTTCTATCAATTACATATTTTTTCAAAATTACTATATCAGATCCATAACATACAATAAATAATAAATAAATAAATAAATTAGTAAATTAATAAATTAACTTCAAATTACTCTCATCAATAAAATAATAAATAAATAAATAAATAAATACATAATAAATATTTTTCTCAATCATAAAAAGAATAAAAATAATAATCAAAACATTTAATAAAATAACTTACAGTTTTTCGAAAAATCTTCAATAAAATTAAATTGTCTTTAAATTCCTCATCAAATACTTCTTGCATACTAACCACTTTGAAGTCATTAATTTTCAAAAATTTGTCACTATGACCATGAATACTGAATCAAAATTTATACGCACAGATGAACATCAAGCGTCAGGAAATCCACATCAGACTCGAAGCAAATACTAATTCTTTCAGATTAGCATATTTCCAAACATAGTTGTGAAGTTCTTTAGAAAGAACATTTCTTTTACTTTAATTAAGTAAGAAATTACGGCGATTTTGGCACAAGAACATTCACGAGAAGTCGATTTTCGGCGATTCGCAAACCTATCCCCATTTCGTTCCACAGCAGACTCCATTAGCAAGCTGAAAATACGATATAGAATGTCCTTCAGAACATAGAATTCATTCGAACTTCGGCGATAGCATGTTCTACTTTGTTCCATCGCAATTTTCTTTAAATATCCGAAAAAAGCAGCACAGGCATAAACAATCCTGTCGGACTTTAGAGTATATTGTAACGATTTAAAAGTTAGGAGCCAGAGACATCAACGCCGGGTTTCCCTTTCACCGCGCAGAAGTCATGGCCACCGAGGAAAACAAATAAACAGATGTAGAGGATCCAATAAATTACTCATTGGCTGCTGTAAGTTCATTTATTTAATCCATAGTCATGAGAAAGGGAAAAGCTCCTTTTGCAAACTGTCTTTTACCGAAACATTCCATCATTATTTCAGTGAGCCGTACTCATCGAAGAAAAAACCCAAGAATCCTCCTTCTCAGCTCGAGGCTTCCCCTCTTAAATCTAAAAAGAAAATTCTAGAACATTCTGTAACCTCAAACCATCATTCTTTTATGCAAACAGAATTCTTGTCCAGCTTCGAGATTAAACACTTCATTCAGACGATAGTTTTATTTAAAAAAAATATTATTTAACCAATTTATAATCGACTCAGGATTTCTTAGGCAGACGATTTTTAGATATGATTAATTTTAAGAGAAAAAGAAAAGAAATGAATTTATTAATATGCACACTATCAAAGGTGGACGAAGGAAAAATAAATAAATAGATAAAATAAAATAATGATATTTTTTGAAAGGTATCGTTTTGGAATAAATTTAATAAGACTTTCTTAAAAAGGGTTGATAAAAACATAGAAAAATGAATTTTATTTGGAATATTAAGAAATAAAAATTTAATTAAGAATATTTTTAATTTAGAGCCATCTTTTTAAATTTACGCATACAGGAATAATGTTTTTTAAGGCAAATTAAAAATTTATATCGTCTGCATAAAGATTAACAGATTAGATTTAGAAACAAGATTTTAATTTAATAATTTGAAGTAAGTACGGAACATTATTATAAGAAAATTAAGATAGTATAAAGGTTAGTTTTAGCGAAAAAATTTTAAATTTGTAATATACATGTCCACACGAGAAAAATACTCTGTTATTTTTTTTTTTAGAATTTTCTAAGTCTGCCCAAATGGAGACCTTCCAATAGATTTATATGAATGTTCATTTTCCCTTCCATAATTTATTATTTACTTTTAAGTAATTTTGTTAACTTGTTTTAATGGGAGCCTTGGAATATTTTAGTATTTAAAAAAATGCTATTTCTTAACAAATATAACAATCAAGTTTAAACAAGAACCAATGAATTTTTTTTTATATTAATTTATACCTGTAAATCGGCAGATACGAAGCCTCAACATCTGCTGTGCCAAGCAATATTTTATTTTGATAGTAATTTATGTATAAAAATTATGCAATCCTTAATGAATTTAATTCTTTTTCATTATCTAGATTTTTAATAGTTGAGGATGTTTAGAAGAAAAACCTATGGTAAACATCATTTTGAATAATGAAGTTCTTTGTTCAAAAAACCGACTTTGTCATAAACTTTTAAGATTAAATATACTATTCTTTATAGTGTAGCTCCATCCAAATGTTATGATGTCTCATTAATTTTGCGTTTTCCAATTAGTTATTTGTTGTTGTTATTTCTTGATTCTAGTATAACTACAGATGGTGTGGTTTCATAAGATAAACGTCGCTTTCTACGAAACATTTTATTATCCCGATAATATTTACTAATTACCTGCGAATGAAAAAACAATTTCAGAAGTTGAGTAATATCTTATGTAAGAAAGATAACTATAAACAAACAGTAATGCATTCACATACTTTAGTCTTGTATATGATGTATAAATTTTCACATACATGAAATTTTATATTAATGATTAATTAAGATTGAAAAAGTTACACTCTGTATATAAATTTCTTTATATTATCTTAAATCATTTAGTATAACTTTAGTTAAACAAAAAGGCTCTTGTGCGATTGAAAACACATTTTCTGCTACTCTAATTCTCTTATTCTCTAAAGATTGTAATGCGTTTGGATTGTTTCTTTCCTATGTATCTTGTAATTATTATTTATTAAGTTTTATGCTTTTCAGCTATAAATTTCTTAACAGAATTGCCAGTGCTAACCGTAAATAAAAAGTTATTTATCCACATCCTTTGGTCTCTTCTTTTTTATCACCTTACATATATTACACACACATCACTTAATGCAGTACAGTTTTATTCAGTTAAAAAAAGCTTACTGTCATTAAAATGTATTTTAAGCAATTCTTAATTGCTTATAATTAATAATTCGTATTTGATCATATGTTGATGTATTTCAATTTTTTGGACAGTTCCATATAGAAAATGTAAAATTTAGTCTTTGTAATCTATAAAATTCACATAATATTTTATATTATAATTTTAGTAATCTTGGAAACTTATAACACACGACATAATATGTTTTCACAATTGAAAACATATTTTTTTTAATTCTCATTTATAGACAATGTTGCTCAATTTTTTTGTGTAGCCTTGAAAAAAAAATATGTTATTATGTGTTACATGCATGCTATAGGATGTTACATGCATGTATATTACATGCATGCTATAGGAAATATCCCTAATAGCATGCATGGTCACAGTGACGTCACTGAGTCACTTTGGTCACATCACATCTGTGACCAAAACGCCACCACTCAGTGACGTCACATTGTGACTGAGATGTGACTTTCTTAAAAATCTTTAGAAATTTATAAATATCCTTCAAAACATGTTATTTACTTTAAAAAACATGTTTCTGGCAATTTATATATCGTCGCTTTTGTCACAGTTTCGTCACAATGTTAATGTCAAATTAGTCACAAATGACACATTTTTCAAAACCTTGTCACATTGTGACCACTTTGTGAAATGTCAGAAAAGAGCTCTTAAACGGCCAAAACGACTTCACATTTTAGTCACTGTGACTTCACATCGACAATCGGTGGTCACAATGTGACTTCACAACGACGTTGCAGTGACGTCACCATACTTTACGGGATGTTATATTGCACTAAATAAAGTAATCTGATTTTGCTATGTTATTAATACTCACAGTGGCGCAAACTTATGTGGGCTCGTGGGGCCCGAGCCCACCCAATAATTTTGAATCATAGCGTATTACCCAATTTTCATTGTTCTAGTTCTTTATTTCATTATTATTTTATTGTTCATTTTTCTCCTTGGTATAAAATATATTGGAATTACCGTGGAATAAAATATACATATGGCCATGTATTTTAATTCTCCGACTAAAACCCATAAATCCCAAATGACTGAAATGTTTTTCTTCCATAATTAACTTTCTTTTAATTTAATTTGTAGTCATGTTCTGATATCGTAGCATTACAATAAACGTTTTTATAAGGAATTTTTTATAATGTGTCTTTATAAGGAAAAATGCATGAGAATGCAATTTAATAAGATTGCAACTTTATTAATACATGATAGCTGACTTTAAAATTTTTATCTTCACCATTTCGTCACCTGAGAATAATAAAGTTCTATCAGTGTTTTTTTTAATGACTTATCGATACACAGAGGTTCTATTTGTATCTATGAAGGCATTTTTATATCAAAATGATGTTATATATAATTTATATATGACCTAACAATCATAATATGACATTATTTTAATCCAGAAATGCCTTCATAGATAAAAATAGAACCTTTCTGTATCGGTAAGTCAATTTTTTCAAAAACACTGATAGAACCTTATTATTCTCAGGTGTCAATCTGTAAACCCTTCAAAAAAAAAAAAAAAAAAAAAAAAAAAAAAAAAACGTCGTTTTATTTAAAAAAAAATATTTTTGAGCCACCCAATATTTTTGAGCCAACCCAATATTTTTTAAAAGTTGGCACCACTGAATACACATCATAGTTCATCCTAATTTTCAAACTATTACTTCCACAGACCGTGATGATTTGGGATCTTATGTGCATCCTTTTCAATGAACAATATATGCCATACACACCATTTTCTATATGAAACATGTTTCTGTACTTATCAACAACAGAATCAATTTTTTTTTAAAGAAGTGTAATATTACCAAAATGCATGTCTAAGAGTTAATCTCCATAGTCCAAAATATATCAGATTTTTTTAGCGTTCCCTGCAACCAAATGATTTATCCAAATTGAACTAAAGCTTTACAGCTAATTTAGCTGATTCCTTACCGCTAATTCCTTATAAATCTTTTCGGTAAATGGAATCTTATCAGATACTGTTTGTAACTGTAAACACGAGACATTGAGATGCACACAAAAGATATTGAATTCGTTCTCTGTTGTTTAATGTATATATAATTTTTACGACAAAACAAAAATCGCATTATTTTTATTGATAATCATTGCTCTACAAGGAGAAATTAATGAATCAGTAAAAATTTTTGACTTCTGGTTTTTGACGGATTAAGCACGTTAACCGTTTTAGACCCAAGTAGCGCGATCGCGCTGTTCAGCTTTTATGTCGAGAAAACCCAGCACATTTCGAACATTTAGACCGCTGATGGTGTGCCGATTTGGACTTATCGATATAAATAGAAGAAACGTGCAGCTTGATATTTATCAGCATAAAATAAAAGAAAGCTATCGATTTGCTTCGCTCGTTTCGGCGGCATCCCAGCTAAAAATGAACTGCAGAAAATTAATAAAAAAACTGCAGTTTGAAGACTGCGGTGAATTGGCCATTTCCACTACAGAGTTTTTGTGGTCGATACAACCACATAATTACTGTAGTTTCCAAACTACAGTAATTCCATAGTTGTATCGACCACAAAAATTCTGTAGTGGAAATGGCCAATTCACCGCAGTCTTCAAACTGCAGTTCTTTTGTGGTTGTATCTACCTTAAAAATTTTGCAGTAATTTTGTAGTTGTATCATCCTAAAAAATTTTACAGTAGAATCGGCCAAATCACCGCAGTTTTCCAACTGCACTATTTTTTAAAAATTTTCTGCTGTTTATTTCTTGCAAGACATGCCGGAAGAAACTTTTTTTGTTTCTGATTACTAGCTGAATAATTTTATGGCTTTCAAAATCAATCTTAATTGGTTTCTTTCTTTTACATGTCAACAATGAAGTTTTTTTTGTGTCCTATTTGATGACCATTATTTTCCTTTTTCAAATTTTGCAACTTAATTCATTATGCATCACACCCACATAGCATTTAAAAGAGCATTGTGGTCTATAAAACTGGATTTTATAAATACGTTTGGTATCCCCAACTTTATTAATAAAATCCAGTTTACTACATACAATATGCATTAGTTTTACTGGTGACTTTGAAAATAATTATACACAAATTCCGCCACGTTGCACATCCTTTTAACACTATTTCTACCAATGTCAAGAAGCATCTTTTAAAAAATCTCAATTTATAGTTTAAATTTTTTAACTTTTAGAATGAAACAATTGCAAAACATTTTTAACACATAAAACATTGTTTGTTATGCTTATTTTAAATTAAAAACCACAAGCAAAATAAACATAAATCAATACTTTAAAACTGTTGTTGTCACTCGTAGAACCAGTGTTAAAGACAAATGCGTGTAATTATGTATACAAATTTTTTAAATAACAAAAAAAATTCTAGATTTTTTTGCTGTTTCCATTTCAGTCTTCGCATTTTGGAACATGATTATTAACAGCCTATACAAACGTAACAAGTTATTTTCTGTTCTATGCTATTGTATGATGTTCTTGAGTTTTTTCTCAAATTAAAAACATTAAAATTTCTAGCGGTCAAATGTAAGTAATATAGAGAAAACGATAAAAACAAATTAATATATTCGGTACTACTTGGTTATCCCATCAACCAGTTTCGTCAAATTATACAAATCGTCAAACTAATAGCCAAATTATACTATATATTGACATAATTTTTACTTTAAATAATGAAAAAACAACTAATTAGTAGAATATTAATAAAAACCAAATAAAAAGTCAAAATAAAAATCACTTAATTGTGGATCATATATAATGTTATTGAATTTGACATTCATGATCATCCATTATTAGCATTTAAAGTTTGGTAGTAGTTTTTTGGTCGATGGGATAACCAAGTAGTACCATATTTTTTATGCAAAATAATGAATTTACATTTTTCCAAATATATCTGTGATAAATGCTTAAACCTATTTTTCTTTGTTTTTTCAAAAGTTGAAATCAACCTCATATTTTAAAGGAAAAATAAGGACATTATTACTGTTATTATGTTGGAAAACATATGTCATGTATAACAAATAATGGAATGCTCACCATTTGGGAATATTGGTGTTTAAATGGTTCAGCACCGAAACAAGCCTTTTTTGCACCTGGGGTAAACATGGATTTTGGTACCCCCATCCCCCACATATATGCATTTTTTATATCAATCACACCAAACAAAATGCTAATTTGGCATCACGTCACCTTCTGTTCTGATGGCACCCGGGGCATGTGCCCCCTTCTAGTTTCGGCCCTGAAACTGTTAATTACTGAAAACACAGAAATTTAAAACCGTGAGATTCACATTAATGTGGTTTGAAATATACATGCACAATCTACATAATAAAAACTTATAAATTCATGTGACTGTCTTCAACAGTTCTGAACTGACCGCTTCACTTTTTATATGACTGGTGTATATTTTGATACTTTAATTATAGCCCCCTATATAGACAAAATACCCAGTTAAGTTCACAAGGATATTGCAACAGTTTGCATTTGTATATTTAACGGACCACACTTTATACCCCTACGTTTCAAAACGGCATGATGAACTGCATTTTGGAAAGGTCATTTTTCAGAATGTTTAGTTGAGTCTTGTTGCCATTATTGACGTGGCTGTTCAATTCATTACCTTTTCTAGTAGCAGATTAGAAAATTATTTAATAACAGTGAAAGTGTCTCTAAATTATACATTTAAAAGTGATGCAAGAGTGCCTTTTTGAGAAAGGATGAGCATATTTTACTGCCACCTTTCGTCAAAATTCGCATATTTTCTGTGATCTTTTGAAAAAGTTCACGCATTTACCCAACTTTTTGACCAATTCACAAATTTTTTCCGATTTTTCTACAAAATACGTCTATTTTCCTCAGTTTTTATCAAAATTTTCGTATTTTCTGATCTTTCAACAAAATTCGCATATTTTCTTCAATCTTTCATCAAAAGTCTCAATTTTTCTGCAATCTTTTGCAAAAATTTGCATATTTTCTGCAATATTTCGAGAAAATCTGCATTTCCCTGATTTTTCGAAAAAATTAGTGATTTTTAGACAAAATACACCTATTTTCCTCGATTTTTATCAAAATTCTCATATTTTCAGATTTTTCGACAAGATTTGTATATTTTCTGTGATATTTTAACAAAATTTTCCTTGATTTTTTATGAAAATTCTCAATTTTTCTGCAATTTTTTGACAAATTTTGAGTATTTTCCATGATATTTCACATATTTCCCCGACTTTTTGATAAAATTTGTGATTTTTCTACAAAAATCACATATGTTATGCAATCTTTTCACAAAATACATCGATTTTCATCAATTTTCTTGTATTTTCCTGATTTTTTGACAAAATTTATAAATCAAACACAAGAATTTCGTGCATGCATCTTGTAAAAAAGGCGAATTACATCTATTACTTGCTCAAAAATGCAAATTATGTCCATGAGTCGCATAAAATAACACAAATTATGTCCATTAATCACAAAAAAAGCATGAATTATGCTCATAAATCACATTAAAAAAGCGAATAATGTCCATAAATAGCTAAAAAACATGAATTATGCCCAAAAATCACTCAAAAAACATGAATTTCGTCAGAAAAAAGCTGCAAAATATGTCCACAAATAGTACAAAAATAACGAATTACTCCCATGAATTACATAAAAATGTGAATTACGTTCATGACTCGAGACCAGAATCGCCGCAACGCTGCGACATACGTCGCAGATTCTTGAGGAAGTCTGCAGACTATTTTTCAACTGTTAAAAATTTAGCAAAAATTAAAAAATTTCAGACCTTATCCAAAAATTGAGATGTTTTGTATCGCGATTTTCGACAAATAGTCTTCAAAAAGAAATCAATTTTGTTCAAAAAATTTCTTCAAAAAGATCGCAAAAAAAATCAACAAGTTTCTTCAAAACATCGCAAAAAGCGGCAAATTTCCTCAAAAGATCAAGAAGAAAGGCCAAATTTCATCAAAAGATCAGAAAAACGGCAAATTTCTTCAAAAAATCGCAAAAAACAGAAAAGTTCACGAAAAAATGGCAGTTTTCGTGAAAAGATCACAAAGCAACGTTGTTATCACAAAAAAATGACAAATTTCTTCAAGAGACTGCGAAAAACGGCAAATTTCTCCAAGAAATCACGACAAAACGGCAATTTTCATCAAAAGATCACGATAAATGGGCAAATTTCTTCAAAAGATCACGAAAAAACATCAAATTTATTTAAAAGATCGTGAAAAAAACAGCTTTCGACAAAAGATCATAAAAAATCGTCAAATTTTGTCAAAAGAGTGTGAAAAAAGTAATTTTGTCCAAAGATCGCGAAAAATGACATTGCGTCAAAAGATCGGGAAAAATCTGCAATTTTGTCAAAAGGGAAACCCCTCCCCCCTCTTTCGGACAATGTATGAAGTGGTAAAAATTCTGAGAACAAAGACAACTTCTTTTTAAAAGAATACTTTTCTTTTACGTCTATCACTAATACTTTCGAGGTTTGAATGCATGTAATGCGAGGAATTGGTCTGCAGACAGTTTAAGTTTTTATTTGCGTTGCAGACTGCAGAAAAAATTTATGCTGTTGGGGTTCATGAATTGTTAGTAAAAGAAAACGAGAATTTTGTTGACAAATCGCTCAAAAAAATGCATGAAAAAAACAAATTACGTCAAAAAATCGCATTAAAAATGCTAATTACTTTCATGAATAGCATCAAAAACGTGGATAACAGTCCATGAATCACTCAAAAAATGCAAATTATGTACATAAATCACATAAAAAATGCGAATTACACCTATGAAGCACTGGAAAAATTAGAATTATGCCCATGAATTGCTCAACAAATGTGAATTACATCCATGAATCGCATAAAAAATGTGAATTTCATCTATGAATCGCTCTAAAAATGTGAATTACATCTATGAATTGTTAAAAAATGCAAATTACGTCCATGAATCGCATAAAAAAACACAAATAACATCCATGAATCGCAAATTACATTTATGTCTTAAATCGTTCAAAAAACACGAATGTTGTCAACTGAAATCTCAAAGAATGCAAATTACACCCATAAATTGCATAAATATAGTGAATTACGTTCATAAATTGCATAAAAAATGCAAAATGTATACATGATTTGCATAAGAACGCGAATTGCGGTTCATGAATCGCTCAAAAAACATAAATTTGGTCAACAGAACACTCAAAAAACACTAATTTCGTCTATTGATTGCTTAAAAAATGCAAATTACATCCATGAATTGCATAAAAAAGCAAATTATGTCCATTAATTGCTTTAAAAAATGCAAATTACGTTCATGAATTGCATGAAAAACACAAATTATGTCCAATTTCGTAATATAATGCATAATTTTATTAAATGTTAAATTAATTTGCAGAAAGTTTTTGACCCAATGTAACGTGCGTAGAAAGTTTTTGGTTTTATACAAGTCTGTTCCGTACTATCTCAGAGTTTCCCCTAGAGGGTTTCAGGGGGCGCTCCGCCCCTCCTGCCCTTTAGTTTAAAAAATAGCGCCCCTGTTGCCTCTCATCCAAAAACTAGCGCCCCTCTAGTCATTCATTCAATAAAAATAGCGCCCTTCTTGCCCCACATTTGAAAACACGCAGCCCTCCAGCGAAGATCCGAATGCGCTACAGCGCGTAAATTATGCAAAAAATCGGCGACGGAACGCAAAAAATAGCCTTATTACGCGTACCGTGGGACGGTTAATTTCTTCAAAAAATCGCTAGAAAAAAAAACAGCAAGTTTCGTTAAAAATCACGAAATAACGACTAATTTCGGGCTAGATTCGTAAAAAGTGGCTAATTTCATCACAAAATTTCACAAAACGGGCGATTTCCTCAAAAGATTGTGGAAAAACGACAAATTCCTTCCAAAAATCGTGATAAAACGGAAAATTTTGTCAAATGAGTCGCAAAAAACGGCAACTTTTGTCAAAAAATAGCGATAAAACGGCAGATTTCGTCAAAAGATTTGCGAAAGAAACGGCAAATTTCGTCCAAAAATCGCAATAAAACGGAAAATTCTGTGAAAAGTTCCGTTTTTTCGCGATTTTTTAACAAAATATGCCGTTTTGGTGATTTTTTAACAAAAACTACTATTTTTGCGATCTTTTAATAAAATTTGCCGTTTTTTCACGAAATTTGACGTTTTTTCGCGACTTTTGCTGTTATTTGCAATCTTTTAATAAAATCTGCTGTTTTTTGCAATTTTTTAGTAAAATTGGCCGTTTTTTCGTGATTTTTTAACAATATTTGCCGTTTTTTCGCAATCTTTTAACAAAATTTAGCTTTTTTTCAATTTTTTGATGAAATTTCTGTTTTCTCACGACTTTTTGAACCGCTAGATTCTAGATTCAAATCTATAAAACTGCCCTTAAAAATGAGAAAGTGCCCAGAAAAATGTAAAAAGTGCCCTGAAAAATGTAAATTGTGCCCTTTTCAGAACAGTAGCGCCCTGCCCTTTTTTAAACCAAGGGGAAACTCTGCTATCTTTTGACGAAATTTCTATAATTTGTGCGATCTTTCTACGAAATGCATCTATCTTCCTCGATTTTTGTCAAAATTCTCTTATTTTTTAATCTCTCGACAAATTTTGTATATTTTCGTAGATTTTTCCACCAAAATTCTTGATTTTTCTGCAATAGTTCAACAAAATTTGCATATTTTCCTTGATCTTGCGACATAATTCATGCATTTTCACACAATCTTTTGACAAAATTTGAGTATTTTTCTGTAAAAACACTAAATTAGAGTATTTTTCTACTGTTCACAAAAACTGCATTCCCCCCTTCAATCGTTCTGCCTGTTTTTTGTGATCCTTTAACAAAAATTAGAGTTTTTTTCTGTAATCCTTTCACAGAAATCACACTATTCTTTAAAGAAAATAGTCCGCTATTGCTTGACGAATTTATAGATAGAAATAAATGAAAATTTCTTCATATATGCAGTTTGCCATGTTATCTTAAAAGAAATTTATGTTCTGCAGAAATATATTGCATTTCATGTGAGAAAATCAGCATATACATGGTATTATACATGGTAGTATTTTTTATAATCACACAATTTGTTTGATTCCTAAAAAGAAAAGTTACTTACCGATAAAATGCTAATCCATGGCATTTATTGTAGACTTATTTATAATATGAAAATGAAATTTTTTAGTTTAGTATTGACTTTTTATATAACTGAACATTAAATAGAAATAGAAAACATTAATAAAAAACATTCTTTAAGATTATAATGATTGGAACAACTTCAAACCTAAAATAAAACATTTTTAATTATTACTATGAACAATAAAGTACTAAATCATGTAAAAAAAATATAATAATAAAATGGATAACACTTTAGATAAACATATTTATAGGATTTTTTTTTTTTTTTTTTTCTAAACAGTGTTTTTTTTTCTTCCACTTCAGTATTTTTATTTTTATATTAGCTACCCTGGCACGTTTGGTGAAGCGAACACCAAACGAAAGGTTCCCTAAAAAAGACATATTTTTTTATTTCTCAATAACGCTCAATTTTTAAAAGCATCAGGTAAAGGCAAGCATGCTACTAAATCGAATGGTCTTATAACTTTAATTCAAATGCACTAATATTATTCAATTTAGTTTACAAAAATATTAATCACGTCTTCTAAATTAATTTCAATTAACAGAACAAATTATCTCGGCAAATAAACTAATTAAACTATTTCTACGATCTCAAATTACAACGTGACACCGGCGCCGCGCGTCTATCGATTTGCAAGTAAATAAACCGGTCCGAAAGTTGAGTTGTGTGTCTATTCCAGGGGAAACAGACCATGGAGTCAGAAATCCCAGCTAAAAATGAACTGCAGTTTTTTTGAAGAAGTAAAGTATTTTTGAGGTTTTTCTAAAGTTAACTATAAATTCTCTACATTGCAATCTCAACTATAAAATCACTATAGTTATTTTAAAGTTAATTTGATGTGATTTTGCAGTAATTTATTTTAAATATTCTGTGAACTGTTAACTTTAAAAACACTGTAGTTCTTATGAAGTCATTTTATAATCATAAATAAAAAAATATATGAGACTTTATATCCTCAGAAATACTGCAGTAAATTTGAAGTTTTTATCCAACCATTAATTTAGAAATACATTTTCTGGTGTATTTCCAGTATAACTTACCGTCCGGTAAATTCATAGATTTTAATCGGAGAAAAATAAACTCAATTATGTTTCAAAATCAAAGGAGAGATTTTTCATCGCATCCACCCACTTCCTTAGTGAAAAATTTATTAGTTCCTACTTTATTTCGTTACTTAAAAGAAAAAAAAAAATCATTAAAAAAAATTTAGGCATGGGCGTATCTCGCTCTCCCACCCAACTGACATTTTTCAGTCCCTCCTTTAAGTATCTTTCAAAATCTAAGAAATGCAATCACTGCCCTCCCACCCCCCCCCCTCACATTTGGCAAGAAATTTTTGATTCCTTAATTTTGAAAATACTCGCAAGTAATAAATTTTTCTATGCTTTTCAAAACAGAAGAAAAAGAAAATTGTGTAACTTAACTTGGAAAATCTAGGAGAGGGGGGGGGAGAAATGACTTCCCATAATCTCCCCCCCCCACACACATTTTTAACGAAAAATTCTTTCTTTCTTTCTTTTTTTTGTTAGTCACTCGCAAAGAATAAATTTTATTATGTTTTCAAAACTTAGGGAGGAGTAATTACTCTCCCATGTCCCCCCTCCTCCCCTTATCGGAAATTTCTCCTTTCCTTTTTTTTAAATTTCCGTAAAAAAAAAAAAAAAAAAAAAAAAAAAAAAAAAAAAAAAAAAAGTCGTTTGATGGACATTGGAACCCACTTTCCGCTGAAATGACTTCCAGTTTTTATGAAAATTACTTTTACTTCATAAAAACAAATAAAAAACTATAATTCTCATTAAATAGTTCATTTTAAATTTACATTTTAAAATTTTATTATTATTTACCTAAATGAGGCTGATTTCTAACTTTCGTGGTTAGCGAAACGAGGTTGACCAATCAAAACCCTGCAGTTTTACCAAGAACCAAGAGATCATGAAGATACAGGCCTCTGATTGGCCAATCTCGTTTCGCTAAACAGCGAAAAAGCTCTCTGTTTTCCCACGATTATAGAAGACATAAAACTACTCAACTTACGATCTCTTGGTAGCTTATGTTTACATGACTAGCACATGGGACACTCGCGTCTCGTCTTTTCCCGTTCTGATTCGGCTTTCTTTAATTATTTTTTTCATATACTATCGCTTAATTACTGTTTGAATAGAATCACTTTAAGATACAAATTTATGCCCTGAGCTAATTTATCGGCGTATTATTAGTATTACCGATTCGTGTTCGTGATTCTGTTCGTGTAGTATTGTTCGTGTAGTATTTATCAGTCTTGTGTGTAAACTTCTTTGATTTTTTTTTTCTTTTTTTTTTTTTTAAATGTGTATCTATATACATAGCCGTAAGTAATATTATGCACCGAGCTACATCTGTCTTTTTGTTTGTATTTCCATATTTTAAATGATTCTTTATGCTAGCTGAAGTCAATCTACTAGGCTCATTTTTTACTTTTTCCACTTTGTTTGCAGGATTTTTTTTTTTTTTTTTTGGTCTGAAAATAAGTATAAATACCTCATTAAAAAAAAAATCGATAAAGTAAAAGAAGAAGCTATTGTAGAGATCAGTTACCCAATGGAAACAAAATCATTAAAATTTATGGAATTGCAAATGAGATATTTAAAAAAAAATTCTCCTAGATTAAGGTTAGCAAGTGGGTGTCTTTGCATAGGTGAAATAGCAAAGTGGATTTCACTATTTTGAAAATGGTAGGGGTGCCAATTTAAAGAAGGATAGGCACTGCATATGGTAAAAAATATTCTAGAAGAAACACTATACATTATATAATAAAACATTTTTTATTTAAGAAGCGTTATAGCTTGATATAAAATTGGATTCCATTTCACCAGTAAGTAATTTATTTTCTTTTTTCTCGATTGTTTAAATCAAAATAAATGTGTGGTGTTTACAATATGCGAGTCAAAAAATATTTCCTTTATTTATAAGTAATTTGCTTAGTATGAAACTAAAGTTTCTCTCTTTTCTTTTTTTTTTTTAACCTATGTATACTAAATTTCACAATACTTTAAGAATTGTGAAGACAGCTCTGTTTATTACTATTGATAAATTGAAGTGATAGAGTTAATTCTAAACCAAAAAGGTTGTACATAGACGAGTTGTATAATATTGACGCATGCTCTGCGCAGAAAATTTTATGAAGTTTGCAAAAAATTTTAAGAAAGAAACAATTTTTATTTTTGTATTTTTTCTTTTTAGTACCAAAAAAATAAAAATATTCCCTCAATTTTATGAAAAAATTATTTACTGTTAATGCGAATGTCGTTAAAAAAACCTCAAAAAATTGTGAATTTTAATACAGAATTTTGAAAACATGCATTTCGACAAATAACTTAATAAAAAATGTATCTCAACAAAGAATCGTTTAAAAAAAACAATATTTCGACAAAGTACCATGCAAAAAACGTGAATTTCATCCAAAGGCTGAATAAAAAATGCGGATTTTGTCCAAAGACCGTGTTAAAAAAGAAAATTTCATCCATGAATCGCGTAAAAAATACGAATTATGTTTATGAATAGCATAAAACATGCCAATTACATGCATGAATCACGTAAAGAACACAAACTACATCCATGATTCGCTCAAAAAATGTGATTTGCGTCCATGAATCGTGTAAAGAACGCGAATTATATTCACAAATCGCTCAAAACATGAATTACGTTCATAAAACATGTAAAAAAAGTGAGAATTAAGTTCATAAATTGTATGAAAAACGCAAATTACGTCTATGAATCGTGTAGTAAAACGTGAATTATGTTCATAAATCGCTCAAAAAAACGTGAATTTCATCGGCAAAAAGCTGAAACGCAAATTACGTCTTTAAATTGCATAAAAATAGTGAATTGCATTCATAAATCGCAAAATAAAAGTATAATAAAAGCGAATTGCTTTCATGAATCGCTCAGTGGCTCAGTTTCTTTTAAATGTTTAATTTTAGATCACCGCATTCATTGCTTATAAACTGAATTTGTGTGTATTGAGTTATGCTAAGCGGAAATATTTTGTGTAATTCACATAATTTATGTTAAATATCATATAAATCGTTTAATCTATTATAAATTATCATATTTTATAGAATTTAAATATATCGTAATTATTTTGAATATTATATAATTTATATATATTATAATCATATTAAATCAATTTAAAATTTATTTAATACATTATTATAATTTATCAAAATTGAGGTTGTCAGATTTTTTAAGTTTTTTGAGATTTTGCTTGGAAAATGAGAAAAATATTCAAACATAAAGACTTTTCTTGCAAAATTTTTTCTTAGAGAAGAATAAATGAACTTTTAGGATCCTACACAAATAAAAAAATAGTTCTTTTTACTTGAACATATTGAAAAATAAACTTATAAATAAAACTTAACTAAAAATAAACCAAAAATAGATTCCTTCCTGCACATTGGTAAATACAGAAGATATGAAAGTGGAGGGGGGGGGGATTTTTAATTAAAAGGTAATAATATAACTTTGCATAGTAATGATAATAATAAAAATCTGTTATGTTATTTTACTGTTGTATTATTATTATTATTATTATTGTCTCATCAAAAAAAAAAAAAGTGTTTTGAAAAAAAAAATCCCCTGACAAATCCCCAGTTCCCTTATTGAAAGTGCTTAAATAATGCTTGCAAAAATATAATGTGGCTTTTTCTGCACCAATTGCATCCTGACCTTTTTTTTATGTGAAAGACTGTGTTGAAAATAAACTGTTCTATTGTGTAGATAAATGTTTTCATGTAAAAAGGACCTCCCCTCCCCCTCAGTAATCTTCAAAAATCATTGACTTGTGAATTGCTATTATCTGAAACTAAATTTTAAATAATACAGTAGAGGATCTATTATCCGGAATCATCGGGACCGAGGGCTTTCCGGATTTTGGAATTTTCTGGATTTCGGGTCCGTCCGAAATTCGACACTCTCCCCCCCCCCCCCTAAAAAAAACAAAAAAAACCCCAAGGAATATGGCACTGCTATTTAGAATATGAATGAAAAGTGTGTTGTATGAAAAGTCTGTGGAAAAAACACTAAGTTACAATTTTGACTCTTGTAAGATGTGTCTTGTGAAATTCTTGTGTAAATAATTCTCGTGTAAATCTTGTGAGATTTGAGACTTAGTACTACAAAGTCTCAAATCCGGACATCCAAAATTCAGAGCTCTTCAAAATCCGGACGTTTTGCCAACTGGCTTTATATATATATGTATATATATATACCGTAAAATACCGTTAATCCACCACCCCAAAGGTGACGAAAAATCGTAAAATAATTAGAGGGGGCCGCTTACACGGGATTTTTCCGCGATCGTTTCACAAAATTTGAATTTTTTTGCGAGATATCTGCAGGATTTTTTCGCGATATTTGACGATATTTGCAGAGTTTTAACGCGATATTTGATGAAATTTGCAGGGTCTTATAGCGATATTGAACGAATTTGCAGAGTTTTTTCGCTATACTTTAAAAAATGTGCGTTTTTTATGGGCATGATGAAATGAATGAACCATGAATCTTTGAATGACTTATAAATTTTGATACTTGAAGCAATACTTGAAAAAAATTGCGTTCTTTTTCAAATAACGTAAATTGTGTCGAAAAAACACAGAAAAAAGGTGAACTTTGAAAAAAAAGCCAAAAAAGCATGAGATCTTAAAAAATTTCGAAAAAACGCACATTTGATCAAAGATTCATGATTCGTTCATTTCATCATGATTCACCTCGTTCTCAATCTTCTTCATTTCCGGATTTCGGGTCCTTCCGGATTTCAGAATTCCGGATAATAGGTCCTCTACTGTAGTCTGCAAAGATTGATGAATAATTTCTTTCCTTAGGAAAAAATATCTTTCATTACACTGTGAAAAGTTAAATTTGATAAATAAAGTTATGTCTAGTTTTATGTTAGTTTCTATTAAATTTTTTCTTTATGTAACTTTTAGTTTCATAGAAATTAAATCTGTTCTGACAAATCCAAAATTTGGCAGGTGTTCCTGAAGCCGTGTCAATCCATGCCTTTTGGTGGTGGAGTACGGTATGTTATTATAATGCTGAAAAATAACAATTCTTATGTTTTTACTGTGTTTGAAAAATATATTTTCAACATAAAATTTTATTAATATACATTTTTATGAAATAATCCCATCCTATATTTCTGTATTAACACTCTGAAAATAGAAGCTAGTAGATTTATTATTTGTTTACTTTTCTTAAATTGCTTACAGTGTTCCAAAGGACTTAATAGCAAGAACTGTGTGGATATTAGCAGGTCATCATAAGGATCAGAACTCTATCATAATGTAGCTCGTGGTGTTCTGGCTCCTTTTCTCCAAAGATAGCATCAATTGGACTTCTGTGCCATGATGAGAGATAACGCCCACCCTCCTTTTGTATTCCAGTGTATATTCCAAAGGTGAGATAATGCCAGGTTTTCATCCAGAGTCTTTCTAAATTTTTCTTTCCTGTTCTTGTGATAATCATTAGCAGTGTTATACATTTTTGAGAAATTGAATCATGATTTTGTAAATCTAAAATTAACTTTGTGTGTCAGGTCTTTGTTTACATTTGTATTTACAGATAACGTTGACTGAGAGTTAAACCCTGGGTACAGTACCTCAGGTTGTAATATTTAACTGTGAGTTAAAAATTCATATTAACCATTTACTTCAAAGGAAAAATTACCCAACTCGGAGTTTTTTGACTCCTGATGAATAAAGCAAGCTTATAGGTTGAAAGAAAAAATCATGTCTTGTTCGATTTGATGTCAAATCATTGATGTTTTATTTTGGGAGAAAAGTGCAAAAAAAAAAAAAAATAAAAAAAAATAAAATTCAATGCAGAGTGTTTATTATTATTTTTTTACTTTTTACATACAGTCAAAGATCTATAATCCGCACAAGTTGGGGCCAAAGGTTGTGCGAATTATGGAATATTGCGAATTATAGAGTACAATGGATTATGCGTCATTTTATTATTCTTAGATAGCATTTTAATTCTATAATCAGTATAATATGGAAAGATAAATATGAAATCTAGTTAATTAATTTAATATGTAATCTCAAAAAATTCATTTTTAAAATTATTTTATTTTTTAAAAATGATATATATGTGCATTTAAATAACAATAATTATATTTATTGTTTGATTACAATTTAGCGATAAGTGGGATCTTTTAGCTGCTGAAGAACTTGAATCATCATTACTACGCTTTCCGTTATTCATTTTGCACCTTGCTTATTCATTAGAATAAAAAGTAAAATCAATACTAGACGACACGTGAGTCATTATTCATAACCATTAACTTACCAACTGTGCTTGTTGCCAAATTAAGAGCGTAAATAGAATGAAAAAAAGATCTTTCCGGCTGAAGCGTAGTTTTCCGAAAGATGAAATCTTGAGAGTTCGTTTTGTAGTTGAAGGTTCCGTTTGCCTTTCGTGAAGTTGGCGAAACCTCTGCAATCGATGACTATGATTGGTTACATTGATTCGACCTTCCCAACCCATAATATCTAGTTCTCAGGTGGTGCTGTATTACTGCTAGGACACACGACAAGCACACAAAACACTGCGTTATCATTGGCCTGCTCTGAAATCACATCACTTGTCATTCTCATCTTCATCACTTTCCTGAACTTACACGAACTGAAATAGCTACGACTGAATGGTTGGCATTTCGAATATTCAGTAAGCTTAGGTGCATTCTGTAATACAGTTTAGTTTTTACTGTTAATAAAATAAAAGAATAAATTTAAAAAAATACATCTTTTATTATGATTTTTATTATTTTTTTTATTGTTTGTTTTTAAAAAAATCATTTTTGAATCACAGATTTCTAAATTTTCTTAACTGTTTATTTCATTGTTTACATTCGTAAAGCAACGCGGATTATAGAAAATTGCGGATTATGGGTCCGCAGATTATAGATCCTAGACTGTACTTATACGTTGAATTATTTGCCTTCGTAAATCACTTGTGATTGCAAAGAGTTTTCTTGCCTTAAAAAATAACATCTTTTGCATTTAAGGTTTTTTACATTTTGAAAAATTAGGAAATTTTCACATATCCACATGTTTCAACTGTTTAGTAATTTTACTTTTATTTAACTACCAGTTAATTATATCTAATTTGTAAGTGTTTTTCTATAAAAATTTCACATAAAATTGAAAAATGATTCATTTTTTATTTAAAAACTGTGAATCCCGAAAATAATTTATTATTACAGTCAAAATTCTATAATCCGCACAAGCTGGGGCCAAAGTTTGTCCAGATTATGTAATATTGTGGATTATAGAATGTCATGGATTATGCATCATTTTATTATTCCTTGAGAACATTTTAATTCTATAGTCAGTTTAATATGAAAAGATAAATATGAAATCTAGTAATTAATTCAATATGCTCTCTCAAAAAATGGCTTTTAAATGTTATTTTATATTAAAAAAACTTATATAAATGTGCATTTAAATGAAAATTATTACGTATATTCCGTAATACAGTTTGTTTCTTACTGTTAATAAAATAAAAGAGTTATATTTTAAAGAAGTATATGTTTTACTATGATTTTTTCAACTTTTTTACTATTTGTTTTAAAAAATCGTTTTTTAATCACAATTATGCAAATTCTCTTAATTGTTTACATTCGTAAAGTAACACAAGTCATAGAAAGTTGTGGATTATGGGTGCATGAATTATCAGTCCTTGACTGTATCTTCATAGAAAATAGTCCTTTTTAATGCAAGAATTTAAATTATGCATAATTTTAAAATTAAAACAATTGAAAAATAAGTGTTATCATGATAAATATTTCAAATTTCCCAAAAAAATATAACATCAAAGCTTACAAACAATAATAATAATGCTGTAGTTTTACTAGTGATAGATGTAATTGAAAAAAAAAAGAACAAACATCAATAAATTAATAAAATTCAGTTAAATTGCTTAAATTTCAAAGTAAGTAATTTATAGATCTGATAATACTGTATATACTCGTATATAAGTAGATCCCTAAATTTGAGAAGAAAATATATTTTATACCAGTATTTTCTTGTTGCTATATTGGGCTTATTTATCATCAACAAATTCCTTATTTATAATAAGAGGAGGATACTGTTTACTAAATACTAATATGTCAGCTTTTACTTCCATCGAATTTGCGGTTGACTTATACATGAGTATATACAGTATTTATCTAAGATTGTACACAAACAGATGATTCACACGAGTTCCAAAATTTAATTTTAATATTCTATGAGTAATTTGAAAATATAGCGTAAGTTGGTAGATACTGGAAGATAATCTGAATATTTCAGTAGTAAAACAAGGATGCAAATCAGTCTGGCGTCTCACATTTTAATTAGAACTGATGTAAATATGACATTTATTTTGCCACAATAAAACTGCATTTTTTTTTTTTTTTTTTTTTTTTTGTGTACAATCAAAATTTTAAAAGATAAATTACATTAAATGCTACAGTTGTTATTTTAGTAGTAGTTTATTGGATGTTTAAGCCATGTTGGCTACTTTTAAGGCAAATAAATTCTCCATACAACCAATGTGTATTCATATAAACAAACAATTTAACATTATCGAGGATTTATACATAAATATAAACAATCAAATGAAAATATTTTGAAGATAATACATATACGTGAAATTAAGTAACTTTATATACCGTAATTTCTGGAAGAAACGCCGCATCGCGGAGAATCACTGCAAAAAAATTAGAAAATGGGCGTAAACGCCGCAGGTGAAATTTCCGCGGTAATCGCGGTTAACATGTTAAACAGAAACACATTAATAAGCTGTATTAAGAAATCATAAAAATGAAATTATTAATCAGAAATTAATAAATAAATACAAAATTAATAATATTATTTAAATACCGTATTTTCGGGAATACGCGCCGCGACGCATACGAGTTTAAAACTAAAAATATGCTTAGTGCGGCGCAGTGGATACGGTGATTTTTTTCCTAACAGTACCGTAAAATACCGTTAATCCGCCCCCCCCCCAAACGTGACGAAAAATCATAAAATAATTAGAGAGGGGCGCTTACACGGGATTTTTCCACGATCGTTTCACAAAATTTTCAGGAATGAATCGTGAATCTTTGAATGAATCATGAATTTTGATAATTGAAGCAATACTTGAAAAAAAAAAATAAGAAAAACCTAAATTCTGTCGAAAAACGCAGAAAAAAGGAGAAATTTGTAAAAAAAAGCATGAAATCAATTAAAAAAATCTTTAAAAAAAGCACATTTCATCAAAGATTAATGAGTCATTCATTTCATCATGATTCATCACTGAATCTTTGGAACGGGAGAAAAAAATCGGATTCAGAACAAATTTTCTGAAAGTTATAAAAGAAGGGGAGGGGGAAATTCAGGAAATTCATTCGAAAATGCAATTTTCGTTTATTCGTAATCTAATGCGAAATTTGCGTAACTTTTTGCGGTCTTTTAATGAAAATTGACATTTTTTCGCAATATTTTGACGAAATCGAAATTAATTTGTTTTTGCAACCATTTGTCGGAATTCGCGATACATTTTATGTCCGAATTTTTGGAATTATGATCGATTTTTTTTTTAAATTTTCGGAAAAATTCAGAAAAATACCACGCTTGTTTGAAAAAAAAATGCTCGTAAACGCCGCATCGGTAGAAACGCCGCATCGGTAGAAACGCCGCATCGCTTGAAATTTCAGTTTAAAACACGTAAACGCCGCTGCGTTTCTTCCAGAAATTACGGTATATATGTTACAGGCCAAACCCGATTTTAGGCCAAACTAGATTGGCCTAGGCCAAACTGGTCTATCCTAACGCCCATCGGATAAACTAGTTTTTCCTAGGCCAAACCGATTTATCCTAATGCCCATCGGATAAACTAGTTTTTCCTAGGCCAAACTAGTCTATTCTAAGGCCCATTGGACAAACTAGATTTTCCTAGGCCAAACTAGTTTGGCCTAACTCTTATAGGATAATCTAGTTTAGATTTAGTCTGCTGTTTATTGGTCTGAACTAGTTTATCCTAGGCTAATTCAATTTGGCGTGGTTTTATTGAATTCAATGACCGCCTCAACGCCAACATTCTAGTTTATCCTAGGTCAATGTAGTTTTACGTGTTTTTAGCTCACGGGCGTCAAAGCCAGAGAAATAATGGACTCACATGTTCTGTATGTATGTACGCATGTATGTACGTATGTGCGTACGCATGTACGTAACGCGATAACTCCTGATAGACATATCCGATTTGATTCAAATTTTGGATGTAGGTTCATTCTGATAAGGTACTTTTCTGATTAATTTTGGAAATTCATTGGATAAGAATAAAGGGTAATAGGAATAAATATGTATGTACGTACGTATGTGCGTAACGCGATAACTCTCGATAGAAATAATGTAATTTGACATGTTTTTAACTCATAAGTCTACCAAATCCTGAGAACTAATGTGCCCGTAGGTTCTGTATCTGTGTAAGTACGTAACGCAATTATTCTTGATAGAAATAATCGATTTGCATCAAACTTTCAATATAGGTTTATTCTTATAAGGAGCTTTTTTTATTACTTTTGGAGGTCATTGGAGAAGAATAAGTGGGGGGGGGGGGGGTGGGACAGAACGAGAGGCTGATTCGCCCCTTCCCTTAATTTAAATAAATGGGTTTCCATGCATTATTAGCATATTTTATTCAAATTTTAGATATAGGAGCATTCTCTTGAGGGGCCTCCATGATTAGTTGTGAGTGTTCATTGTTTAAGTATAGAGGGAGGGGGATAAGAGTAACGTCCCATAATTTATGTAAATGCTTTTTTTACGCAGAATTTACTGATTTGCTTCAAATTTTAGAAATAAATTCATTCTCGTAAAGGGCTTCCCTAATTAGTTTTGGGGATTAATTGAATAAAAACAACGAGAATAACGGGGGGGTCCCGCCTAATTTTGTCAAATGTGTTTTTCATGTAGAATTAATCGATTTGCTGCAAATCTTGGATTTATTAATTCTAATGAAGCGCTTCACTGACTAATTTTCATGGTTCTTCGGTTATATATAAGGGGGAAACTTACAATTTATTTCTTTCCTTAAATTAGATAAATTGGTTATAATACAGAATTATCCAATTTGCTTAAAGTTTTGCACATGAATTCATTTGATCAGGCGCTTCTTTAATTAATCTGAGTTTTTCTTTTGTTTCAGTATAATGGGGTAGTGGATGTTTTATCGCCTTCCTTAAATTAGATAAATAGGTTTTTATGCAAATTTATCCGATTTGCCGTAAATTTTGAATACAGTTTTTTAATTCGAATCCCTGAATTGTTTTGAGTGTTTAATGATTAAGTATAAAGGGAGGAATGGAAGATTACTCTCCTTAAATCAGATGAATTGTTTTTTCAGCAGAATTATCCGATTTGCGTAAATTTTGGATAATTGTTTAATTTTATAAAGCGTATCTGTTATTAGTTTTGGGGGTTCAATGGTTAAGTATAGTTGGGGGAAGTAGGAAAAAGTAATCCAACTTACTTTATTTTTCGAGGGTGTTATTCTTTAAAAAAAAATAAGGCTGTAATACACAATAAGTGTAAACAGCCTGTGAATGCAAAGCCATTACTTTACTTGGGCAATATTCTTTTTAATATTGATCCAGACTACTGCTCCATAGCTAACCTTGTGTAAAGTGGTTTTGTTATCACCATTATTTAATGTATTTTATTCGAAGGGTTGTAGAATACTGTCAGAGGTTTTCACGGGCCGGAATTTCCAGGCCAGGGCCCCACCTGACTAGGCCGCCAGGCCTCTAAATTATGTTGTGTCACCTACATTTCCCTTCCTTTTAGAGTTGAGGATTTTTGTTGTTTAAGTCTAAAATTTAGACTTAAACAATAAACATCCACAACTAATCACGGAGGCGCCTTGTCACAATGATCCTATATTTAAAATGAAAACTGATAATTCTGCATGATAAATCCATTTCTCTAAATTAAAGGTGAAGGATTAGCCTCCCGTTCGCCCCCCTTTATTCCTACCCAATGAATTCCCAAAATTAATCAGAAGACTACCTTATCAGAATGAACCTACATCCAAAATTTGAACCAAATCGGATATATCTATCAAGAGTTATCGTGTTACGCACATACGTACATACATGCGTACATACATACATAAAGAACCTGTGAGTCCATTATTTCCCTGGCTTTGACGCCCGTGAGCTAAAAACACGTAAAACTTCATTGGCCTAGGACAAACAAGAATGTTGGCGTTGAGGCGGTCATTGAATTCAATAAAACCACGCCAAATTGAATTGGCCTAGGATAAACTAGTTCAGACCAATAAACAGCAGTCTAAACTAGATTATCCTATAAGAGTTAGGCCAAACTAGTTTGGCCTAGAAACATCTAACACAGAACACAGAATGTTTGTTTAACACAGAACTTTTATTCTGCACACCACCATCACTGTAAAATGTCTTCTCTCATTTCTTTACATATATCTGGTTGATAAATTTCAACTTCAATCTCCTTAGAACAACGCGTTAGATTTCCACCTCAAACCAGTTCATCAAGGTTGATGGTGAATATCATTTGAGCATTTGACCCTGGTTTTCGGCATAAGTCAAAGTTGTGGTTGGTGGATATGAGCATTAGTGATTTTGGTGTGTATTAATAGGGTACTTTATAAGAAAAGTGTCATTGAAAAATTCAAGGAAAATGTATGTCATCTATATTATGCATGAAAGGATAAAACCTATAGCCTTTTTAAAATTTAAAATTTAAATGCCCCTTCTTTTAACCTTAATTCTAATACTTAAAGCTAGTTTGCCCCTGTTAATGTTCTTTCCCAACCTAACATTTATTACTCTCAGAGATGATTTTTGGATGTTCTTTAAGATTAAAAAAGCTGACGTAAACGCAATTCGTAATTTGTAGGATCAGCAATGAAACCCTGGACAACCGCGCCTAACAACGTCATAGTGCCCAGATATTTCTTAACCAATTAAATTTAGAGTAACACCCATTAGTTAGTATCGCGACCTGGTAGAAATAATGTGAATTAACGGCCTTTAAATAGCGGGAGCGCCTAAAACAAGCGGCTTTTTTGACCTAACACTTGCCTAATAAAATGCTGCCCAAATAAACGAACTTTTAAAAAGAAAGCGTCAAGTTCCAGGGACCTGGTTTCTCCCAAAGATCTGCCAAAAAGGATTAATAAACCAGGCCCCAAGTGAAAATACTGTGTCGTTATTTGTCTCTCAATCACACCTCATGATTCAACAACAATAACGGCTTATCGATGGTAAAACACCAAAATCTTTCCCGGCCATTCGGACGATTGACTCGGCGCGATCTCCAAAGTCTCTCCCCGGCACCTACAACGCTTGACGCGACGGATCTATGAGCTGTATCGCCCGAAGTCCCGCAGCTCTCCACGACTACATTACATGAATTCCCTCTCCTCGGATCGGATGGTGACGGAACTCCCACGAACGTAAGGCCAAGACTCGGGTACCTAACAAAGAGTCGGTGAGGATAAAAACCTGACAAGCGAAACGAAACCTGGATGAAAAAGCGCTCTGCTTCCAGGAACGTGATCGGCGGATACAAGCGGTACCAGATGTCCTCTCAGTCCGAAGACTAGCCGGAATACGGCATGATCTTTCGCCAAGACGCGATAACTACGGTTGTTTGGTGTGATGTGACTTTCGATCTGCAACCCCTGTAAGTGCGCTCCGACTCCGACCACCTGTGCAAAGATTTTGTTTCAAAGGGAAAGGAGAAATATCTCGGATCGAACTCCGATAGTTTGAACATTTAAAGAGAAAAAAGAAAGGACAGAATGTGCGCGTTTATTTTTATTTATTTTTTTTCCCGCTCCATTTGTTTTCTATCAATCGCGGATTATTGTTCCAGGTAAGATTTTTATTTAATATGAAAAGTTAGAAGGAGCAAATTCAGGCATTTTATTGAAAAAAAAAAAAAAAAAAAAAAAGTAAAGTTGATTTTTTTTTGTTTGTACTTTGTGTTTTTATAAAAGTTATTTTTAGTATTTAGTTAAGATTTTAATCATAGAAAGAGAAGAGTGAACAAAGAATGAACATGATAAAATATATTTTTTAAATTTTAAATTTTTGCTGTAAAGTTCGTTTTGCATTTGTTTAGTTCTGCTCCTTTCAAGTTGAAAAAGATAAATAAAAATTATCTTTTAAATTAAGATTCCTAATTTGAGTTATAAAAAATGATTTAAATATCAGGTTACTATTATTTTACTATTATATTTGGAATTATTTAATGTTATTTGTATGTGTTACTATGTTGGAATATATTATGATTTTGTGAGATTTTATTTATAAACATCATGAGTACTACCCCACAATCAGAGAAAGTAGGCGACCCCCCAAAAAATGATGATGTGGTTCCCGAGACTCCGGAAAAGGAAATTAATGCAGCAAATTCTCAGTCCTCAGGTAATAGTGAAGGCACATGTCGAAAAGATCCCGAAATTGTGCCATTTTCTCCGGACTCGAAGATGTTATGGATTCCTTGGCTGAGATACTTTGAGTCAGTTTGTGTCGAGGAACACAAGGATGATTTGTGGAAAATCCGCAACATCCAAAAGTATCTAAAAGATACCGCACTTACCTTATATATCAACAACTGTCTTCATGTCCTCCATTGGTCAGATTTAGTGTTATTGTTCACTGAACATTACACTACTCCTGATACACTATCATTGACAGATTTCTCCCAGATCAAATTTAAATTTGGAGGTGACTTAAATGAATATTACCACCAAAAAACTAAAATAGGACGCACTTTAGGTTTAGATCAGCGTTTCATTTTGGACGGTCTTACTGATGGACTGCCAGTAGAGATGAAACAGTTGGTAGTGAAAAATGCGCCTGCTGATGTCAATGAATGGAGAGAATTAGTATTTAAATTAAGTAAATTGTAGTTAGAGCAGAAAGATAAAACAGACAGGAAGACTGAGCCCAACCCTCAGCATCCCCCTCAATATCGACAATGGAAACCTTTTAAATCCCACATTGACCATGGACAAAATTCCTACAGACCATGGAATTATCGTGTCCCAAACCAATCACCTCAATTTCGACATTTTAACCCAAACCCACAAAGAAATACATTCAGACCGATGCAACCAACTCCCTCAAGATCTATGCAGACCGATCAACAACGCCCAAACCTACATTATCAGGCCACGTTGCCACCAACGCCGTGCCGAGTTTGTTTAAATGTGGGCATTTCGAATGCTTATCATTGGGTGCGAGATTGCCCTTTTCGTAAACAAACGCTGAATGTTACTACCCTAGCACCAAATCCAAGTGTTTCAACCCATAATCTAGATCAGACTAATAATGAGTTTCCGCAAAATACAGAAGAGAGCCAATGACAATTAATAATACCCGGGTATATCAAAACACATAATGGATCCAAACAAAAAATGAACAATTGTCAAACAGCTACTCATGTGAAAAGTGAAAACTCATTACCATGTTTGATAGATACAGGTAGTTCTATCAGTGTAATGCCATACCATTTAGCCCATAAATTTAATCTAAAAATATCTAAAGTTCAAAAGAGTATTTCAGTCGCACAAACTCGAGGTGTTCTAGCTTTGAAAGAAAAATGCCTTGTCAGTTTGCAATTAGGACAAATAACTCAAACCATTGAACTGTTTATAATTCATAACTCTTTACCATATGTTTTAATTGGGCTACCACATTGTGAATTGTTTAGATTAAATATTGATTGCTCTAAAATGCAAATCCATCAAAATAACAAAAAATTATCACTTATGCGTAATATTTCAAAAAAATCATCCCACCATACTTTACATTTGTCAGAACCATATATCCACCCGCTAAAAGCAGAGATCCAAAATGCAGAGATATTTGAAGAAAACTTTGAACCGGAGTTGTTTGAAACCTCTGACCATGGGCCCAAAGTTCAGTTGGCTAAAGAACAACTACCTGCTCTTCTCGCCAAATATGTCTGTATTTTTGCAAAAGATAAGTACGATGTAGGCTGTGTAAATATGGAACCCCAAAGAATCCATTTAACCTCTGACCTTCCCGTTTCACTTAGGGCTTACCGTACATCACCCAAAGAAGAGGAAGAAATCCGAAACCAAGTCCAAAATTTGTTACAGGCAGGAATCATTAAAGAGAGTTGTTCCCCTTATTCGTCGCCTGTCACTTTAGTTTACAAGCGCGAAGAAGGGAAGAAAACTCGTTTATGTGTAGATTTCAGAAAATTAAACGCTATTACCAAGACAGACGCAGAACCCCTACCCCGAATTGATACCCTTTTGGATAAATTAGCACAAGCTAAGGTCTTTTCCACTCTCGATTTGGCCAGTGGATATTGGCATATACCTATCCACCCTCGAGACACTGAAAAATTGGCATTTGCAACCACTTTCGGTTTATTTGAATGGTTGCGATTACCTTTCGGATTAAAAAACGCACCTGGGATATTCAACCGCACACTCCGAAGAATCTTTCATAAGTACAAAATTAATTTTGCCTGTAGTTATTTTGATGATGTTATTGTATTTTCTCAAAATGAGGAAGAACATTTGATGCATTTAGAGACATTATTTAATATTTGTGTCCAAGAAAATCTCAAATTAAAGTTATCAAAGTGTAATTTTGTTAAATCAACAATTAATTTCCTTGGTTATGAAGTTTCTAATGGATGTATTACCCCTGACAATCCAAATGTAGAAGTTATTAAGAAATTAAAACCACCAACCAATGTAAAAGAGTTGCAACGCTTTTTGGGATCTATTAATGTCTATAATAAATTTATTCCTAAGTATGCCGAAATTAGATATCCTCTCAACCAATTGTTAAAGAAAAATGTCCCCTATGTATGGGACCAAAATTGTCAAGATTCTTTTGAGAAACTAAAACAGGCTTTGATTGAAAAACCTATCTTAAGATTGTTTGATCCCAAAGTGCCTTGTGAACTGTTTGTAGATGCCTCAAGTCTTGGAGTAGGGTGTGTTGTGAAACAGGTAGATGAAAAGGGAAAATTACACCCAATAGCATATCACTCTAGAAATCTTCGAGATTATGAAAAAAATTATGCAATAACGGAATTAGAATGTTTGGCATTTGTGGATGCCTTGGATAAATTTTATCATTATTTACATGGTCAAAAATTTGTCATTCATACGGACCATGCGGCACTTACCTGGCTCAAAAATGTTAAAAATTTAAGAGGTCGTCTTTTCCGCTGGTCTCTCAAACTTAGTATGTTTGACTATGAAATCAAATACCAAAAGGGCTCCACTAATGTTGAAGCTGATATGCTATCAAGACAACCTGTTTCAGAAAATGTACACCATGTTATACATCTCCTTGACTTGAATGAAGTAAGAGACAGCCAGAAAAAGGAAAATGTAACAGCAGATGGTAAAAAATACACTGAAGTAAATGATGTTGTTGTAATTAAAAAGAAAAGTTTGTATAAGATTGTTGTCCCCATGTGTTTACGGTTACCCCTCTTAGAAAAAACCCACACCCAATTTGGCCACCCTGGTATTTATAAAATGATAAATTTAATTTCCCCACAGTATTATTGGCCTAATATCAATCAGGACATTGAAAATTTTGTAAAACATTGTCATACATGTCAAATAAACAAAAAAGATTTGGCATGTTACAATTGATGCCCCCAACAGATATACCTTTTGAATGCTTGGCATTGGACTCTGTTGGTGGATTTAATTACTACAATTCTACGAAAAAATATTTGCATTTGGTGGTTGACCATGCAACTCGCTATGTGTGGGGTTTTCCTTCAAAAAGTGTAACTACTGAAACTTATACAAACATTTTGAAACAATTATTTCAACTACAAGTACCGGAAAAATTGTTAACTGACAGAAATGGAGCATTTACAGCTTCCAGATTTAAGAGATTTCTTCGTACTTACAATGTTAAACACAGATTGACAAGTAGTCACCACCCCGAAACGAATGGAAAAATTGAACGCCTAAATCAGACTATTGTAACGAGATTAAAGTGTAAAGTTAATTCTTCTTCTAAGAAAGTACCCTGGACTAAACTGTTAGATGAAGTCTTAGTTGAATATAACAATACTCCTCATTCTGTAACTCAATTTACCCCTAGTTATTTATTGTTAGGAAAATTGCCATATGATCCTCCTTTGCCAAATAATAGTTATTATCCTCCAGTTGATGAAGCTAGAAAATTGGCTAAAGAAAGAACAATTGCTTACCATAAGAAAAATAAAGTCCGCTATGATGCTCGTTTTCTTCCTGTAAAGTTTAAAGTTGGTGACCTTGTAATGTATGAAGAATTTCATTATCCTAATACCCGTAAATTAACTTCCCCATATTCTGGACCATACCCCATTCTGAAACAACTTTCTGAAGTCACTTTTGAAATTGATAAACCCAGCCCACATTTTAAGAGAAATTCTGAAATTGTCCATTCATCCAAGTTAAGATACTACCATTCTCCTCAAAATCTCAAACTCAACCATGAATAAACCCCATCTATCTCTTTCATCTTTCAATTTTTTATTTTTGCTATTCTATCGTCCCTCTATCATTAGTATTTGGAAGAGGACCCAGCTGGATGTTAACCCTCAACCCCCAGCGGTAAAGGATGAAAGTTACAGTTTAAAAACACTGTTAATTTTTTTTTAATGTTATTAGTATATGATGAAATGTGTTACGTCAATAAGGGTCCTCCGCTCCTTGACCACCCGTCTTTAGCCGGACTGTTTTCCCAGATTCTCTTTCCAGGTTGAACGGAGAATCTGGCAAAACTGCTTCGCTTGCCCTTTGTAGGTGAATGTCAGTTTCCCACTTTCCTTTTCTATAGTGCAAGTGGCTTGTTTTTTTTTTGGGATGACCTTTCACCACAAAGTATTGAAATTCATCTCCCACTAACACTGGGCATGGTGAAAATTATAGCAAGTTTATATTTTTACTTAGTAGCTATAGTTTTCAGAGGTCTGACATTTTTGTATTTTGGAGTTAGCCTCGAATTAAGCCTAAAACTGGATACTGTACATAGTTAGAAAAGATGCAACCTAAGAATTAAGTAGAAAAAAAAAAAGTTTTTATAGTATTATAATTAGTATTATGTTATATGTGTTTTATTATATAGTGATTATATTATATAGTGTTAAAATTGTGTTGTGTTGTAATTATTTTTGGTGATATTTCAGTGTCAGCATACAGTATTTTCAGAAAAAATGTGCATTTATTATACAATTGTATTTTGCTGATAATATTGAAGATCATATTTTTTGAGTAGTTTGCTATTTGTACCCATGTTTAATGTCAATAACTTGTGTGTGTTTTAGTATCTTATTTTTGAATATTTGATTATATTATATAGTATTCCAATTTTGCATAAAGAATGTTTCCAAAGGACTTTCCCTCATAAAAACTTTCAACCAAAGGAAACATCACAGACATTTAAAAAACTGTTTAGTGAAAAAAAAAAAAAGTTTATTTTTTAAATGTTATGTTTTTTAGTCAATATGTGTTTCATTATTTTAAGTGTTGATATTTTGATTAATGTTTCTTTTTTGTTGTCCTTCTCGAGAATGTCCCTTAAATGCTGCAGCATTATTCGTCACAGTGTTAGTATCATTATTCATAGCATTATCCGTAATATTATCAGTAACATTATCCGTAGTATTAGCATTAGTGTTCATGTTATTCAATGCCAAAATATTGACAAATCTTTTGTTGTAATATAGTGTTTTTTATGTAAAGAATAATGTTTTCATATAACCTTTTTCATGTAACCTGTAAATAATGTAGAAACTAGGTCCAGCTGGCTTGACGTTGTAAAACTGAAAAAAAAAAAACAACCAACCTACTTAATAATAAGGAAGAAACCCAGGTAAAATATTTAGGGGAGCTGAGACCCACAGACCTTGCAAGCAAGATCTGTGGCTCTTGTTTTAGTGGGGGGGGATATGAAAGGATAAAACCTATAGCCTTTTTAAAATTTAAAATTTAAATGCCCCTTCTTTTAACCTTAATTCTAATACTTAAAGCTAGTTTGCCCCTGTTAATGTTCTTTCCCAACCTAACATTTATTACTCTCAGAGATGATTTTTGGATGTTCTTTAAGATTAAAAAAGCTGACGTAAACGCAATTCTTAATTTGTAGGATCAGCAATGAAACCCTGGACAACCGCGCCTAACAACGTCATAGTGCCCAGATATTTCTTAACCAATTAAATTTAGAGTAACACCCATTAGTTAGTATCGCGACCTGGTAGAAATAATGTGAATTAACGGCCTTTAAATAGCGGGAGCGCCTAAAACAAGCGGCTTTTTTGACCTAACACTTGCCTAATAAAATGCTGCCCAAATAAACGAACTTTTAAAAAGAAAGCGTCAAGTTCCAGGGACCTGGTTTCTCCCAAAGATCTGCCAAAAAGGATTAATAAACCAGGCCCCAAGTGAAAATACTGTGTCGTTATTTGTCTCTCAATCACACCTCATGATTCAACAACAATAACGGCTTATCGATGGTAAAACACCAAAATCTTTCCCGGCCATTCGGACGATTGACTCGGCGCGATCTCCAAAGTCTCTCCCCGGCACCTACAACGCTTGACGCGACGGATCTATGAGCTGTATCGCCCGAAGTCCCGCAGCTCTCCACGACTACATTACATGAATTCCCTCTCCTCGGATCGGATGGTGACGGAACTCCCACGAACGTAAGGCCAAGACTCGGGTTCCTTACATGCATACTTAACTATACATTATTATTTTCTTGACTTTTACTTTTAATAATTTTATCATTTAAAAAATGTATCTTTACTTAATTATTTTAATATTTTATTGTATTGCAAACATTCATTATAATTTTGATTGCATTATAATGTAAACAATAATGTAACAATAACAGTATAAAGTAAACAATGCAATGACCAGAAATCTGCATAACTTTTGGTCCTAAGCTATATGGATTTAAAAGAATTTACTGTATGCAACAACGTTTTTTACATGATATTATAAAAATCATTTTTTTTTTAGTATTTAAGAAAAATTACAGAGAAAATAATATTACAAGTTTACTCCTATGCTCGGCAATCAGTATGTTGAATCAATAATCTATAGTATTCTGTACAATGATTTTGCTGTTGACAGATATTTTGTTTCAGGTAAATTTAATGGAGTTTTAAAGAAATTGATTATTATGTTTGGATTTTCAAATGTAAATAACATCTTATTTATGCTTATATTATTACTGTTACAAATTTGCCCTTTGCTGGGTTAAAATGCAATGTATTTTGATTTGCATAATATTTTGATGCAGTCAAAGTTCTATAATCCGCACACCCACAATCCGCATTTTTTAATAATTCGCGTTACTTTAAGAATGTAAACAATGAAATAAACAGTTAAAAGAATTTACAAATAGTGATCCAAAAACGATTTATTTATAAAAAAATAATGAAAAAAATCATAATAAAACATTTTTTAAATAACTCTTTTATTTTATGAACTGTAAAAAACAAACTGTATTGCAGAACCTATGTAATTACTTTTATTTAAATGCACATAAATTTTTTAATAAAGTAACTTAAAAAAGGGCATTTTTTGAGATAGCCTATTAAATTAATTTTTAAATTTCATATTTATTTTATCATATTATACTGATTATAGAATTAAAACACCATCTAGGAATAACAAAATGATGCATAATCCATAATGTTCCAAAATCTGTCAATATTCCATAATCCACACAACCTTCGGCCCCAACTGCGGATTATACAACTTTGACTGTATTAAGTATTTTGTGTTCTGTTTTGAATAAACTCCATCTATACATATAATAAAACAGTAGGACCCGGTGTGTCTGTACATTGAAGATAATTGACAAAAATGGAGTCAGGGCGATAAAAGAAAACCAATGAAACACAAAAAAAAATTTTTTGAATTTTTTGTCTGTCTGTCTGTCTGTCTGTCTGTCTGTTTGTTCGAGGTTATCTTCGTAACTACTGAATGGATTTTTATGCGGTTTTCACTAATGAAGAATGCACACTCCCGGGCAGTGTATAGGCTTTGTTTCATCAAAATCGGACAACAGACAAAAAAGTAACAAAAAGAAACTATTAGGTGCGCTGCTCACGTTTTTTAGTACATAACGTTTTTTAGTACATATAAAATCCAATAGATGTCACTGTGCGATTTTAAAACGCGCTATCGTTATGTTTTCGCCAGTCTACTTAAGTATGAGAAAGTTTCAAGCTGGCTGTCGTTCCATGTGGTTTAGTCGGTAGAACGTCAGTGCGCCATACTGATGGCCCGGGTTCGATTCCCAGCATGGAATTTTTTTTCACTATGTTGGCATTAACGCCTATAAGCAATTAAAAGAATTTGAAATATTGTATTCAAGGCGAATTTTCTCTCTGGGAAAATTTCCTTGCATTAATATGTCAGTGTAATTTTTTTTTCGATTTAATTTTTTTTTTCGAAACTTTGTTTTTCTTAAAAAATTACAGTAAATATTTGATATTTCCCAACGTTTTTTGAATGATCGACTTGCTTTTTTTTTTTTTTAATGTATGTCTGAACCTTATCTAACTACTTCTTCAAGATTTCTTTAGATAAACCGACCAGCGTAGCGGGCGAAGGCCGCTAGTATTCTATAAAAAAGTACTTGATTTATTCATTTATGATATTCATGCCAAATTTATTATGGAAACTCTTCATATTTTTTTTCTAATTAGTCAATAATACTTTTTATGTGATATATTTATTATTGAAAATATAATCAGAAGACCATGATTTGAATGTAACAAATTTGTAAATATATTTTTATGTAATGTAATTTGTGGGATTCTTCATGCATATTTTCTTCTTTTTTTTCTAAATCTTATCGCTAGATAATCCGTAAGTGATTTCAAAATTTATTTGGATATGCAATTGATAATTTTTGCATATTTTTCTTTCATTGTTGTTAATGGTAAACCTAAAAAAATTATATGTAAAAATGTGTTACATTTCATAGCTAAAAAAATGGCTGTCACCTATTTGTTCATATGAGATGTAGCATTGACATTTTTTTAAAGTTTGGATTAAATCGCATGTTACTCAATTTTATTTATTTATTTATTTATTTTTTTGTCTGGTTTTAGATTTTAGCAAGTTGATTTTTAAAATAAAACATTTGGGTCAGGTTGTACCCAATTTGTGCAAGTCCATAATTTACTTCTTAAAAAATTTTGAGATATTGATTTAGCTTTAAAATCTTAAGTAAAAATCAGTAATTTTTTCTGTAATCTGAAAAAAAAACTTTTAAGCTGCTCTGCAAAAAATGTCCAGTCTGTAATTTCCTTTCACATTAATCATCAATCACTGCTAATAGTCACCGCTAATACTGCTTTGTTGATGGATCTGAGAGAGTAAAATTTTTACTATCTAAAAGACTAGTTAGAGAATTTTTTTTGTGTAAATGAGTAAAAAGCCTGTTACAGTCTAATTTTTAAATGTAAAATATGACAGTCGCAGGCATGACTACTAAAATGATTTTGAATCCAAAAGTTTTTTTTTATAGCTAAATAAGTTGATTTACCTGCTATCGCCTAGATTGTGATAACCTTAAATATTGCTACAATCCAAGATCAGCTAGTTGCGCTTTCCATTGTCAGTACGTCCCCTGAGAATGATAAAGTTCTATCTGCGTTTATGAAAATATTGACTTATTGATATAGATAGGTTGTATTTGTATCTATGAAGGCATTTTGGCATCAAAATAATGTTAAATATAATTTACATATGACCGTACAATCATAATATGATATTAATTTAATCCAGAAATGCTTTCATAGATACAAATAGAACATTTCTATATTGGTAAGTCAACTTTTTCAAAAACACAGATGGAACCTCATTATTCCCAGGTGACAAGTAGGTACACTCTGTCATTAAAAAAAATCGCTATCCACAAGAAACTCCATATTCATACCCAGATAGATGTATTAGTTGAAGGGATGGAGACTTAAATAAGAGAAAAAAATCAAGGAAAATTGGGGGGGGGGAGGAAAAGGAAGAAGGTACGCATAATATGAAATAATGATAAAACTTTGTGATTTTGCAAGGTTCTTCTTAGTCGTAAATTCTCGCTCATTTAATTTGAATTTTTTAAATTAATAACTCAGTTATTTATTATTACTCGATTTAAAATTCTGAGTCTTGGGTGCATTTGAACTATTCTTTTACAAATTTATGTATTTTGCTAGTCTGATAGATCGCAGTCTGATAGAGGAAATTTTTTTTATATAAAATAGATAAATTACATCTGGGGTTGAAACCAATTATCTAATAATGATGTCTATTAGGCTGTCCAGTTTGGAATGGCATACCAATGACTGATCAGTCACACTGAAGTACATAAGATATACAGGGTGCCTTCTCAAAACCCATTTTTTTTTCTTTGGGGGAAGAGGGATTTTTCTGGAAAATTGGGAAATATTTGAAAAAATGATTTCTCATAAATGTTTCTCAAAAAAAAATTATATTTTATTAAAAAATATAAAATAATTTTTTAAATAAATAGACACATTAAAAAAATAATTTTCCCTTTACATTGCTACATTCAAAGAGAAAAAGAGTGAGAGAGAAACATGCCAACTTTTAAAATTTTATCTTTCAGTTTCAGAATTTTGACAGTAGTTTTCCTTGCTTAATATGATACAATTGTTTGTAATATTACCTGTATTTTTTTAAATGATATTTTTCAATAGCATTTTTAAATTATATTAGTAGAGCCAATTAAAAGAATTACAACAAAATATCTTGTTTCAACCAATATCACTACAGTTTGAAAGCAATTTTAAACTGTTACTATGTTTTTATATGTTTTAATTTTGAAATATAGAAAGTCCTATTTTTAAAAAACAAAATTTCTAAAACAGATGGATTTTTTTATGTTTAAAAATTGTTTTCAACCAGATTTTTCTCAATGATTTGCAGTACATGTCTTTTGAAAAGTTTGTACGGATTTATATTAAAAAAAAATACCTTTAGACAACTCTAAGAATCTATTTTTCAGGAAAATAAATTTAAAATAATTTTAATACATGTTATTAAAAAAAAATCTAACAATAGTGATAATAAATGCATGTTTCAAATATTATATTAAATTTTCTAGATTACCATTTTTATTAGAAAGTATAACATTGAAAAAAAATTACCAGATAAATTTTCATTTTCGTTACAAGAGAAGTGACATTTAATTATTTTACAAGGGATTTGCTTGGATTTGTTTTCACACGCTCAAGCGCTTTTGCAAAATTGTGAACTTTCATAAAAACTTGTAAAAAATGTGAATTTGGAAGAAAATTAATTAAAATTTCTTTGAGGTACTCAAGTTCTTTCTGGAGATCTCGGCTTACAGATAAGATTTTCTATGTTAAGGTTTTTATGAAGGAAACTAAACATGAAAAAAATATAAATAAAACTATCAAAATGCACCAAACATAAAATTTTAGCTACATTATTTTGTAAATGAAATTTCAATTTTTCCAACTTGGAAAAATAAAAAAATAGCTCTTTGGGGAAGAAAAACTGAAAAATAAAGATTTTTCTTCAATTTAATAATTTTTTCTTGATCATTCCCATCTCTAATGCCATCTACGTGCAGTTGGACTAGGATACTATCATTATTGTTTCTGTAGAAAGTAAAAGCCGCCGCTAAGTTATTCCAATTCCTTCATGTGCAAATATTTGTTAGTTCAATTTTTGGAACTCGAGTTTTTCTTGTTTAATATCGAACTTCTGCGTGCTAATGGACTTTAATTGTTGCCAAATTCTAGAAATGCCATCAAAATTCATTTGTAATAGACCAGGAGGCAACAACACAGACAATTACTTCAACTTTTCGGCTGAAATTCCAGAACTCGATTGGGATATTAAAACATAATTGGTCTGCCAAGTCATAGTTTGATGAAAAACACCTGGACTCCGGATTTTAGCAACTGACTTGTAGATTTATCACTGGGTTTTCCTGCAGTCAGTATGTCAACACATGGAGAACTGATTACATGATTTTAAGTATGTTTTTTTTTTCATAAACATTAATTAAAGAAGGACTGTGTATCAAAGTCAGTAGTATTCCAAGAAAAAAATATTGTCCATGAAAATTCTATTATCTAAAAATACGAGGTACTTGAGATTAGCTTGTTTCTTGTAATGCTTCAAAATCTGTATAGTAAACGCTAATAGATACTGTCTCTAGTAATTTCAAATCAATTTTTCCACTTTTATATTGAATTTTAAAATCTCGTCCTTAAACAGGTACTTTTTATACTTCTTTTTGATGATTCACTGTATCTTCAACACTATTATTCTAAATATTGTTGCTTTGATAATTTTTATAAAAGATACTGAAAAATTTATTGATCAATTATACAAAATTAATATTTTATGAGATTTTTCTTGCCCAGCGGATATTTTCGTCTCATATTTTCTTCTTTACATTATAAGATATTCTACTATAACTTAGTTTAACGACAATCTTCAACATTCATCATTTAATTTGTTTGAATGTATTCCAAAATCGCAGAAGAAAATCCTGTTAGTTTTACCTATAATGTCTTTAATTATAATCAATTATATAGTTTTAAAATGTGAAAGAAGGCTAGTAAATGATTCAAATTTTGTAACATTGTTCCAAAACAATGTAAATTTTATTTAATAATGAATTTTGTACCACTAATCATCTGTTTTTTTATCTCAAAAATTTCATAAACTGGAGGAATTCAGACTAAATACATATAAACATTAAAAATTCCTTTGCCACAAGAATAACTTCTTATGTTCTCATTGCTTTTAAAATGTGTCTTTATTTTTGTAGAATTATAAAATTTTCTTCTTAAATTTGTCATATTTTTTATATGTAATACTTTCTTTGTGATAGTTAGTTATTTTATGATTGTAGCTACGTCTTTTACTTATAGTTTAATTTTTTATAATTCAGAAATGCTTCCGACAGGCTTTAGGTTTAGCAATAATTGAGATTCAACTTTACTTTTTGAAATTAAAAGCAGAAACCTTAGTTGAATTTATTTTTTTGCTTTGACTACTAATTTTCTTTAAGTTTACTTTATCTTATTTTCTTCTTATTAATCCTGAAAAAGTGTCAGATAAACTCAATTCTTTTTATTTCAGGTTAATATAACAAAAATGTAAAATCGCATCATATCACTCAAAACAGTCTTTAAAGTGTGAAGTATGCAGAAAAATAGTATTTCTTTAGAAGGCAATTTTGGAAAAGCAGCTTCTGAATCAGAGCAAGTAAAATCATTTGTTTGTGGAATATGCAGCAAAGGATTTTCTAGAAAAATTGATTTAAGCCAGCATCATTTATTTCACACTGGTGAGAAACCTCTTGTATGTGAAATATGCAACAAGAAATTCTCTCGAAAGTGTGATTTAAACAGGCATGTGTTAATACATACTGCCGAGAAATCGTCTATTAAGGAATTTTCTCGAAAGAATGTTTTAAGCCAGCATGTGGTAATTCATGCTGAAGAAAATACTTTCATTTGTGAAATATGTAAGAAGAAATTCTCTCAAAATCGCAATTTAAAAACACACATGTTGATACATACGGGTAAAAAGCGTCATGTGTGTGAGATATGCAACAAAAAATTCTCTTGTAAGAGTTATTTAAGGAAGCATCTGGTAATTCATACTGGGGAGAAACCTTTTGTGTGTGATATATGCAACAAAAAATTCTCTCAAAATGGCCATTTAAAAAAACACATGTTGATACATACAAGTGAAAATCCGCTTAGAGAGAAACCTTTTGTATGTGAGATATGCAACAAGAAATATTCTCAAAAGGATCCTTTAAGAAAGCATTTGGTAATTCATACTGGGGAGAAACTTTTTGTGTGTGATATATGCAACAAAAAATTCGCTCAAAATGGCCATTTAAAAACACACATGTTGACACATACAAGTGAAAAACCGCTTGGTGAAAAACCTGTTGTGTGTGAAATATGCAACAAAAAATTCTCTCAAAATGGCCACTTAAAAACACATATGTTGATACATACTGGTGAAAAACCTCTTGAATGTGAGATTTGCAACAAGAAATTCTCGCAAAAAATCCATTTGAAAACGCATTTGTTGATACATACTGGTGAAAAACCTCTTGAGTGTGAGATATGCAACAAGAAATTCACTCAAAAAGGCCATTTGAAAAGACATTTCTTGATACATACTGGTGAAAAACCTCTTGAGTGTGAAATATGCAACAAGAAATTCTCTCAAACAAGCCATCTGAAAACACATTTGTTAATACATACCGGTGAAAAACCCCTTGAGTGTGAGATATGCAACAAGAAATTTACTCAAAAGAGTAATTTTAGAAGCCATCTCTTTATTCATACTGGTGAAAAACCTTTTGTATGTAAGGTGTGTAACAAAAAATTGTCTCACAGAAGCAGTTTATGCAAACATCTGTTAATTCATACTGATGAGAAATCTTTTGTGTGTCAGATATGCAGCAAGAAATTTTCTCAAAAAAGTTATTTAAGCAAACATCTGTTAATTCATACTGTTGAGAAACCTATTCTGTGATACATATAACAACATTTTTCTCAAATGTTTAAAATAACATCAGTATTAATATGTGATTTGCTATTACTAATTCTAATACTTGTTTTTAATAAGAGCCTTTTGATATTCCTTCTTGCCATATATTACTGGTACTAAATTAAACATTGGCTAATGAAAATACTTCTAATTTAAACTAGTAAATCATCAGATTGTGAGCTTTATTGTCAGCTGTGCCAAATAAATTTCTAGTTTAATCCCGCTTTATGTACTATGAAAAATTCAAGCAATCCTCTTTTTGTTTTTTGGTTTTATATAAATGTATAAGCTTATAACATTTTTGATAAACGATGATTTGACAGACGGTTTCCTTAATGCGTTGTGTACATGATATGTGAATCCCTGCTGTTTTACGTTATAGAGAATAACCAACACTTTTTTCTTATGAAAGCGAAAGTGAGGTATTTTCGATTCTGAATGTTTAAATGTTAAAATGTTTTTTTTTCTTATTTAATCAAATAAAAAGAAATATTATAATTTAAGTTTATAAAACAATATTTTCTTTTTTGTAAATATGCGCAAGCCAATCCAGTTTTAAAATTTATATTTTCAGTAACAAACATATTAAGATTTTTTTTCTTTTCATGCAAATTATCAAAAAAACCTTATTGCATTCTAGAATTTGACTAATTCATAAATGGAAATTTTAACTGAAAACAGAAAAGTTTAAAATGTCTTTATCTTAGGTTTTATTTGCACAAACTACTTTTTTAACATTCTGTATTAAGTTCCTTTTTGCTGTCGAATCATATGCTGATTATTTTTTTTAACAAAATATGATTTGTAAAATTATTTAAAGTGGTATCATTGTAACATACTGATCCGACGTTGTCCGGGACCATGATAATAACCTATAAAATATTCTTAGCGAGTGTTTTATATAGTGTTCAAAAAGGTGGGCTCAATTCGAAAAAAATCTAATAAGTTTTAGCAGAATGGTCCCACTTGAAAAAAAAGCCCACTGAGCAACCTATAGTGTGATTTTTTAGTTTAGAGAAATATATAAAATTTTAAACAACATATATATTTAATTTAATTTACATGTATATATACTTAAAAGTCATAACATACATAAACAAAGTAAAATAAAAATGTATTTTAGCAAAATGAAATACTTTACTAACATTGAATATACATATCACATAATTATAAGTATTGGTTTTTTATAAGAATGTCTCTATATAAAAAATTCAAATCAACTATATTCATGAATATAAAACATGTATTTTTACTTTGTCCCGTCTTTAGAAGAAAAAAGTGTTGGATTCGCTTGAAATTTCGACTTCCAGTTTATGATGGATTTATACGTTTTAAAAAGATTTTGTTTCTGAAGACGATTTGCTCGTTTATAGAAAATGTTTGTCTGTGGATTTGTCGGTATGTAATAAAAAAATCTGGGGTGCTCCATCTCAGTAACTAGTGCACATAATTTTACAGAACTTAAGATTCCATCTGAAATTGACATAAGATTGTGTTAGTTAATTTTTGGTCTATATTGCCCAATAGGTGACGCTGCTATATTGCATTTATCTTAATTTTTGCAATAACTTTATCTATAGAATTAATGTATGGATTTTCATCAAACTTCTTATTCAGTTACAAGTTAAGTTGCTATTTATTAAGTTTTTATCTATATTGTCCAACAAGTAAAACGTCTATGATGCATATTTTGCAGCAATAACACTTATCTAATGTACGGAATTTTATAAAAATTTAGATTAAATTAGACCTTGATATAAACTGATGCTGTTTAGTTTTTGTGTATATCACCAAACAGTGGTGTTGTTATGCTATATTTTGTTCGATTTTCGTTCTCAAGATCTAAAGCATATAACTTCAGATTCAGTTAGACGTTGCCATTAGCTCTTACGGATTATAGTCCAGTGAAATTGTCAGAAAAAAGGCCGATAGATACAAATATTCTGCTAGAAGATATTATGTTTTAAAAGTGTTTATGAGGATGTTAATAACAGGAATTTATTTTTTTCCAACAAAATATCTTGAGACTAAACTTTTTAAAGCTAGAAAACTATGAAATTTTCTGACTGTTTTCAGTTTTTTGTTAATAACTCTAAAATTATAAATTTTTTGTGTACGTAGCTTAGTTACAAAAAGAAATATCTCATGTTCTACAAATTTCATACTAAAAACGTCTGTCTAAACCGATTACTAAGTTCGCTGTAAGTTATTGAAAATTGCGCTTTTTTTTTCGACTCCACAAAAATGACCCATTTTTTGCTTCCCATCCAAAAAAAATTTTCTTTTCATCACTAAATGTGGAAACGAAATGTATCTATTGATGAATAAATGAGAAGGGAAAATTTTCAATAAAGGCAGTCATGTGAAAGGATTATCAAATTTTACATTTTTCTCGTAAGTTTTTTTATGTGTTTTTTGGTCGATAAAGATTTTTAAATATTAGATGTCTGTCCATTTAAATGTATTCGTATGATGATTTCTTCCATTTTTCTATCACATCCAATTTTTGATAGTTAAAGAAAAATAAAATATTTGCAGCTTGCTTTTAAATCTCACCTTTTGCCTAAAATATGATGTGCGTATGCGCACCAAAATCTAAAAAGTCTTGTTTTATATCAGTAATATATCTCTAATTTATATGTAATATCCTCTTGGGGGAATTCTGTAATATTAACTGTGCATTGCTATAGCATTAGATTATGTAAACTTGACCTTATTATAAATTATAAATATCTATATTATGGAAATTTTAATTAAAATAACTATTCTTATAATTTATAATTTTTTTAATTTAGTATAACTGTTCTTATCTTTTATAAGAGTTTAGATATTGTGCTCAATTTATTATCATCCTTTATATTAGGGGTGCACAACCTTTTGAAACGAAGGGCCGCTTACAAATATGTCTGGGTGGTCGAGGGCCACATCAATAATGGAGGGAATTAAATTTAAAGGAGATGATCTGTGACCTATAATCGGATAAAAATAATGGTTTATGAAAGGGGGGAGTGAAGTTCGCTTTGAAGTTCGCTTACCCAGTCAAAATACCCCATTCAGTTGGTAAGGATATATCAGCAGTTTTTATGTTTGTATATTATAACAATTATATAGCAAGGATTATTTTCATTATGTAATAATATTCCTGGACTTTATTCAGAAGAGTAAAAATTATTTTAGTAAAATTGATAGTAAACAAACATAAGTGGCTGGTGCTGAAAAAAAATGCTAAATTTATGAACGAAAGAGAGGGAAAGAGCAGATCAACAAGATTTATAAATGCTTGATCAGTGAATTTCCTATTTTTCTGCGCCCGAACAACAAAATTTGCGCTTTTTACGAATCCGGTCGACAAAATTCACGATCTTTCTAAGCCGGATCAATAAAATTTTGCAATTCTTACGTAACCGATCGACAACATTCACGATTTTTCTGCGCTTGATCAACAAAATTCCCGATTTTCATAAAACTGATCGACGAAATTCGCGATTTTTATTAATCCAATAGACGAAATTCGCGATTTTTACAAAACCGTTCGACAAAAATTGTGATTTTTACAAAGCCGATTTACGAAGTTCGCAATTTTTCCTCACAGGACCCATAGATTTCGATTTTTCTATGGCTGATCAAAGAAATTATCGATTTTTTCGTGCCTGATCAACACAATTTGCTATTTTCACAAAGTCGATCGACGCAATTTGCAATTTTCACAAAGCCAATTGACAAAATTCTTGATTTTTACAAAGCCGATCTACGAAATTCGTGATTTTTTACAAAGCTGGTCGAAGAAATGAGAGATTTTTATAAAGCTGATCATCGAAATTCGCAATTTTTCTTTGCATGATTGATAAAATTTGTGATTTTTACGAAGTTGATCAAGAAAATTCACAATTTTTCCGCGCCTGATCAATAAGATTAGTTATTTTTACGGAGCCAATACATGAAATGCGCGACTTTCAAAAAGCTGATCGATGAAATTCGTGATTTTTCTTCACATAATCGGCAAAATTCACAATTTTTACAAAGCTGATCGGCAAAATTTTTTATTTTTACGAAGCTGATCGGCAAAATTTTTGACTTTTACGAAGCCTATCGGAAAAATGTGTGATTTTAACGAAGCCGATCGATAAAATTCACGACTTTTAAAAAACTGATCGAAAAACTATGCGATTTTTAGGAAGTCGATCAAAAAATTCACAAATTTTTTAGCGAATGGCCAATAAAATTGGTGATTTTTAAAAAGCAGATTTGAAAATTTCTCGATTATTACGAGGCTGATTGACGAAATTTGCGATTTTTCTTCGCATGATCGACAAAATTCGCGAAATTTACGAAGCCGATCGAGAAAATTCACAATTTGTCCGTGCCTGATCAATAAAATTAGATTTTTACAATGCCTATCGGCAAAATTCGCGATTTTAACAAGGCCAATCGATGAAATTTGCGATTTTTCTTCGCATGATCGACAAAATTTGGAATTTTTACGAAGCCGATCGACAAAATTAATATTTTTTCCGAGCCTGATCAATAAAATTAGCAATTTTTACAAAGCCGATCGGCAAAATTCGCGATTTTGCGAGGACAAGCGACGACATTCGCAATTTTTATGAAGCCGATCGACGAAATGCGCAACTTTTACGAAGCCAATCGATGAAATGAGCAACTTTTACAAAGCTTTTTCAATCGGTGAAATTCGCGATTTTTTGTCCTATGATTGGCAAAATTTGCAATTATTATGAAGCCAATCAAGAAAATTCACGATCTTTCTGCGTCTGATCAAGAAAATTTGCAAATTCTACGAAACCGATCGAAGAAATTCGGAATGTTTAGAATGCTGATCGACGAAATTTGCGATTTTCCTCGCATGATTGAAAAAATTCACAATTTTTTCGCACCAGATTGACTAAATTCGCGATTTTTCCACTAATTAACGAAATAAGTATTTTTTGTGTTCAATCAACAAAATTCGCGATTTTTAAGTAACTTCGACAAATTTTTTTTTTTTTTTTTTTTTTTTTTTTTTTTTTTTTGCGGCAAGATGAAATTTGCGATTTTTTCAGCGCATCATCGCAAAATTCACAGTTTTTCCGTGCCTTATAAACGAAACTTGCAATATTTTTCGTCCCTGATCGACAAAATTTACTATTTTTTCCCGAGCTTCATGGGCGAAATTCGCAATTTTTCCATTCCTGATGAACGAAGTTTCCGAGCCACATCAACAGAATTCGCTATTTTCCATCACCTGATCAATGAAATTCGCGATTTTTCCGTGCCCGATCTTCGAAATTTATGATTCTTAAGTGACTGACAAAATTTTATTTTTTCCCGCGGTAAATTGACGAAATCTACAATTTTTTTGCGACTTAAGCACAAAAATTGCAATTTTTTCCATTTGTAAATTATCGACGTTTACGGGCCATACGTTAACCCATCGCGGGCCACAGGTTGTGCATCCCTACTTTACATATAACCTCTAATCGTCGAGTCAGATACATTCACAGGCAGTTTCTCCTTGAATGTATCGGGCTCGACAATTGCATGGTTAAATATCAATATTTATGTTATTCTGATGTCCACTGCAAAAAAATTTATGGTCATCACTGATTAATAGGATGAGCTGAATTATCTTTATTCTTGCAATTCATTTAATTTTTCATTTATCATAGGATTTGTCTGACAAAATTATTTTTAAAATGTTAACACAATAATGTAATACAAATACAGTTTGATGACAATTATTAAATCGATTAATTAATTAATAATTACTTTTTTTTAAACAAATTTGTGAACGAAAACATTATTGACACATTCAGCTTAATTTAGCATAATACGAATAAAAATGATAGCGTGTTAAAAGAAAAACTAATTAGTATTATTCAAAATTTTCCATTTCAACAAACTTCTAGTCAATGACATAAACAAGAACACTTCATTTAACAGTTAATACAGAGTTAAAAAATAACAGAATTGGGCTGGGATTACGGTGCCTCACTTAAGATCGACGTAGAGCCTTACGATGTAAACAAAGGGTAAATGGTATTATGGTAGCACGCATAACTTTAGCCAGCTTGAAAGCAGTAATAAGTTTAAACACAAATAGATGCGCACGCAACTAAAACAAATGCGATTACGGCCTCTGATTGGCTGAGAGTAACAGGCGATCGAAGACATACGCTGCAGGAACTCCCATCTTAGGATCGAGTGTAAGATTTAAGATTGCGAGGCACCATAATCCCAGCCTTGAAGCTGATCTGGCAGAAGAAGACGCTAATGTCATGATTGCTACCTCTGCTATTTCAAGATTTCATGCTTTTCGATCATGTCTTATAAATACAATTATAACAATGTTATTTCTACTGATGCAATCAGCGAATGCGATAGATCATCCGCTCTTTCTGTGCTATGAAAGCCAAAGTTTTGTAAAACTTTAAAAAAAACTATCAACTTGAAGAAATAGCTTTTATGCTTAAATAACCAGTCTATCCATCGGTTAAAGAAAAAATTATTATTGCATTGTTTGTCCTACAATCAAAAGTTTGAAAACACCGAAAACCGGGTCCAGGAAAACACAATGTTAAGCCTACGAGTCAACCATTAGTGGTACAAATTTTTGGCTTATGCACCACTTCACTTCCGGTATACATGGATAATTAGATGCTCCTATTACATCTCTTCCATAAAATAAAGGGTTTTTTCGTGTGCTCGATAACATAGGCTTTTTAGCAGTCAGCTATAGGACTATGTGGCGAGCAACTATGTAAAAGAGTTCGCATATGCTCAATTTATATTCCACAGGTCATCCAAGATTTTAATCATTTTGATCAGAAACAATCCGTTTTCGCATTTAATAAGTATATTTGTAACTTTTTAGTAGAAAAGATAAATTTTTAAAAAACTGAAAAATTGAAAAAACTTGAAATTATCAAAAATAAGATGTGGTAGAAAAATGGAAGAAATCGCCATACGTGAGAAATTTAAACATACACCGTACCATAAAACCTAAAAATGCTAAAAAAGTACAACTTATGGGAAAATCGTTCAATCTGGAAACTCTTTGTACATCAAATGATGATAACATATGATGTGATGATGTGATGATAATGAGACACTATGATGTTCTTGAGACATCACTGCGGCAGGCATCGGAGCATATAGCACAAATTTTATTGTAAAAAATACTGTTTAGAAAAATAAAATTTTTCCTATAGACTCCGACCATGCTGCCACCAAGTGTGATGCGTGGGTTAAATAATGTCGGTCTGAAAAGAAAAGCTAGAAGGGAGAATTTATAAACAATATGCGAAGGATTGGTTGATGGTCGTACCTCAGAATCCAAGAATTGTTAACTTGATCAGTTTGGTAAATAGATCAGAAGGTTATTGGCAACTCAAGCTTTCAAATACGCCATCTGGTGGAGGAAAGATACATCTCCTTTGAGAAAAATTCCATGCAAGCATATTGAATTGCGTGTATTTTTTATTTGTTCATAAGATTATCTTTTTTTCCCAATTTTAGATTTTTTGCGATGTTTGTGTTTTGTGTTATATTCTTTTGATAAATTTCAATCTGATGACACTGTTATTTTTCTTCAATTTGTTGTAAATATCAATCAAACTTATTCAACAATTATACAAATTTTATTGTAGTATTCATTAAATTTAGAAAACAATTATTAAGGTTATGATGTAATCTATTATTCATTGTTAAATATTACTATTAGTAGGTAAATTTATATGTAAACCTTTGATTTGAATAAATTAAGTTTAAACTGTATATACATTTCGTTTTTATTGCATCTAGTTGGAATTAAGTTTTTCTTGGGGGGGGGAGGGGGAAAAGGGATAAAATTACCTTCAATAAGTGATCACCTCTCTAAATGACCCTATTTTTCATGTAACGAAATTTATTGCCATAGGCTTAATACAAATTTTGCTTCCATTAACAGAGTATTCCAGTTGAGTTCCCTCCATAAGCGACCATTTTTTTTTAAAGAAAATGAAATAAATTCCGTTTTTTATGCGTTGCTTAAATTCGAAAATTAATTCCAGAGAGTGCATTTTTCATCAAACTTCTAAACGAAGTTTAATTTTTTTTCTTGTATTTTGGTAATTTTTAAGTGTTTAATCCGTTTTATCTTTTTTGTCAATGAATTTCAAACTGATGACAAATTATGAATGACGGCCAATAAACTGTCAAAGAAATAGATAAAGTACAGGAAATCGCCCTTGTTTGTTTCATCCAAAAATAATTGCATTTATTTACTGAACGTAAAAAAGGATTTGGAAATAAGTATTTTAAAAGATAAAATCGTAAAATCAAAGCAAATGTCAATGTATTCATTTTTTAAACTTTGCAGTGATAAACCTATGTGATTAATTTTTGTTTTGATATTTAATTTTTCATAATTTTCCTAATGGAAACAAATAAATTTTAGTAACTTTAATGGATGTCTTTTTTCAACATTAGAAATCTAAACATAACCAAGACTTTCATTAAGAGATCACTTCTCGGAGCGACTTATTTTTACTAGAAAAGAACATGGTAGGTTAAAGAAGGTTTTACTCTCTCTCTCTCTCTCTATACATATACTAGCTGCCCTGGCGACCAGTTTGGTCTCCAGGTCTTAGGATTTGGTCATTGACTTTTTCTGAAAAAAACCTTTAATGATGTCCACACTTACATTAAACCAAAATATTGTTGCTAATATCTGTTTTGGGTACATCTGAGATATCTGTCAACTATTTCTTATTAAAAAAAGAAAAAAAAACTTTCGTCAAATTATTTACCAAACTAATAAATAATGGATGTCAACTGAAGCTGATCTGTTCTACAAATCTATTAGTTTTTTTTTTATTTTCAGTGCTTATTTATATTTAAAAGTACGCCGTCCCTTTTTAATGATGTAGATCTTATTTAAATTAACAGAGAAACAAACAATACATCTTTGTGAATACAGAAAAACTTCGAACTAAGCATCTCTTCATGAAGTATCAAACATGTGCAACGAATCTGAAATCAAGTGAATATGACGTCAAGATCATTCATTCTAACTATGTGAATAATTGCCTCCATAAATTAATTTTTTTTTCGCTCACTTAAGAATGAATACTTTTTGTTTACATGTATGAAAATAGATCTGACTTGTTAATCTAATTTAACTGAAATTATCTCGAAACAAATACATATTTTAATATATAACTCATTTCTCAAAAATAATTAAGGATTTTTCTACAAAATTCAATTTAAAGCAGTTTTTTTTAACTTTTCAGTAAAAATCACTGAACTTTTACGTTAGGCGGATTAAAATATCGCCAATAGCATTTTCCACCATGCTAGCTTTTAAATTTTGGATGTGTAAATTAGAAACAGCGTTTTAATACTGAAATAAGATGTTTACAAACAAACAATTCTGTCAACCAATCTACCGCTACATTTTTTGTCACAGTGATCATTGTAGGAATCATCTTGACGACGTAGCCCAATCGTAGCAAGCAGACAACCATAATAAAGTTAGTAGACCAATCAGAATGCCTGAATTTATGTGTAGAGTGGGTGCTATAACGAAGCACGGGCGAAAACAGCTTGCCCACACTAATAAGAGCTCACAGTGACGTCAGCTGCCCTTTCCTTATTAGTTATTTTCATTACTATTGAGTATTTATTTAGATATTTTCCCATTATATAGACCCCGGCTTTTTTTAAAAAAAAGAAAAAAAACTTATGCAATTCTGGCTTTAAAAAGGGAAATATGTTGCTAAAATATATAAACATCTCTGAAAACAAACATGATAAACACTCATTTTTTTATATATGTAATAATGTACATATACATTTTATTTATACACACACTCACGCATCTTTACCATCACGCATATACCATCTTTTTTAATGTACAAATTACTTCTGTTTTTGTATAAAAATAGATAAAATGGCTTCTTTATGTTAAAGAAATTGTATTTACACTGGAAAAAAATGCTTGCGTATATGAAATAGTAAATAGGTTGCCAGAAAATACTTTGCCAAATTTCTTTTTCCACCAAGCACCTTTTCGTCAAGTACATATACTGAGAAAGCATCTTTTTATATTTACTTATTGTATTTTAAACCCGATAAAAGAAAGACCTGTAATTTAAATGTATCTAATATACGTATTTTAAAGTTATGTACTTTGAAAATCATGTATTTTTAAAGAAGTCAGCGATAGCTTATTTTAAATGCCAATGGAAACCTATTTGGCGAATGAACCATCTGCGCCCAAGTAACACAAAAGTAGCAAAATAGCCGCCTTGCTTATAAAAAGTGAAGCGGTCAAACCCGGAAGCGTTGATGTCACATGACTTAGGTTTTTATTATATAGAAGATATATATACATTGGTGTGCAAACTTTAAGTACGAAGGGATTTTCAAGCGATAATTTTCACGTGAATATTCAACAGGAAGTAATATAATTCGAATAATTACTATCCCTGCGTAACAGCTATTCCATATAACATCTCATTCAGGTCACACATGTCACAGTCACTACGGCGAAGTAAAAAATAAGAAATTCCATGCGTCTCTTTTATGAGTCTCAAATGACTATTATACGTGACTCCAATTGTTAGGTCACTACGACGGCTGCTTTGTGTCGAGTCACCAGGTAACTTTACAATGTCGTTTTATTGAGACTCTCATTTGGAGGCTCAATTTCAAAGTCATTGTGAATGTTGCATTATTATAAATAACCAAATAATGACATATTAAAGTCATATGGTGACTTTCTGTCACAAGACTTTGTCAAATGGTAACAGAGACCCTACTGTGATGTACCCACAGTGAAAAGTGGTGAAAAATCACCACGTAACTTTTAATGGGACATTGTTTGGTGATTTATCATAATGCAACATTCACAATGGTTTGAAATTGAGCCTCCAAATGACAATCACACGAGAGTCTCAATAAAACGACATTGTAAAGTCACCTGGTGACTCGTCACAAAGCAGCAGTCACAGTGACCTGACAGTGAAGTCACATATAGTAGTCATCATTTGAGACTCATAAAAGAGACGTATGAAATATCCTATTTTTTGTTTCACCGTAGTGACTGTGACTCTTGTGACTAGGTGTTATGCAAGGATAGTAGTTATTAAAATTATGATACTTTTGAATATTCGCGTGAAAATTATCACTTAAAAATCCCTTGAAAATTGGCATTTTGGGACTCCGTCTTTAAATTTTGCACACCAGTGTATGCGTAAGAATACAGTGGAATATAAATATCATGTGCGTTGTTATATGTTTAAAATCTCTAATTAAATATTTTCTGCATTTTCAAAACAACACGAATGTATTCTTCAGTAACTGTTTAAGCACTCTGTTTTAAAATTTTTACTATTTCTAACCTTTGATTCTAAACTATTTTTCAAAAATTTCTTGAAAGTGGAAAAATATTCTCATATCATGCGAAACTTCAGTTTTAGTACAAGTAGAAACTGAGCAGCTTCATTTGATGACAATGATAAACTGTAATTTTTTGTGATATTCTTAAATGTAAGGAAATAAAAAGACTGAAAAAAGCTACGAATATATTTTGTATTTATTAAAATCTTCTGCAAATGTTAATTTTTAAATATAAGTGTAAATTTATGTTTGTAAAAAAGCTGTGCATATTTTTACATCCAAAAAGACTAAATGTTGATCTTAAAAATAAACTTGCCGCTTTCTGACACATTTTTAGGTTCATTTTTTGTTCTCAAAAAGCAGAAATTGGTAGACCCTAATTAGATTCTGTGTAATCGAACAATTTATTTGTGTTTTTTGATAAAACAAAGAATTTTTCCGAAAATGCTGTCAAATTTGGTGTTTTGCACTGAACTTACGTATATGACAAAACAAGAAAGAATTTTAAAGTCAATCAAGCATTAATAACTGAACTTGTGATTATTTTTTTTAATTGAAAAAATCCACTCGATTCAAAACCACTTTAAAGGTTTTTTTCTTTTAAAAAATGAGTTTTAAATGTATCAGAAAATCTTGTGATGTTGAGCGGGAAAATATAGAATAAGTTCGGATATTACGGAATGGTCTTACAATATGGAATGCTTCAATAATTGGCGAATACGTTGTTGCAGCCAAGGACAAAACTTCCTAACTACATGCTTCAGATTATCTTATATAGCCCGTAGGAAGCCAAATATGCAATGCATTCATACGAAACCTTTCCTAGGCAAAATATGTATCTCAGGACACTTGAGAAATTATGTTCCCAAAATTGAATGAAAGCTCAGTTTTTTAAAGGACATCTACTGCTTCTTCAATATACTCTGAGACAATTAGATGCTTTGGTTCAACGAAAGAAATTACAATTATGCAAAAAATACTGATTTGGTATAAGACCGCTTATGTCTCTAAGATCAGTTATAGTTCACTGAATAATGCTTTGAGATTTATTAACCCTTTCAAGGGCGGTAAAGAAAGCTGAGTTTTTTTAAAGGACATCTACTGCTTCTTCAATATACTCTGAGACAATTTGATGCTTTGGTTCAACGAAAGAAATTAGAATTATGCAAAAAATACTGATTTGGTATAAGGCTAGAGTGTCTACCTACCTAATTTCAATTTCAAAACTGAAAAATGGAACCAAGAATATATTAATGAAATTTTGCTTTTCTAACAGAGGTGCAAAATAGCGGGTTTTCTATTAACTAAGAAGTTTGTTTAAATATTCTGGTTTCAGTAATTATTTCATCATTTTACGAACAGAATTTTTCTGCCCCTAAAAGGGTTAAAAAACATTTGGGTGTCCTAAAATGAACTGGATTTGAATGAAATGGATTTTAAAAGTTCAGTAATATGAAAACGATGACATTTTTATTTAATTTCTTCCACATTTGTTATGTAAGATGTCATAAGATTTTTTACTGCGATTCTATATTTTATTTTACAAAAGCAACAATAGGTGGCGCTACAAGCAAATGCAGGCTTGTAATATGACACTTTTCTTCGGGAGGGATTTTTGTGACTCTGGGGAGGGACTGGCATTGTAGAGTTCCAGGGGGGAAATTTCACTTTAATCATTGGAAACACAAAATCTAAATTTCTTATGGAGGGGGTCGACATTCAATAGCTCTGGGGGGATGCCCCCTCGGACCATCCCTGAAATCAACACTGAGCAAATGTCATTAAATTGAGACCCGATTTTTGCCATTTCACTCTTTTCATTATTAATGCAAAAGAATGTTTAATATTGAGTGGTTTTCCACCACTTGTGCAATATTGTTCTATGATGCTCATTCCATATTCTTCTTTCACATATATACTGAGAGAAGACAATGAATAAAAATCGGGCTCCAATTTAGCACACATTCATTGCTGCGCCAACTATTGTCACTATTCTAAACTAGTATCAAGAATCAGCGTAGAAATACTCGTAACATTTTATATAACTCCCATGAAGATATTTTTAATAGATATGACCGTTTGTGAGTTAGTTAATTAAAAAAAACAGTCAGTCCATTTTAGAACACCCGACGTAATTAGAGGGCTATGGGATGGTGGCTGAAAGAAGCACTTAAAAAATTAAAGCTGACTTTAATATGTCGATTTGAAGTTTTTCTAGGCTGAAATTTCCAAGTTCAAGCCCAGTTCCAATACACATAAACAAATTATTGGACCGACTCTGTATAAAATGCTAAAAATAAACTTGAGCCCAGATTGCCTTCTGCAAATAATATTATTCACAAAGCATACTTATTTTTGTTCATATTTTATTTTCAGATTACATTCAAAACTCATGAATGCAGTAAAACAATAATATTAATGACTATTAAAGCAATTATATACGTAAACATTATGTAAAAACAAGACTTTGACAATTACATTCAAATGAAAATCCAGTAAAAAAATCAATTTAGGATAAAAGATACGTATGGTTAATGAAAATCATAATTTTAAAGCACAACAAAGAAAAAAAACACAGATTTTTAAAAATGCATCTCCGTAATTTATTAAACTAAATTAAATTTCTATGGATTTTTTCAAATAAATATACAACAACAATATATTTTTTATGATTAAGAAATAAGTAAGATTCGAGCCCAACGTAAACTCGGGGGAAAGAATGTAGAGGAATCCAAGGGTCTGAGTCGAACCAATAATAATTTTTACATGGGCTGAGTTGGACACAGACGAAATGTTTAGCTTTTATTTTGGGCCGAGTCTCAATCTGGACATTTTTAGGAAGAATAAAGCCCAGACCACACTCAACCTGGATGAAAAAGAAGTCTGGTCCGATCTGAATGTACAGAGAAGTGTACTACAGGGACCCGGCCCAGGTCTAAAAGAGAGAAGACCTGACCCAGCCAATCCTTGTGGATTTAAAGAGGTACTGCCTGCTCTGGGCTCGAGCTTCACGCCCAAGTCATTTCCAATGAAGATTTATAATGTCGATTTGCAAATACTTAATTAGATCAGGGGGGAAGGGCCATAGCGAAGGGGGTGCTAAAGGAGGCTGATGCCAACTAAAATATTTTGAGCCTCCCTGGAAAAGATTCGAAGGTCACTGAATGAATTCATGCTCCTAAAATTTAAATTTAAAAATTCTGCTCAAAAATCTAATTTAGCTTTGAGGCTCTTTCACAGTTTTGCAGAAATACAAAATTGCAAGTAAAATAGGTGTTTCAAACTCGGTTATCCTATTTCCACATATGAACCTAACATGTTTAATATTGAACTAGTAACACACTCGAAATTTTCGATATGTTCTTTTCATAACATAAAATGACATTATTACAACAGTTTAATAAGAAGCATAGTATCTAAATTGTGAATATGCACTCATTTATCTTTCTGCGCGCGCGCGCGAGAGAGAAAGAGAGATAATATAAGTCCCCTCTATCGTCCACTTCTAACTACGGTCCTAGGGGGGGGGGGGGTTCGCTATACTTAAAGCTATATTGGTTTGAAATTTTTTATACGATATATAAAGGACACGTTCTGAATGTAAAATAAATATAACAAAGTTAGGCTAAATAATAAATTATAATTTTCAGTTTCGCATTTACAAAAGTTGCTATATAAATTATTGTATTGAATTGCAGATGGTGTCATTCAAGTCATAATTTAAAAAAACGTATAAGAAACAATATTACCATTTTTATTCTTAAAAACGCCTTTTAACCCCTCCATGGATAAAAAATGACCTCCAAAACATTGTAAAACAAATGTAATTTTTGTTGACTCATTGGAATTTCATTTCTAGTGCTAAAATGAATTTCTTCCCAAATTTTGATGAGTGGTCATGAAATGTGTAACTAGTAAATCTGCAGGTCACGTGTTTCAATGCCAGCTCTGTAAGTCATTGCATTTCAATCATATTTTACATAATATTCAGCATACTATGATTTACATTCTATTTATTTTTTAATTACATAAATATTCATAAGTATGTAAAATTCTTAAGCTTAATTAGAAATAAATATTAAACTGGAGTATCCAATAGAAATATTTATTAAACTGAATCTATTCTATCTAACTCATATCTAATTCAGAAATCTAATTACTTTATATTTTTTCCCGAAAAATAGTTATGATGGCCATAAATATAAGATCTTACCTAAATTGATCCTAGAAAATTGAACAAGAAAATAACTTAGCATTCTTAAACTGAAATTAAAACAAGCTACAAGTAAAAAAAAATTAATTACATTTAAGGGCATATAAATACATTATAATTCCTTAATTATCGCTCGCACAGGTGCCATGATAAAAGAGTTAATAAACTGATTAACTTGTTTTGTATGGATAAACAGTAACTTTATGCAGATCAATATTGACTAAAAAAATTAATTTTACAAAAATTTTAAAAATGAACTTGGTAAAACAAAAGTTACAAGATCATAAGTTTAATGAATCCAGATGCTTTAATAAAAAATGTCATCTGTGAACATTAATTGTTATTTTTCTTCAATTTGTTTTTTATTTTTTAAAAGTATCTGTTCCCATATTCTCAGGACATTTATGTGGCTTAATATGTACTTTTTTCACTATTAGCATGTTAAAAAATTTAATTTAAAAACATACTAACCAACTTGGTTGCATTATATAATAAAATAATCCCAAAATACATATAATTTGAGGATGCACTATATAATCAATCTTTTTCAGGTCCACTACTAATTGCTTATATCACATCAAGCTGGCTCTATAAGATATTGTTTGAGATAGCATTTTAATACAGTAGACTCCCTCAAATCCGCACTCCTAAAATCCACAACTCTCTAAAATCCGCACATATTTTACGGATGTAAACAATGAAACATTCAGTTCAGATGTAGGTGCAAAAATTGTTGTTTTCAGTTTTACATCAATTCCATACATTTTATAATTTATAATTTTTGTTAAGGTTAGTGAATTAATGTTTTTTCATGAAGAAAGAACAATCTATTTCTGAAAAAATAAAGCTATTGCTAATATTATTGGTAATCACAATCTTACCAAATATATTTATGTGTTAATCAAGCTTTTTTAGTTATTAAGTCTGGTTAAACCCGAAATAAAATTTCATTATTTTATGATCCTGATGTGAATTAGTAATGTACCTTTATGAGGCAAGTTTCATTGAATAATTTAGGAAAAACACATTCCCTCTTTTATAATGAATATTTAATTGTACATATTGATTATGACTTTACCTTTCCTTTTAGTATTTTAATCATTTTAAAAAATATCTAAATTTTTATTATTTTAGTTTATTACTTTTTTTAATATTTTAGTATATTGTATGCATTCATTATACTTTTGATTTCATTATTAATTACATTCAAATTATTTTTTAAAAATGCAAACAAAGCAATGACCAGAAATCCGCAAAATTCTAAAATCCGCAAAACCTCTGGTCCCAAGCTGTGCGGATTTGAGGGAGTCTACTGTAGTATTTATAATAAATTAAAAAAGATAATCTTACTAATTTAATTTAAATTTGGTGCAAAGCTGTATTGCAGACCCGATTATTAAAGACAAACTAATCTTTTACTCCCCCCCAGACAAACTTTGTGCCCTTTTTTTAATCATGATTATCAAAAGATTTATTTTTTGCAAGTTATGATGCAGTTGCTAGGTAACTGAGGATAGAAATAAAACAAATACATATATATAAATATACTGTAGACTCCCTCGAATCCGCGAACCTAAAATCCGACACTCTCTAAAATCCGCACATAATTTACAGATGTAAACAATGAAACACTCAATTCGGATATAGGGACAAACCTTGCCTTTTTTGGTTTTATATCAATTCCATATATTTTTTAATTTGTAATTTTTGTTAGTAGTTGCATGTTTTTTCATGAAGGAAGAATAAACTTATTTCTGAAAAAAAAATCAAGATATTACTGATAGTAGTAATAATCACAATCTTACCAAACATATTTATGCATTAATCAAGTTTTTTTATTATTAAGTCTGGCTAAACCTGAAATAAAACTTCCTTATTTTATGATTTTGATGTGAATTAATAATAAACCTATATGAGGCAAGTCTTATTGAATAATTTAAGAAAAATATATCTCAGTTTTGAAATGAATATTAAATTATACATTAATGATTATTAACTTGACCTTTGCTTTTAATGTTTAAAAACTAACTAGTTTTTTATTGTTAAATTTTATTATTTATTTTAATAGTTCATTATATTATAAGCATTTATTATAATTTCGATTGTACTATTAATTGCACTCAAAATACTGTTTAAAAATGTATGACCAGAAATCTGCAAAATTCTAAAATCCGCACAACCTCTGATCCCAAGCTGTGCGGATTTCAGGGAGTCTACTGTATTATGCCAAATAAGTAAATTAATAAAATTATGTTTTGTATGATTGGAAAATACATATGAAATTCCAACAGAAATTATACACAAAGATGAAACAACCTGACAAATATATTGACAAAAGTTCAAAATAAAAGGAATAATTAAAAACCTTTACTTGAAAATTTTAGCAACCAAAATTTACCGCTTAAATATATTAACCAGATGCATCATTCTCTTTGAACAATGGGAAGTTTGTAAATCGTCTGAATAGAAATAGCATTAGATGCAAAATATAACATTCTTTCTATATTTTTTGAAATTATGAACCAAATACAGCAAAAATTATACAGCTAATTTTGGGTACCTCACAAACATGCCCATTTAATTTCAAGCTAAAAAGATACTTTTGTGGAAATCATTGTAGAACAGATAGACTAACAGACGGGAAACAGAAACATTTTAAGTATCCACTGTAAGACTTTACTTAAATTTAAGAAAAGAAAAATACAATTTTTCCTGTACTATTATAAAGCAGTGAGGTTTTGACAAAATATTACAATTATATTGCATTCTTTTATGCTCGATGCATGAATTTTTATTCTTGTTTTTCTTTTAAATATTGAAACAGCTGAAAAGTGTTAATGACTTCAATTTCTATGTCCATGCTCCTATTCTTGCAAATACACTTGAATTGCCTCGAATTTTAACATGATATTTCCGTTTTCTACACCAAAATCACTACTTAAAACGAAGTCTGTAATATGTATAGTTCATTTACAAAAGCAGACAAAACATTTTGTTACATTCTGGTCAATGGGAAAAAAGTTGCAAGAACATTTTGATTATCACTACTGTTAAACGAATACTTCTTTATAGATTGCATATCTCTCACAACTATTCACCAGTATGAAATAACCCATGTCTGCGGAAATCACTTTTATGGAAGAACTTCTTGTGGCATATTTCACAATGAAAAGGTTTTGGACTCACGAGTATGAATTAACAAATGCCTGTTTAAGTGACTCTTTTGAGAGAATTTCTTGTTACATATCTCACAAGCAAAAGGTTTCTCACCAGTATGAATTAAAAGATGTTTGTTTAAATCAACCTTTTGTGCACATTTCTTATTACATATCTCACACACAAAAGGTTTTACACCAGTATGAATTGAAAGATGCTTTTTTAAATTGCTTTTTTGGGAGAATTTCTTTTTGCATATTTCACACATATAGGGTTTATTACCAGTATGAATTGAGAGGTGTGTGTTTAAATGACTCCTAGAAGAGAATTTCTTATTGCATTCTTCACACACAAAAGGTCTTTCACCAGTATGCAATAACCGATGGCTATTCCGGCTACTCAATGAAGAAAATTTTCTGTCACATATCTCACATGCAAAAGCTTTTCCACCAGTATGAATTAATAGATGTCTGCTTAAACTACTTTTTGCGGAGAATTTTTTGTTGCATGTCTGACAAACAAAAGGTTTTTCACCTGTATGGATTAAAAGATGTTTGCTTAAATCACGCATTTGAAAAAATTTCTTGTTGCATATTTCACAAATAAAACGTTTCTCTCCAGTATGAACGAACATATGACTCTTTAAAAGACATTTTTGAGTGAAATGCTTGTTGCATATCTCACAGATAAAAGGTTTCTCTCGAGAATGAACTAAAAGGTGTGTGTTTAAATGACCTTTTTGAGAGAAACTTTTGTTGCATATCTCACACATGAAATATTTTCTCTGCTGTGAGCTAGAAGCTGTTTTTTCAGAGATGTTTTGTGAAAAATTCTCTGGCTGCATATTTTAGATTTTAGAGATGGCTTGATTTATTTATTGTTCAGCTAATTTTACAGTATCTGTAATAAACAGAAATACCTTAATTTTATGATTCATAAAAAAAATTATACGAAAAAAAATAAATTTAGCATGAAAAAGGAAAATTAATGTATTAAACTGAATTTAAGTAAAATTTGCATGATAGTATTAAAAACTACAATAGAAACCCAATTTTCTAATGCTTGGAAAACTAAAACTGCATCAGGTGCATTTCATTATTATATATTAAAAAACTGTACATAAAATTATAACATGTAATCTAAATACCAACTATCATGAAAGAAATTTATTACAAAGAAAATGTTAAACATTAACATTAAAAAAGGTTACAATAATTATTATAAATTTTAAAATAAATTGTAAAAAGTCAAATTTAAAGATTAAATTTTACAGTTTTATATCAGTGAAAACAATGAGGCAATATTCAATTACTTTCTGTAGCAAGGGGAACAGAAAGTACAAATGAGTTCAGTTCGGAATTCATCCAAAATTATTAATTTTTCAATGAAATATAACAGATTATTAGGACAAGATTTTGTACTATTATTTCAAGCTATGGTAATAATTTAATTATTTATTAACATTTTTGCCATTTTTTCACATTGAATGCCACGTCATCACCGGTGACTAGCACTGAACTTTCCGTTTTTCATTGTTAATCAATCACGGTATCTAACAGTGTAAAATATGATATAAAACTAAAAAAAATCTTTTATGTAAATATTGATAACCTATTTAACTTTTATTTATTAGGGGATTACATCAATAAATAATAGATGGCTTAGACTGAAAGTTCAGTGTCATTCACTGGTAACTGACGTGGCACTCAGTGCGTTAAAGTTCTACATAATTGATAAGAGGTAAATCAAAATGCATTTTCTCATGCAATTTCAAAATACAGCTCACTTGGAAATGCATTTTTAGATAGGTCCATGCAAATTGGATGTTGCAAAGTATGAAGTGAAAACATCAAATTGAGTTATAATAGAATCTATAGTGAGTATAATAGTCACGGCAAAACATCAGACCAAGGATTGGCAGATTTCTAGAAGATGGCTTTAAAACGAGTGGTTGTAACCAGTTAAAACCAGCATGATAGAAATTATAACAAAAATGGCAGAAACTTAGAATCAATAATAATGAGACCTTTAATCGGCAGTGATTTATAATTCACACATATATTTGATATAAAAAACAACTATGTTAAAAATTAAAACTAAATATTATGAATGTTAGTCAACATAGTAAAAAGTTTCAAAATTATCATATAAATATAGGGGAGAGGGGTCGCGTGTGAAATGAGGGCAAATTTGGACATTCTAAATATTTTCCTTCAAATAAATTATTTTTGAAAAAAAATGTTAATAGCAGCACATTGCTACTGCTTCAATGCAATAAAAATAAAAGCTGAATCATTTTTTATATTTAATACTGCCTAACCAAGGTTTGCATCTTTCTCCTTCTTGAACTTAAATTTAAGACTTTACTTAAACTTTAAGAAAAAATATGTTGTAAGCTTTTTTTAACAACTTTGATTGCTTAAAATTTTAATTTATTATTCAATACTTAATTAAAGAATTTAGCTTCAGTTAATAAGCTTTGAGTTTTTGAAATTCTTAAGCCGAATTTATTAAATAGTTGTAATATTAAACTCCATGTGATAGAGTACCATTGAACAGAAAAGCTAGGGCAGCATTGAATATTTAAATAAAAATTAAATAAAAATGTTACCGTAAAATACCGTTAATCCGCCCTTCCCGATCAAACGCCCCCTCCCCACTTTATAAAGAATTTGAAATTTTCAAAAAATCCCGAGAAAGCGCCCTCCCTCCCGATTCTCAAAGGCGATTGAGAGCGAGATCAATCATTTTGAAATGAACGAATCATGAATCTTTGATGAAATGCGCGTTTTTTCAAGATTTTTTAATTGATTTCATGCTTGTTTTGGCTTTTTTTTACTAATTTCTCCATTTTTCTGCGTTTTTTCGACAGAATTTACGTTTAAAAAAGAAAAAAACCCAAATTTTTTCAAGTATAAATATTTATGAATCATTCAACGATTCATTCATTTTATGACGATTCATTCCTGTAAATTTTGTTGAACGATCGCGAAAAAATCCCGTGTAAGCGCCCTCCCCTAACTATTGTACGATTTTTCTTTTCGTTTGGGGGGGCGGATTAACGGTATTTTACGGTAAATAAAAATTATTAATGTTTTTTATTATTTTTATTTTGGGATATTTTTATGTAAAAGAAACATGGATTTACATTGTTAACAATCCCCGTCTGCTGCACACATAGATCACAACCTTTAGATGTACGTGAATTTACAATTGGTGTGCATTTACTATTATAATTTTTTATAATTATTTAATATAATTTTTATAATTCACTATAACATTTTTATTATAACGAATAATTTCTTTTTAGTTCAATTTCATATGAAAAGAATTACTCTGCATTACATTGGTCAGATTAAATTGCAATTGCAGTATAAAATAGAATTTAATGTCAGGTTTTTTCATAAAAAAGAGAATGAAATTTTTTTAGAGGTATCAGATACCAATTTGGAGAATTTTAACAGTACTGTAAAAAATTCATCTCAACTAATCATAATTGAACGGACACTCCGTGCTGTTTCAACAGTGAGCTTTGATATAAACTTTCATGGATATACATTTGGTTAAATAATAAAAAACAAGAGTAATTTCAGTAAAATGTAGTAATATTTATTTACATTGTTTTACATATTTGAAAAATATGCAATTTTTCATAAAAAATCTTAATATTTTCATATTTTATTCAAAGGTACCCCTTGCTTGGTCAAAGATATTCCTAGATGGGGCAGGTTTGAACAGAGATCTTTCAGATTATTAAATCCTTATAATATATTTAATTTGTTTCGAAAACTTTTAGTTTCTAGCTCACATGATAAAGAAATGAATTGTTCTTATTATGCACCGTTTAAAACACACTAAATATAATTCAACTAAGAAAAGCACTGATTTTTTTTTTTAAAGTTTCAAACATGCTCCCCTCTCCTCAAGCCATTTACCAACTTTTTTTGGACTAGTGAAAACAATGATCTTAAAATGGAAAGTAACTTTATAAAAAATGTCATCGATTAAAACATTTAAACAGCCCTTAGGCTTACTACACAGGTATTTTCTTTAAGATATGTTATAATATGTAATGCTTTTGAACAGTTATACTAAAGTTTTGTAATATAACTTTTAGGCACTTTTATGAGACTTTTTTCTATTATACCTCAAGTACGAACCTTCGCTTGATTTCCCTTCTATTTCCTTGTTTGATCAAAATAATGGGATCTATTATGGAATAGAGGATTTCAATATATTTCACTAGCACCCAATTTTTCAATATACACTTATTTGGCTTTATATCATGAGTTTTTTTGTTACAACTTGGTTATCCTGCCGACCAAAAAAAATTATCGCCAAATTATAAGATTAAATTCCAAGGATAAATTTAAGGATGATCATGAATGTCACATTCAATGAAATTGACATGATACTTGTGTTTAATGCGCCATCACATGATTTTTATTTTCACTTTTTATTTGTATTATTATTAATGTTTTACTAACATACCGTATTTTCGGGTGTATAGCCCGCACTCCTAAATCGAGCAGTGTAGTAAAAAAAGTTCGTGTATAAGCCGCGGAGATGCATCGGTGTATAGTCCGCGGGCTATACACCATTTACGAGCGTATATTTCGATCAAGTTTCGAAGTTCGAAGCCATTAAAGTATATGCGTATATAGTCGAGAAATTTTAGACAAAAAATTTCAAAGTGTGGGAGAGGGGTCGACTTATACGCGAGACCTTAAACAAAACTATGAATAAAATATCGAAAAATAGTTTGCTAGCGAATCGGTGCTGCAGCACCACTTTGTGTTTATAGAGTACAAATTCCGAAATCTGGAACCTTTTCTACTTTGACAATTCTGAGTTTAAGATAATTTTTAGTTTATTTTTCAAAAAAAAAAAAAATAATAATAATCTATCCTGTTCTGTTGCAAAGAAGAAAAAAAAGTGTGTGATATGTCATTTCGGAACGAATCAGAGGAGTCGATCTTTTTCGGAACAATTCCGAGAAATCCTTCCTTTTTAGAGTCGTTTCATTATGGAACGTGTCCGAGGAATCGAACCTTTTCGGAGTTGTTTCATTTCGGAACGAATCCGAGGATTTTGACCTTTTCGGAGTTTCGGAGTATTTGAATCTTTGGGAACCTTTCCAAAAAAGGAACGATTTCGAGATTTCGCTCCTTTTCGGAATTGGTCCGAAAAGGACAGATTCTTTTTTTACAGACTGGAATCGTTCCTTTAGTTCAACTGCCGGAATCGCTCCTTTTGTATCGTTCCTTCACAAATGACACATTTCTACTAAAAAACTGATTACAGTTAACGTTAAAACGACTTATTCAGCAAAAAGTAAGTTTAAAATAAGCAGTAGCGTAGCTATGTTTTTTGGCGCCTGGGGCCAGCAAGAAATTTTGCGCCCCCACCAAAATATAGATATATAACAATTTCTCTCAATTTGGCGCCCCTAGGCCACGGCGCCCGGGGCGGACGCCCCTTAGCTACGCCACTGGAAATAAGTAACATGTTATAACTGTTCTTTTTACCCTCTCAAATCAAGAGCAAACTGCGTTCGAGCATCATTATTTCTCGATGCTGGTTAGTGCAATACTCGGCGATAGTTGCGACAGTTCTTCCAATCCCAGAAATAACTATTTAAGCAGTAAAAAAAGGCCTTTACAAACCTGAGAGAACTCTCTATATTTTGCGGAATAGCGAAAAAAATGTACAAGTTTCGATGTTTTTTTTTCAAATTTTTTGAGGTTTAAAAATTGTAGAAAAAAATATCACGATTTCCAATTATTTTTAAAAAAATCTTTGAATAATCCGCACCATGTTTCGAAGGTTTTTTTCTTGTATAAGCCGCGGACTATACACCCGAAAATACGGTATATATTTTTTAAGTACCACTTTTTTACCAAGCATGACTATACCTACAAAATAAAAAGATTAGCTTTTACTTTACCAGCATCCTGTTTATTTATTATTTAAAATAAAAATTACGTCAATATGTATAAATTGGCTATTAGTTTTATGATTTTTATAATTTGGCGAAATTGGTCGATGGGATAACCAGGTAGTACCGTTTCTTTTTTATTTCTAATAGATAATCTCTGTAAACAATAAAATATTATTTTACAGCTTGATTGAAATCTTAAAAATCATTTTATGTTATTAATTGTAAATAATCTGGGTTTTCTCAAAGAAAAACACTTTATCATAAATATTGGATATTTTTAATTTTATCTTTGCTAAATTCACATGTTTTGACTTAGAGCTTTTTAGAGCTTCAGATATTTTTATCAACACATACAATTTGCATTCTACATGTATAAAAACAAGACTTAAACTCACGATGTCTTCTAGTGACTGCTGAGATAAAAGTTGAAATTATTTATATTCAATAATTTGAAATACTTAAACCATGCCTACGCCAGCATTCCTAGTAAAAGAATAAATCCATAATGCAAAACCCACAATCGCAATGTAAGAAAAACAAAAGTTTACAAAAACCAATAACCAAAGAGAAACAAAAATTTATGCTAATTATTATTTAGCAAGACAGAACAAAGAGTAACCATTGGAAAGAATTAGCTATGATTATTTCATCATTGAGGCATGATGCAAATAACAAGGAATGGATCCGTCCAAGCATATGCAATAAAAGAGCATTTTTAGCTCTTTTTGTTTATTTTTTAAAATTAAACTAAAAAAGTGCCCCTCTTCTGAAAAAAAAACAAGTCTTTTATACCTTAATAAAAAAAATCCATGCATGTTTTTTTCTGCATAACAAAACATTTGAAAATATATCCAAAGGAAATGATATAATTTTGATAACATTTTAACTTCTGACTTAACTAAGTTGTATAAACAAATAATAATAATAATAAAAATTACACATTGCTCTTTCATTTTTCTTGTATTTTCTTCTGTAGCATTATTTTCTGTGGGATGCTATAATTTTTTTAATAGTTAAGTTTAAAATTTTGTAATACAGCCTAATTTATTAATAATGGAACTTGTTGAAAACCTGAATGGCATTTGTCAATTATCAATGGAGATAGCAAATTATATATATATATTACAGTAAGAAAAAAAAAAAGCTTTTCTTTTCATTTTTTCTTTGAACTACTTTTTCTGTTTGCTTACAGCTATTTTTTTCCCGCACTCAAACAATTTAAGTTTGCAGATGCTTTCATGATATAATACTTAAAGAGTTTCTTGTTTTTGTTTATTTTAAAAGTCCTTTAGAACATTTATTTACTTTAAAAATTTATGAAATCCATCTTATCAAGTACCAGTTATTTTCTGTGAATAGACACTAAACTTAAGAGCTAGTATTGAGGAAATTTTCCAGAAAATTTCATTTAGAACCCCCAGAAAATTTCATTTAGATCAATCCCACCACTTTTTCAAGTAGTCAAAGGTGAGGGGGGGGGGAGAACTTTGGGATATATTTTACAATTTTGATGGTACTTAATTTAAAGCGTAAAATATCACTTGAAAAGTGTGAAGGGATAAAGTAATATACAATAAGATAAAAGGAATGAAAAAAAATGTCACCATTATATTCAGCTCTATTTTTATCTACAAAATTTGGTGCATTCCATAAGTTATTCTCTGAAATATTTAAACTCACAAGTTTGTATTCACACTAACTGACACCAATTTTATTTAAGGATGCTAATCAGTCAGTGGCCAAATTCCTCACTGTATTGTTAGGTTTATGGGCATCTGATGCGTTCTTATATTCAAAATATTTCCTTAACCAATTAATATTTTTAAGTTCTTTTTTCAGTACTGAAAAAGAACTTAAAAAATATTAATTCCTTAAGGAAATATGATGATTGTAAGAATGCATCAAATACCCATAGACATAACATATCCAAAGAGAATTCGGCCACTGAGTGTCTAGCACTCTTAACCGCATGGCCCAGTACAACATTTGATTTAATATGCATAAAAAATGTAACTATCCAATAATAAGTATATACGAGAATGTAAGCATGGCTATGTCAGAGATGATTCTGAGTTTTAAAAAATGTTCTGAAAAGTTACTCCAGAGGAGAGGGGGGGGGGGACATATACCCTTGTTCCTGTCTTCATGGGATGAGATGAGACAAGCACTGTTATAAATTTAAGTATGAAAAAGAAATTCTTTGGTGAAGAAAGAAAATGGCACAAATAAAATGAATTTGGATGAAAAAACGTGGACCAATATGATCTTTTGGCACAAACATGGTGAAAATAAACCATTATTTGTAGAAGATGTTTTCATTTCGCACAATTTGTACAAGATTATAAGTACCCACATAATTGACAATTTTTTAGATTTTCTCAAATGGCACAAACATTTTTTTAACAGGAAATTACTTAATGAATACATTGAAATAAGTATGACATAGAAACAAGACACATTATAATATATATATAAATTTCTGCTTATGTTCCAAAAAAAAAAACAGAAGCCTAGATAAAATTAAATAACTGGTATGATATAACAAATACTTCACCAACTGTATAATGAGGGAAATTAATAATAAGAATTAATATGACATTACAACAGGCCCGTAGCTAGACCATATTGCCAGGTAGGGCAAGAGTTTTTCCAGGGGTGGCAGATTATTTTCCCACTTTTTGTTAATCTTTTATGCGTAGTTCTTCAAACACATGTACTGCGATTTTATAGATTTTTTTCACTTAAAATATGAGGAATTTCTAAAGCCAGAGTGAAATTTTTAAAGTTTCTTAAGAAGCGCGAAAAAAATGTTAAATACATATTTTTAGTTTAGCGCAAATAAATTGCTATTTTTTTAATTAAATAATTTAAATATATACATGTACTATGTTCGTTTATATTAATAATACTTTTAAGTACAATTTGCTAAATGCACAATTTTGTTCACAATTTTTTTTCACAAAATTTGTACAATGTTTCGCATGCTCTAACATTCTCCAAATGTGTAACAATGAAAAAGTTAACCGCCTTTTTTCACTCTGTGACCAAAGACTAAATAGCTGCTAAAAATCAAAATGAGCAGAATCGGCGCAACGCTGCAATGCAATGCACGTCACAGACTCTTGGGAATGTCTGCAGATTATTTTAACTGTTAAAAATACAGAAAAAATTAAAAAATTTCGGTCCTAAATCGAAAAATTAAGATATAAAATGTATCGCGAATTTCAACAAATAGTGTTCGAAAAGAAATCAATTTCGTCATAGATCGCGAAAATCACGAAAAAATGGGAAGTTTCTTCAAAACATTGCATAAAAAGGCAAATCTCTTCAAAAGATTACGAAAAACGGCAGTTTTCGTCAAAAAAATCATGAAAAAACGACAAATTTCTTCAAAAGATAGCGAAAAAACGGAAGTTTTCGTGAAAAGATTGCGAGAAAACGGCAGTTTTCGGAAAAAGATCATCAAACAATGGCAAATTTCTTCAAAAAATCGCGAAAAGACGGCAAATTTCATAAAAAAAATCACGAAAAAAGAACATTTCTTCAAAAGATCGTGAAAAAGGGCAGTTTTCGTTAAAAAATCACGAAAAAACTGCAAATTTCTCCAAGAGATCGCGACAAAACGTCAAATTTTTTCAAACGATCGCCAAAAGATAGTAGTTTTCGTCAAAAAATCGGAAAAATTGTCAAATCTTGTAAAAAACGCGAAAAAATACAAATTTCGTCAAAAGACCGCGAAAAATAACATTTCGTCAAAAGATCGTGAAAACCCCGCAATTTTTGTCAAAGGAGAGCACTTGTAGGGGAGCACCCTCTTTCGGACAATGTATGAAGTGTTAAAAATTCTGAGAACAAAGGCAACTTCTTTTTAAAAGTATATTTTTCTTTTATGTCTATCACAAATATTTGGGAGGGTTGAGTGCGTATAATGTAATGCGAGGGATTGGTCTGCAGACTGCTTTTTAAGTTTTTACTTGTGTTGCAGACTACAGAAAAAAATTCTGCGGCTGGGAGTTTAACTATGCAAAGTGTTTAAGCGAGGTTTCATGAGTTTCTATTTACTTCTTAAACTCGCTGTCAGGTAATTAAAAAATTTCCGGAGCGGTTCGGCTCGGTACAAACAAAGGGCCGCACAATCACATGGATGGCAAATTGGATCTCAGATCCAATTTGCCATTCGTCTCTTTGTAAAATTGTCAAAAACCAACCTTTAGAAAACATTTTACAGTATTTCTTTATTTAGAAAAATAATCCCTTAAGCTCTTTAAAAAACATTTCAAAGGAAAAAGCACAATTTCAGACCACAGACGGTATGCGTTCCAGTGAATGAAAGTCAGTCACTGAATAGCATAGTACCAAAGAGTGTTAAACAATTCAGCTGCTTTGGCGATCCTTAAACAGGCAATTTGTTAGCGGTCAAATCTCCAGGAAGCTAGTTTAAAATTGTATAATCTTAATTACAAATGCGATAAAATGAAGGGAAAAAAATCTTGCAAGGGGCGTCAAATTCAGAGTTCTAATTTTTACAACAGATTAAATCTTTTAAACTCTAATGTCTGTTTTATTATCTGTCATTCTGTAAAATTTTGAAAAAACGTAAATTATAGGAAACATAAAAAAAGCTTAAAAACACTGTATTTTCATATACTTTTTAAATGGATTTTTATGAAAAAATATTAAATTGATACAAAATTTATGAAAATATTGTTAACACTGTAACGGTCGGGTTCTCGTACTGGGTGTTGAATGCAGACATAACTCAGAACATAAGATAAAAACAGTTTATTTACAAACGATTAGGGCTCAAGGGACGTGGAGCAGTTCTGTAATTTTAACAACTGATAACAATACTAATAGGTTAAACTCATACTCACAGCTCCGGCACTAACTCAATCGGGGCACTTGAGATCCCTCCTCAGCTATCTTTCGGCTAGGCTGCTGGATAAAACCTTATTAGACAGCCCGTGGCTGTAGATATATTCTTTATTAACTGTGAAATAGTCAACCTAATTACTATTAACTTCTTACCACCGGCCAACTTCTCGAATCGAATTCCAAAACTCCTTGTCAACTCACTGGAGGCTCGCTAATACTTGATATCGCTTGCTCTAGATTCACTACTAGCTGGCGAATGCCGTTAGACACACCTAGTCGGCCAAGGCCGCCTAGACACTCTCCTAGACGCCGCTCGACACACACCTAGCTGGCCAAAGCCGCTAGACTCTCTACACACACTCAAACTCCAAGCTTTTATATGCTGCAAACTGAGATACTACAAATTTACATATGAGCAATTCCATCTCAGCTCAGGCAGGGCATGTCAATTCACCATCACAGATTTTTTTCAAAAAAATACAGTAGTTACAACTAAGTAAAACACAAAATTTCCCAAAAGGATTTTTACCAAAAAAATTTTTTTCTTCGGTTACAGCACTTTCAAATTTGTGATAAAATTGACAATTTTCAGAAAAACTGAAAAACGCTTCATTTTGAAATGAACACAGTACCAAACATATTCAACATATTCAGTCATTTTATTTTTTACAAATAGTTATTAAACTGAATTTTACTTTAGCACAGTTTTAAAAAATATTGTGACATTTTTACTTAATTAAAAAAATTAGTTTTTAAGTACAAAAAATATAATTATTACTGAATTCAAGATTTTTTTTCAGAATGAAAAAATTATTTTAAAACTAAGCATTGATGGCAATGCAAAGACCTTTAATGGGAGTTTTAGAGCAAATTTTATTTTAACCCTAAGGTGCATACAACTTTTGTAATTCAATTTTAAATTATGCAAAATCTTGTAAAATCGCTACTTTTGAAGTGCAATTTCTCAAAAACACCATTTTTTAAAAATATGATAATATGCTCAATAGATACCTTATTAGTTTCTAATAAATACCTTACAAGCAAATCCTGTACTTTTGCTTAGAAAATTTTATATTATTTTTTGAAAATAACATGTTGTGTGTTTTTTTCAAAAAACCAGAAAGTCAAGCTCTTTCTTATTTAACCGAATTTATAATATGATTAATATTTCAAACTAAAAAATACAACCCTGGTACATAATTATTACTGTTAAAATATAGCTAACCATTCGCTTAAGTTTAAAATTGTATAAAATACAGCCATTAGTAAAATTAGGATTGATCATATGTCATTTCATTCCATACTCATAGATGTATCAAATTCACCTACAGTGTGTTAAATATTTTGTTATGTAGTATTGGATATAATATATTAATATGCAGATACATACATTACAGAAGAATTAGGTACTGAAAATTTCTTGAATTAACTTCAACTCCTTATCATCGAAAGTGTGAAGTTGTGCAGATTGTCCTATTGGAACTGGTTTTTCTATTTTTAGAAGCACATTTTCCAATGGTAATGCACATTCATCTTTTTTCTTTCCAGATTCTTCTGGCCTCTGGAATGCTTTAGCAGGATCATGGGGGTACATGAATGATACTTTAATGTCATGTACTTCTCGTGATATACCATTGATTTGTCCTATCCACCAATTATTTTCATAAATGCATCCAATGAAATCGCCAATTTGGAAATCATGTATTGAACATTGTTTTTTTATTTGGCTGGAGGTTTCAACTTTTGTCAATATATTTTTAATCGTTCGTCCCATATAACCTTTATTATTTTCAATCTCCTCAATAATGTTTAGATGTTATACCAGCAATATATCTTACATTGGCATATTCTTTCTCTTTATTAGCTCTATAAGCTTGAATAATCTTTTTGTTTAAATGTAGCAGAATGATATTTTTTAACAGAGAGGAAAGTTCAGCAACAAATCAGACAGAATCTCGGATAGCCCTTATTATAAGAATTCTGAATAAAAACACCTTCACTAAAATGATCTATTTTTATACAGCATTAGTAAATGGTAGATTGTAAGATAATAATTGTTAAAAAGAAGTTTAATAAAATAGAAAACTTTCTTCATGTTGTTTTTTTTAATTACGAAAATTATTAAAATTTTAAATATGACTGTACTGTTAAAATACATTGTAATAAGTCAGGATCAAAAAATTGAAATTTTTAAATTCAATGAAGTTATTAAAGAAAACTTTTAGTTTTATCTGTACATCTTAAAACATAATCATCATAGAATATCAAAACATATTTTAATAAAAGTGTGAAAATAATGTTTTATAATGTTTTCCTCTAAGCAAAAATAGACCTGTTCAATATCAATCTAATTATTGAGTACTAAAAGGGAAAAAAATGAAAAGAAAATCAGATTTTTCTTTTTTTAAAGGGGAGTTTGAATTATTTACATTTTATGAATAGGAATTTTTGAAGATTAGCTTATATTTATCTGCCATAATTATGTGCATAGTATTACCTTTTTATTAAGAAATAGAAATCATATTATTAATTCAGTGAAATAAGAAAGAGCTTGACTTTTTAATTTTTTGAAAAAAACACACAACATGTTATTTTCAAAAAATCATATAAAATTTTCTAAGCAAAAGTACAGGATTTGCTTGTAAGGTATTTATTAAAAACTAATAAGGTATCTATTGAGCATATTATCAGATTTTTAAAAAATGGTGTTTTTGAGAAATTGCACTTCAAAAGTAGCGATTTTACAAGATTTTGCATAATTTAAAATTGAATTACAAAAGTTGTATGCACCTTAGGGTTAAGATAAAATTTTCTCTAAAACTCCCATTAAAGGTCTTTGCATTGTCATCAATGCTTAGCTTTAAAATATTTTTTTCATTCTGAAAACAAATCTTGAATACAGTAATAATCATATTTTTTGTACTAAAAAACTATTTTTTTTAATTAAGTAAAAATGTCACAATATTTTTTAAAACTGTACTAAAGTAAAATTCCGTTTAATAACTATTTGTAAAAAATAAATTGATTGAATATGTTGAATATGTTTGGTACTGTGTTCAATTCAAAATGAAGCGTTTTTCAGGTTTTCTGAAAATTGTCAATTTTATCACAATCTTCAAAGTGCTGTAACCGGACAAAAAAAAATTCTTGGTAAAAATCCTTTTGGGAAATTTTTTTTAACTTAGTTGTAACTACTGTATTTTTTTTTTTAAATCTGTGATGGTCAATTGACGCATATCAATGCTGCCTGCCTGAATTGAAATGGAATAGCTCATATTACTTCTAACCGCGACATAACTGTAGAATCCGAGAAAGATACACACGCTCTAGAAAGTTAAAGTAAAAGAGAGGATAGGTGTCGCTTTCACGCTTACACATGTTAAATCATTGACGTCACGATCTCAAAAATGCTAGAGTGCCTTTATTACAAAGGTCACTCCCTCACAACACTACGATAAATTATACCACAAATTCTTAATACAATAACACGAATTAAATCTTTCCTCTTGTACCTGTTTGTAAGAGGACAAATTGCAGTTCTGTAACAGAAGTTAACCATTTTGCTGTAGAGTAAACTTTTGTTGTAGCATTGAAATCAAACAACACTTTCAAAAATTCTATAAAAACACAGGATAATTTTTAAAAGATTATCAAATTGGGCATTTTTAACTTAATTTTAGTTTACTATCATCCTGGAAGGTATTTATTAAAAAAACCCTTATATTTCAAAGTATGACATTTAATAAAAAATTAAATTAATTCCATAAATAAATGATTTAATGTATTATGCATTTATTTTTAATAATTAATAATGCAGAGTTAGGACAACTCAAATATGTAGGGGAGAGAAAAGCAGTTTTCTATACGCACGCACGAACACACATAGATTGGATACATATATACAGTAGAGGACCTATTATCCGGAATTCCGAAATCCGGAAATGAAGACGATTGAAAACGAGGTGAATCATGACGAAATGAATGAATCATGAATCTTTGATCAAATGGGCGTTTTTTCGAGATTTTTTAAGATTTCATGCTTTTTTGGCTTTTTTTACAAAATTCACCTGTTTTCTGCGTTTTTTCGACAGAATTATCGTTTAAAAAAACGCAAATTTTTTTAAGTATTGCTTCAATTATCAAAATTCATGAGTCATTCAAAGATTCATGTTTCATTCATTTCATCATGATTCATGCCTATAAAAAACGCAAATTTTTTCAAATATAGCGAAAAAACTCTGCAAATTCGTCAAATATCGCGATAAAACCCTGCAAATTTTGTCAAATATCGCGATAAAACCCTGCAAATCTCGTCAAATATCGCGAAAAAATCCTGCAGATATCTCGCAAAAAATGCAAATTTTGTGAAACGATTGCGGAAAAATCCCGTGTAAGCGCCCCCTCCTATTATTTTGCGATTTTTCGTCACCTTTGAGAAGTGGATTAACCGTATTTTACGGTTATATATATATATAAAGCCAGTTAGCAAAACGTCCGGATTTTGAAGAGCTCTGAATTTTGGATGTCCGGACTTGAGACTTTCTACTATAGTACAAGAGTCAAAATTGTAGCTTAGTGTTTTTTCCACAGACTTCTCCACACTTTTCATTCATATTCTAGATAACAGTGCTGTATTCCTTTATTATTATTATTATTATTTTTTGGAGGGGGGAGGGGAGTGTCGAGTTTCGGACGGACCCGAAATCCGGAAAATTCCAAAATCCGGAAAGCCCTCGGTCCCGACGATTCCGGATAATAGGTCCTCTACTGTATTAAACAACATTTTATATTTGAGAATACTTTTAAGCAAAAAACACACTGTAAAAATAGTGTTTATTTCTGTTCTAAATTATAGCATGGAACAAAAGTATATGCATCTTTATCTCTCTCTCTCTAATCATATATTGGGTCTTTCGGAAAGTGATGTCTGTTTGGGAAAATCAGTTCGTATCGGGAAAATTTGCCCATTACTTACTATATATTAGATATCGGAAACAATATCTAATAATAATTAAATGATAGACTTTTTCGGTACTAATCAATTTTCCCAAACGAACACGACTTTCCGAACGACCCAATATTTCAATCAAACGTCTCTATTTTTCAGGGCCGAATATACGAATTTCTTTTACAAATTTGCGCCATTGTATTTAACAATAAATAACAGCCAATTAAGTGATTTGGAATTATTATTTTTCAGTTTTCAATAAATACATTACACTTTGAGTTTCAATTGATATTTATCTTAGGATGATTTTTATCAAACTATCTCCTTGCAAAAATTGGCTTACAATGGCAACTTAGACGACTACTCTGAAAATTGTTTTACTTTTAAGAAAAAGTGCAGAAATACCATTCTTCGTCTTTTAACAAAAACACCTGTAACATTTTTGAATTTAAGAATAAAAATGACTTTATGAATGTGTCAGTAAGTAATAAATTTCGATTTGTAAAATTGTTTCAGTAACCTAACATATTGTATTATTTAAATTTGAAATAATAATTGTTTTATCTCAGAAGCACCAACTTTTTAAAATTTTAGTGAAATGGGAGAGAATCGAAGAAATGAAAGGACAGATTTATTATTATGTACTTTATATTTTCACATGGGGAAGGGGAGTATCCCTTGTAAAAAATTCTATAGCGATTTCTAAAGGTTCTTTTATTTCTATGTACTCCCAACTACCTGGAGTCAATGTCATGAAGGATTTAATTTGTTATGCTGTTAATTAGCTTATTTTTATTTATTTATTTTATGCAGGAAAATGTATGAGTTTTTTTTAACCTACTTGTACCATATTGTATGGATATTTGCGCTTAAATCTCTTTTAAAGAAAATTAAATAGTAACATTTTATCATAAAATCAAAGTTAATGTTAATTAAATTATATAGTTACATTTTTCCTTTTCTTCTTTACTTTACTATTGATTGATATTATGTCATTCCTTGAAGATGTTTTTACTTTAAGAAAAAAATTATTTATATTACGCCATATAAAATTCATTTAAAGTGAAATACGTGCAACATGGTAATAATTTCCTTCGCTAATTGCTACTTGTAAAATCTCACAAAAGAATGAAAAAAGTAAGACATACATGTATATTAAAAAAAATAATTATGTAAATTTCTTATTTGAAATTTAAATTTATATTATTTAAATACGAAATATATAAATACGAAATTTGATGGGAGTTATATTGATAAATGATAAATTTTCATAGTAAGTACATTTCTTTATGGTGAATAACACGTATAATTTTTTGTGTTTATTCATTGGCTACACATATCTTTATTATTCTTTTATATGTTCATGAATGGTGAGAAGAAAAAAAGACATCAAAAAGCGTATTGGGTTTTTAAAAGGACCCTCTTCCAAAGCAAACAAGTAAGCATAACAAAAGAGAGAGAAAAGTCCTAATGCGTGACATTTGCTATTTATTGTAATCAGATCAAGTTTACATGAAACTGACGACTAACTGTAAAGGAAACAATATTATAAACTAGTTCACCGTAATTTCAGAATCCCCTGGTTTCAGGAGGCTTTCTAACGATAAATTTCGTATGGTAACAGTTGTACAAAGAGACGAATTTTTAGCTAATAAGCTAATCCAGATTTGTTCAATTTGGAGCAGTGTGGAATAATTCCTACAAAGCGAAAAAGCGGGGAATCCAGAGCTCCTCAATTTTTGACAGAGGTCTGTTAAAGAGAGAGAGAGAGAAAAAAAAAGCTTTTTTGCTGTTTCCAGACTAAAAACAAAATTTAGGGGTAGAAGGAGAAAATTGGCATAAAGGAAGAAAAACAGAAATTTCATTGTTGTATTACAAAAAAGGTTTTTTAAAAGGAAATACTGAGTGATAAAATTATTGGATTCTGAGTGACCGAAATGTCGAATTTCATTTTGACTAAAAACTGGAAAAAATTTTAATTTAATGTTTTTTTTCCTTTGTTTTCTTAGAAATTTAATGTGGAGTTTTGCGCTAGGTCGGGCAAAACTTTTTCCAGCCCGACCTGCCCCCCCCTCTGGCTACGGCCCTGCATTACAAAGAAAATAAATTGGTGAAAGTAGCAACATTGTTGATACAGTGTAGCTTGTTAGCAAGAGAATAGACAAGTGCAGGGGCCTCACAAAGAATTTTTATTAGTGAGGGAGAAAGCCTTTAATTGGCAAGTCAATTCAGTATTTGCCAACTCAGTGAAAAGCAAACATAAATACTTCTCATCATTTGTCAACTAGTTTTATAATTTAACAAGTTATCACAATTAGAAAATGATATATAGTTTTTATTTGTAAAAAGCTTAGTATTATTTGTAATTTTATTGGTAACTTTTGTCTTTTTATGCTTTTTGTGGGGTTTTTTTTAATTAAAGTTTTGATTTAATTTGCCAATTCAATTTATAAATTTGCCAACTGTAACAGAAACTGCAAACATTTTGTATGGGGAGAGGCTTCCCCTTCCCCCCTCCTTAGCAAGGCCCCTGGACAAATGCCGTTTTTCTAAATGCAAGAAAACAATAATTGTTTTATTTGATTTTTAATCAGTGCAACCATAGCACTTATTGATGACGGATCTAATATTATTAAGACATTGGAATTTCAAATTCTTGATACCAAAAATTGTTTTGATATTTTATGTCATTTTCGATAAAATTTATATACGAACTTCAGTTATTCAAAAAAATGTTTACATTCAATAGAACAGAATAGAACCAAAATCAATCTGTATGCAACACAATGTTTAAAATTTAATTATCAATAAAAATTCAAATAAATTTGCTGTTTCAAATTTTTATTCGCCAAACTAATTAGAAATAAATAAATAACATTATCTGCTATAAATGAAACAGCTTATTAATGCTTTAAACGAGGATGGGCAGAATAAAAGTTGCAAAACGAAATTTCGTCTAGTCATATTATCAAACAGAAAACTGCAGAATTTTAATTAAAGAGCATCAAAAAGAAATTAACTCAGCGTTGACATATTTTAGTAAAGCGTATGAGATCAATAAATTCACATTTTGAAAGTTACCTGATATTCTAGACAGGGACGCCACACAAGACGCCAATGCAAGAATGAATCGTGAACTTCTACATGATGATTCATTTAAAAAGATTCATTCATTAATCTTGAGAATGGTGAATTGCTGTGATTAATTAAACGGCTGCTATAGCAATAATATTAGTACCATTTTTTTATCATTTGTTTAATACTGCTTATCAGACAACCATTAACATAAAGAAGCTTTACAAAAAAAGAAAAAAAAATAGTTAAATTTTCCTGAGTTATTCAAAATTAGATTCCGTACATTTTACAAACGAGGACATATTTAAGTACTTAAATATTATACTTTAAGTTAAGTTCAAAAATTTTTACTAATACTTTCTGTTCTTTTTTTATAAATAAATGTTTTGTTTTATTATTTATTTCTTCATTATTCATGAATAAAATCTTCCTTTGCGATTCATTCATTGTGTGGACAATGGAAATATGGATAAAAACCTCTGGTCATAATACTAGTTGCCAGACCAGGCCCGGACTGGCTCCTTTGGGGGCCCTCAGCTAGAGACTAAAAAGGGGCCCCTTACGGGAAATTTAGCGAAAACAAAATATTATATTTTATTTTTTAATTTAGACTTGGATTGCAAAAAAACACATTTAGGCTATTTTGTCATTTGGAAAATAGTTGAGTAAAATGTAAGCTTTTTGTAATGTTATTAACTTACTTTCACAATACATATTTATATCTTTTTTTATACACCATACCTAAACTAATTCCATGCCAGAAAAAAAATAAGAATTATTCATTTTAAGTGGTTATTACTTAAAAATGACCGTGAGGTATATTTTTAGTTTTCGGCAATCAAATGACTGTGTCGAAGTCATAATAATCTAAATCCTACTGTGATATCTAATGAAATATTAAAAGTGACTTTTTTTTTTTTTACACTAATTTTTGAAAAAGTGGTTACGTGTGATAGCAGATCGCTCACAGTTTAATATATCTTTCAAACAACTTATCATTTAATTAATAAATCCAAATTGTTGATTTATAATTACAGTCAAAGATCTATAATCCGCACAAGCTGGAACCAAAGGTTGTGCGGATTATGGAATTTTGTGTATTATAGAGTAATAGGATTATGCGTCATTTTATTATTCTTAGACAGCATTTTAATTTTATAATCAGTATAATATGGAAATATAAATATGAAATCTAGTAATTAATTTAATAAGTAATCTCAAAAAATGCATTTTAAAGTTATTTTACTTTTATAAAATGATATACATGTGCACTTAAATAAAAATAAATACATATGCTCCGTAATACAGTTTGTTGTTTCTGTTAATAAATAAAAGAGCTATATTAAAAAAGTAGATAAGCGGGATCTTTTAGCTGTTGAAGAACTTGAAACATCATTACTACGCTCTCCGTTATTCATTTTGCACCTTGCATGTGCATTAGAGTAAAAAGTAAAATCAATACTAGACGACATGTGAGTCGTAATTCATAAACATCAACTCAGTAACTGTGCTTGTTACCAAATTAATCAATCGTAAATAGAATGAAACAAGTTGGAAATTGCACGTGAAGCGTAGCAAACGAGGTGCGTTCGTACGATAACGAAGTTTTAAAAATATTACTCTCATATATCAATCTCATAAAATTGTAAATAGTGAATTACAATTAAAACGATCATCAAACAATGTTCTCCCTATACCATTATGTAATGGAATACTTTTGTGTGGCCTTGTAAATCAATAACAAATGTTCTTTGCATCACAAATTATGTAAAATGTATATTATAATATGTACTTTATATTGTATATAAATTTTATTAAGTTCGAATGAGTGCAACACCATTAAAATGCATTTGAAACATTTTCCCCATTGACCGTAATGTAACGGAATACTTTTGATTGTCCCTGTAATTGATCTATGCATCCGATTTTCATAAAATTTGAAATAACTCGACAAAATTATGCAATAACTATGTATTTTAAATTTCAAACGTATAAAGTACATTTGAAACTTTTTCCCCATTGACTATAATGTAATTGAATACTTTTGATTGTCCCTGTAATTGATCTATGCACCCGATTATCAAAAAATTTGAAATAACTTGACAAAATTATGTAATAACTATGTATTTTAAATTTCAAACGATTAAAATGCATTTGAAACTTTTTTCCCCATTGACCGTAATGTAACGGAATACTTTTGATTGCCCCTGTAATTGATCTATGCATCCGATTTTCATAAAATTTGAAATAACTCGACAAAATTATGCAATAACTATGTATTTTAAATTTCAAACGTATAAAGTACATTTGAAACTTTTTCCCCATTGACTATAATGTAATTGAATACTTTTGATTGTCCCTGTAATTGATCTATGCATCCGATTATCAAAAAATTTGAAATAACTTGACAAAATTATGTAATAACTATGTATTTTAAATTTCAAATGATTAAAATGCATTTGAAACTTTCTTCCCCATTGACCGTAATGTAACGGAATACTTTTGATTGCCCCTGTAATTGATCTATACATCCGATTTTCATAAAATTTGAAATGACTCGACAAAATTATGTAATAATTATGTATTTTAAATTTCAAACGATTCGCTTGGGTAGTTTTTGCGTTGTTACATGCGGACAGACAGACGGACAGACCGACAGACAGACAGACGGACAGACAGACGGACAGACAGACAGACGGACGGACTGAGCGACAACAATAGGTGCTACGTATTTACATAATTACGAACGCACCTAAAAAAGAGCTCCCCAGCTAAAGTTTTGTTTCCAGAAAGATCGGATCTTGAGAAATCAATCAGAGTTCGCCTGTAGTTGAAGGTTCCCGCTTGCATTTCGTGACGTTCGCGAAACCTCGGCAATCTATCACTATGATTGATTACATTGATTCGACTGTTTCAACCCATAATATCTAGTTCTCAGTTGGTGCTGTGTTACTGCTAGGACGCGCGACGCACACGAAATAAGCGTTTTCATTGGTTGTTTACTCATCTGAACTTACATAAACTGAAATAGCTACGAATGAAAAGTCGGCATTTCGAACGTTCAGTAAGCTTAGGTGCGTTCCATAATACAGTTTAGTTTTTTACTGTTAATAAAATAAAAGAGTAAATTTTTTTAAAAAATGCTTGTTTTATTATGATTTTTATTAATTTTTTTATTATTTGTTTAAAAAAAATCATTTTTGGATCACGGATTTGTAAATTTTCTTAACTGTTTATTTCATTGTTTACATTCATAAAGTAACGCGGATTATGGAAAATTGCGGATTATGGGTCCGCGGATTATAGATCCTTGACTGTATTAAATTCTTACATAAATGGTAGCATCAATAAATTTAAAGTAAAAGGAAGTTATTTATTTTAATTAAATTAAAAATGTTCAAATTAAATTATTTAAATAAAATTCAAAATGCAAAATTCTTTAAAAACGCGAAATATAAAGAAAAATAGCGGAGATATTAATAAAAGTTTAAATTTTTAAAATCGAAAAAAAAAAATGTTTAGACGAAATTTAAAATGCTGAATCATTAATAAACCGCTCATTTTTAAAATAGAAAGAAAATTGTAATTTATATATATATATATATATATATATATATGAATATTAGTGATAAAAAATAATATAAACCCTTAAATCAGCAAAAAGTACGATTATTTATTTTTTAATTTCTAACTTACTAGGGAACTGCAAAAAGTGTAAGTCACCGATTTTGACGAAAGTGGCATCGTTGGAAAGATCTCATTGTAAGGAATAAAAAACTCAATGGAGCTACCCGTCGAAAATGATCCGTTTTCCAGATATTCGACAATTTATGTCACGTAACTAGTGAACACTTACTGGGAAACCGCAAAAAATTTTGGCCTCGATTTTAACGAAAGTGGTATCGCTGAAAAGATATTATCGGGAGGATTAAAAAACTCAATGGAATCACCCGTCGGAAATGAAACGTTTTCAAAATATCCGACAATTTGTATCACGTAGCTAATGCACACTTAAAAGTGTGCATTAGCATTAATGCAGTTTCCCAGTATACAGGGGAAACTCCATTAAGTTACATAAATTGTTGGATATCTAGAAAACGACTGATTTCCATAGGGTAGCTCCATTAATTTTTTTTTTTTTACTTCTCAAAATGATATCTTTCCAACGACATCATTTTAGTCAAAATCGAGACAATTTTTTGCGGTCTTCTATTAAATGTGCACTAGCCCAGTATGTACTAGCTACGCAGCTTAAATTATCGGATGCCAGGAAAACGTTGGGTAGTTAACTTTTTACTCCTCACGATAAGATCTTTCCAACAATACCACTTTCGTCAAAACCTAATTTTTTTTGCGATTCCGCAGTAAGTATGCAGTAGCTACGTAACATAAATTGTCAGATATCTTGAAAAAGGCTCGTTTCCGATGTGTAGCTCCATTGAGTTTTTTACTCCTCATAATGAGATCTTTCCAACGATATCAATTTCGTTAAAATCGGTGACTTACACTTCTCACAGGTCCCTAGTTAGTATGAAACCTTCATATTCCAGCATCACAGTTCGAACTGCGAATCTTCTGCTTACTAGCGAGCCTATTTTCTTAAAAGGCCCGCCACACACTAGTGAGACATTGAACGAAAAAACGTGCAATTTCACCAGGGTGACAATTTCATCCTGATAACAAAGGAAAAACCGGTTTGACTGCTTCCTGTTGCACGATTTTTGACGCATGTCTCCCTGGTGTGTGGCGGGCCAAGGTCTTTCACATACCTTTCCTTGAAGGACATAGCTGACGTTTTGTTTATTTGTTTGTGTTTTATGCTGACCAATTATCTACACGTGGGATATAGGCCCTAAGGGGAGGGTGCCCTCCGTGGGAGTCTTTCTAAGGGAACCTAACCCGTATTTACCCAAGCAAATGCAAGGTTCGAAGGAATCCATGGAAAACTCCGAACGGTTAGCCCGACGGTTGTGATTGGGTTCGAACCCAGCACCAGCACCTATCGTCTACCAGTTTAGAGGTCAGAACCTCTCTGCCACTGATGGGGCCATAGCTAACGCAAAATTACCAACTCGTAACAGCTATATCTGGAGTACTACCTACCATCATGATGAATATTATGCTATCATATGGGTTTTTAAAATAATACTACAGAACAATGAACCTATTATTTGTTGTAAAAGTTTGCATGGGCCCGAGACCCGTATCCAGCCCGGTCAGGTAAAGAAATTTAGCGGGAGTGCACTGGAATTACAGATTCTTGATATGAAAAATTGTTTTGATATTTTATGTCATTCTTGATAAAATTTATATAAGAACTTCAATTATTCAAAAAAATATTTACTTTCAATAGAACAGAATACAACCAAATTCAGTCTATGTGCAACATAATGTTTAAAATCTAATAATTAATAAAAATTCAAATAAATTTGCTGTTTTCAAATTTTATTCGCCTAACTAATTAGAAATAATTAAATAAAATTATCTGCTATAAATGAAACAGTTTATTTATGCCTTAAAGGAGGATGGGCAGAATAAAAGTTGCAAAATGAAATTTCGTCTAGTCATATTATCAAACAGAAAACTGCAGAATTTTAGTTGAAAAGCAACAAAAAGAAATTAACTCAGCATTGACATATTTTAGTAAAGTGTATGAGATCAATAAATTCGCATTTTAAAAGTTACCTTATATTCTAGACAGGGTCGCCACACAAGACGCCAATGCAAGAATGAATCGTGACCTTCAACAGTATGATTCAGTTTTAAAGATTCATTCATTAATCTTGAGAATGGTGAATTGCTGTGATTAATTAAACAGCTGCAATAGCAATAATATTAGTACCATTTTTTTTATCCGTTGTTTAATACTGATTATCAGACAACCATTAACATAAAAAAGCTTTACAAAAAAAAAAAAAAAAAAAAAAAAAAAAACTGATAATTTTTTTTTTGAGTTTTTTGATTAAAATTAATTTAAAGTTATTAAATTAGTTAGAGAAATATGCAAACTACCTTTTCCACCCAGCACTTGCTGAAAGGATTTTAACTGTACTGTACAGTGCAAACATTTATTACTTATGAAAGAAATATTAACTGTAATCCAGTAAGAACTTATGAATTTAGTGTCATTTTCTTTTAAGGGTGTATTCGAAAAAACACTTTTCCACCTTTAACAACTTTAAATTTTCCGATACAATTTCAGACACATTTTTAAAAGTAAAAACATGAAATTTGCTGAGGGGATTTTTGAAGATATGTACAAGGTGCCGTGTGATGTCTTTTTAGGCTCAATTCATTAGAATTTGATTTATAAACAATTACCTTCTCAGCATGACTCTTTTTTTTTGTTCCCAGATCTACTGCTTCGGAAGAAACGGTTCAAAATACTATTTTTGATTGCTTTTTTTAACAACATTTTCCGCATTTATTAAAGAATCGACAGTCATGGCACCTTTAGTACTTTCGAAATAAGAGAATTTACAAGTTTGATCCATTTGAGAGCAAAAATGAATTTAAAAATAAATCGGGAAATAAGCAGTTTGAATCGAAATACACCCTTAAATATCCACTTTAATTAAATAATATAATATTTAACTGAATGATGTGTATAAGGGTAGTGTTTGATGTGAAAGCATCTACACAGGTATGAAAATATCACAGTTTTGCTAATAAGATAGACGTACAAGGAAATTTTAACACAAGATATTTCTGTCCTACTTATACTGTATTATTACAGTGTCTTAAATTACTAGTATATGATGCAGTTTGAAGCATTATCTACCCAGTATACAAAGTCACTATTATGTATTTATTCCAAATTTGTATTTGTGCTTTCATAAAATTCTACAGTCTTGCTCTTAAAAAGGTATTTTTTTTATGTTGCTTTTAAAGAGATGTAACTGCAACATCATTAATGTTAAATTTTATTCTTTTGATAATTTTTATTCAACATACTGATCGTTTCTTAATTGATCTGTTTCTGAGTAAAATATTTCTTTTTTCCTTCCCATCTAACGTTCTGTTATTATTACTGTACTCTACCGACTGTATTATAAGATGCTCTAGTTTAAATATGTTTAATGATACACTTCAGACATTTTATAATCCAATTTTCATAGAATGTACCAAAGACAGCAAAAAGTGCCTCTATAGGCCATTTCAATTCCCAATAATGTGGGTCTAGAATCAGTATAAAAATGCTTTTTTAATACAGTAGACTCCCTCAAATCTGCAAAGCTTTGGACCAGAGCTTGTGTGGATTTTAGAATTTTGCAGATTTCTGGTTATTGCCTCATTTACTTTTTTAAAACTATAATTAGAAAACAATTATTAGTGCAATTGAAATTATAATGAATGCTTACAATATAGTAAAATATTAAAATCATTATGTAAAGTAATAAATTAAAATATTAAAAATTAATTTTTGAATTATTAAAAGTAAAGGTCAAATAAATAACCAGTAATGCATAGTTAAATATTCATTATAAGGAATCGATGCATTTTCCCAAAATTATGCAATGAAACATGCCTCATAAAAGTACATTACTAATTCACATCAAAATCATAAAATAAGGAAGTTTTATTTCAGGTTTAGCCAAAATTTATAGCCAAAAAAACTTTATTAATACATAGATATATTTGCTAAAGATATTGTGATTACTAGTGACAACAGCAATATCTTGGATTTCTTCAGAAAAATTTATTTTTAATTCATAAAAAAGCATGAATTCACTAATATTAGTGAAAATTATGAATTAAAATATAAATAAAATTGATAAAAAAAATAAAATTATGTCCCTACATCTGAATTGAAAGTTTCATTGTTTACATCTGTAAATTATGTGCGGATTTTAGATTGTTGTGGATTTTAGGGTTGCAGATTGAAGGAGTCTACTGTATTATAAAGAATTATCAAGGGAGTCAACTGTAGCCAGTTTATAGAATTTAAGATGAAAGTTCTGAAAAGATTTGGAACACCAAATTTATTATAGTGACTTACAAACATTACAAAAAATAGACACATCTCAAATAATCCATGTTAAAATCCCTTATATTTCTAGGTCAGCATTAAAATATTGACATTTTCAATGACAGTTTCTTTCCACATTATTGATAATTAACTAGACCTTTGCTTTTAATATTTTAATCCTTTTTAAAATTATCTTAATTTTAATTTTTCTAATTTATTACTTATCTTAATATTTTATTATATTATAAGCATTCATTACAATTTAGATTGCATTTTTAATTACATTCAAGTAACTGTTTAAAAAATGTAAACAAAGCTCACTAAATCATAATATGCAAAATTTTAAAATCCACAAAACTTGTGGTGTCAAGCTGTGTGGATTTAAATGAGTCTACTGTATGAAAGTTCAGAAAAAGATCTGGAACAACAAATTTATCATAGTGACTTAAAGACTTTACAAAAAATACATACATCTCAAATAATCCATGTTAAAATCCCCTTATATTTCCAGGTCAGCATTAAAATAATGACATTTTCAATGATAGTTTCTTTTGCAAAATTACCCTAATACATGCTCCTTATTTAAATAAAATGCATACATAAGAGAAAATCACAGTACAAAAAGTTAAATATCATATAAAAAACCCTTAAATTAATTCTATAAGGTAATACAGTAGACTCCCTCAAATCTACAACTCTATAAAATCTACACATAATTTATGGATGTAAGAATGAAACATTCAGTTCAAATATAGGGACAAAATTTGATTTTTTTAGTTTTAGATCAATTCTATATTTTTATTTGTAATTTTTTTAAATATTACTTAATTCAGGTTTTATCGTGAAAGAAGAATAAATTTATTTCTGAAAAAAAAAAATTATGATATTGCTGATATCAAAAGTAATCACAATCTTCTTACCTAATTCCTAATATGTTTATTTATTAAAAAAAGCTTTTTCAATTATTAAATCTGGCTAAACCTAAAAAAAATCTTTTTTATTTTACTGTTTTGATGTGTATTAGTAATGTATCATTATAAGGCATGTTTCATTAAATAATTTAAGATAAATGCATCCGCCCTTTATAATAAACATTCAATCATACAATATTGATTATTAAATTTACCTTTACCTTTAATAATTAATTCATTTTAAAAATAATTTAAATTTTTATTATTTTAGTTTGTTACTTATTTGACTATTTTATTACACTGCAAATTAAATTTAACTATAGTTCTGATTGCATAATTAATTAGATTCTATTTATTGTTTAAAAGAATGTAAACAAAACAATGACCAGATATTCACAAAATACTAAAATCTGCACAATCTCTGGTCACAAGCATTTCAGATTTGAGAGAGTCTATTGTATAAACAAATATTATTAAATTAAATGTGCCATTATAAAGAAAATAAAATGCTGTTAGTAGTAACATTGTTGATACAGTGCAGCCTCCTAGCATGAAAATAGACAAGTACCATTTTTCTAAATGCAGGAAAACAATAAGATATTTGTTTTTTAAATCAGTGCATTCACAGCATTTATTGGCAATGGATCTAATATGATGAAGACAGTGGGATATCAGATACTTGGTTTCGTATATTGTTTTGATATTTTATGTAATTTTTGATAAAATTTATGTAAGAACTTCATTAAGCCATAAATTACTTAAAAAATATTTACTTTCAATAGAACAGAATACAACCAAATTCAGTCTACGAGCAACACAATGTTTTAAATTTAACCATTAATAAAAATACAAACGAGTTTGCCGTCTCGAAATTTAAACATGAATATTATTCGCCTAACTAATAACAAATAAATAAATAAAAGCATCTGCTGTAAATAAAATATTTTAATAAAGCTTTAAATGATTATGGACAGATTAAAAGTTGAGACACATAAAATTTCATGTAGTCATATTATCAAACTGTAAGGTGTAGAATTTTAGATAAAAATTAGCAAAAAGATTTTATCTTAGCAATAACTTATTTTAATAATGAGGGTGAGATCAATAAATTCATATTTAAAATATTACCTGATATTATAGACAAGGCAAGACACAAGACGCCAACTGAAGAATGAATCGTGAATTTTTACATTACGATTCATTTAAAATGATTCATTCACGGAATTGCTGGATCAATTAAACAGATGCAATAGCAATTAATACTTATACCCCCCACCCCTTTTTTTTAATCCTTTGTTTATTACTGGTTATCACAGATAGCCATTAATCGAAACAAGATTTACTATTTTAAATTTTCTTGAATTATTCAAAGCTAAACTGAGTAAACTATATATCCGCGGGAATATTTAAGTACCAGATTCGCTAATTTTTGTTAACGCTTTCTGTTCTCTATATAATTAATAAATGCTTTGTTTTATGAATTAACATTTTTCTATCTCAATTTGTCTATTGATGGATTCATTATTCATGTGTGATTTCTTCCTTAGTCATTCATTAAATTTTATCAAACTTTCGCAAAACTGCAATGGAATTATGGCTAAAACACTTAAAAAAAAAAAAAAAAAAAATCCCTGGTTGTAATACTGATTACCAGACAGCCATTAAACAAGCTTTAGCAAGGAATCTAAGCAAAATTTTAATGAATTTCAAAAATCTAATTTATCCAATTTTTAAACGGAAGATATATTTAAGTGATTTTTTTTTAGTGAATCATTATTAATGAATGAACTTTTCATACATGATTCATTCTTTATGTTGGCGTCTGTACTAAAATGTTCAAAATGGCGAAAGTCAGATTGTAGCAGTGGATAATTTAAAAAAAAATCAGTTTAAGGATCCACCTTCTTTACTAAAATAAATTAATGGTAAGATCTGAATCTTTAGTTAGTCTTCTACGGAAAATTCTAGAATTTTTGCTAACGTTTAGCCATTTTAAATAATCCGCACATTATTAAATGAATATTTTGTTAACAGAATCGTAATTATCAGGCCGAATACTTTATTATTTTAGGATTTAGAGATGTTTAATTAAGTAGAATATGTTTAGTAAAATTTACTTAATATTTAAAACAGGATCTTTTATTTACTTTTTTTTTCTTCTCAGAGTAAAATACACTATAAGTAACTAACATACACTATAAAAACTATAAGTTTGGAAACATACCATTTTCTGGCTGTCTATTCACTGATTCATTTACACAAAACTTTTTTCTGCAGCAGTTGTATAATTTATTTATTGTAAAGGCCATTTATTTATTTTATTATATAAACAGAAGTAAATTGAATATAAAAAACAACCATAATGTATGCACATGTATGCATGTATATTTACTTATGTTTAAATTTAAAATTATTTACAATTATTAGAATAATGTAAATATATAGCTATATATAAACACTCATAAGCATTCATTAGGTATATTTTCATAGCTGTTTCTATCATTTGTCATTAAATCTCATTTTATTAAGCCCAAATTGTGTAGTGTAGTTAATAGCTATTTTAAAAAAAAAATAGTGAAGGCCTCTTTAACAGAAAAGTACCACTTTTTTCCCCTAAATCTATTAGTACAAATTGTCAATATATAGTAATTGTTGATTTATCGATAGCTCACAAAGGACTTCATAAAATGTTGACTAATCGTAAGAATAACTGGATCACTTATTAACACAGAAACAAAACTGTACAATTTATTTACAGAGTGCTATGTACGATTGGCAGCGGTTGCTACGCTGCGCTTACATCCATTCAACTGGCGGGAAAGATTCCCGTACATGAACAACATTGTGCGCGCATTTGGGCCCTCTAACGACAATTGCTATGTGCGGAGGAAACAGTAATTATAAATAAAATTTGATTAACCCCTTGGGGACGAGCGACACATATACATGCCGCGAAAAGGCTTAAGAATCCTTGTTTATCCCCACCAAAATAGTAAAATTTTACTGTGAAATCTATCTTATTTAATGGGGGTATTTTCTCGATTTAATAAAGTACAAATTTCTGTTTTTAAAAACCGGTTACTAAACATAAAAAATTTCGTAAAAGACTTCTGTTGCGAAGGGGTTAAAGCACCAATGAAGAAAACTTTATATAACAACTTATTCTGTCTATTAATAAAAGGGTGATTCCACAGTATTTGCTTTCAGAGCTTTGAAAAATTATTTTTTAACAATAATCATGTACTATACATCATTTTAAAGCTAGAAATCTCTTCTATCAAAGTTTATTAATAAAATATTTTTACCATAAATAAATAAAATTTTACAGCAATTTGTTTACTACATCACTGAAAAATGTGTCACGTACGGGACATTTGTTTTTTATCAATAACTTGGAAAATATTTTGTTTAATTAAAAGATTTTTGAAGCATTGTATTTTCCTTAATCAATAACATTATATTAAAGTCTAAAAAAATTTGAAAAAGAATAATCTTTTAAAAATTTTCATTAATTATTTTTGTCTTGTCCCGTACGATACAATTTTCATAATATTTTTCTTTTTTATATAAATAATACTGATGGTAATTGCATAGTTTTTTGTTTTCTCTTAGTCTATAATACAAGTAAACTGAAACACCCAACATTATTATTAAATCTTTTAATTAATAAGCTAAATTAATTGTATAAAAATGTGTCATTTACAGGAAAATTCTGTCACGTACGGGACAAAATTTTGTATATTAATTTAAAACTGAAAAAAAATTCCTTTTTAAGATAATACTTGGAATTTTGCCTTCATAGAGGGTACTGTTGCAAAATATCAATAAATATTTATGATTTAGAACAGTAAGAACAGTCATTCAGTGCTTTGATGCTTAAGACATCTTAATTCATCTGCTATTTTTCATGTTGTCAAAAGCATGTGTTTTATTATTGGAAAGTAAGAATTATAAATATATTTTGAATGTTTTAAAATAGTTACTTTGTTTTTTACTTTGCAAATTATTCCAACTTAGTGTTTTTGTTCTTAAAATTTGTGTCATTTGCATAATTTGAAGAAAAAAAAAAGGCTCCAATTTTAGCAGAAAGAATGAAAAAACTCATGAGAAAAAGAAAATGAATGAAGAAATGTGGAAAGCTGAAAAAGCAAAAGAAAGAGATAGAATTAAAAAACTATAGGCAGAAAAAAAAATTAACAATGACTGTTAAAGAGATTGATCAACAAAGGATAAGGGAAACTGAAAGAAAAAGGACACAAAGAGCTAAGAAGTAAAAGTTAAACAACATAGAAATTCACAAACTGCCCCCAACTGTAAGCATAAAACCCCAAGTTTTGGGAAAAGCTGTGAAACATGTCAAATCAATTTTGCCAACAACACCAACCAACCAAATTCCCATTATAACAAATGTTATTCAAAGTTCGTTGCCAAAGGTCACCAAATAAGGTTCAGATTCTTTCTAAGCTGTAAACGAAACAATGGAAAGGAAAAAAAGAGCAGATGCACTTTCTGAAGAACAAAAGAAAGAAGTATCTGATTTTTATAAACAAGATTCAATTAGCAGAATACTACCTGGAAAAAAAAGAGAATGTTTCTGTCACAGATGTTACTGGAAAACTAATAAAGCTCCAGAAACTAATTTTAATAATGAAAATAAAGGAAACATACCAATTGTTTAAAGAACAATCAACAATATCAATTGGATTTAGCATGTTTGCTGCTCTTAGACCTGCAGAAGTATTCCCAATTTCAGAAAAAGATCATGAAGTCTGCATGTGTTTATATCATGCAAACATTGAATTGTTAATTGATGGATTAAACAGAATTAGCAATTCATTTAAATTTCCAACAGTTGCAGAAACAGCTGTAAAAGACACAATTTGCTGTTTTGATCTTAACAGTAGTAAAATAGTCAATTGTTGTAAAAGGATATGCAATGAATGTTTAGTAGAGGCCTGGGTAAACAATATTCTTGATTTCAATAAAATAGATGATGGAGAAGAAATGAAAGTTAGTTTCTACCAATGGAAATGCGTAGAAAGTAAAATGAAGAAAGGATTAGTTGTGTGTGATTTGCTTCAAGCAAAAGAAGAGCGACATCTGTCTATGCATCCACAATATTAATTTTACAAAGCCATTAAATAATGAAAATCTAGGCCATTGACAACACTCATGCTTTAGTAAAACTGAAGTACCTGATGAAGAAATTACACTTTGGCTTCCAACCAAAGAAGAATCTCCAACTTGCCCAATTCAAATATTAGATTGGGTATGTGTTTTGCATGACGATGAATGGTGGCCTGGTATTATAGAAACAATTAATGATGACATTTTTTGCATTTCATTTATGAAACAAATTGGAATAAATTAATTCATGTGGCCAGCTATTCCAGAAAAGGACAAAATCCAAAAGAAAAATATTTTGATGAGACTTAGATAATAGCCCTTATCCCATTAACAATAGAGGGCATTTTTTCATATCATCAGAAGATATAGAAAAAATTGAAAACATCATTGACATCTTACAACTTCGTTAAATGTATAATGAATTTCATTAAATGTATAGAATCATATTTTTTCATAGATAGTTCATAATTATTTCAATTTCTAAAATTAAATTTAAATTTTTACAGTTTGTGTGAAATTCCTTTATTTACTTGTTTTTTTGTTTCTTTTAACCAAGCAAAATACTTAATTTTTCAGCTAAATTATTTTTTATTGGTACATTGTATACATTCTTGAACATTTTGCTATTTTAAATTGGATGTCCCATACGTGACGCATGAAATTAATTATTTATTAATTAATGGGAGAAATTAAAAAGTTATTTTAAGTAATTAAGGTAAATTCAACTTATCCTTTAACCAATTGTACAATTTATTTTTTAAAAAGTAAAAAAAAATCAGAGAAAATGAAAGTTTATTTTTGTGCTTAAAAATTTTTTTTTTATGGCGTCCCGTACGTTACAAAACTTTATCTATATATTTTTTAATTCTAAAATTGACCTAATTAAAATTTAATTTCAAATTAATGTTAGCCAATGATGCAAAATGTTTTTTAAATGGTTCAAATTTTTTTTATTATATTTTTTGCCATAGAAAAACAATAAAAGGTATCATGAAAACAGTGTGAATTGTCCCGTACGTGACACCCAAATACTGTGGAATCACCCAAAAGTTCTTTATTCTTTCCACACAAAACACTCTTCTTGCTCAAATTTAGATAGAATAGAGAAACAATCGAAGCAATAGTTTCATAAAATGGTAGTTTTATTATTCATTTTTTAGGCATTTCTGTTCTTTCTTTAACTTCTTCGCGACGGGACACTTTTATGAAATTTTTAATGTTTTGTCACCGGTTTTGAAATACAGAAATTTGTTATTTCTAAAATCGAGAAAATGCTCCAAATGAACAAGGCAAATTTACAATATAATTTTACCGGTGGGAATAAACAAGGATTCCTAAGCCTTTTTGCGGCATGTATACCTGTCGCTCGTCCCCAAGGGGTTAAATATATATTTTACTCTATGTATTCAATTTAAAAATTTGCTGTAATTATTTTCTGGTTTAGATGTAATTGACAGTGTTTTATAATTTATTGTTCTTGAAAAATTCAAGATTAATTATGTTAAAATAATACTAAAAATAAAATCTTGATTTAGTAATATATTCAATTGTAACTAAATTTTTCTGATTATAAAAATAATTATAATAGTTTGTGCTTTATATATAATTTATGCACACATTTTTTTTTTCTCTAAGTAATAAGAATTTGTAATAAATACAAAATTTGGTACTGCTTGGTTATCTCGTCGACCAATTTTGCCAAATTATACAAATTGCCAAACTAATAGCCAAATTATACATGTTGACGTAAGTTTTATTTTAAATAACGAAAAAACAAATAATTAGTAGAATATCAATAAAAATGCAAATAAAAAGTTGAAATAAAAATCCCTTAATGACGTTTTAAACACCTTTATCATACTTAATGTCATGGAATGTGACATTCACGATCATCCATTATTGGCACTTAATCGATAGTTTCTTGGTCGACGGAATAACCAAGTATTACCTAAAATTTATATACTTTTGTTATTTTATTTGCTGCAAAGCAAAAGAATATTATCTGACCTTCAATATTAAAATTAATTGCAATAGTTTGCTGTGTGTTATGTGTAATTTTCATATGTTTTTAATTATGCTGTACCAAATATTCTAAAATTCAAGCAACAAATTAAGGAATGGTGATTGGGGGGTGGTTAATTGTGATGGAGTCTCCAATATTTATGAACTTGGGAAATTCTAGATTTTTGAAAGACCTTTTTTCTTTAGGGAAATAAATGTAAAAGATATTTGTTTTCTAATTGTAAACAAGTTAAATAATCAAAATACAAAAAGGAAAGCAGCTAGATTCAGTCTGTCATTGTGTTTGTCTCATATATGAAAATATCATACATCTACCAGAAATTAATTTCTCAATTATTGTCCATCAATAGCTGATCCATACTGTTTATTTCCTCCAAAAGTGTGTTCCTTACCAAAGTTATTAGACATCATGATATTTTCGATATACTCTGCAATATTTTCAAAATAATGAACTTACTGCTGATAATAAATATTTCAAAAATAATGTAAATTAGAAACTTAAACATATTGCATTCATTATGAAACATTTTAATCAAACAACATTTTAAAGTATTATTTTTTCAATTAAAGCAATTTTGAAAATCAATTAATTGAAAGCAGAAACAATCTTCTTAATACACTTCATGAAATTTTAAAAAAGTATCAGATTTAGTACCATCTATCTAAAAATGAGAAATTTATAAAACATTTTTTTTTTCACAAAATACTATTTATGTAATTGAATTCACAAATCTTAAGTTAATGCTTGTTGACTAAAAGAAAAGCGTCATTTCATGTTAGATCTCTAAATATAAAATGTCCAGATGAAAAGATATCCCCGTGTCACTAACAAAAATCATACAAAAAAATTTTTATGAAATTTCTTCAAAATGGTATCAATCGGATTAATTCCATTGTTTCAGAGGAGTAATAGGTTTTACTTATTGGTTAAATCTTTTATAATGCCATTTTTTCATTAACTTTTTAAAATAATGTGAACAGAAAACGGCATCATACTTTTAAAAAACAGGCACTTTCCTTCCTGAAGATGTTACTATTCAATACTTTTTCACTCTGCCAATACTGAGTTTGAGACACAAGGCAAAATGCTTCAATGAGTAAAAAATATGTCATATTAAATGAAAACATTCATTTTGTTTTATAGAATTGAATATTTTCATCATAAATGTGTCTGTAAGACAAGAAAGTCTGAAACTTTTTTTACTTTCTGAGATTACAGGTACAAGTCAATAAACAGTTTGAATATTAGCATTGCAAGTTTTAACTGACAAATGCAACTTCAAATTTGAAAATCTATTAATAATCAATCGCACACTGAAATAGTTTTTGAATGGTAAATATGGTTATGAGAATAGCATATGTATATTTTGAGATGATAAAAAGGATGTTAGATTTAGATTTCATGGGGGAAAATTTATATGATTATGTCAAAGTAAGAAAACATTTTGCTTGTTTTTCATTTCATAATATAAGGCATGCAATACTCAATTAATAACTTCGTCATAAATATTGGTTTTGATTGTATGTTTCTAAATTTTTTATACTAATAAAGTTTAATTTTTTAATAAATCAAATAGTTGAAGCCTTTGAAAAAAAGTATTTTGGCTACTTTAGCTAGATGTTTAATTTTTTTAAGACTTACATTAATGAAAGTAATTAATTCTTTAGGTTTATTATAAATTAAGGTAATAATTCCTTTTTTTTTAATTTTTTTCACCAATATTTGGATAGGTTTGAAATCATGAGTATTACTAGAAGATATAGAAATAATTAAAATATGTATATACAATAGACTCCCTCAAATCCGCAACCCTAAAATCTGCAATTCTCTAAAATCCGCACATAATTTAGGGATGTAAACAATGGAAATCTCAATTCAGATATAGAACAAAATTTGACTTTTTCAGTATTATATCAATTCCGTATATATTTTAATTTGTAATTTTGTTAATATTACTGAATTCATGTTTTTGTCATGAAGGAAGATTAAATTCATTTGTGAAAAAAATTCAAAATATTGCTGATATCATTGGTAATAACAATCTTCTTACCAAACATATTTATGTATTCATTAAGTTTATTTGGTTGTTAAGTCTGGCTAGACATGAAAAAGAATTTTCTTAATTTATGATTTTGATACGAATTAGTAACGTACCTTTATACAGCAAGTTTCATTGTATAATTTATGAAAAATACATTTCATCGTTATAATGAATATTTAATCATACATTATTGGTTATTAATTTGACCTTTGCTTTTATGTTTTCATTATTTAAAAAATTATCTAAATTTTGATTAGTTTTGTTTATAACTTATTTTAATATTTTATTATATTATAAGCATTCACTTTATTTCAGATTGCACTGTTAGTTACATTCAAATGACTGTTTAAAAATTGTAAACAAAGCACTGACCAGAAATCCGCAAAATTCTAAAATCTGCACAAACCCTGGTCCAAAGCTATGCAGATTTGAGGGAGTCTACTGTTTTTAAATTAAAGAAAAACCTTTGTTTTAATTTGCTTTATCAATTACTTTTTCGATTTCTGTTAAATTTAATGTTATTAAATCTTCATAAACGTCATTTAATTCCATGCACATGTTTTATTTTAAATGTAAAGATATAGCACAATTTTCTTTTATTAATAAAAGGTAAGTAATTACATGTCATCAGTGCTGAGATATTATTTGGGTTACACTAAACTGAATAACGTGTTTTGTAAAATATAATTTCATTCATAAATGAATTTAATTGAATGATTTTTAACATTTTAGGTAGCTTTCATTACAAATAATGAAAAGCTATCCATTGCAGCCGTCCGATGGAAGGCACTTCGGAAAAATTTTGATATATTTCCACCGATCATGACCCTCTGGACACAAAACCATTCTCCGTCTAAATGTTGACTTGTTTATATACAGTAGACTCCCTTAAATCTGCAATCCTAAAATCCACAACTCTCTGATATCCATATATAATTTACGGATGTAAGCAATGGAATTTTCTGTTTAGATATAGGAACAAAATTTGACTGTTTTAGTTTTATATCAATTCTATATACATTTTAATTTTTGTTAATATAACTGAATTCAAGTTTTTTCATGAAGGAAGAACAATTTTTTTTTTCTGAAAAACTCAAGATACTGCTGATATCATTCATAATCACAAATTCCTGACCAAATATATTTATGTATTAATCAAGTTTTTTTGGTTATTAAGTTTGACTAAACTTAAAATAAAACTTTCTTTTTTAGGATTTTTTGTGAATTTGTAATATTATATCTTTATGAGTATCTATATTATATCTATTATATCGTTATTATACTATATCTTTTCTTCATTGAATAATTTACGAGAAATACAATTTATCTTTATAATGAACATTTAATCATACTTTATTGATTATTAACTTGACCTTTGCTTTTAATATTTTAACCGTTTAAAAATTATCTAAAATTTTATTTTTTTTGGTTAATTACTTAGTTTAATATTTATTATATTATAATCATTCATTATCGTTTCGTTTGCATTATAAATTACATTCAAATTACTATTTAATATGTGTAAACAAAGCAATAACCAGAAATCTGCACAACCTCTTGTCCCAAACTGTGCAAATTTGAAGGAGTCTACAGTATATATATATATATATATATATATATATATATATATATATACAAATTTCTTGGTTATACACAGTATAGTACAGGTCATATATTTCCATGAAGATGTTTTCCTGAAACCCTTTAGGAGACCGTCAACAAATCGAAAAATATTAATATATCTTGGAAAGCTCTGCCAAAATTAATGTAGAAAAAGCGTTCAAACTGTAGATTATGATTATTATTTACATAATGTGTGTTAGCTCAACAAATAGAGCAACATTTGTTAAAGTCTCAAAAACATTGCTTGAAAATTTAAAAAATATATCGTTTATAGAATAAGCTCAATATCTGTTGTTCCCTAAAAGAAGAAAAAACATGAGGTCATGTATCCCTATTTCCATTGATCAGTGTCAACACAGCATGCATAATATTGCATGTGCTACTATATTTGGATTTTTTTCATGCTATAAATTGTTACGTGATAAGGAGCTCTAGTTTAAATCAGTTTAATGATACTCTTCAATCAGTTTATAATCCCACTTGCATAGACAGTTCTATAAATATAGAAAAATGCATTTTGTTTTATTTATTATAAACAAAATTAAACGTTTTTTAAATACTTATCAAAGATTAACTTATTGCTATACAATGTAAATTGCAAAATGTATTTTGTTTTATTTATTATAAACAACATTAAACATTTTTTAAATACTTATCAAAGATTAACTTATTGCTATACAATGTAAATTGCAGTAATAATGCAAAATGTTTTTCTCAATAATTATATATGTTAGTTTAAAAATTTCTAAAATCTGGAGGAAGATTGACTAAATGCGTCTAAATATTATAGTTTCCCTTGCCGTAAAAATAAATTATTTTATCCACATTGCTTATACCATGTATCATTATTTTCATAGATGATATGAAATAATTGACATTTCTGTTTAAGTTTGCTTTATTTTCTATTTATAAATGTTTTAGTCATAAATATTTCATTTATTATCGATTTATAACATTTATTTCAAATTTTTTTATTAATAATATGTTCTTTATGGTAAGTTTTTTATAATTTTATGGTGGCAATTATTTGCTGTATTTATTCTAAATGTAGTTATAATTTAAATCTTTATGCAATAGGAAAATAATTCTGACACACCATTGGTTCTGCGAGCATCATGTATTAGAAAGTTTATTTCAATTGAGTTTTCTGCATTAAGTTAACACTTCTAATACATTTATTTTTTGTAAATTTCTTTTTCATGCATCTTAAAATGTGATTGATTGTTTTGCTTATATTTATTGCAGATGCAAAAAGCTATGCATGTATATGCAGATTACTCTGCTCAAAACCGTCTTTAAAGGGCAAAATATGCAACAAAATATTTCTTTACAAGATTGTTTAGGAAAAGTAGGTTCTGACTCAAAGCAAGGAAAACTGTTTGTGTGTGAGGTTTGCAACAAGAAATGCTCACAAAAGCGTCATTTAAACAGACATATGTTAATTCACACTGGTGAAAAATCTTTTGTGTGTGAAATATGCAGCAAGAAATTTGCCCGAAAGGATCATTTAAACAAACATCACTTAATTCACACTGGTGAGAAACTTTTTATCTGTGAGATATGCAACAAGAAGTTCTCTCTTAAGTCTAATTTAAGCAAACACCTTTTAATTCATACTGGTGCGAAATCTTTTGTTTGTGAAGTATGCAACAAGAAATTCTCACGAAAGGCTGATTTAGGAAATCATCTGTTAATTCATACTGGTGAGAAACGTTTTGTCTGTGAAGTATGCAACAAGAAATTCTCCCTTAAGCGTTATTTGAGAAAACACCTTTTAATTCATACTGGTGAGAAACCCTTTGTCTGTGAGATATGCAACAAGAAATTCTCTTATAAGTGTAATTTAAGCACACACCTTTTAATTCATACTGGTGCGAAATGTTTTGTTTGTGAAGTATGCAACAAGAAATTCTCAAAAAAGGCTGTTTTAGGAAAGCATCTGTTAATTCATACTGGTGAAAAACCTTTTGTGTGTGAGGTATGCAACAAGAAATTCTCTTATAGTACTAGTTTAAGGAAGCATCTGTTAATTCATACTGGTGAAAAACCTTTTGTCTGTGAGGTATGCAACAAGAAATTCTCCTTTAAGAGTAATTTGAGAAAACATTTTTTAATTCATACTGGTGATAAACTTTTTGCCTGTGAGATATGCAACAAGAAATTCTCTCATAAGGGAAATTTAAGACCACACCTTTTAATTCACACTGGTGAGAAACCTTTTGTGTGCGAGATATGCAGTAAGAAATTCTCTCAGAAGTATAGTTTAAGTAAGCATCAGTTAATACATACTAGGGAGAAATGTTTTGTGTGAAATATACAACAGGAATTTCCCTTAAAATGTGTTTTACTTAATCTATACTATTGAGTTAATTTATGTGATATATAAAAAAATACAAAAGAGCAATCTTTTTTTACTTCCATATTTTGTTAATTGCGATTAACTAGTTTTTATACTTTTTATATTTAGAAACTTTGGCAAATTCTTGTATTAAAATTGCATGTCATTTAAAATATTAGAGTAACTGAAATGAAACGACGATCAAGCAATTGTTTTTCCTTAAACTTGTAAATCAACAAGTAAGGATTTTGAATATCAATTTTAGAAAACGCCCAATCCACAAAAAAACGGACATGAGGATGAAAATTTAAATTTCTTTAAATATGATTGAAATCTTGCATATTAACTGTTAAGGGTGTACTATTTCATATTTTATCAAAAAAAATTTACATTTTTGTCATTAACATACTTATTTTAATTAATAAAGTGACACTATGACTTTGTAAAATAGACTGCGGCAAATATCTTTACATTTCATGGTCTCGTACAGCTGAACAAACATTCTGAAAATCTCCAAACTAGGATATATATGATCTGACAGTTATTATTGAGAGTTTTTAACTGCAGAGAAGTGTTCACTAATCTTCATTACAAAAGGTAAGCATATTTAATTACTCTTAATTATTGTGTCACACCCGCAACAAAAAGTTACATTTATATCTCTACAGAAAAATTTTTTTGACTTAAAGTTATGAAACTTTATATTCAAAAATAGTTTATTAAGACACTTTAAATTACAGACACAAAAAAAAATTAATTAATATTTTAATTATAATTATTGAGCGTTGCGGGCGTGACATGTCCCTGTTGCGGGTGTGACATTTAATTAAAGTCACACCCGCAACGTCTTTTAAAATTGATTACAAATGTATATTTGAACAAATTATATGTAAATTTATATAGGAATAATATGCTGGAAAACATTACTTGGCAGCTTTAACTATATCGTTTGATTTAATAGAGTGAATTCCAGTTAATAAATAAAAATTTGCATCATCTGAGCATGTCACTCTGTGTGTAGTTGATTTATTCAGTTTGGATTGATAAAATTGTTGCTTTACTGCAAGAAAATAATTTTATTACTGACATATGATTAAGAAATTAATTTAAAAGGTAAAATTTTTATAGAAATGTAAAAAAAGAAAATTAAGAAACAATATTTTAGTAATTTTCTTTAAATTTCTTAATTTTGTTTTGTTTTATATATATATATATATCTATATATATTTGTTATTTGATAGTATTTATCTAATATATATATATTTAGTTTTTTTTAAATAAGTAAAGTATCATTAGGGGAAGATTTTTTCTCTTTTAATTCAAATTAAATAAAAAGTAGAAGTAAGAATAATAGAAAATGTTAAAATGTTTATTAAGTTAGCATAAAATGCATATAGTCAGTTTGAAATTAACCAAAATTTAACATAATTAACCTTATGTAAGATTGGAAATTTCGAGGGATAAATATTAACAATTTGTTAAGCATATATTTTCGGACTGGAAGTGTTGTATTTATTAAGTTTACACATTAATTTCTTCTCTTTTGCAGAGAATGAAGAGTACAGAAAGATCACGATATCATAGAAAAAAGATTAAAGAAAACCCTTTTAAATATGAAGCATAGCTACAAAAGGAGAAGGAAAGAGACAAAGCAAAGAGAGAAAAGAAGAGAATATTTTAAAAAATCATGGTAAAGGATGGCAATCCTTTTGCATTTCATCTCATGGTAAAGGAGTTGTCGACGGGGTTGGTGCAGTTGCCAAGAAATTGGTAACGCTAGCAACACTCTGCAACTATAAATTCAGCTTCAGATTTTGGTATGTGTATAGAAAAAGTCCTAAAAAATATAAAAGAACTCTGCTGAATGTGAAATTTCAGAAGATATTGTGAAAATGCTTCATGCATTCTGGCACCAAGCACAATCGGAGCGCAACATTCAATCGATACATCATGTTTATTTCTATTGACGTAGGAACAATTAATGTCGCAATAACTTCAGAAAGTGATCACAAGAGAATTTGTTTGTTATAATATTTTGTCAAAAAATATAATATCCAACGATAAGAGTGCAGTTGGAGATTTTGTAGAAGTTGTTTTATTCTCCACATTAAAAAAAAAAAAAAAAAAAGAGATGATATAGAATAAGAGTATCTGAAAAAAAAATCAAGAAAATGTGTATATTTGGCTCAGGCAGTCAAATGTATCCATACTTTGACAAGGATATAATATCCAACAATGAATGTGCAGTGGAGATTTTGTAGAAGTTGTTTTATTCTCGACATTAAAAAAGTAAAATTTTGATGGGCAAATAAGACGAATGGATGGTGACGATATAGAACTGGAATGTTTGAAAAAAATTTAAGAAAGTGTGTATATTTGGCCCAGTCAGTCAGATGTATCCTAGGGAAAAAAGAGCATTTTTGTAAAAAAAGATACCACCACCAGAAATTATAAATTCAAGATTGGAAATGAAATTTGTTTGATGTTTTCTTCTGTAGATATTATAATTGTAACATTGATTAATTCTTCAATTAAAAAAATCTGCCTTGAAAATATTTGTGTATGTCATTATTTTATTGGCCGTACAAGTCACACCCGCAACAGGGCGTCACACCTGCAACGAAAATTTTGAATATTTTCTACAAAAGCAAGAATTGAGTAAGTAATTTAATTTTTTCATAGAATAATTACTTAAATATTGCTGTTTAATATTTAAAAAAATCAATTCACTCAGTTGTCATAATTCACAGAGTTTTGCGTTTTTGCACTGAAAGGTGAAAATGCATGTCCTTTTTGTGTCACACCCGCAACAGGTAGAAATTATTTTTTTTTTTATAAATAAATGATACATCGAACAATTTTCAGTTTTGGATAAATGTATATGTAAGTGGTCTACATTGAAATTCATACAAATTGAAACCAATGCTCAAAAATATTTTTGCTGGTGACTAATGTAAGTTGTGTAAATATCACACCCGCAACTTTGGATTGGGCGAAAAGCATATTTCATATTTATAAGGCTTTATCCTTATATTATCGAAAAAATATTGCAGTTATGTCTCTTTTTTGACAAAATATAGATTTATAAGGCTATGAAATTAGCCTTATAATTGAGAATATTTGAGTCAAATGACTTGTTAAGAATAACTTTTCACAATGAATTTTTTACAGTTAAACCCCTGAAAGCTGCACATAATTTACAGATGTAAACAATGAAATATTCAATTCAGATATAGGTACAAAATTTGACTTTTTTAGTTTCATATTAACTCCATATATATTTTAATTTCTAATTTTTGTTAATATGCCTGAATTCCTGTTTTTTCATGAAGGAAGGATAAATTTATTGCTAAAAAATTTCAAGATATTTCTGATATCATTAGTAATCACAATTTTCTTACAAAAGTATTTATGAATTAATAAAGCTTTTTTGGTTACTTGTCGGGCTAAACCTGAAATAAAACTTTTTTATGTTATGATTTTTATGTGAATTAATAGTAATATTATGTAACTCCTATTATGAAATAAATTTCGTTGAATAATTTAGGGAAAAATGCATCTCATCTTTATAATGAATATATAATCATTTATTATTGATTATTAACTTGACCTGTGCTTTTAATATTTTAATCATTTAAAATAATATCTGAATTTTTGTTATTTTAGTTTATTAATTATTTTAATATTTTATTACATTGTAAGCATTCATTATATTTTACGCTGCTTTATTAATTACACTCAAATTACTGTTTATAATATGTAAACAAAGCAATGACAAGAAATCCGCACAACCTCTGGTTCCAAGTTGTGCGGATTTGAGAGTCTACTGTATAAGTCTTTCTTCTAAACTTTTAAATGAATGTAACTGTTTTTTAAAGGGTAGTATTGAAAATAATATTCGAAATAAAAATAGTTAAGGGTTTCATATAGTGATTTTTATTTTAAAAATATATATCAGTTCTGATGAGATTTGGAAATTTAAATAAAATTGCTAAAAAGGGTTTTTAAATTATGCTTTTCTCATCAGGATTCCGTAGGAAGAAATTACCTTTCATTTGACTACGATACCATTACTTGTTCTTATTAGATTACTTAGTTTCAAGATCTAAATTTTTATTGATTTCATAAAAGAATAAAAATCTAGTGTGATTTTTACATGTTAATAAACGTTGGTGATATTAGTTGAAATCGTTTGCTTATTTGATCATATTCGATCTCCTTTTAAAACTTTCTACTTGAAGAAAAAAAAAATTAAGAACAAGTTTTGTATTTTTAAATCTTTTTTTCTATTAATATGGCAAAAAGATAAAAAAATTGTATTAATTAAATCCACCTATTAAGGTATCTGCCTACGTTCAGAGCACTTTTTTAAAAAAAAGTATAGTTTTGAAAAAATATAATAATCTTTAGTTCTATTGCATTATAGAATGATAAGAAAACATAAAATCTTAGCAATATATTTTTTGATATTTTTAAAAATTGGGGTTTTTTTTTATTGTTTTTTAGCAAATTTTCATACTTACGCCAGACAGCGTACACTCAATTCAAATAAATATATTTCAATTTCCTTTATGCTGCACACTTCTATTACACGTATCTGTGCATTGAACTAGGAGTTTTACAATATCTTATAAAATAATCGAAAAAATTCAAAATATGTAAAAAAGGACATTTTTTTAGTAAAAATTACCATTTTTTTAATATTTGAATGCCTATAAAATAATTTATCATATATAGCTTAGATCCTAGTTCAGAGCATAGTGAGTGATATGGAAAGCATTCTTACAAAATTTTACTGAAATATCTTAAAAACTTTTTATGTAATGAAGTTTGTCGAACATGGAAATAACGAAAAAATTGATTTTTCAGAAATCTCATTTAAAGATTTCTTTTTAGGTAAAAAACTACAATATTTAATTGTTACGCTTAAAATGCACCACATTTATATTTTAACCCTTCCTTAACTTTATTTTTAACCATTTTTATCTTCTTGTAGCTCTTTTTGTTTTCCTAGTAAGTTTTGCTGTGTATAGCGAGTGACGATTTGATTTTTTTATTCCTAGCAAAATATTATGTTTACGCCAGATACTCAATTCAAATAAATATATTTCAATTTCCTTTATGCTGCACACTTTTATTACACTTATACGTGCACTGAACGAGGGGTTTTACAAAATGTTTAAAAATAACAGAAAAATTTCAAAAAATATAAAAAATAGTTTTTTTAATGTAAAAATTGCCATTTTTTCATATTTGAGTGCCTATAAAATAATTAAATTATCACATATCACTTAGATACTACTTTTGAGCATAGTGAGTGATATTGAAAGCATACTTACCAAATTTCACTGAAATATCTTTAGAACTTTTTATGTAATGAAGCTTATTGAACATAGAAATAGTGAAAATTTTTCACAAAAATGACCATTTTGATGTTTATTAAAATTGCCATAACTCCTCTTCTAATAATAGTAGGAATAAAACTAAAACAGATTTGGAATCATAAAAGATCATTTTTTGATGTAAAACAATAAAAAAATTTTCACCAAAACAGCCATTTTGATATAAGCAGATACCTTAATGAAATTTTAAATCCTTATAAAATTAAAAAAATTTCAACATCGTCCTTCAATGTACTTTACAATATATACATATATATATATATATATATATATAATTCCATTAAAAGTAGACAAGATTCACCCATGGATTTTATCAATAAAACAATAAACCAAAACGAAGAATTAGAATTGAATTGAATTATAATTAATATATATATATATATACGTATGTATGTATTATAGAAATATTAATTAGTTAAATTAATCATAAACTGGATCTTAACTCTTTCTAAATGATCCATGAAGTATCATCTAGGTATACAGAACCCTCCCCTGTTTTCTTAAACCTGGGCCTGAGGTGCTATACAGCATATGTCCCAGACAAGTGGCCAATCTGATGTGTTTCCCTCGGTGTTTAGACCAGGAGCAAAGGGTCCGTCCATAAATGATGTCACATATTTTTTCAGTATTTTGACCCTCTCCCCCCTCTTTGTCACAAAGTGTCACACTTTATCATAAACCCTTCCCCTTTTTGTCACATGTCACGTTATAATATGTAAATAAATATTGCAGCTCAGTAACAAAGTACTACGTTATAGATCATATTTTATTTTAAAACTTTAACTATGTTTTAATGACATTTGTGACCATAACAATAAAATATGATTCGTGTACTTATTTTGCGTGATATAAAATTAAAGTGTACAACAAAAACATAATTAATATGCAACAATAATAAAATATTAATATTTTTAAAAAAGTGAAAATAGTAGTACTTGTATAATTAAAGTGGAATTTAATACAAGTGGTTTTTGAATCTTATTTTTACTTTATGAATGCAAATTTAATAATTTAATCTGCTGACTTTTATTGCTTTTATTTTAATCAAAATATGTGATGTCACACTTCTTCGTACCCCCTCCCACCCACTTGTCACAACTTCGCGAACCCTCTCCCACCATACAAGTGAGACATTATTTATGGGCGGCCCCAAATTTCGTACTAATTTTAACAACCTCGAATGGATGAAAGTCTGAGTGAACCTTAGCCAATAGGCTGTTGTATTCTCAAATTGCAGCATGGCAACCACATGCTCTGACCACAAAACCACTATGCTTTAATACATTATTTAGAAATAAATGATTAAACAGAAATAGCAAGTTAATTTGAGTTCATTTTCTTGAGGGGGGGGGGGAGAACATGCAATATTGCCCCACTTTGTTTTAAAAAAGAAATTATGCTAAAATACTTACAGCTTTATATTTTGAAAAAAATCAACTTCCATTCGACATAAACCGTTTGTCTTACAAAACCAATGCTCTAGCAATTGGGATTTTGCATGAAATAAATACTGAAATTAAAAGTATGTTTAGAAATGAAGAAGTAGCGAAAATGGTCGAATTAATTTAATTAAAGTGTTTTTCAAAATTTTATGATATGTTGTGTGGTTTTGCTATTAATATGCAAAATTTCAAGTTTAACCTAAACAAAATCTCTGAATGAACTCTGTGATGAAAAGACAGAAAAGTGAAGCAAATAAGGTTTAATGACATCAACGATACCTCAACATGAAAGGTAAAAGAAATAAAGCATATATATTTTAGTCCAAGAGCCGGCAGCACAAAACTCTATGTTATCGAGCACAAGAAAAAACACTTTATTTTAAAGATTAGTAGTAATAGGGAAATCTAACGATCCATGTCTGCCGGAAGTGAAGTGGTAAATAAGACAAAAATTGATACCACTAGTGGTTGACTCAGATAATTAGCATTGTGTTTGTCCTAAAATCAAAAGTACGAAAACATTGAAAACTGGGTGCATGAAAACACAATGCTAAGCCTACAAGTTAACCACTAGTGGTACTTATTTTTGGTTTGGGCACCACTTCGCTTTCGACAGACATGGATCATTAGATTCGCCTATTACAACTCATCTATAAAATAAAGGGTTTTTCTCTTATGCTCGATACGCCCCACCAGTGGCCGAAAGGTTTTGACCTCTCAACTGGTAGACACCAGGTGCTGGGTTCGAACCCAATCGCGACGTCGGCCTAACCATTCGGAGTTTTCTTCGAACCTTGCGTAAATACGGGTTAGGCTCCCTTAGGAAGAATCCCCACGAAGGGCACTCCTCCCTCTGGGTCTATATCTCTCGAGTAGATAACTGGCCGACACAAAATAAACGAAAACGAAACATTATGCTCGATAACACAGAGTTTTGTGCTGTCGGTTGTTGGACTATCAGTGATGGCCAAGTTAATAATTGTTATTTTACACTCATTTCTGTGCTGGTGATGATTAAAAAATAACAAAAATGGAAGATTTTTCTGTCCAGAAAATCAACAAAATAAAAATTTATAACTTCAGAAAATTTGTTTTACTAAAAAGTACAAAAACGTCAGTAATGGGCAGTTTTGCATTAGTGTTGATCCACAGAAAATATTTTGTCAATTTTCTTTTTTCGATCTTTACAAGAATAAAGTATTATGTTTGTAAAAATTTTCGACTTCTAGTTTTCGAAGTATTTACACGTTTTATTGGGTCATGGCTACCAAAAAACATGTTTTTATAAAATGTTTGTCCGTGGATCTGCGACTCTGTCTGTATGTGACCCAAAATTTATGAGCTCTCTGTCCCAAGAACTAATTCACAGAATTTAATTAAAAAATATTTTCAGTTATTCACTGATATAATTGGCGCTGATTAGTTTTTGGTGTCTATTTCTCAACAAGTGGCGCTGCTATGCAGCATTCTTCATGATTTTCGCAATCGCTCAATTTCCAGAACTAATGCACGGATTTTCATCAAACATCAAATCCTGTTGTTCACTGACATCAGTTGATATTTTCTACATTTTGGTGTAAATCGTTCAACAGATGGCGCTGTCATGCTGCATTTTTTACGATTTCCACAACAGCTCAATCTTTAGGATCTAATGCACGGATTTTCATCGAACTGTAGCTTAACCCTTAAATGTCTGGTGTTGTTTTTTGGAAACATACCCAATTTAGGTTTTTAAAATAATATTAGAATAATGTTGAAGCTTAATGCCTAATGTTGCCAAAAATATACATACCGAGGATATTATTAAATAAATTTTCAACCTGTAAATGACAACATTTGCACCCTAAGCTCCAGGTTTCACTGCAATGCAAGCAATAATTAAAATGATATAACTCAGTTGATTTAATGGATTTTTAATACATTGTGCCATGATTAACACACTCAAGGATAACATTCATATTCGTAACTAAGATTTTTCTATAATTTTGAAAGAATCATATTTTTTTAGTAATTAAAACAAAATGCTGAGAAAACTACATTACAATTTTGCCCTTTTGCAAGACTGTCAGAGGATTAAGAATAAAGGTAGATTTATATTTTAAATTGTTGCAACTTGTACTTTTTGTTTTGTTTGAGAGCTTGCGAATTACCTTGTTTTAGACTAAAGTAAGTAAAATTAATTTCTTATCATAGTTCTTCCAATTTATGTTTAAATTATATTATAGAATTTTATGAAAAAAAAATATTTTTTCAATTAAACTCCAGTATTGCCGATTAGTAATATTTTTTTTAGCTGTAAACCATACTTAAAAAAATAAGATTTCGTTAAGTATTTTTCCCATGATTTATTTAAACAAGTTGGAATTGCACGTGAAGCACAGGAAATGAGGTGCATTCGTACGATAACGAAGTTTTAAGATTATCACTCTCATATATCAATCTCATAAAATTGTAAATTGTTAATTAAAATAAAAATGCGTACCAAACAATGTTCTTTCTATACCATTATGTAATGGAATACTTTTGTGTGGCCTAGTAAATCAATAACAAATGTTCTTTGTACCACACATTATGCAGAATGTATATTATAATATGTATTTTATAGATGCATGTCAATTTTATTATGTTCGAATAAGTGTAACACCATTAAAATGCATTTGAAACAGTTTCCCCCATTGATCGGAATGTAACGGAATACTTTTGATGGTCCCTGTAATTGATCTATGCATCCGATTTTCATAAAATTTGACATAACTCGACAAAATTCTATAATAATTATGTATTTTAAATTTCAAACGTGTAACATGCATTTGAAACATTTTTTCCCCATGACCGTAATGTAATGGAATACTTTTGATTGTCCCTGTTTTTGATCTATGTATCCGATTTTAATAAAATTTGAAATGACTTGACAAAATTAAGTATTAATTATATATTTTAAATTTAAAACGATTCCGTTGGGTAGTTTTTGTGTTGTTATATGCGGACGGACGAACTGAACGACAACTATTGGTGCTAAGTATTTACATAATTACGAACGCACCTAATAATGAAAGATAAGAACTAATTCATATTCTCAAAAACAGATTCACAGAATATCATCTATCTAGAATCCCCATAATGGCCATACACTACAATTTAATTTTGACTCGGTGATAGCGAATTTTCAAGTTCTAACATGTATGAAATAGAAGAAAGTTTAGGATTTCCCATATCCGACTGGTTCTGAATATCTTTGCCGGGTTTGGTCCTGATATTTAGGTGCTTTATTGCTTTCCTTCTTAACTCTTTTCTTGGCCATTTCAGCTTTCTTTTTTTCTTGTTTTACACCTATTTACCTCTGTTTTACTTCGTTTTGTTTTTTTCTTTCATTGTCTTTTTGGTCTTCGTTCCACCTTTACAATGTTAGGACGAAAGGTATAGAGTTCATTAGTGGTGACGTCACAACTCTAGAAATTGAATTATAATAAATCACAGAGTTCAGAAAAGACAGAGATGAAATGTATTGTTTTATTGTGAAGCTAAAAATCCAACCCTGAAACTGATTTAAATAAATTACGATTCGGCCCAAACACTCGAGGATCGCTTTTAAAACTTCACCCAGTTCAATGAATTCAGCCTTTGAACGATATCTGATTTCATATTGAAAGCCTTTTTTATGGTATACAATGCATCTCTAACACACTTTAAACTCTCTTGGTTTTGTTTTGATCCATATTGCATTAAAATGCGAGGTTGAGTTATCTGTGACATCACATTGATGAGCTCTATCCTCCCCGATCACTTTTTAGGTGTGTTGGTAATTTTGTAAATACAAAGCACCTATAGTCGTCGTTCAATCCGTCCGTCAGTCCGCATATAACAACGAAAAAACTGCGCAACGGAATCGTTTGAAATTTAAAATATATATTTATTGTAAAATTTTGTCGAGTCATTTCAAATTTTATGAAAATCGGATGCATAGTTTAATTACGGGAGCGGTCTAAAGTTTTCCATTACATTACAGCCAATGGGAAAGAAATGTTTCAAGTGTATTTGAATGGTGTTACATCCTTTGAAACAGAATGAAATTGATATGCATTTACTGAAGTGCACTAAAATATACACTCTGTTACAATATGCGTTGCAAATAAACTTTATTATTCACTTACAAGGCCGGAAAGCTTTTGTATAGGAATCGTAATTCTATAGAAAGAGATTTTTCTGCATTTAACTTTTTTTAAATTTTGAATTCTTCAGCAACTGCTTATAGAGAGCATTCACATTTTACCAGTAACCATAGATTCAAAATTCTGTCTTTTTTTTTTACACATCAAAATTACAAAAGTATACATTTCAGAAATATTTTGATCCTGCATTCTGTGGCATTAGGCATAAAATATAGCCTATGGTATAGAACAGTTTGTCACCTTCATTTTGCCAACATTACTTTTGAAATGTTTCAGCAGTTCCATAGATTAACCCCTACAAACAAATATTTCTTTGTTACAATATTAGTATAAAAAATATTTAAAAATACAAATCATTACTTTCTTCTACCTTCACAAGCAGAAAGTACTGGATTCGTGGAAATTTTCAACTTCCAGTTTTGAAGGATTCACACGTTTAGAATGTCCCGACACAAAATTTTGTGGGCACTCCACCTCAGAAACTAATAAACGGAATTTAATAACAATTCATATTCAATTAGCTTTAGATATAAATTTTTGCTAATTAAGTTTTGGTGTAAATCGTTCAAGAGGTTGCGCTGCTATGCATCATTTTTCACGATTTCTTCAATCGCTCAATCTCCAGAACAAATTGACGGATTTTGATCAAACCTCAGATTCGGTTTGTTTTTGATATGAAATGAATTTTTTTTTAATTTCGGTGTAAATCCTCAACAGTTTTTGCTTCTAAGCTGCATTTTTTGCGACTTCCGTAATACCTTTATATCTCCAGAGTTAATGCTCAGAATTTCATTAAACTTTTATTGATTTAATCTTTGTCACGATTTGACATTTTTTCCTTTCTGGTATAAATCGCTCAACAGTTTGCGCTGCTAGCAGCATTTTTTGCGATTTCTGCAATAGATGTATCTGCAAAACTAATGCACGGATTTTCATCACACTTTAGATTCTGTCTGTTCTTGAAATGGATAAAAAAAAAATTATATTTTGGTGTAAATGTCACAACAGGTGATGCTGCTATTATGTATTTTTTAGGATTTCTGCAATAGCTTAATGAAGCAATGCACGATTTTTCAAGTAATATAGGATTCAATAAGATATTGACATAAATTGCTGCTGATTACGCATTGGTGTTAACCGCCTAATAAGTGGCGCTACTAAGATACATTTTGTAGGATTTACGCGATTTTTTGCGATAGTTATATCTCGAGAACTAATGCACTGAATTTCATGTCTTTAGAATCTTCCTGATGGGCGTAGATTTCCATTTAATTTTGATAATGTGATAGTGAATTTTGCTGTATTAACACGTATGAGATAGAAGAGAGTTTTGGGATTGCCACGTCCAACTAGTTAATCCCTTAATCGTCCGTTTAAATTACGGTTACGAAATTAAAATTCATTATTACCACTACTTTTTTGAAAAAATAAACTATTGATCTTATTTAATGTCAAGTAAAATGATACCATAATAAAACCAATTAAACTATTTTATAAAACTGGTGGAAATCAAACAATTCTGAATAAAAGCCATGAAGCTTGTAGCTCGTGAATGTCTCGGTCGCGACGATTAAGTAATTAACATTGTTTTGAATTACTTTCATAACTTAATTAAACATACTGATTAAAAGTTTTTTTCAAGATTTTTGCTAACTCTACACGAAGCCCAATCTAGATATGAATCCCATTTGAGGTAAAGTCACCAGTAAAATTATTGGATATTGTGGGTAGTAAACTGATTTGTATTAGTGAGGGAGGGGGACATTACGCGTATCTATAAAATCCAGTTTAGAGATCAAACGACTCTTTTAAACTGTCATGCGGTTATGATGTATAATGAATAAAATTGCAGAGTTAGAAAAAAAAATAGTATCAAATATAATATAACCAAAACTGCATTATTGATATGAAAATAAAGGAATCAATTAAGATTGATTTTAAAAACAGCCGAATTATTCGGCTTGTAACCAAAAATAATTTTCTTCCGATATGTCTTGCAGGAAATAAACAGCAGAAAATTTGTAAAAAAAAAAGGAGTTGGATGATTACGGTGATTAGGCCGATTCCACTACAGAATTTTTGAGGTCGATACAACAACAAAATTCCTGCAATATTTTTTAGGTTGATACAACAACTAAATTAATGCAGTTTACAAACTGCTTTAATTTTGAAGATGGAGTCGGTCAAATCACTGCATTCTTCTAACTGCAGCCCCACCAGTGGCTGAGAGATTTTGGTAGACAGAAAGTGCTGGGTTCGAACTCAAACGCGGCCATTGACATAACCGTTTGGAGTTTTCCGGGTATTCTTCGAACTTTGTGTAAATACGGGTTAGGTACCCTTAAAAAGACCCCCCACGAAGGGCATTTCCTCCCTTGGACCTAAATCCCTCGAGTAGATAATCCGCCGACGCAAAATAAAATAAACTTTCTAACTGCATTTTTTGTTGTTGATTTTATGCAGCTCATTTTTCGCTGAGTTGTTTCAAAACTTTCTACATTGCCAGTTTCAGCCATAAACAAAATTACTCATAACTGTTAAAATCATAAAAAATAATAAAATACATCTTCCTTTGTAATGCACCACCCAAGTCTTAACTCACTGCAGAATTATGAGTAAGAACAATTTAATTAGAAAAGCATATAAAATGATATCACAGCCATAACAAATAAATACAATTGATAAAACAACTAAAACTCTTAGAATAAAAGGAAATCAATGTATTGAGAGAACTGCAAATACATTTTAAGAAAAGTTCTGCTATCTGTTTAATCGTGGATTGTTCTTTTTTGTTGATAATAAGTAGTTAATTAATTAATTAATTTAAGAAAATTTTGTTATAAAGAAAGAAATATTAAAAAAGATTTAATAAAATAATAAAAAATTCCTCTAAAGAACTTATTCTTATTAAATTATAAAGAAAGATCTAAAATAGTGAATACCTAAATCTTACAAATACCTAAATGTATGCTTTATTCCCAGTACTTCCCAAAGAAATATTTTTATATCAGTAGTTTAAAAAATTGAACATTTGCAAAAAGGAAAAGTCAAACATCTGGATTAGCTACTCATTTCTTAAGGCCCCTCTATAGTTGAAAAAGATTAGGATGATAATGTAAAGTCCATGGAAGCGTTGTTTTCAAATATTTCGCTCAAATTTTAATATTTTCACACGATTCTTTTCGCATAAGATAGCTGAGGACGATCCACAATCGGCCTAGTTTTTACATTTTCAATTTTGGTTTGAGATTAAAAAAAATTACTTTAAATTTCAAAACCTTTTTAAACCGGTTCTGAAACTAAAACTATCATAATATAAAAAATATATATAAGTAAAATCGAAAAAAAATTATATCGGTTGTAGATTGTCTTCAGCTATTTTAAGCAAAAAAATCATAAAAAAATATTAAAATTTGATCGAGGTATTTGAAAATGACGCTCTTATAGATTTAACATTATCAACGGCATCTTTTGTGGGGCAGTGACTATTGGGGAGCCTTAACCCTTTGGAGACGAGCGATCGATATGCGTACTACTTACGGTGCTCAGAATGGTTCATTATTCTCAGCTGTTATTTTTATTTGTAAAGTTTACCTTATTTAATCAGGGCATTTTCACGATTTAATTACAGAAATTTTTTTTGTTTGAAAAAACTGATTCTAAAAGATTGAAAAATTAGCAAAGGACTCACGTCCCGAAGGGATAAAAGAAAAGTGGCATGCGAAAATGATAGTAGGGTTCAATAGTAGATACAGTTCAAGGATCTACCGCGCAAAACCCTCATCGAGCACAAGAAAAATACCTTTATAAGAGTAGAAAGAGGGGAATGTAATCATCCATGTCTACCGGAAGCGAAGGCGTGCATAAGCAAAAAATTGATACCACTAGTTGCTCACTTGTAGGTCTATCATTATGTTTGCCGCACAATCAAAAGTATGAAAACACGGAAAAATGGGTGCAGGAAAACATGATGTACGTGTCAACCACTAAAGGTATTCATTTTGGCTTATGCACCATTTTGTTTCCGGCAGATACAGATTATTAGATTCCTCTATGACTACTCTTCCATAATATAAAGGATTTTTTCTTGTGCTCGATGATTTAGACTTTTGTGCGGTCGGGTCTTGGACTAATAGTAGGGTCTTTCAATAATTATTCTACTGAATTTTCAGATATCTCACGCGAGGATGATTAAGTTTAGCTTTAAAATCAACTTTTATCAAAACGTTTATAAACTTTGAAAAGCAACTGATAAAATTTTCATATTCAATAAATAATAAATAATACAGTAATAAAATAACGTTATCGTTATCAAAGCAATAAAAAAACCCACAAATACATGCAAAAAATATGCCCATAAAACTAGTTTTTAAAATAAGAACAGCCAATTTACCGATATAGAAAAACATCTTCAAAAATACAGGGTGTTTCGCTACCAGACCGAAAAATTTTGAGTGGTGATAGTAGGCATAAAGACAAACATTATTAAATAGGAAACCATGGGGCGCAAACGTCTTCTGTAGGAGCTAGGGGCCATTAAAGTTTAAGGTCAAAAAATTAAAACGCTGATAAAAATTAGAAAAAAGGGTCGATTTGTTTGCAGATTTCTCTAAAATCATTCTTTATATCATGATTTTTTATTTTTTTTAATATTAAAGATTAAGTTCGAAAATTGCCCATAGAGGGCGCTTTAGACTTTAGAGTAACGAACAAATACTTTTTGCCGTACTTTTGTGCATGGGGTTGAAATTATTCTAAAGTTTAGACTTTAACTTAAATTTTACGCCCAAAATCGGAAAATGTAAAATTGTTGATATGTAAAATTGTTACTCAAGCAGACATTTCCGTACTTAAATATTGGTGTTGAAATTTAAAAGTTTTGTTTACTTTTAGGTAATCTATAAATAGATTGCTAGCTGGTAATGAGTTAAATATATCTGTCCGTAGTTAAAATCAGAAGTTCTAAATTGTACTTAATGCAAACATATTACGCTTTTCTTTACAAACTGGGTGCTTAGAAATTTGTGAAAAATACGAAAAGATGGTCGCCAAGCCCATCATGCAAAATTTTAAAACATTTGAATTTTCAAAACACGTTACGATGTATTTAGTACAAGAGAAAAGGATTTATATCAACATATGCAAAGGCATTGACTTACAAATAGTATTTTTTTAATGGAAAATGTTAAATAAATACCATGATATAAGCTTGGAAATTTGATATCAGACCATTTTTTAAACACAACTTTCATTCCTTTTTTTCCTTGCTTGGCACTTTTTACTTTTAAAAAGTGTTTTTTAGTAGATATCATTTTTTTAAGAGATTATAGAAAATTTAAATAATATGCTCATTCAAAATAAAATAAGTTCTCGTAGAGCCTCTGTATGTAGGAAGTAAAAAACATAAGTGCATCATAGAGTAATTAATCATTTAAAAGCAGCGAGAATCAACTTCTTTTGTTAAAGTATCATTCTTCTTCAATTTATATGGTATTTAATTTTGATGAAGAATGAAATTTTTGCAAAAAATTGATAGAATCGAAATAAAATATAAATCTATAGGTAAAATCTATAGGTGGTATTTTAGTTAGATATAATACGAAAATCGAGATAAAATATAAATTTATAGTTGGCATTTTAGTTAGATATAATATGAAAATCCAGTTTAGCATGCAAACGATTAGTACATTGAAATTTCTCTTTCAGTAATTTGTACCAGTACACGGACACTTGCTTGAAAGCATTTTGTACATCCCTGTATATTTTTCTGCTATCTTTACATTCACACTACTATTTAGCTTAAATTTAATCAGACTAAAATATTCTTTGAACTAGTAAAATTACACTTCCAAAAATTATCATCCATTGACGGCCACATATCTAATTTTTTGCGTGGTCCTATAAATCGTTTTATCTGTATTCAGTAAGCTTCATTTAGTATGCTAAATGTAATTCAGCATAAAAATGCATAACTAATTTAAAAACAGGTATTAAATTATTCCTAAGAAAATGTAACCAAAGATATCTTGTGATTTGTTAGTCTGTTCGCGAACGAAATGCCTGACTTTTACTGTTAAGCTGAAATTCAACTCGGACTAAAATACTCTTAAAACTTGTAAAATCACACATTCAGAAATTGTCATTCGTTGAAGAACATATGTCTATTTTTATTTATTTATTTTTTTGCGTGGTCCTGTAAATCGTTTTATCTGTATTCAGTAAAACTCTTTTAGCATGCTAAATATAAATCAGCATAAAATTGAATAACTAATTTTAAAATACAAATTTATTTTTTCCTTGAAAAATAAAGTTAAAGATACTTTTTGATTTGTTTGACTGTCCGCGAACGCAATGCCTGACTTTTACTGTTCAGCTAAAATTTACTTCATACTAAAATTCCTTGACGTCATTCGTTGACGGCCATATATCTATATTTTCGCGTGGTCCTGTAAATCGCTTTATCAGCATTCAGTAAACATCTTTTAGCATGCTAAATATAATTCAGCATAAAAAATGCATAACTAATTTGAAAACACGAATTCATTTATTCTTAAGAAAATGAAGCGAAATATGTTTTCTGATTTGTTTGTCTTTCTGCGAACGAAATGCCAATCGTTTATTATTGATAAATATAATTGTTGAATATTGGTCTGGAGACCATCTTTTCGTATTTGACACTAATTTCTATGCATCCAAATTCGTAGTTAGAATCCAAAATTAATACTTATTCAGACATTCAAATAGCAGGCACTTCCGTACTTAAATACTGGTGTTGAAATTTAAAAGTTTTGTCCAGGTGTAGGTAATCTATAAATAAATCGTTAGATGGTTATGAGTTAAATATTGCTTAGAAATTTGGGTAAAATATGGAAAGATGGCCGTAAATCGATATGATATAAAATATTATTGGTTAATATAACTGTACAGATTGGGGGTAATTCCAGAGATTACCCCCTTTAAATAAAAATTTATGGTAAAATCGTATTCATCATACATTGACGTCAAAATTGTTATCTATGTTAATTCTCTGCTCAAACCCAAAGCTAATATCATTTACCATAGTTCTCTTTTTATATAAAAATCACACTCAACTCAATTTTTTTTTCAAAAGTTTTGTTTACATCAGGCATGAAACTTTCAATGCTAATAATTTTAAATGACTACTCTTTAGAAGATATTTCTTTCTTCAAAAGTTAATTTTATTTTAAAGATCTTTCTAAAATTGAACTTTTACACTGTTTTATTAGGAAAAATAATTGAAACTTGAAGTGGCAGCACCTAAAATGATTTGCTTAACTACAATGCTCAAAACAATTAAAGGATATTGCCGTTTTAGGTGGATTTTGTATCTGGTAAACATTTAGCTGATTGATACATGGTCGACAGACCATGTATAAATGTAGGTTATATGAGAATAAATTACACATGTTTGGCAGAAAAAATGCATTTTACTGCGCATTTGTGTACAAAAGGAAAAAACACAATTTGTGCATATGAGAAAAAAAGAATAAGAAAAGGTGTTTTCTTCAAAGAAAATCATTTTCAGTAGGGGGTATGGTTTCCACGGGCGGCCAGCAACGTTGAACACCTTTGAGGCATGGACTCAATGAGGCTATTAATGACGAGTTGGGGTATTCTGCCCCACTCTTCCAGAAGAACTCTTTCCAGTTCTTGGAGAGTTTGTGGGGGTTGTTGACGGCCAGAAACTCGTCTTCCTAGAGCGTTCCAAACGAGCTCGATTGGATTCATGTCTGGAGAACACGCTGGCCATCCCATTCGAACGATTCCTTCCTCGAAAAGGAAATTCTCCACCAGGTTTGCACGATGTGGCCTGCAGTTATCGTCCATTAAAATGAAGTTATCTCCGATTGCTGCAGCGTAAGGGACTACAATAGGTCTGAGGATCTCATCCCTATATCGGCGACCAGTCAGAGCTCCATTTCGAATGATGTAGAGGGCAGTGCGCCCGTCAATGGAGATGCCACCATACACTAACACTCCCCCACCGCCAAATCTGACACTTTCGTGCACGAACACGAACACAGGATTATTCCTACTGCCACGGTCCCTCCAGATGAAAATACGCCTATTATCCGGATGCACAGAAAAACGGGACTCGTCAGAAATCAGAATATTGCTCCATTCATTTCTCTTTCAGTTGACATGCTCGTTTGCCCACTCCCTGCGGTCGCGACGATGCCTTGATGTTAATCTAACACATACCATCGGTCGGCGAGCATACAGAGCTACAACATGGAGCCGGTTTCGGACAGTCTGAGTTGAAATCGTGGTGCCTGTAGCCGAGCGAAAGTGTTGTTGGAGAAGAGTAGCGTTCATGTTTCGGTGTCTCCGAGCTGTTAACGCTAAATACCGATCTTCATTGGGCGTTGTTGCCGGTCTACGACCTTGCCCTGGTCTTCGGCCTGCACATCCATTCTCCAAAAAACGGTTCCAGATACTGGAAAATGACACTTTGTGACACTCCAATGGCTTGTGCTACTTCGGCTTGAGTTTGGTCCCCTTCTAACCTACCAACAATTCTCCAAGCTTCTGAATCTGTCAAATGACTTCGCTGAGACATCGTACACATCGAAACAAAGCAATCACTGAATGCCGATCATCCTTGTCTTCATTCTCTTTTATCCAGTTGAAAGTCAAATTGCATTCGCTGCCGCTGACGCGACGTTTTTGACGTCGAACTCAAAATTTGGATACTCCACAGTTTGAAAACCAGAAAAATTTGCATTTGTGATTCTCTTCTTCTATTTTCGGTAAAAAAAATTTCGTTTATATCTTTATTTTATATAAAACTTCAAATATCCTTTAATTGTTTTGAGCAGTGTATAATGTAACTAGTGCACGATTGACAGGTTTATCGTACTTTGGAATAGTTTGTTAATTAATTAGCAATTTTTTGCTTATTAAGGATAGAAATTTTATTTTTTAAACTGAATTTTACAAAAGCACATAGCTTGAATAATTACTTGTCCGAAAATGCACGCTTTAGCTTTTTCTGTCCCTTTTTTAAGCCTGTACCTTGATTGAAAAAAAATGTTTGACGATGAAAAAACTCATCATTTTTAGTATCTCGACATTTAAAAAAAAATTGTATCTTTCTTTATAATTATTTTATGAAGATGAGTTTGATCTTAAATTAAAGCTTTTCTTCAGTAGATTCTTCTACCTTTCGTTTTATTTCTCTATGATATTCAATTTCTTAAATATCTGTAATTTTAAAATGCCATGTTTGGTCGATTTAACATGTAGAAGTTGTCTCGAGTTTAAGCAGTTAAGCGGTCATTATGTTCTTGGCGTTTCTTTGTTTGGCGGGCATATTTTTTTTCTAGCTCGGCTTGGCAGAACGACCGTCCTACTTGATGTTTAAACATTTCTTGTTACTAAAGATAAACAGACTTTTAGAGATATGAAACTGTAGGATGCAGCAATCTTAGGCAGGTGGCATGTGAGGCATATCATGCAGCATGTTGCTCGACTTTATGGAAAAAAAAGAGGTTTTAAACGCCTTTCATCTATGTTTCGACTTGTTTCTTTTCTGAAAGCTCAATTCATCTTCCTCATGTCGCCTCAGTGTGCAGTTTGCATTAGACAGAAAAGATGCAGACCTGCCAACTACTACGCCTGTTTAAATGATATAAACATCTTTGGAATCACATTTTTTTAGAAAAGTGTATTCCAACTATATTCAATGTTATGTTTTACAATACACTGGTGTCCAAAATTTAAGCATAATTGGTAATTAAGTAATTATTTTTAAGTAATGAAAGAAATATGAATCGGAATGTGCTGAAACTCCAGGTGTGTAAACAAAATAGCACGCGTCACATATTTTCGCGAAGAGTTTTTCCCGAATTCGAACAGGGGACCGTCAACAAATTGAAAAAGAACGAAGATCTTTTGGATAACCCTGTCAAAACTAATGTAGCAAAAGCGTTCAAACTGCACATTATGATTAATTGGCTTATTGTAATGTACTGTGTTAATTTTTACAAGTATAGCATGTATACTCGTAGAGAAATTAAGGTTTTTATAAAAACAGTCCTAAATTTTTCCAAGTTTTTTGCTTATAATTTGCAGAGTTCTTATAATAAAATAATGTTCTTTTCTGAAAATATGACAAACATCATTGTACACAATACCCTGTCATCAGAATTTAAAAATAATAAAAATTGTATGAAAAATGAGTATGTTTAGTAAATAATTTTTCATTGCGCATGCGTCAACGATATCAAAATGTCATTTGCATATTGTGTTAGCTAAATGTATAGAGCAACTTCTGTAAAAGTTTCAAAAACATAGTTTGAAAATTCTGAAAATGGGAGCCTATAGAATCAACTCAAAATCCATTATTCCTAAAGGAAGCAAAAAAATCAGGGGTTTTACCTAAATATAGTTGTACGTGCAATATTGTGTAGGCACTAAACAATGGAATATGGATACAGCCCCTCATCTTTTTGCCTCATTTAGGGAATAAAGGATTTTGATCTCATTCTATCAACGATAATTTTCAGAATTTTTAAGCTATGTTTTTGAGACTTTCACAAAAGTTACTCTATACATTTAACTAACATGATATGCAAATGAAATTTTAATAGCGTTCACGCACGCGCAGTAAAAAATTATTTAGTAAACCTGCTCATTTGTCATACAATTTTTATTATTTTTTAATTCTGATGACAGGGTATTGTGTACAATGATGTTTGTCATTTTTTCAAAAAAGAACACTATTTTATATTAAGAACTCTGCAAATTATAAGCAAAAAACTTAGGACTGTTTTTATAAAAACCTTAATTTCTCTACGAGTATACATGCTATCCTTGTAAAAATTAACACAGTACATTACAATAAGCCAATTAATCATAATGTGCAGTTTGAACGCTTTTGCTACATTAGTTTTGACAGGGTTATCCAAAAGATCTTCGTTCTTTTTCAATTTATTGACGGTCCCTTTTTCGATTTCGGGGAAAACTCTTCGCGAAAATATGTGACGCGTACTATTTTGTTTACACATATGGAGTTTCAGCACATTCCGATTCATATTTCTTTCATTACTTAAAAATAATTACTTAATTACCAATTATTCTTAAATTTTGGACACCAGTGTATATACGGTCAATTATTTACAACAATTCTGGTTCAAATACATTTATTTGACTTTAAATAGGCGTAGAAGTTAGCAACCATGAAAATGCAATTTAAATAACTAACGATTAATCCTTTATTATAGAACTTCTCTCTCTATATATATTTAAATCTATATATTGGGCTAATAATGGGAAAAATTGTAAAAAAAAAAAAAATTTCAAATTTTTAGCTCAAATTTGATATTGTATGGTATGTGCCACATGAACATATTTAGGATTTTAAAATATTTCATTGCTCTATTTTTCAACTGAATGAGCTTAAATTAATTAATTGTATTTGTTTAACATTCTGCAACATTTTTATATTAATATTTTGAAGTATTTAGTAAAAATAATGTAAGCAAATCTTGCCTTAATAACTTGATAGATTTTTTTTTTCCCAAGGCGGACACATTTTAATATTTTGTTTAATGCAGCCATTTGATATGGACAAAATACGTTTTATACAGCCTTTGGATTATTCCTAATCAGTTACATTGATCATGTTACTGAGATTTATCGCACATAATGAAAATTATAATTTTTTATGTATGGGACAGACGTGGCACAGTAAAGGGTTAACTTATCATCTCTAGAAAGCAACAAAGAGCCAGATATTTTATGCAGTTAAAAAAGGAAACTTTGATTTCCTTAACATATTGAAAACAAAGCATTAGAAAAAACTCAAAGACATATGAGGAGCCCAGAAGCCAAGGGGTATAAGTGACAAAATTGAAAAAATTGAGTTAAGTGCACAGGGTACCTGGAAATATGCTTTTTTCATTTCAGGTAAAGAAATATAGGTCATTTAATGATTATTTGGAGCGTTATAGAGATAAACCACTTTTTTCGAAAAACAAACAATATTGATTAATTATACATTCAAAGAAAATTGTACGCTATTTTTTAAACAGTTGTTGAAATGAGAGTTCAAAGATTAGAATGCAACAAGCAGATGTTTCCTGTTTCAATTTAGTCAATTGTTATTGATGTTCCAATTTAACATCAATTATCTTTAAACTCAATTTACTCCAAATCAACATTTTGTCACTTGTACACCTTGGCTTCTGGGCTCCTCATATACTATAGCCAAACAAGGCTATTTTGAGAAAAATATTATGATCACAATAAAAAGCCATAATGAGGATCTTGTGTACTACTTGGTTAATTCGTTGATCAAAAAACTATCGCTAAATTATAATATTAAGGGCCAATAATGGATGATAGTGTATGTCACATTCAATGACACTAAATAAGATACACGTGTTTAAAACGTCATTAAGTGATTTTTATTTCGACTTATTATTTCTATTTTTATTGTTATTCTACTAACAATATATTAACACATAGTATACCAAATACAATATATATACCTTAAAATATAGTTAATCTGCCCCCCCCCCAAACGTGACGAAAAATCGTACAATAGTTAGAGGGGGGGGGCGCTTACACGGGATTTTTCCGCGATCGTTCAACAAAATTTACAGGAATGAATCATTGAATGAATCATGAATTTTGGATACTTGAAAAAATTTGGGGGTTTTTTTTATAAAAAAAAGTAAATTCTGTCGAAAAACGCAGAAAAAAGGAGAAATTTGTAAAAAAAAGCCAAAACAATTATGAAATCAATTAAAAAATCTCGAAAAAACGCACATTTCATCAAAGATTCATGATTCATTCATTTCATAATGATCCATCCCATTCTCAATCGCCTTTGAGAATGGAGAGGGAGGGCGCTTTCTCGGGATTTTTTGAAAATTTCAAATTCTTTATAAAGTGGGGAGGGGGCGTTTGATCGGGAAGGGTGAATTAACGGGATTTTGCGGTATATACATATATATATATTTAAAAAATAATTTAAATGCAGATTAATCTAGGTTTAAGAAACAACAAAATGCAGTGCAACCAAAGGATTTCTCCAATTTCAAATTACTACATTTTAAAACAAAGAAATAACAGTACATTCAAAACTGTACATGGGAATGTAAAGATGTACCTACAATCTAAAATGTTTCCTTATATATATATGACACATAATAATAAAAAAAAGAATATCTGACACAGAGTAAAGCAATAAAAAAAGTACGAATATTTGATATAGTAAAGCATATGCAATTAAAATAGAGAATGTGGTGCAATCAAAAGTCTCCTCCAAATTTTAAATCACACCATTTTGAAACAGCAAATCAAAAGCATATTAAAAACTTCACAGTCTCACTTATTACGACTTTATATTGTTCAAGCATTACATTTTAATATCTATTGCGTATCTCCTTTAAGAAATACTAATAATTTACACATAAGCCTATATATATTGTATCGGGTAATTTTCCATAATTAAATTGAGCTGCATCAATAAATGAGTAAATGCATGTTGAAAAAGACAGATAAAATGACTAAAAAACACAAATGTTACACGTAATCAAACAATTTAAATTTTTAAATTGCCAAATAAAAAAAAATACTTTGAAATGTAATCTGTTTAAAAATTGTATTTCAGTTTACTTATTGAATGTAGTAAATAAAATCAGGTGTGATTTATTTATAAATTTAACTTTACCACATGAAACTCCATTACGAAAGATTAATCAATTTGCAATTAAAACAATGTAAAAAGTTTGCGATTTGTTTCCAGCTAATATATTATAGCAAAATTAAAACTTCCTCGAACAATATTTAAATAATATAAATATACAAGTTTAACAGACAACATGATTGAAATACGCGCTCGAAGCACTAAAATGATCAGAAACAAAAAAATAACTGCCATAAGTAACAAAATCTTCGGCTGATAACATCTGTCATGCGTCTAATACCGAAATATGACTTTGGATAAATTCAAAACTTTATTTGATTCTATAGTTAATATTTGTCGTTTAACCCTTTAAGCAGCCTAGCCATATTTTTCCAGTCTTGTAATATTTAAATTCAAAGGCTGTTTTAACACCAGATTGAAATTGATGTTAATTTTTTTGACAGTATAAGATAAAAAAATACACATAGTTATCAAATACAAATGTTCATAACGATGCTTTTCTCAGTTAGTTTATAAATTAAAAATGAATAAAAAAATCTGTAGGATGCTTAAAGGATTAAAAACACTTTTTAGTGTAAGTAGGCAACCTAAAAACCAAATTACATGTAGAAAATTTATTAGAGTGTCCAATTTTAAATTTAAAAGTATGTTTTTTATCTTTATTATGTAACCCGGGAGACCCGGCTTCGATCTACAAGTAAAGATAAAGCCTAATAAATATAAAATATGGTTTGCCAAAAAATGATTTTGAATGTACTTACTTGCCGATTTACAAGTTTAAATTAGAAAAAAATTGTTATTCGTTGTTTCATTATAGTTACTCTTAAAAATTTAAATAAAATACTATTTTAATACGGGAATTTGCCAAAGTTTCTACATATAAAAAGTATAAAAAATTGTCAATCACAATTAACAAATTAAGGGAGAAAACAGTTTGCTCTTTTGAGATATTTTTCCTAACTTGCTAATTTATTAGTTTAAATTGAAAAAAAAAACTGTTGGTCGTCACTTGACTTTATTTTCTCTAATACTTTTAATAAAATACTATTTTAATACTAGAATGTGCCAAAGTTTCAGATTGATCTTTTGTGATTTCTTTTTCATATCTCGCATAAAGAGGCTCAATAGTATAGATTGGGCAATGCTTCCATAAAACACCCCATAAAAGCGAAGCTTCCTTAAAACAGTCATTTAAGATAAATTCTTGTTATATATTATACACCAAACATTTCTCCCCAGTATGCATTAAAAGATGTCTGTTTAAATTACACTTCAGAGAAAATTTCTTGTTGCATGTCTCACAAACAAAAGGTTTCTCTCCAGTATGAATTAACAGATGCTTACTTAAACTACCCTTTACAGAAAATTTCTTGTTGCAGATTTCACACACAAAAGGTTTCATACCTGCATGAATTAACAGATGTGTGCTTAAACCACACTTACGAGAAAATTTCTTGTTGCATTTCTCACAAACAAAAGGTTTCTCTCCAGTGTGGATTAAGCGATGTTTGCTTAAATTACTCTTTTTAGAGAATTTCTTGTTACATATCTCACAGACAAAAGGTTTCTCACCATTATGAAATAATAGATGCCGTCTTAAAGAATCCTTTCGAGAGAATTTCGTGTTGCATATTTCACATACAAAAGGTTTCTCACCAGTATGTATTAACAGATGTGTTGTTAACCTTCCTTTTTGAGAGAACTTCTTGTTGCATATCTCACATGCAAAAGGTTTCTCACCAGTATGGAATAATAGATGTTGTCTTAAAGAATCCTTTCGAGAGAATTTCGTGTTGCATATTTCACATACAAAAGGTTTCTCACCAGTATGTATTAATAGATGTTTGGTTAAATTTTTTTTTTGAGAGAACTTCTTGTTGCATATTTCACACACAAAAGGTTTATCACCAGTATGAATGAACAGATGCGTGCTTAAATTACTCTTTTGAGAGAATTTCTTGTTGCATATCTCACACACAAAAAGTTTCTCACCAGTATGAATTAAGAGATGTCTGCTCAAACAATCTTTTCTCGAAAATTCTTTGCTGCATACCCTACAAACAAATAGTTTTTCTTGCTGTGAGTCAGAATCTACTTTTCCTAAAACTTCTTGTAAAGAAATATTTTGCTCCATATTTCACACTTTAAAGACAGTTTTGAATGGAGTGTTGTGAATCGACATGCATAGGTTTTTGCATCTGCAATAAATATAAGTAACACAATTTATGACTTTTTAAGATTCATGAAAAAGAAATTTACGAAAATAAACATGTTATGCAATGTTAAATTAATGCAGGAAATAGAATTGAAGTAGACTCCCAAATACCTGATGCTCGCAGAACCAATGGCATATCAGATTAATTTTCTAATTACAAACAGATTTAATTATAAAGAAAATATTAATACAAATTAGAAATAAATTTTATAAATAAATAATAAATCAAACATTTATTAATAAAGCACTTATAAATAAAAGCATTTTTTAAATCATTTATAAATAAAAAATAAATGAAACTTATGGAGAAAATTTTATAATTTCATATCTATCTATGAAAATAATGATACACTGTATAAGAAATGTGGGTAAAAGAACTTATTTTTAAGGCAAGGGGAACTATAATAATTAGAAGCATATAGTTAACCTTCTTCCAGATTTAATATTCTTTTAAACTAACATAAACGATGAATGAGGAAAACATTTTGCATTATCAATACAATTTACATTGTATTGCAATAATTTAACAATTTAATAATACTTTAACCATGTTTAAATCTGTGTGTAATAGATCATATATAAAACAAATTGCATTTTTTTGACGTTTTAAAGCAGTTTTGGAATACATTTATACATCTGTCTATGCAAATTGGATTATAAACTGTGTGAAAGATATCATTAAACAGATTTAAACTTTTAACATAGGCTGGAGAAAGTAAAGGAATAAATACGAATTGAATATTTCCTGCTGAACGAAATATTGCCCAGGCCGGGAATCGAACCAGTAACTTGGCTTACAAGGCCAATGCTTTACCTGTTAAGCTAACCGGGCGATAACCGGCTGGGATTTTCCGCTCAGATAACCATATTGGCTATAACATCTGGTCTGTCATTTAGACAGCTCGGCAAAATAAGCCGCAGGTAATGGAACTCCATAGAACGATGGATACGTAGATATACCATTATTTTAACACAATCTAACTGATTGGTAAAGTTATCATACGAATTGAATATTTAAAGCTGAGCGAAAAATTGCCCAGGCCGGGAATCGAACCCGGATACTTGGCTTACAAGGCCAATGCTTTACCAGTTAACAGAGCCGTCCTTAGGGGTGTGCGACAGGTGCGGTCGCACAGGGCATCGCGTCTAGAAAGGCCTCGCGCTCGGGTAAAAGAAAAAAAATCAGTTCAATTTTAAGAACATCTGAATATACTTTAAAAAAATTGTTGCAATCTATTTATTTTCCGATTCAATTTAGATATTTAACAAGTTGGAAATTGCACTGAAGCGTAGCAAATGAGGTGCGTTCGTACGATAACGAAGTTTTAAAATATTCAAATCTTGTTGATATAGTAGAGCGTACTTTGGATACAGTATAGTGATCGAAATCTTTGTGTTCCTGTAAATATGCAGGGAGTAATTTTTATTATACTTCATTAACGTATATCTTATTCATAAAATGTGAAGTAGTTTAATATACATAAAACACACCCCAAACAGTGTTTCCCCGTATAACATTATTTAGTGGAATACATTTGTGTGGCCCTGTAATTTAATAATAAATATTCTCTGCATCCCAGATTGTGCAGAATGTATTTTTTAGTGCATATTTCATAGATTCATGTCAATTCTATTATGTTCAAATGAGTGTAACACCACTAAAATGCATTTGAAACTTTTTTTCCCATTGATCGTAATGTAACGGGATATTTTGATTGTCCCTGTAATTGATCTATGCATCCGATTTTCATAACATTTGAAATGACTGGACAAAATTATGTAATAATTATACATTTTAAATTTCAAACGATTAAAATCCATTTGAAACTTTTTCCCCATTGACCGTAATGTAACGGAATCCTCTTGATTTTCCCTGTAATTGATCTAGCCATCCGATTTTCATAAAATTTGAAATGACTCGACAAAATTATGTAATAATTATACGTTTTAAATTTCAAACGATTAAAATGCATTTGAAACTTTTCTCCCCATTGACCGCAATGTAACGGAATACTTTTGATTATCCCTGTAATTGATCTATGCATCTGATTTTCATAACATTTGAAATGACTCAACAAAATTATGTAATAATTATGTATTTCAAATTTCAAACTATTCGGTTGGGTAGTTTTTGCGTTGTTATATGCGGACAGACAGACGGACGGACTGAGCGACTAGGTGCTACGTATTTACATTATTACGAACGCACCTAAAAATGGTTATTTATAAAAGAAAGTAAAACTTTTATCAATAAAAAGTTAGGCGCGGGCATTCGAAAGCAGAAAATATTGCTCGTAGGCATCTAGTCCATTCTCAATTTGTAGCCATATTTATACTTTAATTTTGTAAACATGTTGTAACATTGTTACAGAATGTGTGGAATAAAATTTTCTTAACAGAAAAACAAAAGGAAAACTTGCCAAGTCTCGATTAGACTGCAGCTTGAGATTTTCCTCCCCGCTGCATCTCTTCCTCTGATTGCAGACATATTGGCGTTAATTCAGTAGTCAGTGCTGAAGCGACAATACGCGATAATTTTATTTTAGTATTTTATTTAGCATTTGAATTAAAAGCATTCAATATTCTAGATGCTGTTATTTCACGAGTTTAGGTATTTATCTAGATTTTTCAATTATTACTGAAACTTGAGAGAATATTTATCAGGTTTCTTTGAACACATCAATAATCGTGCAGAAAGAGGGGAAATGTTATATTTTAACATCGTACATGATTAATATGAAAATTATAATCATCAGCCACATCAAATAATTAATCGCTCCGTATTTCATCATAAGGATGTAAAATAATAATATCAATGTTGAATTCAAAGAAGGAACGGAGGGAAGCAATTTCCCCCTACGCAGCTACGAGACATCCCCCTCCCTCACCTGGAAGATTTAAAATTTTGTGTTTTCAATGGTCAAAAATTGCAATTTCCATTCAAAAACTCAAATGTCACCTCCCCCTTTCCATTCACATGCACATACACAGACACACCGTAGCCACAGAAATCCCTTTTAAAGAAGTGTCTAAATTTAATACTGATATATTTTTTTCATATAAGAGTGTTTTAGTATGTTTTTGTCAAAGTGTCTTTTCATATCGAAGTGTAAATATGCATAACAGTTCATATATAGGATGTCAGAAAGCCTGAAAACGATCGAATAACTCGATAAATGCACGACAGATTGAACAAGTAAGAACAGTCATGCGTTAAGCATAGATTATGAAACACTTTCTAACATTTCTTAAAATCTCTAATAAAACGTCGTTATTTAGGTAAATAAGATGTTGCTGTCTATAGCCAAATATATATTCTGATACTTTTTAACAGTCCTGTATTTGATCTGTCGATTGATGTAAACTATATATAATGGGGAAATTTAGCTTAACAAGAAAACGCCTAACGGGTTGGAACGTCTCTTTTAACAATGTATGCTAATAGATCGAAAAATACTTGAATACTTTTGTTCAGCCCTGTAGTTTATCCAGTACCTTTATTACATACCAGTATTTAGCTAAAATTTAGTTCAAATTAAAATATTTTTAAAACTATTGAAGTCACATTTCCAGAAATTATCATCCATAGGCGACCATGTATCCATTTCTTTGTGGGGCCCTGTTATATCACTATATTCTACAAACATTTCTTAGTAAACTGAATAAAGTTCAACGTAAAAATTCATAACTTATTTAAAAAACAACTTTACATAAATAACGCTCATAATCAGTAACCTGCTCGGGGAAAAAAAAAGGAGATTAAGGTTTTGTTTTAAAATTGAAATCTTAGAAATGGTCGGATAGGATTAAATGAATCCATTTAATTAAGATTATGTAAGACGTTTTCGCATTTCTATGATTTGCTCGTGATTGGAGGCATTGAACTATAAGTATGCAATATTTAAAGTCTAACTTACACAGTTTCCGAGTATGAACTCTGAGAAACAAACAGAGGCGTGAGACCTCGCAAAAGTTCTCGCACCCGGCCACGCTTTCGCTAGGGACGGCTCTGCCTGTTAAGCTAACCGGGCGATAACCAGCTGGGATTTTTCGCTCAGATAACCATATTGGCCGTAACATCTGGTCTGTCATTTAGACAGCTCGGCAGAATAAGCCGCAGGTAATGGAACTCCATAGAACGATGGATACGTAGATATACTATTATTTTAACACAATCTAATTGATTGGTAAAGTTATCATACGAATTGCATATTTCCAGCTGAGCGAAAAATTGCCCAGGCCATAATTTTACCAATCAGTTAGATTGTGTTAAAATAATGGTATATCTACGTATCCATCGTTCTATGGAGTTCCATTACCTGCGGCTTATTCTGCCGAGCTGTCTAAATGACAGACCAGATGTTATGGCCAATATGGTTATCTGAGCGAAAAATCCCAGGCGGTTATCGCCCGGTTAGCTTAACAGGTAAAGCATAAGGAAAGCGCAGCACTGTAAACAAACAGCTTGCGCAGTTGTGATGTGCAGTAACTCAGGGCAAAACATTACCGAGTTTTCCATGGCGGCCAATGTGTTTTCAGGTATGTCTTCTTTTAATTTATCCGCATATGCAGAAAATTTGAGTCTTCCGGCCAAAGTAAGATATGTGGATAAATTAAATGGAATGCATGTCCATTCATATGAGTTTCCAGACCCATATATTATACCGAAGTGTGAATGGGGAGATGATATAAATGCATGGTCACATGTGCTGTTTGATGACATATATTCTTATTTGAAAACGTACAATAACAATGTATAAAATACCAATAGCATTATAAATACTAAAAAATAATATTTTTAAATGTGATCACAGATATGCATATTATGAAGTAAAGGTATATTCAAAATGAAAAATATCATAAGGTATATAAATTTATTTAATATATGAAATCTGTCTTTTAAAAAATGTCACAATTAAATCTGCGAAAATATTTTAAAAAGCAGTTACTTTCGCCGTAGGTGAATGCATTCATACAATCATTATTTTTTAAAACTTTGATACAACTCTGCAATCAGAAATTTTTAGTTATTGCTGTAGACATGAAAGATATAACTATAATTTTATTATATTTTTATACAAACAAACGCTTCAATATTTTCAGATTTTAATCACATTGAATCTTTAAAAAAGGAAAACAACAAAAAATATCAACGCTATATTTCTAAGCAAAAAAAAAAAAAAAAAAAGAAAAAGAAAAAAAAATTACGCAATATTTCTAACTAAAAAACTATTTTTTCAATATTATTTTTTTATACTATCCAAAAATAGACATGCAACAAATAATTCTTATCATTATTATACAATACTACATAAACACCTACAAACACACGTGTCTACAGAATACTAGGTATATTATTTTAATCGCAATAATAATTATTATTCTGGGCTTACCACACTAATTTTAGCAGATAAAATGAAAAATGTTTCTTGAGTGCATAGGCAGCAAAAAAAAAAAAAAAATTAATACTAAAGTAAATATCTTGCATTAAATAACGTTATGAGCTATAGGATTTCCCTATGTTTTGCCCTGAGAAGCTCACGGTTCTTAGAGTTTGTTTACGTATGACGTCACGTGCGCTTTCCTTATTGGCCTTGTAAGCCAAGTATCCGGGTTCGATTCCCGGCCTGGGCAATTTTTCGCTCAGCTGGAAATATTCAATTCGTATGATAACTTTACCAATCAGTTAGATTGTGTTAAAATAATAGTATAAAGGAATAAATGTAGAACTTCAGATTGGAATGAAAAAAGAAATGTTTTTCTCAAAAACAAGTCAATCAAGAAAACGTTCAGTATGTTTAATAAAAAATATCAAAAGAATAAAATGCAGGATTGTAGAATTTTATATGAAATTGCAGAAAAAGATTTGGTCTAAATAATAGCGACTTTATATACAGAGTATATAATGCTTTAAACTATTTTACATATCTAGCAATTTAAGACACTGTAATACAGTATACTCCCTCAAATCCGCAACCCTAAAATCCACAACTCTCTAAAATCCGCGAATAATTTACGGATGTAAACAATGAAACATTCAGTTCAAATATAGGGGCAAAATTTGAGTTTTTAAATTTTATATCAATTTCATATAAACTTTTTTATTTGTAATTTTCGTTAATATTGCTGAATTCGTGTTTATTCACAAAAGAAAAATATATTTACTTCTGAAAAATTTCAAGATATTGCTGATATCACTGGTAATCACAATCTTCTTACTATATCAATCAAGCTTTTTTTTATTATTATCATTAAGTTTGGCTAAACCTGAAATAAAACTTCACTATTTTATGATTTTGATGTGTATTACTAATGTACCTTTATGAGGCAAATTTCAATGAATATTATAGGAAAAATACATTTCAGCTTTATAATGAATATTTATCATAAATTATTGATTATTAACTTGACTTTTGCTTTTAATATTTTAATAATTTAAAAAAATATCAAAATTTTTCTTATTTTAGTTTATTACTTATTTTAATACTTTATAACATTGTAAACATTCATTATAGTTCCGATTACATTGTTAATTACATTCCAAATTACTAATTAAAAATGTATACAAAGCAATGTACATAAATCCACAAAATTTTTACATCCACACAATCTCTGGTCCCAAGCTGTGCACATTTGAGGTAGTCTACTGTATTACAATACAAGTTGGTCTCAAATATCTTATATTAAACTTTTCTTATCTCCAGATCATTATTAATATTATGACTTTTCATACTGAGTTCTTTTCACAACACTAATTTTATGCACAATATTTAATTAAATATACATTATTGAATTAAATTGGATATGAAAAAGAAAATCACACTAAAAAAAGGTTCTTTTGGCCAGTACCGGGAGAAAAAGGTAGCTTTCATATTTATTGGTTTTAAAAGTTTGCTATTTTCATAGCTAGTTCATTCACAACACCACCATTATACACTGTTCATATTAAATTAAAGTGGGTATAAAAAGAAAATTACATTAAAAATATTAAATATAATAGAATTTTAATTATGTTATCAATGAAATTATACTTTACAAATCAATTTATCATAATTAGCAGAACAAGCAATAACACTTTAGCACTGTTGCCATGTATTACTTACCTTTTATTTATAAAAGACAACACTGTCCTTATTAGACATCCCTTAATTAAATATTATATAATATAATTAAAGTGGACATAAAATAAAAAAAATACAGACTAAAAATGTCCTTTCAGCCAGGGCCAGAAAGAAAAGATTGCTTTCATATTTGTTGTTTTAAAATTTTGCAAGTTCTATTTGAAATTAATGTTACTCAAATTTTATGAAGCTAAAATGCAACTAACCCGATAAAAGTTATTCGTCATTACTGAATTTGAATGAGAGAAGCACCAAATTTGTAAGTTACATCCAAGCTTGCATCATTTATGGTTACTTTTTTGGTCACCAAATTTGGCAATATTTTGCCAAGTGTCATCAAAAATGGCAAAAATTTGAAGCTAACGGATATTAATAATATTTAAGCATTGTACAGCAATACATGCTTAATGGTCATCATTTTGGAACAAGATTGCAGATGAAGCTATCCAACGAACTCGGTCGAGATACTGGTATATACTATAAAATCAATCACATCCAAATCAATTTTAAAATACAGTAGTTACAGCAATGCGAAATTCAGCTTGTTTAAAAATGTCAGCAACCCTAGAAATTCAAACTGCTAAATCCCCATCCTTTTTTAAGATAAATACAAAACAAAATATGCTTTAAAATCTTTGTATTAAGATAAAACATTAAAAAAAATCAGTTTTTAATTTATTTGCACCACTTTTTAAGTTAAAAAAAATCAAATAGCTGCCATTTTGAATAAGATGGCAGATGAAGCTGGCCAACGAAGTTGGTCAAGACATTGGTATGTAGTATGGATACAATTAATCTCATCCAAATCGGTTAATAAATATGAGAGTTATCACGTGACATTTATCAGATATACATGTAATATATAATGTTTATATATATGTATATTATAGACACATATATAAGTCAACAATATATATCAGATATATATGTGTCTTTATTTATATGAGTCATCATTTGGATAGAGAATGGTTTTGGGGTCCTGGGGTCATGATTGGTGAAAATATACCAAATTTTTCAAAAATGCTTTCATCGGACACTTGCAATAGGTAACTTTTTAATTTTTTTAATGAAATCTACGTAAAATGTTAAATATCTTCTAAATTAAATTCATTTTTAAATGAAATTAAACTTTACAAATAAATTTATTCAATTTAGTGTAACCAATGCAATAACACCTTAGCACTGTTGCCATGCTTTACTTACCTTTTATTTATAAACACAACTGTGATACATCATTTCACTTAAAATAAAATATGTGCATGAAATTGAATGATATTACTAAAGATTTAATAACTTTAACAGAAATTGAAAAAATAATTGATAAAAAGTGTCGAAACAAAGTTTGTTTTTAAATTTTTTTCAAAATATATACTTTTTTAAAATTACTTTCATAACTTCTATTTACTCACGTTTTGAAGCTTATCTAAATTTCGACGAAAGGATTTTTTTAAAAACAGGAATTATTATATTAATTTATTATAATATAAAGAATTAACTATAATAAAAAACCCATGATACACTGGTTAATTTCTGTCTTAAAAGAATTAAATTTTTATCTAAAGTTTTCAAAATACTACAGTCTAATTTCTTTAATCTGGAATCGTTGTGATTACAGTGAGTCCAGATTATAGAAAATTACAGATTACAGAAGTTTTGTAACTAAAATCATGAAGATTAGTGATAATACTAATATCTTTTATTAACATGGCAATACAAAAAATGCAAGGAACTAGATAGTTCAAAACATTGAGAAAACATCATTCAAAATGCTTAAAAACAGCCTTTTAAAAAAAAAATATGTGTGTTTTATGCAGTGTCACCATCTGTTGTAAATTTTAAAAGCAAACATACGATTTTTTATTGTGTTTTCTGATTTATGAATGCTCATTAAATAATGCGCATGGCAAGAATAGACTTGTCGTAAAAAATATTAAAAAACAAAATTCTAAAAAAAATTACAGTGAGAAATTAAATTATTACAATTTAAAAATCAACCTTATAATTACAATAACATATTTAAAACTGTGATAGATAAAGCTAATCTTATAAAAAATTAAATATATAGCAACTACAAATATAAAATAAGTCACAAGTTAAATACTTTAAAGAAATAAAAGTAAAAAAAAAATCTGGTTTTACGACATCTCATTATCTCTGGAAAAAGAAAAATATTGAAATTATTAATACAGTAGACTCCCTTAAATCCGCACTCATAAAATCCACACGTAATTTATGGATGTAAACAATGAAAAATTCATTCTGGATGTAGGTGCAAAATTTGACTTTTTTAGTTTAATATTCTTTCCATACATTCTTTAATTTGAAATTTGTGTTAAAGTTATTGAATTTATGCTTTTTTCATGAAGAAAGAATACTTTATTTCTGAAAAAATCAAGATATTGATTATAACATTGGTAATCACAATCTTAATAAAATGAGATTTAATGACACATGATACAAACAGCAACGAAAACAAACAGTGGCATATTCAGGGTGCAGGCTGGTGGGGCTGTAGTCCCCTCCAAAATTTGCAGAAAACAAAATTTAATTATGAAAATTAATCAAAATGAAATGAAATTTAAAGAAGATAAAATTTAAAAGTCGTCCAAGAAATATTTCATTTAAAAAGATCTATTTAAGAGAGAACAAAAAATAACCATTTCAGGCAAGTTTCAGGTTATACACAGATTCTATTTGCACAACATAAAAATTATGCTAATTAAGACTAAAACCTGCTTAAAAAGGAATTTTTTGCAGCCCCATGAAATTCCATTTTAGTGGGTTTGATTTTTGATTGTATAATATATGTGTTACTTGCTATGATAAAAACCACTTTAAAACGGAAAAGTTAATTTTTTTTTGCAATTCCCTCTCAGAAACTTTCATTACATATCAGCCCCTTCCGAAATGATAAGTTTAGCAGTAGCGTAGCTATGTTTTTTGGCACCCGGGGCCAGCAAGAAATTTTGTGCCCCCACCCCAATATAGATATATAACAATTTCTCTCAATTTGGTGCCCCTAGGCCTCGGTGCGGACGCCCCCCCCTTAGCTACGCCATTGAAAACAAACCCAATGAATGCATATGAATGTTTATATATATCTATATATTTACATAATTATAACAATTCTATATAATTTTACATTTACACATGTACATATACATACATAAATGTGTATATACATTATGGTTGATTTTTTACATTCAATATACTTCTGTTTGTATGAAAAAATAAATAAATGGCCTTTACATTAAATAAATTATACAACTGCTGAAAAAAAAGCTAGTATAAATGAATCAGTGAATAGGTAGCCAGAATATATGTTTCCAAACTTATAGTATTTATAGTGTATTTTAGTTACTTATAGTGTATTTTATTATAAGAAGAAAAAAAAATGTAAATTAAAGTACCTGTTTTAAATATTAAGTAAATTTCAAATTTTAAACACCTTAAATCATAAAATAATAAAGTATTCGGTCGGATAATTACGATTCGGTTAGCAAAATATCCGTTTAATAATGTGCAGAATATTTAAAATGACTATAAATGACTGCAAAAATGAAAGTTATTACACATAAAATTTTGTGTCATCATACGATCAAATCACAATTTCTAGAATTTTTAATAGAAGAATAAGTAAATATTTAGATCTTACCATTAATTTATTTTAATAAACAAGGTAGGTCATCAAACCGATTTAAAAAAAATATATATCCACTGCTGCAATCTGACTTGCGCCATTTCGTCCATTTTAGTACAGACGCCACCACAAAGAATGAATCACAAATAAAGAATTCATTCGTTAATAATGATTCAGTAAAAAAAAAATCACTTAAAAAAGTCTTCGGTTTTAAAATGAGATAAATTAGATTTTTGAAATTCGTGAAAATGTTGCTTAGATTCCTTGCTAAAACATGTTTGATAGCTGTCTAGCAATCAGTATTACTACCAGAGATTTTTAAAAAGTTTAAGCCATAATTCCATTGTAGCTTTGCAACAGTTTGATAAAAAAAAAAAAAAAAAAAAAAAAAAAAAAAAAAAAAATGATGAATAATCAATCAATAGATAAACTGAGACAGAAAATTTTTAATTAATAAAACAAAGCTTTCATTTATTAAAAAAAAGAACACAAAGCATTAGAAAAATTTGCGAATCTAGCACTTAAATATGCCCTCGGGTATAATATTTACTAAATTTAACTTTAAATATATATTAGTCATTTAAATAACCCAGGAAAATTAAATATAGATCCTGTAGTAGTAAAGTTTTTTTTTTTTTTTTGTTATTGGTTGTCTGATAACTAGTATTAAACAAGGGATTAAAATAAGAGGGGGGGGGGTAAAGTAATTATTGCTATTATATCAGTTTTATTAATGGTAGCATTTCGATGAATGAATCCTTTTAAATGAATCGTAATTTAGAAAGTCACTATTTATTCTTGCATTGGCATCTTGTGTCTTGCCCTGTTAATAATATAAGGTAATTTTTAAAATATAAATTTATTGACCTCACCCTCTTTATTAAAATACATTATTGTTAAGATAGCTTCTTTTTGTCAATCTTCTTCTAAAATTCTACAACTAGCAGTTTGATAATAAGACTGCATGAAATTTCACGTGTCCCAACTTTTATTCTGCCCATAGTCATTTAAAGCATTATTAAAATGTTTCATTTACAGCAGATACTTTTATTTATTTATTTATATTAGCTGGGTGAATAATATTCATGTTTAAATTACGAAATTGTAAACTCGTTTGAATTTTCTTAACAGATAAATTTAAAACATTGTGTTGCTCATAGATTGAATTTGGTTGTATGTTGTCCCATTGAAAGTTTTTTCTCACTTAGTGAAGTTCTTATATAAATTTTATCAAAAATAACATTAAATATCAAAACAATTTACAAAACCAAATATGTGATTTTCCTATGTCTTCATAATACAGGGTTGTTTATAAAGTCCCGGATCCATTTTGATGTTTAATAACTCATAAAATAATAAAGATAGATTGAAATTAATAACATAAATGGTTAGATAGACTCAAAAAGTCTCATGATCCTTGTCAATGAAATTCCACATGTGCCCTTTTCATCGCACAGAGAATATCAAGTCGATAGTCAATTTCATGCCAGGTAGCAGCAAGCATGTCGGCATCCACAGAGGCTATTGTGGTTGTAATTCTGGCTTTTAAGTCATAAGTGTTTGACACTCTCTTCTTGTAAACATTGTACTTTACAAATCCCCAAAGGAAAAATTTCAATGGCGTTATATCAGGTGATCTGAATGGCCAAGGAATTGGATCACCTTGCCGAATCCATCTTCCTGGAAAATGGTCATTCAAAGAAGTACAAACGATGGAACCCCAATGAGGTGGTGCACCATCTTGTTGCAAAAAGACATGTGGCTGAAGTTCTTCTATGTGTGGAAATATGAAGTTTTCCAACATTTCTAAGTATACAACTGATGAGACCTTCTTTTCTTTAAAAAAGAAAGGCTCAAATCTGTGCTTTCTTTTGTGGTGTATGCATTCTCCTTAATAATTATATAGAATAAAACATCTCATACAAAAGTAACATAGAACAAATACATCAAAAGTAAATGTAACATTGCAATACAGTAGACTTCCTCAAATCTGCAATCCTAAAATCCGCAACTCTCTAAAATCTGCACATAATTTACAGATGTAAACAATGAAACATTCAGTTCAGATATTGGGACAAAATTTAACTTTTTAATTTTTATATCAATATCAGTTATATTTTAATTTGTAATTTTTGTTAATATTACTGAATTCATGTGTTTTTATAAAGGAAGAATAAATTTATTTTGGAAAAAATTAAGATATTGCTGATATCAGTGGTAATCACAATCTTTTTACCAAATATATTTATGTATTTACCAAACTTTTTTGGTTATTAAGTCTGGCTAAACCTGAAATAATACTTCCTTACTTTATGATTTTGATGTGAATTAATATTGCATCTTTATAAAGCAATATTTCATATGAAAAATACATATAATTTTTATAATAAATATTTCATCATACATTGATTATTAACTTGACCTTCAATTTTAATATTTTAATCATGCTAAAAATTATTTAAATTTTTATTATTTAAGTTTATTACTTATTTTAATATTTTTGTTATGCTGTAAGCCTTTATAATAGCTTCAATTACATTGTTAATTACATTCAAGTAACGGTTTAAAAAATGTAAACAAATTAATGACCATAAATCCACAAAATTCTAAAATCCACAAAACCTCTGGTCCCAAGCTGTGCGGATTTGAGGGAGTCTACTGTAGTTACCAAAAACAAAAAAGAGAAAAATGCAATTAATAAGCAGACGATATTTAGAAAAGTACAGATATTTAGACTGGAAAGTGAAATTATCTGAAATTAACCATATGTACAGATGACATTTACAAAAGTAAAGATATTCAAATCTGAAAAGGAAAATATATGAGTTATGCCATCAATAAATGCCGTAAATTTGTTTATATCTTCAATATTTTATGTGTTATTAAACATCAAAATGGGTCTGGGACTTTATAAACACCCTGTATTTACCTTTTTTGTATAAACCATAACGGTGCTATATCACTACACTTAAAATAAAACATGTGCAGGGAAATGAATGATGACATTACACATTATTGGAGATTTAAAAGCGTTAAATTTTACTGAAATCGACAATGTAATTGATAAGAAATATCAAAACAGAAAGTTTGTTTTTTAATTTAAAAAATATATACACATATATATTTTTTTCTAAATATTTTCCCAGCTTCTATTACTAATATTGACAAGTTAAAACCTTTCAAATTTTATCAATAGAAAATGTTTTAAAAGGAACTATTACATTAATTTCTAATAAACCTAAATTAGTTAAAAAAAAAAAAAAAAAAAAAAAAAAAAAAAAAAAAAGCCTATCCTACATTTGTTAGTGTATAAGGAATTAAATTTTTTAAAATTAAGTTACTAAATATTATTATCATAGGCTTCAGTTCTTCAAATTATTGAAAAATTTTACTTTATTTGTAAAATTATACATATGTAATAATAAAAAATTTTCACCTTAATTCTAAATTATTTGCAAATTCTTTATATTATTATTTAACTTTTCCCCTTACTTTTTTAAAATATTTAACATATTATTACGGTTTTATATGTAAAATTTCATTAATCAGAAAAATAAAACAAAACAATTATTTTCCAAAGCAAAAAAAATCACACCAAGCCCTACATTCTATTATGTAACAGGTCAGAAAAAGTAATCGGCAATTAATAAAAACAATTCACAATCCATGCACAAATCATAATTTCAGGGTTCCATTATACAGTAGAACCCGATAATCCAAATCCATTTTTTTCTTTCAAGTTTGAGAAGCAATTCATGAAATTTTTTTATTATTATTATTCAGACTACGATGATGCAATAAATTAATGTTATGGAAACTATCCAATCACTTTTCAAACTTGAAAAAAAAAAAATTAAAAACGATCCAGATTATCGGGGTTCTACTGTATTATATTCAGGATGATCATAATTGGAACTTTCCTTTGCAATTTTTTCTTTTCACTGAACACTTTTACTTTTAAAATAAAATGTATCCCAGTACATATATAAAAGAAAGGAGGACACAGTTATTGTTGGGAAAAAACAAAAAACCTCCATATGCCTATGAGAATTTTTAATTCTTTCGTTACACACGCTGATAATATGCAGGTACCTCAGTGAACCAAAACTCCCGAATTCTAGCTGAAAATTTTTATACCCCACTATTTCTTACTAGTTATGATAATATAGAAGTTATAAATTTTAGATGAGTGAGGTAAACAACATGGATTAGCATTGATCTTTGTATGAAAGAAAAGAGAAAATTTTGAATAATGCCTTTTTGCAAGAAACAAAATTCCTCAGACAACTTCAGAAAAAATTTAAACATCTATTCTTTCATGTTATCTGGATAAATGTAAATACTTTAATGATATTAATGTAAAACTTAATAGTACTTATTTGTTTTGAAAAGAGCTTAAATTTATCAGTTTTCTAAATATTCTGACATACAGCCTTTCTTTATCACTGTTGTTACAGCATAAAATTCAGAGACATTGAAATAGCACTGTCAACCCAGTAATTTGTTAATAAATAAATAAATAAAAATAAATATTGAGAATGATGGTTAGGGGCGAGAGGCGCTTCATACTCTTATGAACATTCTTTAAAGATGCTTTTAAAATGTTAAAGTCACAATATTTTTTTCTACTGGCTACACCCCTCTCATTAAAAACAGTAATTTTCCTAATACTCAGTATGAAAAAAATAAAGTGGTTTTTCTCTTAAAAAATTGCTTGAATAATTTAAAAAAAACTTTCTTTTTTTTTTCATTTTTCTTACATATCTTCTATCGTTTTCTAGGAAAAAATGCCGTGATCTAAGTACAAACAAAACTGTTTTTTTTTTTTTTTGTTTTTTTTCCACCAGTATAGCCCCAGTACTTACCTGAGAATCCATTTAATAGTAGGAAGATACTAGAATTTCAAAATTCAGGTTTTCATTTTTTTAAAGCTGTTTTAACATGGTGCCGTTAAACTTTATATTATGTACACTTAGTATGCAATCAACTATTTAAAAATATTTCCTTTTATTTGAGCATAAAACAGTTAAATTCACTCTTAGAGCAACAGAGTCTTTTAAAATTAAACGTTTCAATCAAAACTTAAATCAATTAGAAAAGAAAATTGAATCAATAAATCTATGTTTTAAAAGCTACCAAATATTACAAACAGGTGAAAGGGAAGATAGGACCATAGATGCAGTAAAATATTAGTAAAATAATGATAAAATAGAGTAAAAATTATTCTTACATCTATAAATAGGACACGACGCCAATGCATTAAATGAATCATGAGTTACGGCAGTAAATCATTCATTGTATTCATTCATCGCAAATGAAGCACAAATCTGTCTAAATTCTTATAGTTTTTTAATAAAAGAAAATTATAATGTAAGTGTTCTTACATGCACAATTCTTTATTTCTATCTATTTGTTGCAATGATATTAAATTAATAGTTAAGATCATTGGTGTATAGCCAATTTTATAAATGATGGGATCAATTAATGTGCTTCTCCACTCTTACACCAAAGAGGTTGATTTCAGAAAACATCTCTGTTAAACATGGGAATAGAGCTTTGAATAAAGTTTTTTGATTGAACTTTCTTATTTACAATTTTTTATGGAACAATAATTCTTACGAATAGATTCGTTTTGTGTTTTTCAGTATTCATTCTAGTTCAGCTTTCGTGATTCATTCATTGCGTTGGCGTCTGTTTTAGTCGTCTGTGGCTTAAGGTAAATATTGACCAAACACATAATATGTAAAACGTCTGTCTTCCTCTGATTCTAATAATAGCAAATTTTTAAAACAAAAAAATAGTATTCCATCCTCTTTGCTAAAGTAAATTAATGGTAAGATGTATTTCTTCGGGTAATTCTTTACTAAAAATTCTCCAACTTGTGATTTGATCATGTGATCGCAATAAAATTTCATATGTCTCAACTTTTATATTTGCTGATATTTAGACATAAAATTAAACGTATTATGAAAACATTTATTCTGGTTGGCATTTTTATTTATCTATTGATTTAAATGTAGTTTGAATTACGATTTTGGGGTTAAACAAAGAAAAAAATATATTTGAATTTTTATGAAGTGTCTCTGTTAAATATTTAATTTTGAGGGAGTCTACTGTATTATATATTCCTTGATATAATTCTGGAAGGCATATTAAGGCACTCAGTTTTTTTTCAAATAAAATGTTGCTTGTACAGTTATAATTTAAAAAAATAGATAATGGTATTATTACCTACTGTTTCACTCTTATTATTGTTTTCTTAAAAAATGTGACCTGATTTTAAATATTAAAAGGGCTTGTAAGAATATAAAGGAGCTTTATTCAAACCTAATATACTCTGTACTTTTATAAAAGTGATGGACATACTCTGCATTAAAAGTAACAATGTTCCCTTGTACCGAGAAGTAGAGGAAAATAATCTGGAAATGTCAAAATTCTTTCTATCTTGTTTTTGATAATATCCGCCTCTTCCCTGAAATCTCCATTTATCTATTGGTACTGATTTCTTATTACTTGTACCTGTAACTAAAAGTATGCATGGATTGATGCACTTTTCTGTGCTTGGGGAAAAACTTTATTTTTTTCTTTACAATAATAAAAATATGGGTTTAAAATCATCTCAAATTTTACTTTTTATTAATCTGTTAAATTTTCCTTTTGGTAACTTTAACAGAGCTTCATTCACATTAGTCCGGAAAATCCCAAAGTTGAGGAATGTTCTTTGTGTAGTGAAAAGTTTATTTTTCAACATAGAATTCAATAGTGATGCATTTTAATGGAATGTAATTGTTTGAAGTGCCTGTAAAAATGATTTCTGGTATCGATTCTATTCCTTAACTTCTGTTTAAACATTCTCAAATAATAAAAATATTATTAATTTTATTGTTGTTTATATTTCTTAACTTTTTTATAAGCTTTGTTAAAGATTGCATGCCAAGACACATGTGGATAGCAGCAATTAATAATAAAAATTGAGAGTCCTTCACTGTGATCTGCATATTTCACAGAGGACAGGGTTGATTTGACGTTTGTATCATGTGTCATGCAGGATGATAAAATGTTACATACACTTCTTGGATATTCTTTAGGTGAGACAATGAATCCATTTTTGTCATTTAAAATGTTTCTGGTGCCCTTATAAACAATATGCCAGCTAAATCAGTTGCATAAGGATATGGTTTGTGCTCAGTTGAAAATTTTTCCAGTCAGTTTGACACTCTACTAGTAAAGCTGCCAGTTCATCAACAAGAATATATAGGTCAATAGAAAGAAACCATGTTTATTTTTAAGAAGTCAATAATGTTAATAATAAAATACAATGGAATTTTCATTTAAACAAACCTCATCGTTACACCTAAATACTTTATTATAAATGAAGCTTCTTAAAATAATCAACTTAATTCATGAATTTTATGTAATAGTATACACATGAAAAATACGCCTAAAATGGATACACAATAGATTCCCTTAAATCTGTAATTTAAAAATCCACACATAATTCATGGATGTAAACAATGAAAAAAATCAGTTAAGATATAAGGACAAAATTTGACTATTTTAGTTTTATATCAATTCCATGCATGTTTTCTTTTCTAATTTTCGTTAATGTTATTGAATTCATGTTTTTTCATGAAGGAAGAATTAATTTATTTCTGAAAAAATTCAAGCTCATATTATTGCTCATATGAATGGTAATCAAAATCTTCTTGCCAGATATATTTATGCATTAATCAAGCAATCATTAATTATGCATTAATGTTTTTTTGGTTATTAAGTCTGACTAAATCTGAATTAAAACTTATTATATATGATTGTGATGCAAATTAATCATTATGGGGTAAGTTTCATTGAATAATTTAGGAAAAGTGCATCTCATATTTATTATCTATTATTTAACTTAAACTTTGCTTTTAATATTTTAATCAATTAAAAAATATATCTGAATTTTATTACTTTACTTAATTACAGTAGACTCCCTCAAATCCACACAACTTGGGACCAGAGGTTGTGCGGATTTTAGAAATTTGCAGATTTCTGGTCATTGCTTTGTTTACATTTTTTAAACAGTAATTTGAGTGCAATCGGAACTATAATGAATGCTTACAATATAATAAAATATTAAAATAATAAACTAAAATAATAAAAATTTAGATAATTTTTAAAATGATTACTAAAAAGTATTAATAGCAAAGGTCAAGTTAATAATCAATAGTGTATGATTAAATATACATTATAAAGATTAAATGTTTTTTTCCAAAATTATTCAACAAAACTTGCCTCATAAAAGTACATTACTAATTCACATCAAAATCATAAAATAAGGATTTTTTTTTTCAAGTTTAGCCAGGCTTAATAATCAAAAAATCTTGATTAATGCATAAATATATTTCGTAAGATAATTGTGATACCAGTGATATCAGAAATGTCTTTAATTTTTTCCAAAAATATGAATTCTTCCTTCATGAAAAAAACATTAAAAGAGTATTATTAAGAAAGTTAGAAATTAAAAAATATATGGAATTGATACAAAACAAAAAAAAATCAAATTTTGTCCTAATATCCAAACTGAAAGTTTCATTGTTTACATTCATAAAATATGTGTGGTTTTTAGAGAGTTGCAGATTTCTGGTTTGCGGATTTGAGGGAGTCTACTGTACTTTAATATTTTATTATATTGTAATCATTCATTATAGTTATCTCAATTGCATCATTTTTTACATTCAAATTACTGTTTAAAAAATGTAAACAAAGCAAAGACTAGAAATCTGCAAAATTGTAAAATCCACAAAACTTAAAATTTAAAAAAAAAAACGAATTGAAACAGGGCTGTATTCTTTTGATTTGATGTAGCCATAATTAGAAGAATGTTTAGAGAAACATATAATAAAGAGTGGTGAAGAAAAACTGAAGTAACTTTTCTCTTTCAATGTTACAGATCCTGAACTTCTAAAATGACAGTAATATTATATAAAGTATATATAAAGATATATAAAGACAGTATATATAAAGATATACAAGTTTTTCACAAAAATAAACTACACTGTTCTTTAAAATTTCACTCATCTAAAAAGTTCATCACCAACCACTCATTATATCAATCCCATCCCCTCCTCCAAGACTCCTCCCCCCCACTGTCAGTTCTGAGAGTGTTTGTGAGAGAAAGGCGATAGCAAGTGTTTATTTTAGTGTGAAAAGTATTCCTTTGGATAGTGCCAAGAAATATGGAATTGCTTAGATGAATACATAAATGACTACTAATATCATTTTCATACAATCTGCAGACATTGATTCATATATCCATAGCAGCAGCAAACAGAAAGAAAAATAATATGCAAATAAATAAACACCCAAAATATTTTTTACTGAAAAACTAATTCTTTAAAATTTCTGATCATTGACACTTTGGTGAGTGGTATATTTTTTAAATTTTATTTTTTGTATTATTCTAAGGGCTACATTCTTCTGTCTTTTTATTCTTTACAATCTGTATGAATAGTTTGTTAACAGTTTTTTATGCAATGTGGTCAACGGAATAATGGAAAAGTACCACATGTCGTATTGCCATCAGAAAGAAATCTTTGAATGTAATCTTTATAGTATAGCTGTATCAGAAAGGGAGTTAAATGTCGATTACAAAATTCTGTTTTATAAGAGCCAGATTAAGTACAATAAAACAATGTAAAAATCTATATTTCTCAGAACTTTGCACAGATAGAAATGTTTGTTGTAATTGGAGATTCACAGTAAGCTACCATAATTCTTCAAATCTTAGTAAATTAATAACTAATCAATGCATTACTTTAATGTATTTTTTATTTTCAAAATATGTCAAATAAATTTTGCACAAAATAATAAAAAATTTCAAAATTTTTGATTTTTTACTTAAAATGTATTTTGTTATCTCAAGTCTATTCTAAATTAAGTTCCATTCAAGGATCCATTGATTATGTATTGATGAAAGGAAAAACTTGTCTGTGTCAATTTCCCTTTTAATATTTAGTTAGTGCTTTTCCAGCAGATTATCAAGCATCAGAATCTTCTAGAATTTTGAAAATGTATTTCATGCTTTATAAATACAGTAGACTCCCTCAAATCCGCACAGCTTAGGACCAGAGGTTGTGTGGATTTTAGAATTTTGCTTTAGGTCATTGTTTTGTTCATATTTTTTAAACAGTAATTTGAGTGCAATTAATAGTGCAGTCGGAACTATAATGAATGTTTACAATATAATAAAATGTTAAAACAAGTAATAAACTAAAATAACAAAAATTTAGATGATTTTTAAAATGATTAAACTACCAATAGCAAAGGTCAAGTTAATAATTAATAGTGTATGATTAAATATTCATTATTAAGATTAAATGTATTTTTCCAAAATTATTCTACAAAACTTGCCTCATAAAAGTACATTACTAATTCACATTAAAATCAAAAAATAAGGATTTTTTTTAAAGTTTAGCCAGGCTTAATAACCAAAAAATCTTGATAAATGCATAAATATATTTGGTAAGAAGATCGTGATTACCAGTGATATCAGCAACATTTTAAATTTTTTCCAAAATAAATTACTCTTCTTTCATGAAAAAAACATGAATAGAGTATTATTAAAAAAATTACAAATAAAAAAATATATGGAATTGATACAAAACTAAAAAAATAAAATTTTGTCCCAATATCCAAACTGAAAGTTTCATTGTTTACATCCATAAAATATGTGCGGATTTTAGAGAGTTGCGGATTTGAGGGAGTCTACTGTAATACTGATTTAAAGTATGCCTTTTATAATATGTGGTGTAAGTTTTTTTATTTATTTTTACAGAATAACTGAAAACAAATTAGTTTCATATCACTTACAAAGCTTTCTCTGCTAAATTATTTTATCTGCTATGATTTCACACCTTTTCGTGGAAAAATTTTCAATGAATAAGTCAGAAATCTGTATTTATTTCAGTTTTAACTAGAAATTTGAAATGTCCTCAAAATGTTACTTTATGTTTGTATTTCTTCCAATGCAATTTGAGTTATTTTTTTTAATGGAGGTCGATCTAATATAAATTATTTTCTAGTTGACGCCCTTCATAAAATTCCATTCCATTGTCAAAAAGGAAAAAAATGTTTACCTTTATAAGCAAACATGTTTTTTATATTTTTTGTGTTTAAAATGTGTTTAAATATCCTTAAATTCAATCAATAATAGAGAAATTCAGATAAATTGAGCCTAGTTATAAGTAAAAGCATTATTTTACGAAGACATCATAATCTGGAAATTGTATTAGTACTTAGTCTATTTTTTTGTGTGTGTTTATCATGACTATTCTATCATAATGGTCTATGTATTTAATAAAGTTTGATAATCAATAAAATGATATATTTTCCATTATCTTACATATTTTTACTTATGTGACCAAAATGATAAAAACAAATCATTGAATAAATTCTCTGTTTTTCGAGATGAACTTATTCTCCTATGATCTGATACATCAGGGATTAAAACTTGCTTTTCTTTGGCTATCATTAGCTATTTTAATTATATTCCTTTTAATAAACAAACAAGTGATAAAGTTTAAGTAAAGACTCTAAATGTGCTTATAAAACTTCTAATATCTCCTCGAAAGTAAAGCAATTTTTAGTATATATTAAGGGAATCTAGTACATTTGTAAAGAAAATATCTAAGATGAAAAGCTCGAAAATGCACATTTTTAAAAATTGCATGTGTGAGAAAGCTTAAAATTAAAAATTTAATCTAAACATAGAAGATTTGTCAAATTTTAAGTTATGTTAATTTGTAGTAGAGTATTACAAATAAATCTAAAATTAAATAAATCTTCATAATGTTTTATGTCAGTGCTTGTTAAAATTTCAAAGTAATTTATTGGTACAGTACTGAGCTGCAAACCGTATATGACTCGTTTAAGATTTAGAGATATTCTAGATTAACATATAGGATGCTAAAGAAACACCTCATATCATTTTGAAAATAACGCAGTTTTTAGTGATATATCAAGGGCATCTAGTGTAAAGTATTCCAAATTTATGTTATTTTCTTCTATCACCATTGATTTGAAATCGTATGAATGCTATTTGGTACTGATTGTCTTTGTTAAGGTTTCCCATTCAGATGTACTTTTGTTTATTTCCTATGATTTCAAATCGATTTTAATTCAGTTGTCTCTTATTTTGTTCCTATCCATTTTAAAGTAAAGTTCTTTGACATTAGCATACACACAGGTCGATGTGATTGATTTCTTTCTTACATTCATATTTTATATATATATCTAATGTTCCATATTCTACTCTTCTGGAGAGACATTTCGAATTAGATGCACTTTTAATAATGCACCAAATCATCACATCATTTGCAATTAACACATGCACCTATTGTGAAACATAACTTCTTTAAAAAAGATGTTTTATTCCCTCAAGAAAACTACATACAAACACTGTTGATAGATAGAGATTAATTGACTGACCTGAAAGCTTTTTTTGTTTCCATTTCCATGCATAATATTCATTTTCTTATGTTTTAATGATGTACAGTGCCATTTTTTTATAAATTCTAAAAATATTTCATCAAATTCACTACTGCAAAATCTGCAAAACAACTCAGATGTAAACAATGAAACTTACAGATCAGGTATATGGACAAAATTAGACTTTTTAAAATTTTTTATATTGATTTAGTATGCATTTTAATATGTAGCTCTAGTTATTATTAATGAACTACTGCTTTCCATGAAGGAATTATAAATTTATTTCTGAAAATTTTAATATACTGATAATAGCATTGGTAACTGAACATTTTTACCAAATATATTTATGTATTAATCAAACTCTTTTTGATTATTAAGTCTGGTTAAACCTGAAATAACACTTCCTTACTTTATGATTTACATCATAAATAGTAGCGAACCTTCATTAAGCAAGTTTCACTGAATATTATGAAAAATGTTTCTCATCTTTATTATGCAGATTTAATTATAGATTAATACAGTCAAGGATCTATAATCCGCATTTTTATATAATCCGCGTTATTTTACGAATGTAAACAATGAAATAAACAGTTAAGAAAATTCACAAATCCGCGATCCAAAAATGATTTTTTTAAACAAATAATAAAAAAAATCATAATAAAACATGTATTTTTTTTATTTATTTACTCTTTTATTTTATTAACAGTAAAAAACTAATTTTTAATACGGAACGCACCTAAGCTTACTGAACGTTCGAAACGCCTGCTTTTCATTCGTAGCTATTTCAGTTTGTGTAAATTAAGGAGAGTAAATAACGAATGAAAACGCATTATTTTGTGTGCTTGTCGCGCTTCCTAGCAGTAACACAGCATCACCTTAGAACTAGACATTAGGGATTGGGAAGGTCGAATCAACGTAACCAATCATAGTGATCGATTGCAAAGGTTTCGCCAACGTCACGAAAGGCAAATGGGAACCTTCAACTACAGGCGAACTCTGATTGATTTCTTAAGATCCGATTTTTAAGCTTAGCCGGGAAACTCTTTTTTTTTCATCCTATTTACATTCTTAATTTGGCAGCAAGCACAGTTGATGAGTTGATGTTTATGAATTTATGGCTCACGTATCTTGATTTTACTTTCTACTCTAATGCATTTGCAAGGTGCAAAATGAATAACGAAAAGCGTAGTAATTCGCGTTTTGTAATGAAAAAAAAGGTGGCGCTTTTTTCACTGCTAATGTTTGTAAACAGTCCCAGATGAGCGCGGTTACCACGGCCGGCTTCTACTTGAGTTTGTCTCGTGTAATTTGGTTGCTTGTGTTTTTTTTAAGTCTTTTAATGAAAAATCAGTTTACTTTAGGACAAACTTTAAAGTTAGTGGAGAGTTATAAGCGAAGTATATGTTTGACTAAAGCGGTCTAAATTTTAGCTTCAAATTATTAAGAAATGTGCAGCATAAAATCTAAATGTGAAAACGACATGCAGATAGAAGCATATATATATAATTTTTTTTAAATAAAATAACTTTAAAAATGCATTTTTTGAAATTAATTACTAGATTTCATATTTATCTTTCCATATTATACTGATTATAGAATTAAAATGCTGTCTAAGAATAATTAAATGACGCATAATCCATAATTCTGTATAATCCGCGCAACCTTTGTCCCCAACTTGTGCGGATTATAGATCTTTGACTGTAATTATTTTACTCGAACCATACTTTTAATATTTAAAAAAAGTCTTAGTTTGTATTAATTTAGTTTATTTAATCAATGTTTTATTTAATCATTTAAATGTTTTAACTGACTGTAAGCTTCATTCGAAATATAATTTCGATTGCATTATTACATTTAAATCATTGTTTAAAAAATATTAACAAAGCAATGAATTGAGAAATGAACAAACTTTCAAATCTGCAGTATCTCTGATCCTAAGCTGTGCAGATTTTAGTGAGTCTATTGTACTTTGTTTATTCAAGAACTTATTTTTCCAACTGTTAATTTTAATTATCATTTTTTTAAACAATCGCTTTTAAATCAATTCTAAATAATTTTCCTTGTACTTTTTTTTCACATACATCCATTTTGATTTGGATCTAACTGTATATTTATTTATGTTTCTCAAAATCCTTCTTATATGGTTAATTTCATAAATGTTTAATTTTGTGCTTCACTTGACTCTATATCAAAATCAACAGTTCTGAATGATGCATAATGGGAAATAATGTGCAAATTTCTCTAATAACTTTTTATGAGTTTATTTGTTTATTATGCCCGACCTTAAGGATGAATTATCCAGAAAAAAAAAAACACTTCGTATATTAAAATTCTCCTACCACAAAAATAATTTATTTTTATCTCATTGCTCAAAAAATTCATACTTGTTTTCTTAATTATGAAATTATAGAACTTTCTCCTTAATTTATTTTAATTAATTACAAATGCTATTCAATATGCTTTTACTTATAAGTAATTTGTTTATAGATATTTGCTTTATTTTTATTTCAAATATTTATTTCTAACTTTTAATTTTTATTTGGAGTATATCTTTTTTAAAATTCATTTAATTTATAACAGTAATTATTCATTTTACTTATTGTCGTTTTAGTTATAGTTTATCTTTACGAACCCTTATCAGTTAGAAACGAATATGACTCACTTTTCAATTACTAGTCGACTGTAGTTTTTATTATGATGGTTAAAATTTTATTTCCATTTAGTTTTCTAGAATGATGTTAAATTTAATTTTAATTTCATTTTTCATAAGTTGCCTTTTAATGAATCGTAAAAAGTGATTTCTTGCAGATACATAAATAGATATAAAAATCGCACCGATCAAAGCAGTCTTTAAAGCGTGAAATATGCAGGAAAATGTTTCTTTATAAGAGCTTTCTGCAAATAGAACTTATGACCATCAGCAATAGTAGTATACCAATTAAAGTTTGTTTCCATCATAAAGCTGTATATTTTCTTTTAAATATGTCTGTAGTTTTATAATGATATCTATAGCTAATTGTTTTAAATAAATTTTCAGTGCAAGAAAAATAATCGCTGTTTTTATAACTATTATTATTATTATTTTGCTTATTTTATTTATTTTAATTAGATTAATTTATTTATTTTTGTTTAGAAGGGGTGCTTTTCGCTTTTGGTATTTCTGGTAGACATTATGGTGTATGAATTCATTAAATTATTTCTGCGCCTGTGAAAATTTAGGCTTTAGGATATTTATTTGTGGAGATCAGGAAATTTTTTTCAGAAGAATAATTTAGGAGGTAATCTGTGCACTCATACTGGCAAGAATCATTTTATATGTCGAGATATGCAGTAAGGAATTATAGCCGAAGAGTTATTTAAGTACACACTTCTTAACTTAGGAGTGTCTAAGCAGTCTTTAACGTGTAGATTATGGAGAAAAATATTTCTTTACAAGAGCTTTCTGGACAAACAACTTCTGACTACCAGAAAGAAAAATCTTTTGTTCATGATGCATGCAAGAATTTTTCTCAGAAGAGTAATTTAAGCAGTCATCTGTTAACTAATACAGGCGAAAAATCTTTTTTGTGTGAGATATGCAACAAAAAGTTTTCACGAAAAGGTGATTTAAAAAGGCATGTGTTAATTCATACTGGTGAAAAACCTTTTGTGTGCGAGATATGCAAAATGCAACAAAAAATTTTCAGGAAAGAGTAGTTTACACACACACCTCTTAATACATACGAATAAAAATCCTTCTGAAAAATCTTTTGCATGTGAAATATGCAATAAGAAATTCTCACTAAAAGGCAATTTAACCAAGCATATATTAATTCAGACCGGTGAAAAATCTTTTATGTGTGAAATATGCAACAAAAAATTCTTAGAAAAGAGTAATTTATGTAGACATCTTTTAATTCATACTGGTAAAAAATCTTTTGAGTGTGAGATATGCAACAAAAAATTCACGGTAAAGAGTAGTTTAAGAAGGCATCAATTAATTCATACTGGTGAAAAACTTTTTGCTTGCGATCTATGTAGCAAGAAATTTTTACGAAAGTGTGATTTAAAAAAGCATCTGTCAATTCATACTGATAAAAAATCTTTTGCTTGTGAGGTATGCAAAACAAAATTCTCACAAAAAAGTAATTTAAGAAGACATCTTAGAATTCATACTGGTGAAAAACCTTCTGAGTGTGAGATATGCAAAAAGAAATTCTCACAAAAGAATGATTTAAGAAATCATATATTAATTCATACTAGTGAAAAACCTTTTGCATGTGAGGCATGCAATAAGAAATTCACTTTTAAGAGTAATTTAAACAAGCACTGTCTGATTCATAATGCTGAAAAAACCTTTGTGTGTGAAATATGCAACAAGAAATTCTCACAAAAAGGCTGTTTAAGGACCCATCTATTAATTCATACTGGTGAAAAACCTTTTATGTGTGAAATATGCAACAAAAAATTCTCAGTAAAGAGTCAATTATCTCGACACTTTTTAATTCATACTGGTGAAAAATCCTTTGCGTGTGAGATATGCAACAAAAAATTCCTAATGAAGGGTTATTTAAGAAAGCATCTGTTAATTCACAGTGGAGAGAAACCTTGATGGAAAATTTTCTCTTAAAGCTAATTTAAATAGGCATGTGTTAATTCATACTAATGTAAAATATTTTCCTTGCGATCGCTGCAACAAGAAATTCTTTCAAAAGTATGAATTAAGAAAGGATCTATTAATGCATACTGGTGAAAAACCTTTTGCATGTGAGATATGCAACAAGAAATTCACGCAAAAGTGTGATTTAAGAGACATTTATCAATCCATACTGGTGAAATACCTGTGAAGGAGAAATATTTTGATTGTTAGACATTTAATAAATTTATTATAAGGGTGACTCAAGCAAGAATTTCTTAATTCACTTTGCTAGGAAACTTTTTATGCATGTCATATGAACAAAAATTTCTCTGTAAAGATTTATTTAATCTCAGATCATTAATTCACTGTTGAGTATTTTTTTGTGTGTGAGATGTAAAACAAATATTTCTTGCATAAAAACAGCCCAAGGCTTGTGATAACTTTATGCCAATGTCTCAAGGGGACTGGTAAGGACGAACATGGTGCTATTATAGCTTGTGATGCATGCAAAGTAGGAGCAACACATAAGCACAGTAACCCTGTTTATCAGAAAATCAACTTAACCGAAAGATCTAGAAATTTCTTGAAGTCCATTTTAAATTTGAAAAACTTTATTGTCAACACTATTTTTACAGATGTCAAATGATATTTTTCAACATATTTTGATTTACGATTACTATTTTATTTGTAAGTTTTAGATCAAAACAATTCTGGATCATTTTAATACTTTGAAGTGTTGTTTTAATACATAATAACTTTGAAAATTAGAAGCAAAATAAGTAAAAATCAAAACTTTGAAAGAAATAATTGACACTGGTAAAAATAGTGTTAAAAAAGCATGTTCTTTCTGAAATAAACAAACTCACTTATTTCATTGCGTAATTTCGGGCACATAATTAGATAGATACATATGATACTTCATTTTTTTTTTTACAATATATGTTGATTTTCTTTTGTTTTTAAACATTAGGGTGCTTTGTGTACGGTGCTACAACATTTTTACTACAACTATACTCTTAATTACGATCACAGCTTTTCACCAAAAGTTTTCATCCTAAGCAAGAAAATTCCTATGGAATACCGCTTACCCAAAAATTCCTATATAACCCTGGTAAATGCACTGGTCCCATGCTTTTCGGATAACCAGGATTTTACTGTATATGTCACTCTTCCAAAACCTTTAATACACCGTTCTACTTCATGGTCACTATGACGGGAAAACTCAGACTTTAACATTATGCTATGCGATCAGTGGATCTCACCTCCAAGTCCCCCTTGAAGCATTAAAAGCACCAGGCACTCATACGAATGCCAGTCTCTAGGACTTAACTTCGAAGTTCGCACATGTGCTATAGTTTTACCAAGTATTTCGAGATGTAAAAAATAATGTCATGGGCCATTCTGCTATAGATCGAACATCAAGAGTTTTCTTGCTCTGATGGGAGGTTGCAAGGATATGTGTGAGCGATATTCTGTGTAAAAACTTTGGTATTTTTCTCTTAGCCAGGCACCAGTGTTGTATATAAATTTATATCATGGAAGACGATAGAATTCTCAGGCTACGCAGCCTAAGTCTAAAATCTAAAAATGGTTGTAGAATGGAAGAACTCATAGCTAACTCGTGATCAAAGGAAAGGCGAAAAGCAGCCATTTAATAACTCAATAAATATCGATCATATTTACACTCGAACCCTATTCAGAATATTTTACATTTCAATATGCACCATATTTTGAGATCTGTAAACCCATTTTTAAATTAATTTGCTTGGTGTATGTTACTTGTATTTTTTTTTCTTGGAAACGGCCCGAACAATTTGTTTTAATTAATATATAATATAATCTATTTTACATGAAACGAATAAAACTCGCCCGGAAAAATTCTTGTTATATAACCTGCCTGAAAAAAGAAAAAAATTTTCTGCCAACAACTTTTCCCCCTTGCAAAAAGATTCCCATTTCTTTATGCGTTCGCATACTCCATTTTTTATCACTCGCCTTTTGGGAGAGATGTCTTATTGAGTCTCACACAGTGGTTCAAATCTCTGAGTTACTGAATATAAGTAACAGGGTTGTATCCACGCTTATGAATTTACATTTACTTTCAGATGTTTGTTTTTATTTGCTTATAATATATGTCAATTAATAAAAAATAGCTGACCTTTAATATCAGTTCCTTTGTATTTTTTATTTACACGACTGATATTCCTTAAACCATGAAACAAATTGTATTTTATAAGAATATTACTAATGTATTAAATAATTTATTTTGTATAAATGTACTAAGTTTTATTTTTCCAGATAAAAAAGATCTCCATAAAGAAAGTAGACTTAGTGAAGAAACTTAAATACCAGTTAAACATTATGCATACTAAAACCTTATTTAGAAATCTGTCAAATAATCACTACAAGATCGGGCTGTAATTACAAGATTTTTAATTTATATAGATGAAGTTGTTTTGTATTTGTAAATATATTCCAACATATGATTTTGCTGCATTTTGATGAATCGTTCTGTGTATTTTTTAAAAAGACGGTTTTTCTCCTAATTAAAAAAGCTTACTGTAGTATTTGATAAAATATTCTACAGCTGTTATTCTCTCCATCTCTGTTTACCACAGAAACATTAGAATACATAAACATATTAGATATGGACAATATTTATGATGTTTAACTATTTTTATTTAGCAAATTATACACTATGCAGTAGACTGTTTCAAATCCGCACAGCTTGGGACCAGAGTTTTAGCAAATTTCAGAATTTTGCGGAATTTTTCTGGTCATTGCTTAGTTTTACATTTTTAAACAGTAATTTGAATGTAATTTACAATGAAATCAAAACTACTGTGGAGGCTTACAGTATAATAAAATAAGTAATAGACTAAAATAATAAAAATTTAGATAAATTTTAACATGATTAAAATGTTAAAAGCAAAGGTCAAGTTAATAATCGATAATGCATGATTAAATATTTATTATAAATGATTATTAGTATTATTAAATATTGATTATTTATTAAATATTTATTATAATTAAATATTTATTATTTATTATAAGATGTATTTTTCATAAGCAATTTGCTTTAAAAGATACATTACTAATTCATATCAAAATCATAAAGGAAGTTTTATTTCAGATTTAGCCAGACTTAATACCCAAAAAATTTTGGTTAATACATAAATATATTTGGTAAAAAAATTGCGATTACCAGTGATATCAGCAATATCATATTTTTTTACAAAATAAATTTTATCTTCCTTCATAAAAACACATGAATTCAGTAACATTAACAAACATTACAAATTAAAATACATATGGAATTGATATAAAAATAAATTAGTCAAATTTTGTCCCTATATCTGAACTGAATATTTCATTGTTTACATCTGTAAATTCTGTGCGGGTTTTAGGATTGTGTATTTGAGAGAGTCTACTGTATGTATGTTACCGTGAAAAACCAAAATTGGAAAATGTCGACATTAACTCGTGCATGACAACACATTTTAAACACGCAGGTGAAAGATCCAAATATAATAGTAAGTGCCATATTGTATATTCTATTTTGACACTTACGAATGGATAAATGGATACAGCCCCTCATCGTTTTATTTCCTTTTGGGAATATTGAATTTTGAGCCTATTCTATCGACGATCACTTTCAGACTTTTTAAGCTATGTTTTTGAGACTTTCACAAAAGTTACTCTATACATTTAGCAAACACAATACGAAATAAAATTTGATAGTGTTGATGCATCTGCTAAAAAAATATTTATTAAACCTGCTCAACATTCAATTTTACTTATAATCTCATTTGAAGGAAATACGTTTAACTTCCAATAAACAATTTTATTTTACTTGATAGGTGTAACGAAAGAATAAAAACAAATATTGACATGTTTCGATTCCATCTTATAAGAATCATAATCATAATCATAATAAAAATAAAAATCTTATTTATTATCTTATTTTTATTATGATTATGGTTCTTATAAGATGGAATCGAACATGTAATATTTGTTTTTATTCCTTCGTTACACCTATCAAGTAAAATAACATTTTTTATTGGAATGTTTGTATGAAAAAGGTGTATATCTTAATATCTTGTGATTTAAATACCTAAAAGATTTAATAACTTTTTATGTTACTTCTAATTTCATTTTAAACTTCGCCTGAGCAACCGATCATTGGCTCAATGGCTAAGATACTCGACTCTGAGAACTGAGGTCTGATTCAGATTGAAGATCAGTCGAAAGATTTTTTAAAAACAGTCATTTCTTCAAATATTGAGAATTTCTTTTCTACAACAGAAAAGGGGTGCGAATGTTTCATCAATTGGCGAATACTTTACTTACCCATCGTACGTAGTTTAGGGTAAGTCTTGCAATCGTTTTGAAAATCGAAAAAAATTTTTGGTCTGTAAGTACTCTATCTCCTGAAAAATTGAGATAGAGATTTAAAATTTGGTGTGTACTTAGCATATAACAATGGGAAGAAACCTATTGAATAACCGTAACCTTGATTATCCAGAACTATTTTTTCTTCAGACTATCGAAATATTCGTTCTTATGAAAGGTATATAGAAATTTTCAATTTTCTTTATTTTAAGTGCGGTTGTAAAAGGCAATAAAAAATATATAAATTTTGCATAAAGAATGAAATCGATTGGATAATTAGCTGTTGGGATATTTATAATATTTTCACACTCTTCGATTTTTCATGATCCTGTATTTCATTCAAATATATATTTTAACTGGAAATGAGACACTTCATTCCAGTCAGTTAATAGGTTTATCCTTTTTGGGTTATAAGGATGATTATTTTACTACTTCATTATTACTTTGACTAAAAGTCTATCCATAAACTGTAAAATTAAATACCAATAATGGCTTATTGTAAATGTCACATTCAATTGACATTTAAGAAGTTACATGTGTTTGTATATCATAACTGATTTTTAATTTGACATTTTAGTTGTATTTTTATTAATCTTTTACTAAATTTTTCTTCTTTCTTTTTTTGTTCTTTCGTTTTTTAAAATAAAAATTATGCCAATTTGTATAATTTATGAATAGTTTCGCAATTTATGTAATTTGTTGAAATGGGTCGATGAAATGATCAAGTAGTACCCTTAAACACATAATAGAGTATTACTATGTATTAAAACATGAACTATACGTTTAAATTTTATTTTGGAATTGCAATGCATTTTATAGATAGTTTACACACGTTTATTTTCATATTTTATAGTATACATATCCATGATGGGTAAGTATTACGGTGGCCTCCAATGACTAGATTTCTCTTGCAACAAAGAAAACATTCTTCAAATAACTGAAGTATAGCAGCAACACTGCTGCCAATAAAATTTCCGTGATTTGTTGAAGTTGAGTTGTACAAATTCTATACATCTTCTAGAGAGCTCCACGAAAGAATTCTCACACTTAACTGGATAAGGATAGAAATTGCTGAAAAAAGAATTTTTACCGAGTTATATGATGATAACTCTGAATATACCATAAACAAGTATCCCATTTAATTACATGAAATGAGCTATTTCCTTAATATACTGTATTTCTTACAAATATCTTGTTGACTCTCGACGAGTTAAAAAAAACAAACCTGGTGCATGTTTTTTTTCATCTGTGGGTCATTCCATGGTAACTTACGTTACATTTAGAACAATTTATTGTAGTCATTTTAGTAATATAGCGCTAAAAATATTCAAATGTAGAGTTAACATGATTTTTCAATGAAACCTACCTAAGGGTCAATTTGGATGAAAATTACCTAAAAAATGATAATGAAAATGACATTTTATTGGATAACTTACATTCCTTTTTCAGTAATTTCAGTTACCATACTAAATATAACAACCAAAATTTAAGAAATAACATTTAAGATAGATAATTTTAATCTAAATTGAACTTAAATAAGTTTAATTAGCAAACTATTGAAAATCATATGTTGAATAATTTTTGTGTGTGCGTGTTATATTACTAAAATTACTGAAAGTAGTTCTAAATGTAACGTAAGTTACCATGGAATGAGCCCCGTGTTTTATTATTTATATCCAAGTAATGCTTTCTTCTCTCTTTTACTTCATAATGATTAATAATTTATTGAAAACTTTCTCCATATTTTAAGTAACTGATACAAATTTTTTAATTAGAAGAATATGTAAAACATGGTAGTTTTTTACCATCGTTATAATCATGAAAACGATAGAATGAGTTTGCTGGCTTCGTTCCCCTGTCCGTCAGAGGAAAATAGTTGCGAGCTAATGTTAAATCTATAGAGAAGTTATTTGCAAAATTATATTTCGAATAATATTTTTGTATATTTTATATTACTAAAATTACTGAAAATAGTTCTAAATGTAACGTAAGTTACCACGGAAGGAGCCCTGTGTTTTGTTATTTACATCTGAGTAATGCCCTCTTCCCTCTTTTATTGCATTATGATTAATATTTCGTTGAAGTTTTTCTCCATATTTGTAAGTAACTTCTATAAATTTTATTATTGGAAGAATGTGTAAAACATGATTGATTTTACCATCGTTGGCATCATGAAAACCAGTGCAGTATGAATTTGTTGGCTTCATTCTTCTGTCCGTGCGACGAAGGTTCTTGCGAGCTAATGTTAAATCTATTTGAAAAGTTATTAGCTAACATCACGTTTGCATTTCGACATTTGTAAATATTTTCTTTTCATTGGATAGCTGAGTTAGACATATTCATTGCCCTTATTTTACTTTTTCAATTTTGGTTACAGATATTTTTTGTGAAGTTACTTTCACTTTCAAAACCAGTTATGGAAATGAAAATATCATCATAAAAGATATGTACAACCTAAATTTGAAAAATAAAAAAAAGAAGCATGCAGAGATCGACCTCAGCAATCCAATAAAAAAATTAAAACTTCGAAAGGCAAACGATATACAGTCGACTCTCGTTAATTCGAAATCGGATAATTCGAATATTCGCTTAATTCGAACTAAACATGAAGTTCCGAAATTTTCAATGGCAGAATAACGTTAATAACTTTCGCTAATTCGAACTCATTTTCTCTTGACTTCGTTTAATTCGAACTAACGAGAATTCAGATTTTTCATTTTTCTTTTCTTTCTCACGGATTTCAGATCATTTGAATAACTTTCTTTCTTTGATTTTTGTGAAACTTGTTCCGAACGAGTATACATATAATCCAATGCATTTCATATCCACTTTCTTAATGCCCCGTCTGTCCATCAGTGACACCTCAAAATTTTCTTCCATTGTGCTTGTTTCTAATCATTTAATTAATTTATATATTTATGTATTCTAATTTATAATTAAGTCATATTCTAATGATAACAGACGAAATATTCTTAAAAAACACTATAACATTAATTCCTTTGTAATAGTACCATATTAAACATGTTTTTATTTCATATTTTCCATAATTCGAACTTCGGATAATTCGAACATTTCTTGTGGTCCCGACGAGTTCGAATTAACGAGAGTCGACTGTATTAGCAAATAACATTTCCATAGGTTTATCATTAGCTTGCGAGTATCTTAGCCTGGTGATACAGCAGCCTTTAAAATTTCTTTTATTTTTCTCATTCTAACATTTAAAAATTAATATAGATTTGACGCTAGATAAAAGTTCCTGCTTCTTCATCGTTTTTAAAAAATGAATTCTTTCACTGTAAGATAATCCATTTTTTGGTCTAGGAATATTCGCAGTTGTAAACATGTCAAATAATTATAAATGTAGTTAATTACGCATTTTAACTCCTTCTTTTGCTTTGTGAACAGGAAATTTCTGAATTTTAGAGGCAGTTTTAGATGTTTTGTGCTTTAAAACGCTACTTCATTCACGCGAAAACATCAGTTCGCTAATGTTAATCCTATGGAAGAAAATTTTAATGTTATCTTGTTAGTATTTTAAAATTTTTAAATGATTTTTCTACATGGAATATCTATAGTCAATTCTAAAAAGGCCATTTTTTTTTTCCTTTCTCGATTTATCCATTCGCTAATGTTAATCCTATGGAGAATTTTTTTAAAGTTATCTTGTTAGCATTTCAATATTTTTAAAGGATTTTTTTACATCGATTAGCTGTGGTTGATTCTAAAAAGGTCATTTCTTCTTTTCCTGGTTTTCTTTTCAGATTTTTAAAATAAGGATACTTTTGCTTTCGAAAATGGTTTCAAAAATAATAGTATCCTAATAAAGAAAAATAAAAAAATAAAAAAATTTGTTTTAGTGTTCAATCTCTGATAACCAATGCAAAAAATGATGATAATAATAATTAATTAATTAATTTAAAATTAAAAAAATATTGGCGAGCAAATGAGAGAGCTTAAAAAAATTCTTCCATTGGATTAACATTAGCGAATGGTTGTTTCCGCATAAGTGAAATAACCTCTGAATTAGAAAAGCCAAATACGTGTCCTTTGTGTTATTTTATTCTGTATTGTACAACAAAGAAATGTCCTTTTATGGCCAAATATTTACATTTAGAAAGTAAACGAAAAAAAAACACTTTGGCCGCAAGAATAACATTTCTATCTTTACAGAATATAATTCATTGTACTGATATCTTTAAAGTTCTTATTGTCAGTTTAATATAGAGTTGTCACAAGTCAAAAGTTGGGAATCCTAACGAGCCGTAGAGATTTGGTTAAACAAATTTACAAAAATATATGCTACTACACTTGTTTACTGGAATATAAACAAATATCTAAAGATCTAATAGTCCAAGAGCTGACCGCAAAATTTTCATCCAAAATAACAACCATTAATTTAAAATTTTAAACTTTTCTTTATTCAATTAAATTTAATGTATGTCAATATCTGCCATTAAATGTAATTGTGGTGGTTACTCCATAACCCCCCCCATATGTTTAGTTTAATTCAATTTTATTAGCCATTTTATTTCATATCACCTTCCTTTTTATTAATGTTCTCAATTTAAATTTAATTTCGGTTTCGCTTATTTTCATTTCGTCGCCTGTAATGTTTTCTTTCTTGCTTAGCTTTCGAATGTTCCAAGCCGGTAAAATTTTGTTTGAAATCATTCCTTCCGGTTTTAAATTTGTTCGAGAACTTTCTCGCTAGTTCTTTTGGGTGGAACTTCCGTTTATTCGGACACACCCCTAACCTATCAAATTAAATTCCACAGGTGACGTATTTCAAGCCGTTAAGTACATGGCCACCAGCTTTGGCCTTCCTTCTTAAGATGGTTATCAATTTTATTCTTATTAGTTACATATCTTTTCATACTGTATATTGTAATTTGGCTTAGTTTTTCCTCACCCCCTCTGTTGCTAACTGCCAAATTGGCGTATTTTGCATTTACAATAACCCTTTCTCCTTTTCCCCTGGGCTCGCGGCCACCTGCGTGAGTTGCGCCGATAGACACCTGCTGTGATGGATGCAGTCGCATGAGTGAAAGTTCGGGGCAGAGGTGCTCCCCCGTTAACGAAGGATGGAACGGTTTTTTTTTTTGTTATGTTGAGATTATTACGATGCTGATTTTTTTTAAGTGCGGCAAAGAAAAAGTGCTGCCCTCAAAATTCATCTAGGAAAGTGATGTTGATTTCTGTTAAGCCAAGTCCCTCTGTGCTGCGAGGAGCAATGAAGTGGTTTAATGCATTCCTGAATGTATTCGTTTGTGCCTTCTCTTTTTGGAAATGATGTTGAGTTTTCAAGGCGGCTAGTAGCAAGGCACTTCTCACTGCAATAGCATCCCGAAAATTGTTTTGTTTGTGCATTCTCTTCTTGGATTACGGAAATTATATAAGGTCTCATTATACGTCTTCAGTTTATGCTCTCGTGGTATCTTCACAAGTGTTGTAAAAATGTCGTCACGTATTTTATAAATATTCATTCATTTTCTCATCATCTCTTCATCAACGAGTTTTCTTCTACAAATCTAATGTGCCCAATTCTTCGATAATCTTTTTATTCTCCATCCTCTGAGAAGTAGGCAGAGGTGAAGAACTGTTTTGTTTTCAAGAAATAATATTATAGTTTACATGACGTCTTGGTGAAGATTTTTCTTTCGTCAGGTGAAGAAATTTTATTTGCATAAGTCCTTTTTACTTCATTATCTGGCCCAATATATATATAATTTTTTCTTAATATTTACGGGGCGTTATAAAGAAAATATTGGCATGTATCTATACAATATGAAGTATGATGTATTTTGTTTTGAAAGTTCATATTATGAGAGGTGTTCTTTTTCAAAAAGAAATAATAATTTATTCTCCTTTTATGTCATGAAGAAAATTGTTTAATTACATGTTGTTGAGATATCTAGAATATGTTATGAAAAGAATTTTTATTGCTTGGAGATAGCAATAGTTGTGATTAACATATGTTATGAAATGGTTGTTTATCAAGTGAGAAATTAATATGTACGAGTCACCAAAAATATAAATTTGTGAAGAAATATTTATTCATGAAAAAAGCAACAAGTACTTCATGAAATAAAATATATTTTTTTTTTCTTCGAAAATTGTTCGTATATTAATTTCTTGTGCCTATTGTCTGGATTTATTTGTCATCAAAAGCCAAGGATTCAACAGGTAACTTTTTACCTTTTTAATTTTATATTTTTATAACTTTATACTTGATTTTTCTTCATCATTGGATAAAGAATATTTTTATTATTTTAAATGAAATAATGAAGAGAGTAATTAGGGTCGTTTGCAGGCCCCCATTCTCCGTGATGTGCTATCATTATCACGATCACTTTGGCCTAATTGTGGGTAGAGGCAAATAAAAAGTGCTTTCTCCACTTTCAAATAAACATAACATTATATTTTCTTTGATACCCTGACCAAAGCGTCAGCTCAAACACAACACCATTAATTTCTTTTGGAGCCGTGACCAACGCTTGAACATTCTACATTATTTTTTTTTCAAGTTATTTTTCTTCATATAGTGATTAATGTTTTATATAATTATATTTTGTTGGGTATGGTGCAGTAATCAAATACAATATTTATATTGATCTTGTATTGAAATATTATCTTTTTCTGGAGCAGTGCATGATATATATATAACATAATTTTTTTCCATATATATTTTTTCTTGTCTTGCTATATTTTGCAACTAATATATATATGCATTATTTAACGGAGGTACTGGTAAGAATTATTGTTCATGCTAAGATAAATTATTCTTCTTGTCATACATATAATAATTTATGTTTTGAGCCATATTATATATAAATATTTACATAAAATATTTGGGTCTTATATTCTTCATATGATACTAATATGTTAGTATACGTTTTCTTCTTTTTTTTTAATATATAAAAATGGTTTATGACGTATATGAAAGTCATCAATATTTTAAATAACGAGTCAATTTATATATATATTATTCATCACAAGACCAGTCAATAATCAAATTTATCATGTCTTATATTGAGCTCTTATATTAAATTTTTCATCATGCCTCCAAAAGCCAAACTAAACATTGCAATCCAACCTTTCGACGGTAACCCTCAGACTGTAGAATTTTTCTTCGATCAATTATCTGACTTACAGGAACTAAATAACTTTACAGACAAGGAACTTTTTGTTCTCTTTAAATCAAAACTTGAGGGCACCGCCTTACTCTTCTTTCTGGAAACTCAGTCACAGCTCAAGAACTCTAATTTTAGTGAAATTCGAAAAGCATTTATAGACTATTTCTTACCCACAAAAAAGTCTGTTTCTCTAAAATCTTTACAGAACTTGACCTTAGATTCAAATGAATCAGTTAAAAATTTTGCTTTTCGGTTGGATAAACAACTTCGACTTGCTTATCCAAAATTGGATCTTTCTGCTCTTAATTCATTAAAGTTTACTCATTTTCTTGAGGCTTTACCTAAACAAATCAAACGTAAAATCTTAGAAGAAAATATTACGTCCTTCGAATTAGCTCTTGAACGAGCAACTTTTCTTCAAAATATATATGACTCTCCCCCTAAAAAATCTTATGAAAATTTTAATCAAGCCTATTGTATCGATTCTGAAAATGTCCACGATAATTCTAGTAATACTCTTCATAAAACTCCTATAAAGCATACGAAGGATAAAATTTATCACAATTCTCAAACCAACTACTCTCCTTTACAAACTCAAAAGGACAGTTCTCATACTTCTCGTAATTTTCAAAGAAATACTAGAACATTTTCGCCTTCTCCACCGAGACAAGAGGCTACAAATAAACGTAACAATAATTTTCGTCATCAAAACTTTCACCGGAAACGTCCTTATCAACCAACCTTTGACAAATATTCTCACAAAAAAAATTCTACATCCTTTTATCACAGACGAGATGTTGTGCAGTGTGCGTTCTGTGGGAAATTTAATCATCGTATGGACTCATGCTACAAATTCAAAAACATTATTGGTAATTCTAATCAAAACTCTTCAACTCAGGTTTCGTCTCACCCTTACAGAAAGAAAAGCCACACCTCTTCTTCTTCTGAAAATAACAATGTTTATCATTTAAACAAATAAGGGAGACTGGTTCTACTGACCGCCTTCTCTCCCGTAATTCTCATTCAGGGTCAGTACACTTTGACAACAACAACAAACATCAACAATTAGACAAACGCTCGTCAGTCACTTTAGTGGCATCCACAGCTGTCCAAACTTCTCCTATGACATCTAAGTCTAACAAATCTTCCTGTTTACATAATTATTTGACATCTAAACAAAATTTTGAAAATAATGATGATGTACAAGAAAATCATGTTATATGCAGTTCTTTTAATAACTCGTATGTTCTTCCATGCATCCTAATAAATGTACAACATAATGAAATCGCCACATTAATAGATACTGGATCAAGTTTATCTCTCTTGGATGAAGAATGCTTTAATAGCATTAAATCCAGGCTTCATTACAAATTTTTATCCAGAAATGTATCTGTATCGACCATAAATTCTAAGGTCTTCTTCAAAGGATGCATAGAGATAGCTTTTAAAATTGATAAATTCTTTTTTCATCATGTATTTTACCTTACAAAAATTCAAAATGTTCACTTTCAAGCCATACTTGGCTTTGAGTTTATTAACAAACATTCTATTACTATTTCTCCAAGTTTTAAGTCTATCCTAATTAAGGACAAACACATTCCTTTTCAAAGTTATAATGAATCTCCTACTTGCTATTTTATGAATGCTGAATATAATTATGTTAATTCAAATGTACCATATTCTCTTGATGCACACAGAATGCCTTATTATGAAAGGTCTATATCAAATAATCTAACGAGTGATACTTACATTGATAATACTTGTGCAAATTATGATAATTCAAGTTTACAGTTGTTCAATAATTATACAACCTATCCTTATAATTATAATGTTCAAAATAATGGTTTGTTTACAAATAATATGGCTCATTCTGCTATGAATTTTCATAATCCTTATATTGATGGTCATTTTACTTATTTTTCTAATTATTTTCCAACTGATTATGCTAATGTGGTGAATTATGTGTCTACTAATGATAATAATATACTTAACAAGAATTCCTCATCTAAAAATACTAGTGATAGTAGTTATGTTGGTGAAAAGCAACCTCATTTAAGTATGGGTAATAAAATTTTGGTGAGTTCCAATATGGTACAATTACTCAATAGAGAATTAATACCTCCTAATTCGTTTGTTTATTTACATGTGAAGTATCTGAATCCTCCATCTGAATATTTTCTTTTTAAACCCAATTTAAAAAACAAGGGTCTGGTATTACATGAATCATTACACTCAAAATCTTCCATTCAAAATGATTTATTTTTGGTTGTATGTCAGAATGTTTCAAAGCTCGATATTCATTTAAATAAAAATTCAATTATTGGTGAATGTATCAATGTAGATGAAAAAGATATTGAGGAATACTCTTTTGATTTAGAATTTGAAAATGAGTATTGTAACCTAATTTTGCCATCTGAAGAGATTAAAAGAAAACGTATTCAAGAATTATCTCCAAATGACTTTGATCTTAAACATTTACCTCCTCATGAAAGGGAAGCTTTAACAAAATTATTATGTAGTAAAGCGCTTGCCTTTTCGAAATCTCTTGACACTTTAGGTCATACTGACCTGGTCAATCCTCAGTTTACCATGCTAAATTCTCATCCAGTAAAAACATTACCTTTTCCTGTACCTCAAGCTCTTGAACAAGAAGCTCTTGACCAAATTGATCAAATGCTGAAAGCTGGCATTATTGAGAGATCAAACTCATCTTGGGCCTGTCCCATGCTTCTTGTTAAAAAGAAGAGAACTGATATGTCTAAGCCTCAAAAGTATCGTTTGGCTCTTGATTTAAGATTGTTAAATTCGATTATAATTCCATCTTCATATCCTCTTCCTAGAATTCAAAATCTATTGGTGCAGTTGTCAAAATTTAAATATTATACCACTCTTGACTTACCCTCTGCATATTGGCAGATTGCTGTACCTAAAGATATGCAAGATAAACTTAGTTTTACTACTCCATGGGGAATTTTTACATATTTACGTTTTGTATTTGGCTTGAAGACGGCCGCCAGCACTTTCCAACAATTAATCGACTCTGTTATTCAATTATCTCAAATTGATTCCTGTTATGCATATCAAGACGATATTGTAGTGGGTGCTAATTCATTTGAAGAAATGTCCATGAAACTCACAAAGTTATTAGACACCCTTATTGCTAATAACATTACTTTGTCTCCTGAAAAGTGTACCTTTATGCAAACTAGCATTAACTTTTTGGGTTTCCAACTCACAGATCATAAAATTCTTCCTATTACAAGTAATATTTTAAAAATTACTTCCTTTCCAAAGCCTAAAACCAAGAGGCAAACAAAGAGTTTTATCGGCTTGTGTTCATTTTATAGATCAATTATACCTAATTTTTCTAAATTGATTGCTCCTCTCATCGAGGTCACCAAACCTAAAAATAAGTTTTCTTGGAAATCTGAACAAGAAAATGCATTTAAAGAATTACAGGACATTTTCTTTCATAAACCTATGCTCAATCTTCCTAATTGGAATGAAACATTTTATGTTAATACAGATGCCTCAAAAACAGCAATATCAGCTGTTCTTATGCAGAAATTTGATGGTGAACTAAAACCTATCTCCTATTATTCTAAAACTCTATCTCAATCAGAAAGACACTACCCTGCCATCAAATTGGAACTTTATGCCATTTACAAAGGCATAACTGCTTTTAAATACTATATTTTTGGTCGACCCTTTATTCTACTATCTGATGCCAAACCACTTAATAATTATAAAAAAGCTACATCACCTGCTGATATTACTACTCGTTGGATGTTAGAACTGTCTGAATACTCGTACACATTCCAACATGTTCCAGGCAAAGAAAATGTCTTGGCAGATTTTCTGAGTAGAACTCCTCACATTCCTACTGAAGATCTCAATAATAATCCAGATCTTATTTCTTCACAAGAACCTCTACCCATTGTTGATAATCAAAACGATTTACATAATGACATTTCTCAATTTCCATGTGGTTTAGTTCACAAAGTCCACCATACATGTCATCTTCAGAGTGATTCTTCACCTTCTAATAATGATAATAACCAAGATCCTTTATTAGAAATTCTTGATCACACCATCTTCTCTGAACAACAAAAGGACCCAAAAATCAAACAAATTTATGAAAATCTTAAAAATAACAAAAAATCTAAAAGTTTAAATGGCTACTATATTAATCCAAGTAATGAGTTACTTTGCTATAATGGTCATTTCTCTTCAGAAGATATCGAGCTACACAAAGCTGTTTTACCTCTATCACTTCGAGCAAAGGCCTTAAGAATTGCTCATATTACTCATACTGGAATTCATAAAACCATTGTTAATTTAAAGAAAAGATTTACCTGGAAAACCCTTGTTTCTGATACCATTAATTATGTCAACTCTTGTGAAATTTGTTTAGTAAATAAGAATCATAAAAGAAACACTGCTCCATACCTACCTGCACCACTCCCAACAGCTCCCAATCAAAAGGTCTCTATGGATTTACTCGGCCCATTGAGAAATCGTCAATATGTGTTGACCATGATAGACCATTTTTCTCGTCATTTAGAATTATATGCCTTGAATAATATCAGTGCTGAGTCAGTTACAAAAGCGTTATTGCATTATATTTCCACTCATGGAAAACCTGAATTAACTCTTACTGATCATGGTTCTCAATTTACTAGTGATATGTTTTCATATTTTAACAAAAAGCTTGGCATTAAATTGGAGCATAGTTCTGTAGCCCATCCCCAAGCTAACGGTTTAAGTGAACGAGTCAATTCTCAAATAAAATCATCTGTGAACACAATGGCTTCACAAGGATGTGATGTACCCACTGCTCTAAAAATTCATCAATCCATATATAACGCTACACCTCATCCAGCTACAAAGTTCTCCCCAAATCTTCTTCATTTTGGCAGAGAAATAAATGACATTTATTCCAATTATAAAACTCAAGTTTCATGGAAAATTCTCAACACTGCATATGAAATTCATAAATTGATGGATGTTATTGAAAAAATATACTATCAAGCTTACAAAAATAACGAATCATCTAGACAAAAGGTGTACCAAAAATCCAGAGAAAAATTAAAGTTTTCCAACATCAATGTTAATGACATTGTTTACGTAAAATTTCCTACTGTGTTTAACAAGAAAATACAAGGCCCATATGTGGTAAAAAAAATAATTTCTCCTGTGCTCATTCAAATTCAAGATTCCAATAATAGTCATGCTTCCCCTATGTTGATTCACACTAATCGAATCTTGAAGCTTCAAAAGAGAAATGAAGCACTGCAACATCCTTCAGTTTCTTCTGAAAATGCATCGCATGATCAATCAGCTGTTGATAATGCATCCTCCACTCCTATCAGACAACACTCTTCTATTCAAGTTTCAAATCATGATGCTGCATGTAGCACATCTCCTACAATTCTTTCTTCTTCTAAATGCCAGCAAACATCTTCATGTTCCAGGAAATCGGTACTCTCACAAGCTCCTCCTGATAGCACTCATACTGGTGCTAAAAGCAAATCCACTCAATATAGAAGTTATGATCTTCGTCCTCGCAATCATAAACTACATAAAAAATAGACTAACTCTCTTTTTCCTTTTACAGGATGACTTTTGCTTTGTAATATATTCAGTCGAAGCTAGCCGCACTGATTGTCCAGCAAGAAGAATCGCTATGTAATTTTTTTTTTTTCTTTTCTCCAGGCTGCAGGCAGCTGTTATTTTTTTTTTCATTTTATTTAAGTCTTCTTCTCCCTGGTACAACTCAACGGTCATCCTCGGGATGTATGTATGAATTTTAATAGTTTTATTAGTTACTGCATTTATCTATAAGTCATAATTCTTACAATATTTACACATAATCTCATGTATGCCATACTTTTAAATTTTATAAAGTCTTTAATTACAATAGTTGATGCAAAAAATGGAGAAAGAATTTGTCTTTTTATATTCTTGTTATAATACTATATCATTATTTAAAGTGATTTTTGACAAATGTTTCATTCTAATAAGAAAGGTGAAATTGTAATTGATATAAGGTAAACATAAAGATGAGTACTCATCAAATTATTTTCCCTATTGTGTCTTTTCCTTACAATGCATGCATGCTGTAACATTTAACCTCTTTTGATAAAAAAAAAAAAAAGAGAGAAAGTGCATGATAAACTTATTCATACTAATATTTTCTTCTCTTCTTGTTGAAATATAGAAAGTGAATGACTCACCATAAGTAGTATATAATATTTTTTTTTTGTATACTTTTGGGTATTTATACTTTGGATCCAAAGATGTTGATTGAGGCATTATATATATATTTTTCCAAAGATGTTCATTCAGTCATTATATATATTTTTATCCAAAGATGGTGGTTAAGTCAATATATATATTTATCCAAAGATGTTTAATGAGTCATTATATATATTTATATAAAGCAAATTCTTGATTTATGACAAATGTAAAAGTGATCACTTACTTAATTTTTTTTAAAAATGTTTGAAAATTATAAGTAAATATGTTCTAGATATCTTCTATATAGAAATTTTGACACAATTGATTTTTCTTTGTAAGTTGACATTATCAAGTCATATATAAGATTGACATATTCATATAAATTTCTTCCTTTTTCGGAATATTAAACATCTTATGTTTTATGTTTATTTTGAATGAAGTATAGTATTAAAGGTATTTATGCAATTATTGACAATTTATATTGAAAATGTTTAAGAATATTCCTTTATGAGAGTGTAAAAATTCTCTCTTTGAAAATTATTATATTCATTTTGAAGATATTTTTGTTGAAAAATAATATCATGCTTTTGTTGACATTTTTTTTTGCAACTTATTAATTTTATTTTCTGCAAAAATGTGTTATTGAATAATACTAAAGTTATTCATTTAAGATTTATTGAAAGCTTAAAAGGCTATGTGGTGATATAAGTAAATATTTTTTTTTATGAGAGCCTAACTAATCTCTCTGCACCATTTATATATATATTTTTTATTGTTCAATTTTCAACTTACAAATTCATTTAATTTATTATGTGTTATTTGAAACCATATATGTTATATATAGTTATAACATGATTCATATACAGTTATAGTATATTTCATTTTTGTTCACAACTGAGAATATAAATATACATATTATTGTGTAATCAAATATTGTGACATATGCTAAAGCATTCTACTATTGTGATACATTGTGCACAGCCTAACAAGAGACTCTTCAAAGTTATGGACTGTTTGTCTGCACATAGTCTTTAATTTTTTTTATATGATAGATACCTCTGAAGGAAACTTTATATACCTTTCATGTTAACATTTACTACAGTTGGTATATTTTCATAAGGATTACTATCATAACAGTAATTATTTTTTTTATTATTTAAATATCATGTACAACAATTATGTATATTTTTATAACTATTTCTGATATTTATTTTGTGTAATTATTTAGTATATTTGTACATGTGTTAGAAAATATTGTCTCGATGAAAAATTGTCATTTTTGTCATCTCACCAATATTTTCTTTTGGGGGACCCTGGGTAATATGTGGTGGTTACTCCATAACCCCCCCCATATGTTTAGTTTAATTCAATTTTATTAGCCATTTTATTTCATATCACCTTCCTTTTTATTAATGTTCTCAATTTAAATTTAATTTCGGTTTCGCTTATTTTCATTTCGTCGCCTGTAATGTTTTCTTTCTTGCTTAGCTTTCGAATGTTCCAAGCCGGTAAAATTTTGTTTGAAATCATTCCTTCCGGTTTTAAATTTGTTCGAGAACTTTCTCGCTAGTTCTTTTGGGTGGAACTTCCGTTTATTCGGACACACCCCTAACCTATCAAATTAAATTCCACAGGTGACGTATTTCAAGCCGTTAAGTACATGGCCACCAGCTTTGGCCTTCCTTCTTAAGATGGTTATCAATTTTATTCTTATTAGTTACATATCTTTTCATACTGTATATTGTAATTTGGCTTAGTTTTTCCTCACCCCCTCTGTTGCTAACTGCCAAATTGGCGTATTTTGCATTTACAATAACCCTTTCTCCTTTTCCCCTGGGCTCGCGGCCACCTGCGTGAGTTGCGCCGATAGACACCTGCTGTGATGGATGCAGTCGCATGAGTGAAAGTTCGGGGCAGAGGTGCTCCCCCGTTAACGAAGGATGGAACGGTTTTTTTTTTTGTTATGTTGAGATTATTACGATGCTGATTTTTTTTAAGTGCGGCAAAGAAAAAGTGCTGCCCTCAAAATTCATCTAGGAAAGTGATGTTGATTTCTGTTAAGCCAAGTCCCTCTGTGCTGCGAGGAGCAATGAAGTGGTTTAATGCATTCCTGAATGTATTCGTTTGTGCCTTCTCTTTTTGGAAATGATGTTGAGTTTTCAAGGCGGCTAGTAGCAAGGCACTTCTCACTGCAATAGCATCCCGAAAATTGTTTTGTTTGTGCATTCTCTTCTTGGATTACGGAAATTATATAAGGTCTCATTATACGTCTTCAGTTTATGCTCTCGTGGTATCTTCACAAGTGTTGTAAAAATGTCGTCACGTATTTTATAAATATTCATTCATTTTCTCATCATCTCTTCATCAACGAGTTTTCTTCTACAAATCTAATGTGCCCAATTCTTCGATAATCTTTTTATTCTCCATCCTCTGAGAAGTAGGCAGAGGTGAAGAACTGTTTTGTTTTCAAGAAATAATATTATAGTTTACATGACGTCTTGGTGAAGATTTTTCTTTCGTCAGGTGAAGAAATTTTATTTGCATAAGTCCTTTTTACTTCATTATCTGGCCCAATATATATATAATTTTTTCTTAATATTTACGGGGCGTTATAAAGAAAATATTGGCATGTATCTATACAATATGAAGTATGATGTATTTTGTTTTGAAAGTTCATATTATGAGAGGTGTTCTTTTTCAAAAAGAAATAATAATTTATTCTCCTTTTATGTCATGAAGAAAATTGTTTAATTACATGTTGTTGAGATATCTAGAATATGTTATGAAAAGAATTTTTATTGCTTGGAGATAGCAATAGTTGTGATTAACATATGTTATGAAATGGTTGTTTATCAAGTGAGAAATTAATATGTACGAGTCACCAAAAATATAAATTTGTGAAGAAATATTTATTCATGAAAAAAGCAACAAGTACTTCATGAAATAAAATATATTTTTTTTTTCTTCGAAAATTGTTCGTATATTAATTTCTTGTGCCTATTGTCTGGATTTATTTGTCATCAAAAGCCAAGGATTCAACAGGTAACTTTTTACCTTTTTAATTTTATATTTTTATAACTTTATACTTGATTTTTCTTCATCATTGGATAAAGAATATTTTTATTATTTTAAATGAAATAATGAAGAGAGTAATTAGGGTCGTTTGCAGGCCCCCATTCTCCGTGATGTGCTATCATTATCACGATCACTTTGGCCTAATTGTGGGTAGAGGCAAATAAAAAGTGCTTTCTCCACTTTCAAATAAACATAACATTATATTTTCTTTGATACCCTGACCAAAGCGTCAGCTCAAACACAACAGTAATGAAGATATTCTGAAATAATGGTAGATATTTTGAATAAAATCATTCTCCAATTTTGCTTCGCTGCAATATTTGTAATGCAAATTATGTATTTTATGCATCAACTAAGAACTGAATCAAACATACGAAAATACCAAAGGCCCTGTGGGCCACAGAGAAGTTCTTGGCGGGCCAATTGTGGCCCGCGGGCCACGTGTTTGACATGCCTGGCATAAAGCAACTTTTATGAAGGTCATAAAAGTTTCTCTATATGTTAGTACATATCAAACTACACTATATCAAAACATAGCTTAAAAATTCTTAAAATTGTCATCGATAGAATAAGCTCAAAATCTATTGTTTCCAAAAGGAAGCAAAAAGATGATCTAAAAGAAAAAAGAAGGAAGCTGAAATTATAAAGTAAAATAATTAAACTTTTAAAAGTAAAAGTCAAGTAAATAATTAACAATATATAATATATAATGCAAATATGCATGATAAAGATAAGATACTACATTTTCTTTGAATTATTAAATGAAACCTTTCTAATAAAGGTACTGTACTAATCCACATTAAAACCTTATAATAAGGAAGTTTTCTTTCAAGTTTAGCCAGTCCTAGCTAAAAAATGCTTGATTCATACAGAAGTGCATTTGGTAAAAAGATTCTGATTACCAGTGATATTTGCACACTTTGATTTTTTTTTTTTTTAAATAAACAGGGATGTAGTGGAAGGTATATGAGGGTATATGCTGTTTACCTTCTGGATTTTTTTTTATGATTTCTGTATACCCTCTGTTTCTCAAATAAAGCATTAATGTATACCCTATCTATGAACTTTCATGACATCAGCATATACTTACTGCCTATGCCATGTACTCTCTGATTTTTTTATGACTACAACACTGGAAGTAAATTAATGCTTCTCTCATGGAAAACTAAGAATTCAGTTATCTTATTGGGAATTAAATATTATTATACAATCAGGATGACATAAAATTAACAAATTCTGTAATTTTGCCCTTACATCTTGAGCTGAAAGTTTCATTGTTTACATCTGTAGATTTAAGATGATCACAGATTTTAGTGTTAAAAATTTGAGGATGCACTTATTTATTTTGATATGCATATTTAGAAAATTAGTTTACTAGTATACTCCTCATTTCGCCAAAATGAACACTACACATAGCTTCGTATCAGTGACATGGAGCAACCAGAAATGTGTGGGATGTTGCATTATGTTAAAAATACTTAGAATATTGACTATAAACAAATGTAAGTATGATGATTTTGTTGTCAAATCTAGATTTAATTTTAATACCTGCAAGACATGGAGAATTTTTTAAAACAAAGCTAAACAATTTTCTTATTTATTAATATTATGCAAGTTTTTGCACATAATTTTGAATTAATGCTATAACTGGTAGTTGACTTCTCCATAGTCTAATTTGGGAAAACATTTCAGCTTTATCCAAAATTTGAACTCTTATTGACCGCAGTATATTTTTTTTCTTGAAAATGGTCAGTGGAATTTGATTCTATCCCCCTTTTTGACATACATGAAAAAACGGACAAAGTGTTAATCTCTTTGAGTGTGTCTGAATTTATAAAATACAGTAGATTTCCTCAAATCCGCACAGTTTTGGACTGAAGGTTATGCAGATTTTTGAATTTTGCGGATATTTAGTCATTGATTTGTTTACATTTTTTAAATACCAATTTGAGTATAATTAATAATTCATTCAAAATTATAATGAATGTTTACAACAATATAAAATATTGAAATAGGTAATAAACAAAAATAATACAAATCTACATAATTTAAAAATGATTAAAATATTTAAAAAAGATCAAGTTAATAGTCAATGGTGTATGATTAAATATTCATTATAAACTTGTAAAATTGAAATGCATTTTTTCTAAATTATTCAGTGAAACTTTCCTCGTAAATTTATTTAGAATTCACATGAAAATAAAAAAATAAGGAAATTTTATTTCAGGTTTAGCCGGACTTAATAACCAAAAGAAGAAATATATTTGGTAAGAAGATTATGATTATTAGTGATTTTTCAATTTTTTCAAAAAATAAATTTATTCTTCCTTCATGAAAAAAAAGCTATTTCAGTAATATTAACAAAAATTGCAAATTAAATTATGTATGGAGTAGATATAAAACTAAAAAATAGTCAAATTTTGTCCCTATATTTGAGCTGAAAGTTTCATTGTTTACATTCGTAAATTATGTGCGGATTTGAGACAGAGTATAAAGTTTGAACTCTGGAACTTCAAAAAAGATATAAGTTGTACATCACTCAATAGGATTCTGATTATGTTTTAAAGACATTATTGAATCTATCATTTTCGTGTAGTAATGAAAACACAAATTATCCTTGGCGTTTTCATTATCTCACAGGCCATCTAAGCCTGAGAGCTTATGTGCTTACCAATTCTGTATGTATGTACGTTCGTTCGTTAGTGTGTAACGCGATAATTCATGATAAAAATATCCGACCCACTTGAAATTTTGTATGTAGGTATATTCTGATAAGACGCTTCCCTGATTAGTTTTTGGAGTTCATTCGATATATATGAGAGGGGGAACGGGGGATTCATGCCCCTCCCCTTAATTTATATAAATGGGTTTTCATGCAAAATTATCAGTTTTCATTCAATTCAGTTTTCAGATATAGGATCATTTTCATGAGGCGCCTCCATGATTAGTATTAGGTGCTTATTGGATAAATATAAAGGGGGAGGACGGAGGGGGGTTAATGCCCCTCCCCTTGATTTATATAAGTGTGTTTTTCATGCAGAATTTACCAGATTTCATTCAAATTTTAGACATAGGATCATTCTGATGAGGGCACCGTCATGATTTATTTTGTGAGCTCATTGCGATAAGTTTAAGAGGGGGAAAATGGGAAGTAATCCCCCTTCTTAATTAAGGCTACTGGGGGTTTCCCGCAGAATTTACCGATTTGCTTCAAATTTTGGATATGGGTTCATTCTGATAAGGTGCTTCCCTGATTGTATTTGGAAATTCATTGCATAAGTATAAATGTGGGATCGGTGGGATTACTCTCTTAATTTATTCAACTTTCTTTTTGTGCTTCAATTTTTGGATACAGGTTCATAGTGATAAGATGTTACTCTAATTAGCTGTGGGGTTCTTTTGTTAAGTTCTTATTTAAGAAGTACTTGCGATTACCCTCCTGTTAAATTTGATAGATGGGTTTTTATGGAGAATTGTCCGATTTGCTTTTAATTTTGGATGTAGGTTTTTTCTGATAAGGTGAATTTCTGAATAGTTTTGGAAGTTTAATGGTTAATTATAAAAGAGGGGAATAACTCCTCTTAAATTATATAAATGGGTTTTTATTAAGAACTTTTCGATTTGCTCTGAATTTTCAATATAGATTTTTTATATGATAAAGCATGTCCCTGATTAGTGTAGGGGGTTCGATGATTATGTATAAAGTGGGGAAATAGGAGGATCTCCCCCCCCCCTTTTAATTTGTTTTTCGAATGGAATTAACCCTTGAAAACATAAGTACAAAACATAATGTACAATTACTATGCGTAGCCTGTGAGCTCAATGCCATCCATTTAACTGGACAATATTCTTTTTATTATTTTAACAAACTACTTATAATCGAACTTTTATTACTAACAGGAAACTTTGAGTAAACACAAAGTTAAAGTTTCTGTGTAAACCTTGAATGTATTTAGTAGAATGATATTGAATATATTTGGTAATTACCTTGAATATATTTGATAAGTGCGAGTCTATAAATATTCACGTTTTTATCTTGAAACTGATGATTTAAATGGTACAAAATGAAGTCATCTGTGGCAAATTTGTGAAAAGTTTTGAAATTTCTGCGAAACTCATTTTCAGTTTTAAAATAGGAATTTTAATCTCAGTGATGCTCTAAACATAAGCAGAAGAAATTTATTGGAAATTAAAAAAATAGAAAAGAATCTAAAATTAATCAATGAAACTTTTATTCACTTTGCTAAAAAAGTGTAAGACCAAGAGAGTTAAAGCTTCTCTATCGGTTATTTTTTCATTTTATTAGTTTTACACCTTGTTAGCAATATGAATAAAAATTTCAGTTTAATAATTCTTGGGCTTATTTTACTGTTTCAGTTATCATATGAAGAATACATAGTTAGAAACTAAAGAAATTAACAGTAAAATTGAAAATATCAAGCAGTCTGGTAAATGAGTATTAATAGATGACACAAAAGCAATAATAAAATAAGTACATATATTTTTTTAACTAAAAACAAGGTTTGTGTTTTGATATTTTTTATAAATTAACTTTATGATTTTAATGAAACTTAATTAAAATAATTAAACTTGTTAAATCTACTTCAATAGAGGCTTATCTTTCAGTTTCATGAAATGTTTATTCTTTAAGTGTATTGTTACAGCATGCATATTTTTTTATAAATATAATGTAATACATGTGCACTGTGCTATTTTGTTATCACGGGTTATACTAAATAGAGGAAAGAGATTTTTAAAACATTATCTTGTTGAAAAATCAACTTATTTGTGACGTTTATATGATTCCTTTTAAAATGTTTTTATTGAGATTATATAATTCACATCCAATTTAATTAAATGTAGACTATTAGAATAGAATTGAAAAAGAAATTATCTATGCACGTGTCATTATTTTAGCCTGACTTTGAAATATTATGGAATTTTTACCGAAAATATTTCAGACCAAAGTATCTCTTGTAGCACTTGAAGTTCGTTGTATTATGTTAGTTATTCCAAACATATTTCTGCACTTTTATAGAGAATTCTACAATCTTACTAAACAGGCATTTTTATATTTTTATGTTGCATATTATAAATGCAACACCGTTATTTTTAATACTGCTGCCTTCCTAAATTTTCAATTAATGCAGAAGGGTTTATCGTTGATTTCTTTCTTAATAAAATGTGCTATTTGTGCGATTTTTTTCCTCCTCTACTTGGTGTTCTATTGTAATTGTTATATGCCTTACAAAATCTAATATTAATATCTATATTATAACTTAGTACTCTTCACGCAGTATAATTTGAATGCTTTGATCTAAAAATTGATTCCCAAGTAAGCTATATTTTGTTATTGTAGAAGAAAATTTATTTTGTTTTACCTATTATTTATTATGTCCTCTTGACCTGAAGGTTTATTTACCGTTATTTTTTACCTTCTGTTATGGATTTATATAAAAAAATTTAATAACTAAAAAACATTATTATTATTTTGCAGGTAAAATGGAAATTTAGAAAGCACATTTTTTTAGCATTCCTTTGGATTTATTATTTTATTTTAATTTTTTTGCATTACAAAGACAATGAAAATAGGAAATAAATATACATTTAATAAATTTATTACTAATAGACTCTACAAATGATATCTTAAGGGGTCAGGTACCTTTCAAATGGTCAAAATTTCGATTTTTTTTTTAAATTGCTTTATATGAAAGTATAATCTTTTAGATGCATATTAAAACAAACCCCATAAAAAATTTCTCATTAGAAACGAAGTTATGGGCAAAATAGTAAGGCCTTTTTTCATGAAACAGCGATATTTAAAGGGCTAGACTGTTTGTTTACATTTTTCACGCAGCTGGCGCCGGCCGTAGCTGATAAGATTCAAGGATTTCTACTCTTATTTTTCTTTACTCTGGGGTTATTTATTTTTCCTTTCCTTTCAGGAAATCAAGCAGAAATTAGCAACTGCTACTTCAGCTTTAGATACAAAGCTATTTAGCTCGATTTAGCGATAAATCTATGCACGTTGTGTTGTTTACTCTTTCGATTCTAAATTTTTGATTGTTTTTATAGTAATTTTTTGCGGATAAGTTTTATTTTAGCTTTAAATTAATTTTATTTATTTCGTTAATAATCTTCTGCAACAATGAGTGAAGTTCTTAGCGAAAACACACCTAAAAGGGCTTCTGGGATACGACCGAAAAAAAGGAAATTTACTGGGAATATACACATTAAAAACCTGACGAAAAGTGAAAGTGATACACTGAATAACAGTGCTTCACAGAGAAAACTTTCTGTAAACAAGGAGTTTGAATATAATTCTAGTTTTGATGGATATCGTATTATGGATGTCAGTCACATGTTTTCCATTCTGGAAAAGTTTTTATGCTGTAAAGCTTGTGGTAGTGAAGTAAGTATAACAGAAGAAATTGAATGTGGCTTATCATCTAAAATTTCGATTTTATGTGAAAATTGTGCTGAAGTTATTAAATTTAAGAATTCTAAGAAGATCGGCGAAAATAACAAAATTTCAGAAATTAACTATATATTTATGCCATTAGATCAATTGGACTGGGGTATGCAGCAATGAAACTGTTTTGTGGAATCATGAATCTGCCTCAACCGGTTTCCAAAAAATCTTACAATGCTGCGATAAAGGTGTTACAGAAATGCTTCGCATCTGTCGCAGAAAAATCTATGATATCTGCAGCTTCAGAAGAAGTAACTCTGACTGATTCTTCATACTTAAACATCAGTGGTACATGGAAAACTCGGGGTCACACTTTACAAATAGGTGTGTGCACTGTCATTGGTGACAAAAGTGGCAAAGTTATTGATACTGAAGTCCTTTCCTCATTTTGCAAGTCGTGATGCATGGAAACTAAAAAAAGGGACGCATGAATATAATTCATGGAAAAAACCCATGAAAACGATTGCCTCAATAACCACGATGGATCTGCTGGAAAAATGGAGCTAAGAGGTATGGTTCGAATATGAAAGAGTGTTTGAAAGAGTTAGACGACTAAAAGATTGCAACTTCTAATTTACGCTTTCTCCAAAACACAAAAGAAGCAAGAAAAAGTAAGCGAATGAAAGAAATTGCTCAGAAAGAAAAATTTCTCTTGGAGGAAGGTGAAATTTACAGTGCCGGTGCTGTTTAAATGTGTTAAGTTTTGTCAAAATCTTTGAGCAATGTTTTTTTCCATATGTTATCTCATGAGATGATAGTTATCAAAGTATATGTATGTAAATTAGTGTTCAAATTTCTAAAAGGTTTATTTATTTCATGCAATAGAAAACATCAGCATGAATTTATAGATTTTTGTTTCACAAGTCTTCTAATTTATTGGCAGTATGATGAAAAATGATGCGACAAGTGCCCATACAATTAAAAGATCATCTGTCATTTTTTATTTATTATGTATAAATCAATTTCTACATTCTACAAAAAGTTTATCAACCTAATAATCTAAGTAAACAGATGATGCAGTATTGCCCTTGTAAAGGTAAATTTTATTTTTATTTCTACTTTTATTTTTCTTGATTTAGTGCACAATATTTATTATTTTTTAATATTCATTAAATTCATGTGTATAAATAATAAGATAAGTAAATAATTATATAAATTACTGCAATATTTAAAAATTATGTTTCATAATATGTTCCTAAGTCAATCTTTTCTTTCAATTGAATTTTCACAAAAATAATTTTCGTTTTTACGTTTACGATTCAAAATGTTATAAAAAATTAATAGCTCTTACAAAACATTCAAATGTTGAAAATGACGAAGTATTATCAGTGTCATTTAAGGATTTATTAAATAATTAATAGTTATTTAGAAGAATGATATGTGGAAAAATTATTTTTGTTTTTACGTTTACGATTCAATAGCGCGCATGTTTTCTCTGAAATTGTTGGCTAAAATTTTATAAAAAATTAACAGTTCTTACAAAACATTCAAATGTTGAAAATGACGAAGTATTATCAGTGTAATGTAAGGATTTATTAAATAATTAATGGTTATTTAGAAGAATGATATGTGGAAAAATTATTTTCGTTTTTACATTTACGATTCAATAGCGCGCATGTTTTCTCCGAAATTGTTGGCTAAAATTTTATAAAAAATTAACAGCTCTTACAAAACATTCAAATGTTGAAAATGACGAAGTATTATCAGTGTAATGCAAGAATTTATTAAATAATTAATGGTTATTTAGAAGAATGATATGTGGAAAAATTATTTTCGTTTTTACGTTTACGATTCAATAGCGTGCATGATTTCTCCGAAATTGTTGGCTAAAATTTTATAAAAAATTAACAGCTCTTACAAAACATTCAAATGTGGAAAATGACGAAGCATTATCAGTGTCATGTAAGGATTTATTAAATAATGAATGGTTATTTAGAAGAATGATATGAGGAAAAATTATTTTCGTTTTTACTTTTACAATTCAATAGCGCGCATGGTTTCTTTGAAATTGTTGGCTAAAATTTTATAAAAAATTAACAGCTCTTACAAAACATTCAAATGTTGAAAATGATGAATTGTTATCAGTTTCATGTAAGGATTTATTAGATAATGAATGGTTACTTAGAAGAACGATATGACGAAAAAATATTTTCGTTTTTACGTTTACGATTCAACTGGGCGCATGATTTCTCCGAAATAGTTGTCTAAAATGCCATAAAAAATTAACATCTCTTACATAGCATATAAATGTTGAAAATGATGAAGTATTACCAGTTTCATGTAAAAATTTTGTAAATAATGAATAAATATATAGAAAAATGTTGTATCAGTATATGTTATTTGTGTATTTATATTCATTTTGCATGTTTTATAGCACACTATTTACTATTTTTTTATAATGAAACTTATTGAATTTATGTTTTTATATAATTAGGTAAGTAAATAAATATAAGTATACTTAAATATTTAAAGATATTTTGCATAATAGGTTTTAAAAAGAAATTTTATCTTTAAATTGGATTTTCTCAAAATGCTATTTTTTCAACTTGCGCGCATGATTGCTCGAAAATGGTTGGGTAGAATTTAATGAAATTTTTACTGAAGTTACATAACATATAAATGCTTAAAATGACGAACTACTATCACTTTTGTGTATGAATTTTTCAAGTTATGAATTATTATTTACAAAAAAAAGTGCTAAATTTTGTTATTTTTCATATTTTTATGTATTTTTTATACAAAGACAGAATTTAAAGTAACTGGGGTTCGTCAGTTTGATTATTGACTATTTTTCTTTATACAGTAAAACCTCCATAACGGACACTCCCGAATAGCGGACACCTCTATTTAACGGACAGTTTTCCAATCCCCACTCCCAAAATCTTAATTTTTATATGCTTAACCTCTGAATAACGGACATTCCGAATAGCGGACACTAATTTTGACGATGAAGGCTGAGAATTTTATTTTTAATGTGAAACAAAATCGAAAAAAAGTAAAAAATCTCTAAATTTATCGGGAAAATGTGTCATAATTTTTCTGACCACTGATAAATTTACGGTTAGGCTGGGTTAAATCCCTTTCCCGTGCCCTGTATTGAATTCAAGGGGTGAGTTGGGAGAAAATGTCCCTTCCAGAGCTTTGGTATGCCTCCTCTCTCGTAGAAAATTTGAGATTTTATACTGTTAAGAAGCGGCAAAATGTGGTGAGCAGTTATACAATTTTTTTGTAAGAAAAAAAAGTAAATATGATTCAAAAGTATTAAAACTATTACCTTGACTAGAATTTGACACTGAAAACCAAATTACATGTAATCGCAAGCAAAAGCAAAAGGTGTGCACAATTTCATTTCAGTTTTATTGTTTAAAAAATTTTAATTTCTTATTAATTATGTAATAAACGGTGGTATATTTTTACAGTCCTATATTTAGGATATATATGAGTCAAATAAGGAAACATATGCATTTCTTATCAATTTTTTGAATCGCCGAGATTTTCCCAATAGCGGACACCTCCGAATAGCCGACACCTCCGAATAGCGGACAGTTTAAACGCTCCCGAGCTGTCCGTTATTTAGAGGTTTTACTGTATATAAATTTGTTTTAGGTCTTTATGATATTTTTTATGCATGTTAAGCTGCGCGCAAGACTATGCATGATTTTTCTTCGAGAAAAAAAGAGACCTTTTATAATTTTTTAATTTTTTTTATGGTGAAGGCATAAAAATATTCTATGATCTGTAACAGTTACAGGAAGATTATTTAAATATGTGTTAAAAATTTGAAGTTTTTAAAAGCGATAGATTTAAAGATATTGAGATCAATACTGTACGCAAATTTTGCTTCTATTTTCATCGATCAAAGGTACCTGACCCCATAACACACAGAAAAGTTATTTATGTTTTCATTTTTGTAAATTTCACAAATTTTTGCTACAACCAATTTTAACATATCACATATCTAGCTAAAAAAGCACTAATACTCCTGTATTGGTGCTTTTTTAGCACAGCATAGGAAGCAAATTCTTATTTTGTTTAGTTCTGTTATCTGTTAGGCTCCATTTTCACCAATTTCTTTTTTTCTTTATATAGCATTGATCATATGAATGAAAAAAATTTAAAGATGTGTATCTTATAGGAGATACAGGGACTGAAGAGGATATATGGCTTTAAGCAGATAAAAATGTCAATAAATGATTAAATGATACCATGCAATATAGCAGGAAATAAAAATGAAAAATCTTGTCCTAATAATTCTTTATATAATATTGAAAAAATAATAATAAATCTGGATGAATTGTAACTAAATGCTTTGTATAATGTGATTTTCCTTGCCACAAAAATTAATTTATTTTTTGCCTCACTGCTTATAACATGTATCATTTTTAACATTGAAGATGTAAAATTGTAGAAGTTTATCATTAAATCTGCTTTATATTTTATTAAAAATGCTATAAGAAATGCTTTATTTATAAATATTTGTCTTACTTTTTGTTTCTATATTGATATAAGTTAAATTTTACTTTTTTATTATCCCTTTGTAATAAATTATCTTTTTTATGATGGTAGCTATTTAATTTACTTGTTGTATATCTATTTATAGTTTTCTCATTTTACAATTATAAAGTGCATCTGATATTCTTTTAATTCTCCAAGCATCAGATAATAGGGTTTCTTTTGTAGATTTTTTTTATACTATAATAGAATTTTTATTTCAGTTCAATTTATTAAGTTTATTTTAGTTTTTAATGATAATTATTTTCTCAGATTATTTTTAATGAATAAGAGTGAATAATTTATTTCCATTTATTATAGATGGATAAACCTGTAAAGTTATATATGCATAAAACTACTCAAAACAACCTTTAAAGTTTGAAATATGCAGCAAAATACCTTTTTAGAAGACCTTTCTGTAAAAACAAGCAAATACTTTGTGTGTGAGATTTGCAGTAAGAAATTCTCTGAAAAGGATAATTTAAGTAGGCATTTGTTTTTCCATACTGGTGAGAAGCCTTTCACATGTGAAATATGCAACAAAAAATTCCTACGTGAAGATTATTTAAGCAGTCATCTCTTAAGTCATACTGGTGAGAAACCTTTTATGTGTGAGATATGCAACAAGAATTTCACTCAAAAGGGTAGTTTAAACCAGCATCTGCAAATTCACGCTGGTGAGAAACCGAAACCGTTTCTGTGCGAAATATGCGACAAAAGATTGTCTCGTAAAAAATATTTAAAAAGTCATATGTTAATTCATTCTGGTGAGAAACCGTTTGAATGTGAGATATGTAAAAAGAAATTTTCTTATAAGGGGACTTTATTCAGGCATTTGTTATGTCATACAGGTGAGAAACCTTTTATGTGTGAGATATGCAACAAGAATTTCACTCAAAAGGGTAGTTTAAACCAGCATCTGAAAATTCACACTGGTGAGAAACCGAAACCTTTTCTGTGCGAAATATGCGACAAAAAATTGTCTCGTAAAAAAGATTTAAAAAGTCATATGTTAATTCATTCTGGTGAGAAACCGTTTGTATGTGAGATATGCAAAAAGAAATTTTCTCTTAAGGGGACTTTATGCAGGCATTTGTTAATTCATACAGGTGAGAAACCTTTTATGTGTGAGATGTGCAACAAGAAATTTTCTGACAAAACTACCTTGAAAAAGCATCTGATAATTCATACTGGAGAAAAACGTTTTGTGTGTGAGGTATGCAACAAAAATTTTTCCCAAAAGGGTAGTTTAAAGCAACATCTGTTAATTCATACTGGAGAAAAACCTTTTGTGTGTGAGATATGCAAAAAGAAATTCTCACGAAAAGGTGATTTAAACAGACATCAGTTAATTCATAGTGGAAAAAAACCTGTTTGTGAGATATAAAACAAGAAATTCTCTCATAAAAGTCATTTAAGAAAACATCTGTTTATGTACATTGGTGAAAATTCTTTTATTTGTGATATTAAGCAATAAATCTACTAAAAAGTATGTTTGAGCAGGCATCTGTTAATTCATATTGTTGAGAGACCATTTGTGTATGTATTCTAAAACAAACATACTTTATGATAAATCATTTCTCCAGTCGAAGACTTCAAGAGCTGTGTTAAATAATGTATCAAGGGCACAAGCATCGACCAATTTGGTGATGTCATGGCATGTGGTAGTAACGAAAGAACATCACCCAGTGTTTGTCACTCTCTGCATCCTCAAAAATATCACTAGACAATATGATCGTTATGATAGGAGCTCAAAGAATGTGCGATACAGGAATGATGTGTCCAAATAATCCTGGAACTTCAAGTGTACCAGACAAAACCCTGACAAACAAAACTAGATAAAAATCCTGATGTTCCCAGGTGTGCTATTCTTTTAACAATGTTTCTGAATGAGAAAAATAATTTACTCTTGTGGGCAGAGGAAGTTGTAGAAATTTATGTGTGAGATATGGGATAGTATATATCCTAAAGTTATCAATTTTTAGCCAATTTTTGATATACGCCCTCCTCTCCTTAAGATATCACACATTGTCATTCTTCAAACAGCCCCTTTGCTTTCCTTTGAATCGTGTTATCGGTGTCTATTTTTAGCATTTTTACAATGTTTTTCTGTTAATACATTTGTCATGATATACATATAGGGCTTATTGATTGTAGAATAACCCCTTCGCGACGGAAGACTTTTACGAAATTTTGAATTTTTTGTCACTGACTTTTAAAAACAGAAATTTCTGCCTTGTGGAATCGAGAGAGTGGTCCTATAAAATAAGGCAAATGTTGCAGCAAAATTTACTGGTGGGAATAAACAAGGATTCTTAAGCACAAATACGTGTCGATGGTCCCCAAGGGGTTAAAAATGATGGTCTACGATTTTTTGAACATCCAGCCTGAATGGGGTATAGAAGTAGGATTGAAATCTGCATCTATTAATTCATATTGGTAAGAACATTTTGTGTGAGATATACTATAAAATTATCACAATAGAGTGATCTCAATGTCCTTTTTTACTTCCATAATTATTTTTCGCTGTTAATTAATTCTGGCAGGTTTAAAAAAACTGTACAATCTGTATTTACGTTTTGTAGACTGTTAAACCTGTAAAATCTTATTTTGGTCTAGGATATTTAAATAACAATTTATGATAAATATGATTTTGCATAATGAAATTCTTTGACTAAAAAGCTGACTTTGTTGTAAATTTTTAAGTTTAGAAATGCAGTAACACTTCGATTAACCCAGCTAATAATGAAGTGCGACTTTTTTTATTATTTTTTAATGAACTTTGAAAAGACCTAAAGCAATTAAAAACATCAGTGTAAATTCCTTACTCATGAAGTACAAAATGTACTGAAGTAGTAGTTCTTTCTGCTTCGATGAATTCCGAAATTTAAGAAAAATGGTTTCAGAAAGACTTTGTACCACATGCAAATTAAGATTTGGTATAGCTAAACATCCCACCTAAAGCAGCTTTGATTGGCAATGCTCTTGTCATCCGAAAGAAGAAATGTTGATTTTAGGAGAAATAAGAGTGATTTTTCTATTTCCAAACGTAACATCGTTGATATAGCTACTAAATATAAGTGTGACAGAAGCAATGACGAGACATTACAAAAAAAAATTACTGTAATTATAATAAATTAGTGTTACTTAGTATATTTAAAAACTGCAATTTACTTTTTTGAATTTGCTACTTGTAGTTTATTTCCTTTTTTAATTTCTTGGGCTGTGAAACGTAATTTTATGTGTGTTAATTTATATCATTTAAAAAGAGTTCTGTTGTATTTTTTCTAAGGTGAGTTGAATTCGCGAAAACGGCGAGTTTTAATACACAATTTCCATTAACGAGAATTCAGATATCCGAGGTTCTATATGTCTCACATAGATCAGGTAATCGAGGTTGGACCGAACGTTTCTTTATGATTGTACTTTTTTCAAATACTATGCTGTCTCATTAATTTTGTATTTTCCAATTTAGATTTTCTTTATTTCTGCTTTCTAATATATCTAAAATTGTGCTTTATGATGCTTAGAGTTAAATAAAATTTTATGATAAACATGATTTTGCAAAATGAAGTTCTTTGACCAAAAAATTTACTTTGTTATAAATTTTTAACTTCAGAAATGCAGAAAATCCTCAATTAACTAATCTGGTAATTAAGTGCTTCTTTTTTTTTCTTCGATGAGTTTTGAATAGACCGAGATCATTTATAAACATCAACGTGAATTCCTTTCCCGTAAATTAATTTTAATGTACGTAATAACGTAAATTAATTTTAATGTACAAAAAATTTCCATTAACCGAGAATTCAGACAGCCGAGGCGCTAGAGGTCCCAGTTAGCTCAGCTAATCGAAGTTGAACCGTATTTATCTTTATGACGGTACTCCCTTCAAATGCTTTGTCATTAATTTTGTGTTTTTCAATTTAGATATTTTTTGGTATTTCACCTTTTTAATTTATCTAAAATTTTGCTTTATGCTATAATTTTATTCGATAAACATCGCCTTCTGCGAATCCTTTTCATATAATGATACTAATGTTTATTTACGTACGAACCAGAAAAATATTTCAGAATGTGAATAAAATCTTGTGTAAGAAGAATTAATATACAGAGTAATGCATTCCAATTCTTCAGTTAGTCTTGTATATGAAGCATAATTTTTCATATTGAGGGTGTTTATAATTAAAGTTATCCTATTTCAACCTACATAAAATCCATTCTGGTTGACAGATATCTACGTAACTTGAAAAATACGTGATATGAACCATGGGGAAAAGAAATCTGCAATAAAAAAAGTACTTCAAATTTTAAATATGTGGTGAGAATAGGTCGCATGAAAAAAAAAACTTCAAACTGAAAACACAAAACTTTATTTATTCACAGCCTATGTTCCACTTGTATCACACATTAAGCACATATTCAAAACGCGTAATATCGTGTTCAACAGTCCCACAAAATGTTGCTTTATCTATTGCAGCAACATGAGGAGTTATGATGACTAAAATCAGGCAGGATTATGGACGCTTCCTCCACAGACACGATTTTTGATTTATTCTCATAATCAGAATCATCAAGGATTCAAGTCCAGTGAACAAGGATTCCAAGTTGTCGGAAAACTTGTCGAAATTATCCGATCATCTCAAAAGTGGGCACGAAACTCAGCCTTCACTGTTCGGGCTTCGTGAAGTAGTTCACCATCTTGTATGCTTAATTTCTGCTTTTCTGATAAAATAATTTCATTAGTAATGATCATTCTTCCTGCTCTAACGCATGATGCAGGATGATTTTAAGGCAGCGACTAGTGGTTTTTTAAACCGTTCTAAATTTGCATAACGTGCCTTTACGTAGATGGAAATCGCCATCTACAGTTTAAATTTGAACTATTATTTTTTATTGCAGGTTTTCTCTGCTCACGTCCCATATAACATATTTTCCTAGTTTTATCAATATTTGTCTGCCAAAACGGACTCTGGGTTTCTCAAAACAGGATAACTTTAATTGTAACTATCCTGTACATGAATTTGTATATTTAAGATGAATTATGATTGAAAATGCTCCATAGAACTCAATATATTCATATTCTTTTGTGCCACTTTGTATATAAATTTATTAAAATTATATTTAAATCACTTAATGTGGACAATCTTCAGTTAAATTAAAAATCTCTTAAACAAATGAAATCGTATTACTCTTATCTATAGATTGTAATTCATTTGAATTTTGTTCGTTTGCACAGTTTGTTACATACTAATCACTTGGTATGTTTTAATGTATTTCAGCTTTAAAAAAATCTTAACAATATTGCAAGTACTTTTCTGGAATAATAACCATAAATAAAAAGTTATTTGTCTACATCTTTTTCAGCCTTGTGTATATGAACGTATCTGTATTGTGGGAGTAACCTTCTGACTCTCGCAGCCCGGCTACTATAAGTCCCATATCCTTTTATAGTGCCCGGCTGCTATAAGTCCGATTTAGCCAGATAAAGGTGTAGTTAAGTGCTGACGCTAAAAAACTGAGTTGAAGACAGCGTTTTTAGAAAAGTTATGAGTTGGAGAGAACGACGTGAAATGAGGAATTCGGATGTGCTTGAACATTGAAATACGAAATTTGAGACGGCTATAAGTCTCTTGTAAATAATAGAGTTCTGTAAATAATAAATTATAAATATTTAATGGTTAATACAAGTATAAGCTCACAAGTATATGTGTAAGTTCTGAAATTTTAATGGTGTCAAGATAGAATTTATGTCTCTCAGTTTACTTATGATTTCGAGAACTTCCGATTCTACAATATTATACATACCCTTACTACAGCAGAATTCCATTTAGTTAAAAAAAAGTCTAATTGTCTGAGCGAAGCGAAGTCTTTATACTCAGAGATACGTAACGATATTAAAATTCAAAAAAATTCTTTCGTCAAGCAAATCTCAAAAAGTACTTGTCGGATTTTGATTCTGTTTGTACTAATAGGTACCTATGAAGGTAATCTGGTGAATGCACCTACGTTTAAAAATTAATTCCAAATAGTTTAAAAGTTATATTAAAAAAACTGATAAAAAAGCACAATTTATGTGCATACGTCACAGAAATTTGGTGAGCGTGATTTTCACCGGCTGGACATTTTCGTAGATAACCGAATCAGTACATGGAGTAAATAGTAATCATTTTCGCACTCAGAAATATTGAATGCAATAAAACATTTTAAAATTTAATCATGCAGGAAAATAAAACTGTTATTTTTTTATATTAAAAAATGTCATAAAAACTTTGATTTTGAGATTTCGTGATAATCTCTTAACAGCACTTTTTGATCGCTAAAAGAATGTTTTACATATTTCGCGTGTGAAAATTAGAAACAATTACGTTTTTAAATAAAAAGTTTCTTTTATGACATCATTTTCCCTTTATATTTATTTTCATTGCATGTTTTCTTTTAACTTATATTTTGTTTGTGTATAGAAGTCAATTCTGGTCACTAATTTTTCGGCACGGATACCACAAGAGCATCAGATTTGGCGCAATTTTTTTCAAAGCCCATTTGGCGAAAACTTCCTTTTCAAATAACGCTTACATACACATTTTTAAATTATTTTCTATTTTCAAAAAGAACTTAAAGTAAATAAAATAATAATAATAAATAATAACTATAAAAAGAAATATTTTATATAATTAAAAGAAGGAAGTGAAAGTAAATAAACATTTTATGAGTAAATAAACAAATAATAAATAAATAAAGCCGAGTTACCATCTCAGGTAAAATAATGCCATTTTGACGCCAATTATGTACCCTGGTGCATATGTGACATTTTTTCCCATTTTTCATCCGTTTCCTGTTGGCATACAACTTTGAAATATGGAGTATGTATGCATACCTGGGAGCAATACTGGAATTAGACATTGATTTTTTTTTTAATTTGATCCAAAAAGGGGCAACGGGGCTATTTTTTAAAGTTTTATACAATTTATACTGCATAAAGGAGCCACTTACCTATTTCTATATAGCAGAAGAAGTAAGTGGTATGTAAAAACAATTATAGTATACATAAATAAAATACTTGAGATAATATACTAGAGATATAAGCACCGGGTTTGGCGAGATTTTTTATGCCAACTAGGCGAAAACATCGTTTTGATTACCAGATGCATATAGCATGCTATAACAATACGTTATTTATTTATTTCAAAATGAAAAAAAAGGAATTAATGAAACATTTCCTGTTATTAAAAAAGATATAACAATCAATAAATGATAATATTCTTAGAACAAACAGTTTATTATAACATTTATATGATAACCAGCATGTTAGGCAACTAAACGCCATTTTGACACCAATTAGGTACCTCGGTGTATATAGGGCATATATGTGCCATATTTATTTGTAAAACTGAGCATGAAAATTTACCAGGTGTGTTTTCATAGGCGCTTATATCTTTTTGCAACATAGCGCACCTTTCGAAGCCAAAACTGCACAAAAGAAAAAATAATCAATATTTGCAGCATTTTTTTTTTTTTTTTTTTTTTTTTTTTTTTTTTTTTTTTTTTTTATGTAATGCACATTTTGTAATCAGTAGGCTCGATAATCAGACCTCGTTTTTTTGCTTTAAAAGATGATATTTCATACGACGTCTTTTTGGGATTCGTCGTTTTCCCATATTTGATAGTATGTGTCTACTCGTTTTGTACCCTTTTTTGTAACTTTCTTCTTTATTAACAGCGACATCTGGATTTCCTATTTAAATAAAAATTCTTCGAAATACAAAGAATTTTGTTAAAATAAATAAATAATAGGAAATGCGGACATCTATTGCTCAAAACACAAAATTTTTCCTATTGAGTTAATAAAAATCAGTAAAAACACAATTTTTATGATAATAAAAAGGTGATGTAATAACAGAGTCATATATTATGTACGTTATGGATTAAGTATGAATATTTCAATGAAAAGTGATATTTCAAAAGTATTATGAAATTAGTTAAAAACCATTTATTTTAAACTAAATGAATAAAAGATTTATATTTTTAATGAAATAAATGGGATTTGAAAAATTATTGGAAATTTATCACCATAGATGTATCAATATTACAATCAGTATCTTGTATGCAAAATGGAACAATTAGCAATACTTTTTGTACCCGAAAAATGGTCGTTGCTTTTTTTAAGGTTAAAAAGTAGATTACGAAATATTCCTATATAGAGATGCCAAACCCTCGCTTATTGCATAGCAGAATTTTCTTATAGGAAAAGTTATTTTTTAAATCCGCAGAATGTTCCAATTTAATAAAACATTTTCTGTATTAAAATACCGGTACCCAAAATGCCGGAGACTTGGCAGCTCTGCCTATAACATTTTAATTAATCACGGTACTTTTTTTAATCGGATTCAAATTTAGTGAAGACAACGTTTTTTGGCCGAAAGCAGCTTTTTTCCACATGTGTAACTACGATACAATTCCTTGATGTTGACTTATGAATGTTTTGTCCTATTATTGCTTCCTCTCATTTATTTATTTGAATTTTAAATAAGATGACTCAAAATCGTGTTTTTTAAATATACGAAAAAAATGCATTTCGAGAGAGGGCGAAAAGGACAATATTTGGCGATTTATTACCTGCGTTTGGCTAAGTGTCTTACTACCTTGTATTTAATACTCTTCACAATACTTCACTGTTATATGGACTTAGGCGCTTTTATAAAAAGTTTGTCGTAATTCGGGCTTAAGAAAGTGAGTTTTTTACTGAATAATACAAATAAATGAAAAATGAATACTAAGAAATACTAATAAAAGAAAAATTAAGCATTATATTGATCTATGTATATTTAAAAATTCATCTGCTAGCACTAATTAGATAATTTATGTGCAGGGGTGGGGAAATTTTCCAAATTCTTACCAGCCAAGGATTTATTTCGCCAGCCAGCAAGATGTAACACACGCAGTTGAAAATAGTTATGACAAAATCGCACGCGATTACAGGCAAAATTACTATTACTACAATGTATTTTCATAATTATTTTTTGTATAATATTAAGAAATATATGTAACAAAGGTAATATTAATATTAGATAGAACTTAGTACCATACTTACACTGTAATAATTTGGAAAGTTAAAATATCTAGATTAAAAAAGTGTTTCTGATAATGTGCCTATTGCCTACAGTTTTTCAAAAACTAAAAATGCATTCGCCTTATGAGAAAATCCACTCGCCACTGGCGAGCAAAATGATGTATTTCCCAACCCCTGTTTATGTGTATATAGTAGGAGATTAATAGCTTTTTCTGTATTTCTATGCTATAAAGCATTAACGTTTGTGTGTTTTTCGTTGCATTGGGAGTACCGAGCCGATTTAAAAAATAATGTGGGCAAAAAATGTTGGTAACCATCTTTGCTGCAAAATATACTATATTTTGCGTAGGAACAATAATCACCATCAATGCACGAGCAAAAAAAGTTCTAAAATTGAGAATTCTTTGATGTTGATATGACTAAATATTTAAAATCTTTTTTTTTTCGGTGGCAACTTTTAAGATATAATATTCTCGTTATGAACGATTTCTAAAACATTCGACAATTTAATTTCACATATTAAACATTTTTTTTCTAGAAAAAGTTTTAAACCCAATTTATTGAGAATATTGCAATTTCTAGGATACTGTTGGGGTCAGAAACTATAACTTTGGCATCACAGTAACTTATAAGATGTAAGTGCTCGTTTAGGACAAATTTTAAAAAAAGGATTCCTTAACTCTTATCGACAACCTCATTGCATCCGTGGAAAACAGATATTCAACATTATAAACTATTCGGACGGATTTCACACGATATAAAATACACTCCATTTCTCTTCAAACATAATAGTTTATGTTATTTATAGTTTCTCAAATCAGTGCGAAGCTTCTGTTTATGCTCATGACATCATTTCAAAGAGCTATATTTCCAATATAAAAAAATTTGGTGTTTTATTTTCTGTATTACTTTTAACATTTTGCATATTTTCAATTTTATATCCATGCATCGTTTGCTTTTCTTTTATAAAAATAGTATATGCAACAAGATTTTGTAGTTCTACGAATCGATATGCTTATTTTCATCATTATATTTTATCACAATGAATGACCAATTAAAGGTAACATCTCATTTTCTTTACTTATCGCAAGTTATTAAATGTGTATTCTCAGCAATATCGCTCAGACTAATCCCTCTGAGGGAAGTCCTAGTGCAATTAAAATGTATGATCAATCCTTAAGAGGACTTACCTAGTACGGAAGAAAACAAGTAAGAAAAATCATGCGTTAAGCATAGATTATGAAGCACTTTCCAACACTTAATGAATTCTTTAACAAAACTTTGTTATTTAGGGAAATAATAGTGTTTAGCCAAATATACCCAAATATGTATTCCAGTACTTTTGAACAGCTCTGTATTTCATATGTCAGTTGATATAATGGGAAAATTTAGTTTAGCAAGAAAATACCCAACAGCTTGAAATTTCTTTTTCAGCATTTCATACTATTAGATGGAAACATACTTGAATACTTTTGTTCAGCCCTGTAGTTTACATTGTACCTTTATTACACGTCAGCATTAGGCTAAAATTTATTGTAAACTAAAACACTTTTAAAACAACTGAAATCACATTCTCATAAATTATCATTCATAGGCGTCCATGTACCGAATTCTTTGCGTGGCCCTGTATATCTTTTTATCTATATTCTGCAAACATTTCTCCGTAAATTGAATGAAGCTCAGCGTAAAAATGCATAGCTTATTTAAGAACCACGTTTAAATAATTTACGCTCATATTCAATAACGTTGGTGAGCTCTTTTGGGTAGCCTGTATATCAACTATAACATTTATACACACCATATAATGTGCATATATTTAGCGAAATATAAACGCGCATATCATAATTAAAATGTATTTCATCCCTCCATCAGCCATCATCGGTTACACATACGGTACTTCCGAAAGTATATACTATTTGAAATCTTTCCTGTGGCCCTGTAAATGCTATGTACTTCATATTATGCAAGACAGTAGCGTATAATTTATATTAAGCTTCAGTGACATATATCAATTTTATTATACATGAAACAGCTTAATATATTTAAAATATGTCACACGCAATTCCTCCTTTTACCATTATCTAATGGAATTCTTTTGTGTGGCCATATAAATGAATAATAGCTACATTTTCACCTTATATTTTATAGAATGCATATTTTAATATGTTTGACAGGGTATAACATCTTTAAAATTCCTTTGAAACGATTTTTCCATGTAGGCCTTTATGTAATGGGAAACTTTTGATTCGTCCTGTAGATAAACTAATCATGGTAGAAACTTCATTTTCAATAGGGTTCGTGCTAGGGTAAACGTCAATAACGTCCTAAAATTTCATGGCAATCCGAGTATATTAACGATTTTTCCCCATAGGCCGTAATGTAATGGGAAACTTTGATTCGCCCTGTAGATAAACTAATCATGGTAGAAACTTCATTTTTGATAGGACTTGCGCTAGGGTAAACGTCAATAACGTCCTAAAATTTCATGGCAATCCGAGTATATAAGCGATTTTTCCCCATGGGCCGTAATGTAATGGGAAACTTTTGATTATCTCTGTAGATAAACTAATCATGATAGATACTTCATTTTCAATAGATGTCGTGCTAGGGTAAACATCAATAAAGTATAAAAATTTCATAGCAATCCGAGTATAATTACGGGAGTTAGAGCGCGGACAGACGGCCATCTGGCCCGACGGACAGACGGCCAGACAAACCGAATGCATAAGCACTTTTCAACTTTGTTGGAAAGTGCTAAAAAGGGAATCTCTCATGTTATCCTATAAGAAAAAACGGTACTACTTGGTTACCCCGTCGACCGATTTCGCCAAATTATACAAATCGCCAAACTAATAGCCAAATTGTACATATTAACATAATTTTTATTTTAAATAACGAAAAAACAAATAATTAGTAGAATATTAATAAAAATACTCATAAAAAATCGAAATAAAAATCACTTAATGATGTTTTAAACACGTGTATCGTATTTAATGTCATTGAATTGACATTCACGATCATCCATTATTGGCATTCAATCTTATAATTTGGCGACATTATTTTGGTCGACGGGATAATAGAGTAGTACCGAAAAACTATTCCTTTTGTGCATTCAAATTTGGAAATTTAAACAAAATTTTTTTTTCAGCTCGTAGATAGACAGATTCTTTATCCATAGGATTACATTGGATTTCACTTTTTTTCTTCCCCACCAGATAAATCCCCTTAACCATAGATATTTATCTATTTAATGATGTTTAAAAAGTAAAAAATCTTTGAAAAAATTATTCAGATATTACTTATAAGGATTTGTATAGGTTGATTATTACTTATAAGGTTGATAATAACTTAGAATGATAGAATACACTACTTCTTATTTACATTCTAGCATTTTTAGGCGAGAATTTTAGAAGCATTCCCAGGTTGAAATTTTAAAAAAGGGATTTAAATTAGTGATTGACCGAATCAGGAATTTCGCCGAATACTGAATATTCGGTATTCGGCAACCGAATACTTAACATTTTTTAATAAATATTCTTGCATATATTAACTATTTTAATAAAATTTAATTCAGTTATATTTTTATTCTTATATCTATTTAGTACATAAAAAAAATTAATGCCTTCCTTCCATTGACAAATTCATTAATCCATCACTTATTTATGATAAAAAGTTAATTAAATCCAATTGATTTTTTAAATCATCAGATTTTAAAACATTCACCTTTTATATAAACATTTTAATATATTTTTTTTAATTTTACTTAAGAAAGGTGTTATAATAAAAATAAAATACATTGACATGTTTCGGAACCGTCAAATAAGTCCCATAATCATAATATAAATAAAACAAAATTTCAAAATATTTCTCGGTCAATACAAATGACACGCGACAATGAGATATAAATAACAAAAAACACGCGCTCTATTGCAAAAAATTAAATTAAAATATAGACCATGATCTAAAATATAAATAAAAATAAAAAATTATATTATTATCATGCTATATATTATTATTATCATATTTTTATTTAAAAAATTCGCAATATAATTTTATTAAAAAATTATATTATTATCATACTATATATTATTATTATCATATTTTTATTTATATTTTAGATCATGGTCTATATTTTAATTTAATTTTTTGCAATAGAGCGCATGTTTTTTGTTATTTATATCTCTTTGTCGCGTGTTATTTGTATTGACCGAGAAATATTTTGAAATTTTGTTTTATTTATAGTATGATTATGGAACTTATTTGACGGTTCCGAAACATGTCAATGTATTTTATTTTTATTACAACACCTTCCTTAAGTAAAATTGAAATTTTTATTAAAACCATCACTTATTTGTTACTTTATCACTTATCAATACCCAAAATAAATTCATTAGTCTAACTGGTCACTGGATAGGTGATGATTCTGAATTAAAAGATGCAGTTCTCAGCTCAAAATATTTTCCAAGAAGTCACACTGGTGAAAATATATGCCAGATCTTGAAAGAACTGAATGATGAATGGAATACTTTTGAAAAATTGCATCTATTGATACGTGATAGCGATTCAAACATTGTCAAAAGTGCAAATAATATGAAAATAGATAGTAAATCTTGCTTTTTACACAATTTACAGCTAGTTGTGAATGAAGGATCAGGGTCTCAAAGGGCAATTGATGATATAATTGCTAATGCAAGGAAAATATGTCACACATTTTACTCACTCCCTATTCACTTGTTCACCTTTTAAAAACATACAAATAAATAAACTTAATATAGCACCTAAACAAATTATTCAAGGTATTAAGACAAGCCTATATTAAATTTCAATTACAGATAATAATGTATGATGTAATAAATTATCACTTATGTTATAACTGAAGCATACTATTAAAATAAATGACATTAAATGAGCACTAGCCATCATGTATTTTTAGAGTAATACTTTACCTAGTATTTTTCATAAACTATTTAAAAAATTCGGTCGAATACTTAAAAGTATTCAACCGAAACCGAATATTCGGTTTACATGCCGAATCACCGAATACCGTATCAACTATTTGGTATTTGGTCAATCCCTAATTTAAATGCTGAAAGGAATGTCCCTGTAATAAAGGGAATTGGTACTACTTGGTTATCCCGTCTATCAATTTCACCATATTTAACAAATCGCCAAATAGCCAAACTATACATATTGGCATATTTTTTTTTTAAATAACGAAAAAAAACCCAATTAGTTGAATATTAGTAAAAATAAAAATCACTTGATGATGTTTTAAACAAGTATTTCGTGTTTAATGTTACTGAATGTGGCATTCACGATAATCCGTTATTGGCATTTAATCGTGTAATTTGGAGATAGTTTTTAGGTCGACGGGATAATCAAGTAGTACCAAAAAATATATATATCGAGAAAATGGATGCAGAACAATTTCAGGGACATTATTATTGAGCTTATTTTGATTTTTTGGCCAATCACAGGGAATTTGAATGGCTGTCCGCTTATATCTCTTTCTTTAACTTAGAGCCATAAATGATTAATTAAAATATTTGCGTATTCGCCGATTACATGCGGAAAATTTATTTATTTCTTATTAACCCCTGTATAAGTCGACCCCCGATTTTAACTTTCAAATTTTGTATAAAATTCTTTGACTTATACATGAGTATATACCACAATTACCTTTAACACTTTAAGTGCCCCCCCCCCCCCCTGGTCACAACCAAGAAATGACAATTAAAATTGTTGCTTGGAAGAGAAAATGCAAACTGCAGCAAAGAATCTACTGCTTCGAAGAAGAAAAAAAAAGAGTTAATATATTATTATTATATATATATTTTTTTTAAATAAAGGTGTGCAATTTCGGATCAGTTGCAGTTTTCTCAGAATTTGGAAAATGCACTTACAAGGAAGGTCTCCATACTGGACATACTCAGAATTTTTTGGAAAAAATTCTAATTAAACTACTCATGTAAGTAATAAAGGATCAGTCAAAATTAGTGGCGGAATTACAAAAGAAAACGTATAAAAAATAAAATACTTTCGAATATTTGGCGTGAAAAGACGAAAGTGTAATGCGATTTGGCGAGCAGCACTTTTTCCCGCCAAAGGCAAACGATTTTAATGCAGCTGAAAACTTTTGTATTTTTAGAATGCTTGTAAATGGTATTCGATGAATTTAAACATAAAGAATGAGAGTGTTTAGTATATTATATACATTTATATATAATGTATTGCTTTTATCTATATTACACTGCTCAAAACAATTAAAGGATATTTGAAGTTTTATAAAAAATAAAGATATAAACGAACTTTTTTTTGTCGAAAATAGAAGAAGAGAATCACAAATGCAAATTTTTCTGGTTTTCAAACTGTGGAGTATGCAAATTTTGAGTTCGACGTCAAAAACGTCGCTTCAGCGGCAGCGAATGAAATTTGAATTTCAACTGGATAAAAGAGAATGAAGACAAGGATGATCGGCATTCAGTAATTGCTTTGTTTCGATGAGTACGATGTCTCAGCGAAGTCATTTGACAGATTCAGAAGCTTGGAGAATTGTTGGTAGGTTAGAAGGGGGGGCCAAACTCAAGCCGAAGTACCGCAAGCCATTGGAGTGTCACAAAGTGTCATTTCCAGGATCTGGAACCTTTTTTGGAGAGTGGATGTGCAGGCCGAAGACCAGGGCAAGGTCGTAGACGGGCAACAGCGCCCAATGAAGATTGGTATTTAGTGTTAACAGCTCGGAGACACCGAAACATGAACGCTACTCTTCTCCAACAACACCTTCGCTCGGCTACAGGCACCACGATTTCAACTCAGACTGTCCGAAACCGGCTCCATGCTGTAGGTCTGTATGCTCGCCGACCGATGGTATGTGTTAGATTAACATCAAGGCATCGTCGCGACCGCAAGGAGTGGGCAACCGAGCATGTCAACTGGAGGAGAAATGAATGGAGCAATATTCCGTTTTCTGACGAGTCCCGTTTTTCTGTGCTTCCGGATAATAGGCGTATTTTCATCTGGAGGGACCGTGGCAGTAGGAATAATCCTTTGTTCGTGCACGAAAGTGTCAGATTTGGTGGTGGAGGAGTGTTGGTGTATGGTGGTATCTCCATTGACGGACGCACTGACCTCTACATAATTCGAGATGGAGCTCTGACTTGTCGCCGATATAGAGATGAGATCTTCATACCTATTGTAGTCCCTTACGCTGCAGCAATCGGAGATAACTTCATTTTCATGGACGATAACTGCAGGCCACATTGTGCAAAATTGGTGGAGGATTTCCTTTTCGAGGAAGGAATCGTTCGAATGGAATGGCCAGCGTGTTCTCCAGACATGAATCCAATCGAGCACGTTTGGGACAATCTAGGAAGACGAGTTTCTGGCTGCCAACAACCCCCACAAACTCTCAAAGAACTGGAAAGAGCTCTTCTGGAAGAGTAGGGCAGAATACCCCAACTCGTCATTAATAGCCTCATTGAGGCCATGCCTCAAAGGTGTTCAACGTTGCTGGCCGCCCGTGGAAAGCATATCCCTACTGAAAATTATTTTCTTTAAAGAAAAGACCTTTTCTTATTCTTTTTTTCTCATATTCACAAATTGTGTTTTTTTCCTTTTGTACACAAATGCGCAATAAAATGCATTTTTTTCTGCCAAACATGTGTAATTTATTCTCATATAACCTACTATGTCTGTCGACCATATATCAATCAGCTAAAAAGTTTCCCAGATAAAAAATCCACCTAAAACTGCAATATCCTTTAATTGTTTTGAGCAGTGTATTTCTTGCAGTAGTTATTTAAAAATACTTTCATATATTAAAAAATCTTATTCAGAAAAATTATTTTCATACATTTAATGCATATTCAAAAATAAAACCCAGAAGTTTCCATAGCAACAAAATCAAATTGATAATGCTCGACTGGACCTTGAACTTGAAACAATTTTAATCAATTTAAATTTGAATTTCGTTTTAAATCTCAAATTTTGGTGGCTAAATTTGAATATAAACACATATAAATATCGATATAATGAAATTATGCTTAAAATAAACAAAATTGACAAAACCAAAGTTATTTAATTTATCTGAACAAGTTGAACATGATTTTTTCGCCTTTAAAATGTATTTGACATAAAAAGACTTTTTTCAAATTGCTTTTCATCGCCAACCGATGATAAATCGCCAAATAATGAAAATTTCATTATTTTTTTACGAACAATGTAAAGAGATTCCGCCGAAATTTTTTTTTATAAACGTATATATCCTCATGAGAAGAGCATTCTGTAATTTTTTCAGACTTTTCGGAGTATGCCCGTATGGGGACCTTCCTTGTTAGTGGCATTTACGCTAAAGAGAATAAAAAACTTACTAGTACTGAGGATCATTCATTTTTTCAAATTAGTGGTCAGTTAAAAAATTATGTTATGTGGTCTCAGAACAGAGGACCATCAAGGACTTGAATTGTGGTGTTCATGAGTAAAAAATACTTTTTTCGCTCTATTCCATTCCAGGGAAAACATATTTTAAGGAACATCAGAAATTCCTGCTCATTTCTTTTGATAAATACTTGAAATATTGCTAAATAATCCATAATAGATTTTCCTTACAGACCATATCGTAAATTGGAATCATATTTACGGTACCTTAGCACAAACTATAAATGTTACAAAATACATTTTAATAGAGAATGTAAAAGAATAATCATAAAGAAGTAAAAGAGTAATCAATCAGTTTTATAGCGAGAAAACACTGAACATTGAATTGGAAAAAGAAAAGAAAACAAAACAAAAATTCAATGATTTTTGCCAACATTTATTGATATTTAAACATCACATTAGATCTTTATATTTTGAAGAAAAATCAGTCAGAATTCAAAAGATCTTGAAACTAAATAATTCAATAAATACAGGCATTAGTAATGACATTGCAAACGAATTAGGGTATTTTCTTTTTACAGATTCTAGATCAAAACAACATAATTTTAAACCACTTCTTAGCAACTTATACTTAAATTTTCAAATCTCATTAGACCTTTATAAATGACAATCACTAAATCAAACACATTTAATTATATCTTATTTTCAAAATTATGGGGAATTCAGGGCAGTATCCCTTTAAAAACAGTATTTTCAGCATAGGCATCATCAGGACTAAGGAGGTCCTTAGTCCTGATGATGCTTGTGAGCGACACTAAAGAACATTTTTTAAAATAACGTAAATGCTACTAGAAATGTTCAACATACTACTAGATTTTTAATAAATATTTGCTTATCAAAAGCATCGATATATAGACATCGATATAAGCATCGACATGATTGAAGATGTTTCTTAAAAATTTTAAAGTGATTTTTGTATACTCATGTAATATTTGCCTCAGGTCTAAAGAGATTAAAAGTTTATGAGAAAGACAATTAAAAAAATTGACTGTGAGAAATTACTTTTAACAAATTTCTAAATTAAATATTCTTAATCGCTAACATACTAAATCTTACAGACTAATACATCTATGCTACGCAAAATAAATAATACAAAAAAGTATTGCAATATTTTTGCATTGATATAAATGATAAAGCTTGATAAAAAATGAATTTGCCAGAAATTATCTTAAAACTCCTCATTTGCTAATTAGCTAGCTTACATTTGCAAAATTTTTGGTTGGTATACGTTTTATTTTAGTCTCTATAATTTTGGAAATAAAAAATACCATTTTTCATAGCAGAATATGCCAAAGTTCCTAAATAAAAGAAGTATACAAATCAGTTAATTGCAATTAGCAAGTTATGGGAGCGAAAATTACAGATTGATCTTTTATAATTTTTATTTATATATTTTGCACGAATTTTCTCAATAAAAGAAAAGATGTTTCTATAAAACACTGTTTGAAGAAACATCTAATTAAATTAAATTTAACAAATTATCAAATTAAATTATGGGAGCAAAAATTAACAGACATTTCTTAACAGACATAATTAAGATACAAGTTTTCTCAATACACGAACAGATGCTTCTTTAAAACACTTTTTGAAGAAATATTAGTGTTGCATATCTCACACAAAACTTTTCTCACTAGTATGTAATAAAAGATGTTTGCTTAACGTATCATTCCGAGAGAATTTTTTGTTACATATCTCACACACAAAAGCTTTTTCACCAGTATGAATTAACAGATGTTTTCTTAAATTACTCCTAATAGAGAATTTCTTGTTGCATATTTCGCAAATAAAAGGTTTCTCGCCAGTATGAATTAACAGATGCTGCCCTAAATCATACTTTCGAGAGAATTTCTTGTTGCATATTTCACAAATAAAAGGTTTCTTGCCAGTATGAATTAACAGATGCTGGCTTAATTCATACTTTCGAGAGATTTTCTTGTTGCATATTTCACATGCAAAAGGTTTCTCAGTAGTGTGAATTAACGAATGTCGGCTTAAATCATATTTTCGAGAGAATTTCTTGTTGCATATTTCACAAACAAAAAGTTTCTCGCCAGTATGAATCAATACATGCTGGTTTAAATCACTCTTTGGAGAGAATTTCGTGTTGGATATTTCACAAACAAAAGGTTTATCACGAGTATGAAACAAGAGGTGCCTTCTTAAATTAGACTTCTGACAGAATTTCTTTCTGCATATCTCACAAACAAAAGGTTTCTCGCCAGTATGAGTTAACAGATGCTGGCTTAAATGATGCTTTAGAGCAAATTTCTTGCTGCAGATTTCACATACAAAAGGTTTCTCACCTGTATGAACTAACATATGTGTGCCTAAGCTACCCTTTACTGAGAATTTCTTGTTGCATATCTCACACACAAAAGGTTTCTCACCAGTGTGAGTTAATAGATGCCTGCTTAAATCACTCTTTTTAGAAAACCCTTTGCTGCATACTTCACAAACAAATGATTTTCTTTGCTGCGTGTCAGAAGCTATTTTTCCAGAAAGCTCTTGTGAAGAACTATTTTGCTGCATTATTTAGCCCTTTAAAGACAGTTTTGAGTTATGTTATGTAGTGCATCCACATTCAGTGCTTTTCGCATCTGAAAAAGATACAAGTAACACAATCTATCACTTTTTAAAATTCCTGTAAAAGAAATTAAGAAGAAATTAATTTATTACAAAATATTAAATTAACGCAGAAAACGCAATTGAAATATACTACCAGTTATTTGAATCTCTGCAAACAATTGGAGTGTCAGATAAGTTTTTTCATTGCGTAAATAATTAAACTATAACTAAAATTAGAATAAATAAAATAAACAATTGCCACAATAAAATAAAAAATTATTGCAAAGAAAATATAAGTAAAAATTAGAAGTTAATGTTTAATATTCATAAACAAAGCATTTATAAATTTAAAAAATGAGAATTTATCAATAAAGATTGAAACAAACTTAAAGAGAAAATTTTATAATTTCATATCACCTATGAAAAAAATGATGCATTGTAAAAGCAATGGGGATAAAAAATTACATTAATTGCAAAAAAAAAAAAAAGCTCAAAATTTCTCCAAACTTAAGAATCTTTCCAATCTATTATAAAAAATTATTTCAAAAACATTTTGCAATATTAATACATTTTACATTGTATTGCAATAATTTAATCATTTATTAGCATTTTAACAGTGTTCAAAGCTCTATATAATAGAATATAAGAAAAACGTAATACATTTTCTTTAAAAGCTTTAAAATACAGCATTGGAATGCATTTTTAGATTAGTGTATGCAAATTCGATGACAAAATCAGTGAAGAGTTAAGCAAATTTAAACTTGAGCATCTTATAACAGAGTCTGTGAAGAGTACAGGAATATGGACAGAATTTCAGATTAGAGAAGGGAAAAGAAATAGTTTATTCAGAAACAAAATGAAAAAAAAACAGTATGTTTAATAAAAAATATCAAAGCAACAGTACTATATATTAATAGTATTGCAATTCTGAGGTTTAGAAGCAGTATAAAAATTATTTTTTAGAGTACAAAATGCTTTAATCTGTGTTAGATACCCACCAATTTAAGGCATTGCAACATTACATTACAAGTTGGTCTCAAATAACTGACTAACTAGTTTCTATAAAATTTTCTTATAGTATTTCAAAGTCAGTATTAAAATAATGACATTTTCATAGCTAGTTCTTTTTACAACACTACCATTGTATACAGTCCATATTTAATTAAAGTGGATATGAAAAAGAAAATCACACTAAAAATAATAAATATCATATAATTTACATTCACTTATAAATGAAATAGATGCTTTAAAAATCAATTTATTCAATTTAGGTAACTGAGCAACAACACCTAAGCACTGCTCCATTGTATTACTTAACTTTTATTTATAAAAGATAACTGTGCTACACCTTTACTCTCTTAAAATAAAACATGTGCATGGAATTCATTGTCATTACTGGAAATTTAACAACTTTAAGTTACACTGAAATCGAAAAAGTAATTGATAAAAAATATGGAAATACAATTACTTTCACATCTTCTATTACTACTCACGAATTTAAACCAAGGTAAATTTTGACGAATGAAAATATTTGAAAAGGAACAATTACATTAATTTTTAAACCTACAGAATCAACTAAAATAATAAAATCCATCTTACATTAGTTAATCTAAGTGTAAAAAGAATTATTTTTTAAGCTAAAGTAATGAAGAGATGCACTTTGATGACTTTCAATTGTTTAAATTATTGAAAAATTAAGCTTTATTTGTATAAAAAATCAATTACACACACACACACAGATATATATATATATATATATATAAATTTTAATAGGGTAAACTATAGCCTATGGTTTATTTTTTCTGATATCACATTACTCCATTTTTAATTAATTTATTATTTACTATTGTCATGTTGACGATAATTATTTTTATTTTTCCCTTTTCATTTTGCTATCCAATTTGGCAGCTTTGATGTGGCTTGTATTTTATGTTTTTTCTTCATTTGGTTTTGGTTTTGTGTGTGTTGGTAATCCCAAATTCTTATTGTTTTGCTTTTTCATGGCAAACACAAAGATAAAACCACAAACTTCATTTGCAGTTCCAAAGTATTTGGGACCTGAAGATTCTGCTTTGGTTCTAGAAATTCCATTTGTTTTCATTTTAATTATTTTCCCTCCATGTTCAATGTGCTAAAAGTTATTAAATTCAATGATTCATATGTTGTAATACAATTAATGGTTATGTATATACATATATATATATATATATATAATCAAAAACTGTGTTTATGATGAAATTATCAATTGAGTCTCTTATGCTTGATATTGCGAAATGAAAAATGAGCAAAAAAAACTTTATTTTGACACAAACATATCATTTCTTACCATGAAATCTAAATCTAGCATCCTTTCATTATCTCAAATTTTACATACTCTATTTATTCTCATAACCATATTCACCATTTAAAAAACTATTTCAACGTGCAATTGTTTATTGATACATTTTTAGACTTGAAGTTGCATTTGTCAGCCAGCTTAAACTTGGAATGCAAACATTTTGCATTATTGACTTGTAGCTGTAATCTCAGTACTAGTAAGTAAAAATATCAAAATTTTCGCCTTATAGACACCATTGTGGTAAAAGTATTCAATTTTATCAAAGAAAAAGATAATTTTCTTAGACACTGATAACACTTTACTTATCCGATCAGGATAAAAACATACTCAGTTGTCAGTATTTTTTATTGTATTGTTGGAGTGGCTTAGATACATAAATGCTTGAAACATTATCCAACTATAAAATAATTGATGCCACTTGGTTAACCCTTCGACCAGAAAACTATTGTCAAACTATAAGATTAAATGCCAAAAATAAATGATCATGAAAGTATATTCAATGACATTAAATGTGATACACGTGTTTAAAGCGTCATTAAGTGACTTTTATTTTGACTTTTTATTTATATTTTTATTAATATTCTACTAATCATTTGGTTTTTTTCGTTATTTAAAATAAAAATTACATCAATATACATAATTCGACTATAAGCAGTACTGTTGTTGTAAAATAATATTCATGGGAACATATATAGAGTAACTTATGATGGTATCGGATTTTGATTAACCCAAAAGGCAATTTGAAAGATTTAGCCAAAGCAGACTTTTTTTAAAAATTGTCAGTTACATTTATTATATCAAAGTTTTTATAGAAGTATATTTTGTCTTCATTCAATAAGTACAGGGGTTGGACAAAAATATGGAAACACCTTAAAAAAACATGTTTCCTTGCACAATATGGTGTAGGGTACCCGTTTGTTATTCAAAACAGCTTGCAGTCTTCTTGGAATGGATAAAGACAGTTTCTGTATGTTTGCCAAGGGAATATTGTACCATTCTTCCTGCAAAACGGTGGCAAGGTCAGATAACGATGTTGGCGGTGGATAGCGACATTGCACTTTCCGCTCCAAAGTAGACCACAAAGGTTCGATATTATTCAGGTCTGGTGACTATGGTGGCCAGGAGGGATGCGACAATTCATCCTCGTGCTCAGAAAACCAGTCCTGGACAATGTGAGCTGTGTGAACGGGGGCATTGTCGTCTTGGAAGATACCATCACCATTGGGGAAAAAATTTGTACCATTAGATGGATTTGATCAGCCAAAATGTTCACATAACCCTAAGCAGTAATACGCCCTGACAGAGTTATCATGGAGCCAGAAGAGATTCACGATGTGACTGCCCAAACCATCACCAAACCCCCGCCGTGTTTCACTCTTGGCAGCAAGCAGTCTGAATTATAGGCTTGAGATGGCGTCTCTAGACGTAAACTCGGCCAGAAGTGCGAAACAATGTGAAAAAAGACTCATCAGACGTTATTACTCTCTTCCACTGCTCTATAGTCCAGACTTTATGACTTAAACACCACTTTTTCTTGTTACGGGCATTAGCATCACTGATGAACGGCTTTTCGATTGCAGCACGGCCAACAATTCCCTGTTTATGAAGCTCTCTTCTAATTGTTTTGGTACTCACAGGCTTTGGTAACACGACATTCATTTCAGCAGTAACTTTTCCATCTGTGGTCTTCTTATTTTTTGCGATAATCCTCCTTAATGATCGTCTGTCGCGATCACTCAGCACACACTTTCGTCCGCACTGTGATTTAGCAGATGATGTTTTCCGCATTTCAAATATGCGGAATAAATCTTTGACACAGTACCTCTTTAACCACTAAAAACCTCGGCTACCTTGCTTACAGAAGCACCCACCATACGCGTGCCAACAATTGGGCCACGTTCAAAGTCTGTTAACTCTGACATAATGCAATGACAACCTCACATAACAGTCCTCCAACAACGCCTGTACAGTGCAGCGATTTTATGAAGTTGTATAGGTAATGCCAGTAGGCGAAAATGCCAGCGCCATCTACACAGTTCATTAAAATCAATCTTTCTTTTCAAACATGCATTTCAAAAGGCGTTTCCATATTTTTGTCCAACCCCTGTATAGGGCAGCTAAACTCAGTTCAAAATTTCCCAGCCCCCCTGTATATTAGACCTCAGTGCTGACAAAAAAATGACAGCTGCCAAAGGCAGACTTTTTTAAACATGTGTACGGTGCCTTCAGATTTGGTACCAATAACTCTTTTAATTTTTTTGTTTTATTTTTCTGAGATTAAAGAAATTGGAGTCAAAACTTAGAGAACCACGCACACGTTCTTGAATATCTCCATTCTTGATGAATGGAATGGATGTTCTTAAAACTAGCAAAAATAAACGTTTTGCTTGAAAAAAAAAAAAAATTGTGCCCACCCCCCTTTTTTTGTTTTACAGTAACAAGCAAAATATTTCTGGGAAAGGCGCTCCCACTGGTTCCCACCCAATTACACCACTGGCTGTAAGTTTGGCGAAATTGGTCAACAGGATAACACAATAACAGAATAATACAATTTTTAGTTCATATCAAATGTTTTCAATTTCTTATTTAATTTTAATTTGACATTTAATTATCGCTAATTTATCAATTTTGATTATTTTAAAAGCAAACACTTTAATAAAAAATAGAACAAAGATCATTTTTAAATTTTGCTATTTCTTCTTAAAATATTCTTCAGCTGTAATTCATTTCTTTCAATTCATTTTATTAATAAAAAATTTCTTCCACATGCTTTTGTTTGAGTCATTAAAATTTGACTGATAAATGGTTTCAGATTGCAATCCTTTTTTGAGGCTAACTTCACATCCACCTATCTCAATCCTCCATCCTTTGTTCCAGTGTCATCATAGGAAAAGATGAGAGAAGCAATGTCATAAAAGTATGATAAAGAAAATTCTTTTGTGAAGAAAGAAAACGGCGCAACAAAATTTAATTAGGATGAAAAAGGAAGAAACAAAATGACTGTTTTAGCAAAAACACAGTTAAAATAACCCATTATTTATAGCAGATATTTTAATTTAACTAAGCAGATATTTTCGTTTGGCTTAAATTGGTAGAAGATTATAAGTATCCACATAAGTGAGAATTTTCTAGATTTATTCAAATGACACAAACATTTTTTTTTACAGTAAATTTTACTTAATGAAAGCAATCAAATAAGTATGATATCCAAACAAGACACATTTTAATATACATAAATTTTCTGTATATGTTCGAATTGCTTAAAACAGAAGGCTACACAATGTTAAATAAGTAGTATTACATAACAAATACTACCTCAACTGCATTTAATGTGGGAGCTATATTCAAAATGTAAATAAATATAATAATTTAAATATGACATAACCAAAAAAAAAAAAAAAATCCTGTAAGTAGAAACATTGTTTATACAGTGTAGCTTCTTAGCATGAGAATAGACAAGAACCATTTTCTAAATGCAAGAAAACATTTATTTATTATTACTATTATTATTTTTTAATCAGTACAACCAACATACTTATTGGCAACAGAACAAATAATTATAAAGGCATTTGAATTTTATACTTTATGTTTTCGTAAATTGTTTTGATATTTTATGTATTTTTTGATAAAAATTTATTTTTATAAATTTTATGCGATCAATTGTTTAAGAAATATTTAATTTCAATAAAAGAGAATTAGAATCAAATTATATCTAGGAGCAATAGTACAATGTTTCAAATTTGACTGTTAATAAAAATTCAAACGAGTTTGCAGTTTTGAAATTTAAACTTGAATATTATTCACCTAACTAATTAAAAAAAAATAAATAAATAAAATTACCTGCTATAAATATGACATTTTACTAATTCTTTAAATGACTATGGGAAGAATAAACTTTGCAATACATAAAATTTCGAGTAGTCACATTATCAAACTGCAAATTTGTGAATTTGAGTTGAAGCGGGTGAGATCAATAGATTTATACATTTAAAACATATATGATATTCTAGACAGAGCAATGCACACGACGCCAAGACACTAGACGCCAATGCGAGAATGACTCGTGAATTTTTACATTAAGACTAATTTAAGGAAATTCATTCCTTGATCCTGTGAATAGTGAATTCCTGTGATTTAACAATTGATCCGCCTCTTTTTTTCTTTCTTTTACCCCTTATTTAATATTGGTTACCAGACGGCAGTAACAAAAACAAGCTTTACCACAAAATGAATGTTAAATTATCTCGAGTTATTCATAAAAGTGCGTAAATTTATAGGTACCGGAAGCCATATTTAAATGCTAGATTCGCAAATTTTTACTAATACTTTTTTTTCTTTTTCTGTAAATAAATGTTTTGTTTTATTAGTTAAATATTTTCTATTTTATTCATTGATTCATTAACCATGATTGACCTTCTTCTTTGTGATTCATTCATTGTACGAGCATGTGTTTTTATCTATTAAACTGCTGCAAAGGAAATATGGCTAAAACATTTTTTTTTAAATCTCTGGTCATAATGTTAGTTACCATACAGTCATTAAAGAAGCTTTAACAAGGAATTGAAGCAATATTTTCCCGAGTATCCAAAATCTAATTGAATCCAATTTTTAAACGGAATGTATATTTAAGTAATTCTTTAAAAAATCATTAATAATGAATGAAATTTTTCCATTCATGAATCATTCATTTTGGTGGCGTCTGTGCTAAAATGAACAAAAAAGTCTAACTCAGATTTTAACAGTAGATATATATTTTTCAAATGAGTTTAATGATGCTTCTTCGTTACTGAAATAAATTAATGGTAAGATATGTTTCTTTTGTTATTCATCTACTGAAAATTCGTGAATTTGTAATTTGATCGTATGATGACAAAAAAGTTTGTGTCCCAACTTTCAATATTGCTATCATTTATAATCATTTTAATTATTCTGCACACTATTAACCGAATAGTTTGCTAGCCGAATAATACTTATCAGGCAGAATAATTTATTATTTTAGAATTTAAAAGTATGAAAAAATTAAAATTTACTTAATATTTAAAACGGATACTTTCAATTACAGAAATAAGATTTTTGTTTTCCTTTAGAGTAAAATACCCTATAAGTAACTAACATACACTACAACTAAAATACACTATAATATGGAAACATGTTTCCTGGCAACCTATTCATTGTTTCATTTCACAAGCTGTTATTTTTTTTTTCTAGCATTTGTAAAATTTATTTATCGTGATACCATTTATTTATTTTATTATATGAAAAGAAGTAAAATATTATGATCTTTCACAAATAGTCACAAATTTCATCAATCGACTGCTGCGAAAATCACAATTTTTGGCAAGCAATTGTGGAAAAAATTGGTAATTTTGTAAAACAATCACAGACAAAAAATCACGATTTTTCATAATATGTTGTTGAAAAATATTTCAACAAGTAGTGGAAGAGAAAAAAATCGAATTTCAGTAAACAATCAAGGGAAAAAACAGCAAAATTTGTTAAAAGATCGCAGCGCCATATAACAATTTTTGTCAATCTATCTCTGAAAAATATTGTGAACTTTTACAAATAGTTGCAGTAAAAAAAAATTGCTAATTTCATCAATTGGTTGCTTGTAAAAACTTCAAATTTCATCAAATGATCGTTGAAAAAAAGTGAAATGTTTGCAGAAAAGAACACAAAATTTAACAATTGATCTTGAAAAAATAAATCACAAATTCGTCAAAAAATCTTAGAAAAAAGATCATGAAATTTTCTGAATTGCTAAAATATAAAGCAAATTTGTGGAAAATAGAGGCAAAACATTACAAATTTTGAAAAAAGATCGCTGAAGTGAAATATATTGCAAATTTTGTAAGATAGTGTAATCACAAAGCAAATTTTGCCAGTCTGTTATTAAAATTTATTATGTACTTCAACAAATTGTCGGGAAAAAATATTGCAGATTTAATCACTGAAAAAAAACAACAAAAAAAAAACATAATTTTCCTTTCTAATTTCAGTGTATATATTATTTCTTTAATATGGAATTTTTTTAAAATGAGATGTTATGGGATAAAAAAATGAATTGTTAATTTTTATATTTATATTATACTGATTATGTTATTAAAATGTTCTCCAGAAAAAAACAAAACCGTACAATGCTCTGTAATTCGCAATATTTTGTTATCTGCACAACCGTTGGTCCCAACTAGTGCAGATTACAGATCTTTACTTTTTTTTCAACTTAAAACAATACTGAAATTTAACTAATTGAATAGAGCAATATTTTCTTTTATGCACCTACATGAAACATAAAAAAATAAAAAAAGTATAAGATTCAGTATTTGCCATCTAGATAAAAGAAATTTATAAAACAATTTTTTTTACAAAATATTTTTGTAATTGAATTCACAAACCTTAAGTTAATGCTTGTTGACTAAAAGAAAAGTGTCATTTCATGCAGTGCTGTGGGATCGGCGCAGTCGCCACAGACACGAAAATTTAGAGGGTGTCAAATTCATACTTTCATTCCATTTTTGGCCTGTCACAAGAAAATGATAGGATGAGGGCCTTCAAATTCTAACTTTGCACTGGTCATAGTGCTCTCTTTGCATGCCGCCTTATTTCATGTTAGACCTCTAAAAATAAAATAAAGCATTCTGGTAAAAAGATATCCTCATGTCACAAACAAAAATCATACAAAACATTATTATGAAATTTCTTCAAAATTGTAGCAATTGGATTTATTCCATTGTTTCAGAGGAGTAATGGAGGAGTAGGTTTTATTTAGTGATTATATCTTTTATGATTTATCACTTTAATTTAAAATAAGGTGAACAGAAAATTACATCATGCTTTAAAAAACATGCACTTTCCTTCATGAAGATGTTACACTATTCAATACTTTTTCACTCTGCCAATACTGAGTTTGAGACACAGGGCAAAATGCTTCAATGAGTAAAAAAAAGATGTCACATTAAAAGAAAATTATCTTTCATTCTTTTCTTTCATAAAATTGAATATTTTCATTGTAAATGTGTCTACAAGAATAGAACTCCTGAAATTTTTATTTTCTGTTCCTGAAATTACAAGTCAATAGTTTGAACGTTTGCATTCCAAGTTGTAGCTGACAAATGTGACTTCAAACAGGAAAATGTATTAATAATCAACTGCACATTGAAATAGCTTTTAAATGGTAAATATGGTTATGAGGTTAGCATATGCAAATTTTGAGATGATGAAAAGAATGTTAGATTTAGATTTCATGGTAGAAAAATTTATATGATTGTGTCAAAGTAAGAAAATTTTTTGCTTATTTTTCATTTTGTAATATCAAGCAAACAAGACTCAATTGATTACTTTGTCATAAATACTGTTTTTGATTGTATGTTTCTAATATTTTTTTTAACAAATTAAGTTTAATTTTTCAATAATTCAAACTGTTGAAGATTCTGAAGATAGTATTTTGGTAACATTAGCTAAAAATTTAATTAAGACTTACATTAACCAATGTAACATGCATTTTTTTATTGTAGTTAATTCTGTATGTTTATTCTACATTAAAATAATTCCTTTTATTAAAAAAATTTTCTTTTGTCAAAATTTGGATAAGTTTCAAATCATGAGTATTAATAGAAGATATAAAAGTAATTAGAAAATGTATATACAGTAGACTCCCTCTAATCCACATTCGTAAAATCTGCCACTTTCTAAAATCCACGGACACTTAAATTTATGGATGTGAACTCGGAAGTACGGATGATAAATTCAGTTCAGATGTCGTTGCAAAATTTGAACTTTTTTAGCTTTATATCAATTTCATATATTTTTTAATTTGTAATTTTTGTTACGATTATTGAATTCTTGTTTTTTCACGAAGAAAGAATAATTTATTTCTGAAAAAAAATCAAGATATTGCTGATATCATTGATAATCACAATCTCACCAAATATATTTATGTATTAATCAAGCTTTTTTAGTTATCAAATCTAGCTACACTTATAATAAAGCTTCATTATTTTATGATCTTGATGTAAATTAGTAATGCACCTTTATAAAGCAAGTTTCATTGGATAATTTAGGAAAAACATATTTCATCTTTATAATAAATATTTAATTGAATATTATCGATTATTAACTTGACCTTTGCTTTTAGTTTGTAATCATTTTAAAAATTATCAAAATTTTTATTATTTTGGTAACTTACTTATTTTATATGTTAGTATATTGCAAACATTCATTATACTTTTGATTTCATTATTAATTACTCTACTGTACTGACTACTGTATTTTTTAAAAAAAAATTTAAAAACTTTGTTTTGATATTTTTTAACAATTACTTTTTCAATTTCTCTTAATTTTAATGTCATTTAATCTTCACTATTGTCATCAATAACATGCACATGTTTTTTTTTTTTTTTTTTTTTTTTTTTTTTTTTTTTTTAAGTATAATGATGTAGCACAGTTTTGTTTTGTAAATAAAAGCTAAGTAATATATGACAAAATTACATTACATGACATCAATACACTAGTGCTAAGGTGTTATTGCTGGTTACACTAAAGTGAATAAATTGATTTATAGTGTATAATTTCAGTGATAAATGAATTTAATTTAAGTGATATTTAAAATTTCAGGTAGCTTTCATTACAATAAATAAAAAGCTACCTATAAAAAACACTTTCTTTAGCGCCAGACTCGAAGAATAGTTGAAAGCACAAATGCATATAAGGGCCTTAACCAAGATAAGAAAAGTTGATCATCTAAACGCGGTCATAACCATTTACAATCAGAATACTTTGAGCTCGTATGGACTTCTATAACTATTAAAAAAGGGAATATTCTGGGCGTACACATGCTTATAACCATGAAAGGGTTAAGAACTTTCCAACGTTGATTAAAACTGTTTATGAATTCAGTTTGTTTATGTGTTTGCTGCTTCTCTATGTTCATACATGGCTATTTCTGGCATTTTTAGAATGAAAAAATTAAAATTAGGATCTGAAATTCGATAATAGAATGAAATTAAGTGTATTTTAAATGTATGTAATTAAGATCTTGGTACCGATATTAAGATATATTTCTTAATAACAATGCACCACTCGTAAAGTTTCTCTCCCCACCACAAAGGGGGAAAAAGTCTTAATTCTCCCATTGAAAATTATTAAAAGAAGTTATTGTAGCATAATTTTTTATTTATCACAAACACAAAAACAAACTTTTACCCATTTAAACAATAATAATCAATTCTATGTTATGTTATACTGTTGAAACTCATAACAAAATACCACATGTCCTAGAAATCCTAATTTATTGAAGTAGCTATGTAAAATTATTTGGTTTATTCTATTAATTAGTTATAATAAAAAATACTAATTCCGATTGAGCATTAGTATTAATATAGGATTTTAATGATAATTTCATTCATAAAATTATTACTAGTAATCAATTTTTTAAAAGCAAAGTGTAATTTTGATTGTCATTTATTTATATATTTTTGTAATTACTTCAAATTGTATTTAGTAGTAAGTACATTTTTTTTTCAAACATTCTGAACCTTCTTCGTTAACTCAAAAAATTCATTTATTAATATATCCTACGTTTAACGCAAGAAACTAGTCATATCAGACACAAATCTACCTTTTAAATTAACTTGATTTTTTAATATATAAATTTTGTTAATTCATTCTTAATGCAAAATTATACCCAGATTTCATCTGATACATGAAAAATTTAGTTATTGTGTATATGAAAATTAGAAATTTAAAGTGTTTAAAAAAAGAAACTCAATAAAACTTGAAAAAGCCTGGGTTTTTTTTCAGAAAAACCAGGGTTTTAGACTAGTCGGCCCAGTGGGTTGGCCTTTAAAAAAAAAAAAAAAGGGGGGGGGTTCAAATTTTGAATACTAAGCATATGACACTCAATTGATAACTTCATCATAAATACCGTTTTTACGTTTCTAAATTTTCTATACAAATAAAGTTTAATTTTTCAATCACTCAAACAGTTGAAGCTTTTGAAAATGGTATTTTGGTATTTTTAGCTAAAAATTAATTCTTTTGAGACTTACATTAACCAACATAACATGAATTTTTTTTATATAATAGTTAATTCTTTAGGTTTATTATAAATTAAAATAATAATTCCTTTAAAAAAATTCCTAAAAATTTAGATAGGTATCATAGGAAGAGTATTAACAGAAATTATAAAAGTAATTAAAAAATGAAATATTTTTGAAAAATTAAAAAACAACCTTTTTTTAGTATTTTTTATCAGTTACTTTTTTTATTTCTCTTAAGTTTAAAGTTATTTAATGTTTAGTAATGTCATTCAATTCCATGGGCATGTTTTATTTTAAGTGTAATGAGGTTGCACAGTTGTGTTTTATAAATAAAAGGTAAGTAATACATGACAACATTGCTAAGGTATTATTGCTGGTTACACTTAATTGAATAAATTGATTTGTAAAGTATAATTTCATTGATAAATGAATTTAATTTAAATGGTATTTAACATTTTAGGTAGCTTTCATTACAAAAAATAAAAAGCTACCTATTGAAGCCATCCAATGGAAAGTACTTCCGAAATAAAAATTGGTATATCTCCATCTTATTGTTGACTAACTTATATATGTATATAGTAGACTCCCTCACATACACACAGCTTGGGACCAAAGGTTGTACGGATTTTAGAATTTTATGGATAACTGGTAATTTTATTGCTTGCATTTTTTTAAACAGTAATTTGAAAGTAATTAATAATGCAATCAAAATTATTATGAATGCTTGCAATACAATAAAATATTAAAATAAATAGTAAGCTAAAATAATAAAAAATAGATAATTTTTAAAATCACTAAAATATTAAAAGCAAAAGTCAAGTTAATAAGCAATAATGTATTATTAAATATTCATTTTAAAGCTGAAATGTATTTTTCCTAAATTATTCAATTAAACTTACTTCTTAAAGGTACATTACTAATTCACATCAAAATCATAAAATAAGGAAATTTTATTTTAGGTTTAGCCAGACTTAGTAACCAAAAAAGCTTGATTAATACATAAACACATTTGGTAAGAAAATTGTGACTACCTGTAGTAACAGAAGTATCTTAATTTTTTTTCAAAAATAGATTTTTCTTCCTTCATGAAAAAACATAAATTCAGTAATATTAAAAAAATTACAATTTAAGATATATTTTTTTGGAGTTGAAAAAAGTCAAATTGTGTCCTTATACCTGTTCTGAAAGTTTCATTGACTAAAACTCTGTAAATTGTGTGCAGATTTTAGAGAATTGTGGATTTGAGGAAGTCTACTGTAATATACAGGGTGTTTCGCTACCAGACCGACAAACTTTGAGGGGTGATAGTAGACACGAAGACAAACATTATTAAATAGGAAAGCATGGGCGCAAACGTCTTCTGTAGGAGTTAGGGGCCATTAAAAATTAAGGTCCGAAATTTCAAACGATGATAAAAAACGGAAAAAAGGATCGATTCGTTTGCGGTTTTTACTAAAATCATTCTTTATATCACGATTTTTTTAGAAAAATTTTTAAAGGTTACGTTCAAAAATTGTCGATAGAGGGCGCTTTAGACTTTAGAGTAACTAACAACTACTTTTTACCGTTATTTTGTGCATGGGGTTGAAATTATTCTAAAGTTTAAACTTTAACTTAAATTTTAAGCCCAAAATCGGAAACATTGGGATTGGGTAACTAGCGAAAATTAAACTGTGAACAGAGGGGGAAATTTTAAACGCTCATAAATATTGGACAAACAAATCGATTTTGTTGCAGTTTGCGTGTAAGTCATTAACTTGGTAATTATTTTATTCAAAATGATGTACAGCTTTGGTGCCCTCATTTTTTGATAGAGGGCGCTTCCGACGCATCTCTGACATTTCAAAGGCATTACTACTGGGTGTTTTACTACCAGACCATCATACTTCCAGGAAGTGTTAGGGATACAAAGTTGGCTTGGAATCGCATAGAAATGTAACGTTGGAAATGCATTTTTTGCAAGTTACGGTTAAAGGAAGCAGAGAAAAAAGTAACAGAAACAGAGAAACACGTTAGTGCGAGAAGAGCGACACGTTAATGTCACAGAAACCAGTTTTTTTAAAGGTTTTACTAGAAAAGGTGTTTGAAATTACGATCAGAAGTAGTCCGTTAAGTTTGACAGCGACGGTAGATGGCGCTAAACGGTAATGCGCCTGCGCAAAGATCACTTTGAAGTGATCATTCGCGAACCGGTTCCACAGGTAGCAGAATGAAGTATTTGGACGATGAACAGCACGATAGGGCTCCTCCACATTTTACCAATGACGTTTACCGACGTTCAACTTAACATATGGATAGTGGTGGATAGTCGTGGTAGCCCGGCTCATTGGCCTGCCAGATCGCCAGATCTATCACGTATGGACTTCTTTTGCTGGGGTCAAATAGAAAATTGGGTGTATGAGACTCCCGTACCCTCAGTTGAAGATCTCGCAGCTGGTATTTCTGTAGCTCCAGAAAACTATCAGAGATGCCAGGAAACTTTCAAAGCGTGAGGAATTCCACGTGACACCGCTGTCAAGCATACCGGACTACTTCTGGTTGTAATTTTGAACACCTTTTCTCGTAAAACCTTTAAATAAACTGTTTTCTGTCCCATTAAAGTGTCGTTCTTTCTCTGCTGTTTCTGTTACTTTTTTCTCTGCTTCCTTTAACGGTAACTTGCAAATAATACATTTCCAATGTTACACTCCTATGTGATTCCAAGTCGTCTTTGTATCCCTAACACTTCCTGGAAGTATGATGATCTGGTAGTAAAACACACAGGAGTAATGCCACTGAAATGTCAGAGATGTGTCGGAAGCGCCCTCTATCAAAATATGAGGGTACCAAAGCTGTACGTCATTTTGAATAAAATAATTACCAAGGGAATGACTTACACGCAAACTGTAACAAAATCGATTTGTTTGTCCAATATTTATGAGCGTTTAAAATTTCCCCATCTGTTTACAGTTTAATTTTCGCTAGTTACCTAATCCCAATGTTTCCGATTTTGGGCTTAAAATTTAAGTTAAAATCTAAACTTTAGAATAATTTCAACCCATACACAAAATCGCGGTAAAAAGTAACTGTTCGTTACTCTAAAGTCTAAAGCGCCCTCTATCGACAATTTTTGAACATAACCTTTGAAATTTTTTTCTAAGAAAAACGTGATATAAAGAATGTTTTAGCGAAAACCACAAACGAATCGACCCTTTTTTCCGTTTTTTATCATAGTTTGAAATTTTGGACCTCAAACTTTAATGGCCTCTAGCTCCTACAGAAGACGTTTGCGCCCCATGGTTCCCCATTTAATAATGTTTGTTTTCATGTCTACTATCATCCCTCAAAGTTTGTCGGTCTGGTAGCGAAACACACTGTATATGTAACCATTATATAATACATATATATCTGATATATGTCATGTGATAACTCTCGTTTTTATTAACCGATTTTGATGAGAATCAATAGTATATACCGATGTCTCGACCGAATTCGTTGGCCAGTTTCATCCACCATCTTGTTTCAAAATGGCGGCCATTTGAATTTTTGTTATTTAAAATGTGGTACAAATAAATTAAAAATTGAAAAATATTTTTTTCTTAGGAGTTATACTTGAATACAAAGATTCTAAAGCACATCTTGTTTTGTCTTTATCTTAAAAAATGGATGAGAAGTTTGAATTTCTAGTGTTGGGGACATTTTGGAACAGTCTGAATTTTGTCTTGCTGTATGTTTGTTTGTTTGTATTTGTGTGGCCAATTATCTACACAGTGGGATATAGATCCTAAAGGGTGGGATACCCTCCGTGGGGGTCTTTCTAAGGGAACCTAACCCGTATTTACGCATGGTTCGAATATAACCACGGAAAACTCCGGACGGTTAGGCCGACGGTAGGGATTGGGTTTGAACCCAGCCCCTACCGTCTACCAGTTTGGAGGTCAGAACCTCTTGTCTTGCTGTAACTCTCGTATTTATAAATTGATTTGGATGAAACTGATTGTATATGTAGTACATGAAAGTTTCTCGACTGAGTTCATTGGCCATTTCTTCTGCCATCTTGTTTTAAAATAGCGGCCATTTGCACTATGTATTGCTGTGTAATGCTTAAATATTACTAATATCCATTAGCTTCAAACTTTCACCAAGCCTGGCGACATATCACTAAATTAAGTAACCATAAATGAAGCCAACTTCACTATAGCTTACTAATTTGATGCAATTCTCATTCAAGTACACATGGACGAATAACTTTTTATCGGGTTCATCGTATTTTTATTTCTTCAAATTTGATTAAAATTAGTTTCAAATAAACATTACAATATTTTAAAACCAAGAAATATCAGAGGTACTCTTCTACTAGGCGCTGGCCGAAATAATTTTTTTTTACTTTACTTTGCAGTACAAACATTTATTATTTATGAAAAAAATATTAACATTAATCCAATAAGAACTTATATACTAATAAATTAGAGTGATTTTCTTTTTCATATCCACTTTGATTAAATAATCTGTACACGGGTAGTGTTGTGAAAAAAAATAGCCATTAAAATATCATAATTTTACCAATGATCTGGAGGTATAAGGAAATTTTAACACAAGATATTTGAGTCCAGCTTGTATTATAATATTACAGTGTCTAAAATTACTAGGTACATATCGCAGTTTGGGCATTGTATACCAAGTATATAAAGTCACTATTATCTGTTTCAAATCTGTTTCTGAAATTTCATATAAAATTCTTCAAACTTGTTCTTAAAAAAGTATTTTTATGCCGCTTTTATACAGACGTAACTGCAACATCTCAAATCTTTATTTTTTGATAACTTTTATTAAAGATATTGAACGTAAGGTTCGTTTCTATATAAAATATTTCTTTTTTCCGTACCATCTGAATTTCTGTAAATATCCCTGTATTCTTTACAGATTGTGTTAAAAAATACTCTATTTTAAATCAGTCTAACGATACTCTTCACACATTTTATAATCTAACTTGCATAGAAAGATCTATAAATGTATTCCAATGTATTTTAAAACTAAAAAAATATTTTGTTTCATTTATTGTATAGTTTTAAACATGGTTTATATACTAATAAATGGTTCAATTATTGCTATACAATGTAATTTGAATGAATAATGCAAAATGTTTTCCTCAATAATCATTTATGCTAATTTAAAAAATCCTTATATCTGGAGTAATTTTGACGAAATGCTTCTAAATATTATAGTTTCCCATTCGTAAAAATAAACTATTTTATCCACATTGTTTTCATAGATGATGTGACGATATGAAATTATAAAATTTTCTCCATAAGTTACCTTCATTTTTCATTTATAAATGTTTTAAAAAATATTATTATTTATAAGTGCTTTACTCAAAAATATTTGATTTATTCTTCATTTATACCATTTATTTCTATTTTTTATTAATTTTCTTTATGCGAAGTTTATTTTATAGTGAAATTTATTTTATTTATTCCAAATTTAGTTATAGTTAAAATCTTTATGCAATTAAAAATTAACCTGACACATCATTGGTTCTGTGAGTATCAGGTATTAAGAGACTATTTCAATTCTGTTTTGTGCGTTAATTTAATATTTCTTAAAACGTTCATTTTTTGTAAATTTATTTTTCATGAATTTTAAAGGTGGTAAATTGTCTTACTTACATTTATTGCAGATGCAAAAAGCTATGAATATAGATGCACGCCACATCACTCAAAACTGTCTTTAAAGTGTGAAATATGCAACAAAATATTTCTTCACAAGAGTTTTTAGAAAATGTAGGTTCTGAATCACAGCAAGGAAAACTGTTTGTTTGTGAGGTATGCAAGAAGAAATTCTCTCATAAGAGTAGTTTAAAGACACATCTTAGAATTCATACTGGTGAAAGACCTTTTGAGTGTGAGATATGCAATAAGAAATGCTCACGAAAGGGTGACTTAAACAAACATATGTTAATTCATAGTGGTAAAAAATCTTTTCTTTGTGAGACATGCAACAAGAAATTCACTCAGAGGAATCATTTAAGCAAGCATCTTTTAATACATACTGGTGAGAAACCGTTTGTATGTGAAATATGCAACAAAAAATTCTCTCAGAAGTCACATTTAAGCACACACCTCTCAATTCATACTGGTCAGAAAAACTTTAGGTGTGAGATATGCAACAAAAAATTCTCTCAAAAGAGTAGTTTAAGCACACATATATTAGTTCATACTGGTAAGAAATTTTTTGTATGTGGAATATGCAACAAGAAATTCTCTCAGAAGTCACATTTAAGCAATCATCTATTAACTCATACTAATGAGAAATGTTTTGTTTGTGAAATATGCAACAAAAAATTCTCTCTAAAGAAAGATTTAAGATTACATCTGTTAATTCATACTGGTGAGAAACCTTTTGTTTGTGAGACATGCAACAAGAAATTTTCTCAGAAGTGTAATTTAAAGAAACATCTCTTAATACATACTAGAGAGAATTGTTGTGTGTGAAATATATAACATTATTTTCTCTTAAAAGTGTGTTTTAAGGAAGCTTCGCTCAATCTGTACAATTGAGCCAATTTATGCGAGATATAAAAAAGAAATCACAAAAGAGCAATCTGTTTATTTTTGCTGCTACAATTTGTTAATTGTGGTTGACTAATTTTTATACCTCTTATATTTAGAAACTTTGGCAAATTCTTGTATTAAACTATTAGTGAGTCTAAAATAAACGACGAACAACAAAAATTTTTTCAATTATAATTTGTAAATTGGCACGTAAGGATCTTTAAATTAATTTTTAGCAAATCATATTTTGTATTTATTAGGCCTTATTTTTACAAGTAGATCAAACCTGGGCTTCCCGGATTGCATAGTACAGATAAAAACCATATTTTTAAAATTGAAGACTCCAATAAAATTTCTACATGTATTATGCTTTTTAGATAGCCAACTGACACTAAGAAAGCATTTTTAATCTTTTAAGCGTCCTGCAGACTTTTTCATACATATTTAATTTTTACAATAACTGTGAAAAGCATTGATATGAAGATTTGTATTTGATAACTATTAAAATATTTTTCTATACTATGCAATTAAAAAAAAATTAATTTCAATCTTGTGTTAAATGAGCCTCTGGATTAAAATGTTATACGGCGAAAAAAACATGGCTAGGCCGTTTACAGGGTTGAACGGAAAATATAAATTATAAAGCTTTGGGCTTATCAAAAGTCATATTTCTGTATTAGACGCATATCAGAAGTTATCAGCCAAAGATTTTTTTACTTACGGCAGCTTTTTTTTGTTTCTGATCATTTCAGTGTTTTGAGCGCATATTTTAATCCCAATATCTGTTAAACTTGTATTTATTTATATTATTTTATTATTTATCGGAGAAGTCTTAATTTTTCTATAATATATTAGCCAGAAACAAATCGCGAACTGTTTATATTGTTTTAAATGCAAATAGATTAATCTTTCGTAATCGAGTTTCATGCAGTAGAGATAAATTTAAAAAGGATGCACACATGATTTATTTTTAACTACAGCCAATCAGCTAACTCAAATGCAGGTTTCAAACAAATTATAATGTAACGTATTTTTTCTTATTTGGCTGTGTAAAATTTTAAATTGTTTGATAACAAGTTAAATTTATGTTTTTCAATTATTTTATCTGTGCTCATATATATAGGAGAGACGGGGGATTGAAAGTGACCAATAGGACAAAAGAGGACTGCAAGTAAGGCCCAATAGGAGGACGCAATGGAATGTCTTTTCACCATTTAGTTACTTGTTTATTCATACAGCTTCTATTTTATTATAGAAAAATATCCGGTACAATATTTATAGACTTATGTGTAAATTGTGTGTTAATATTTCTTAATGAATATACGTTATACAGATTAAAATAGAATGCTTGAAAGATATAAAGTCGTAATAAGTGAGTCAAATAAAATACAGTTTTCAATCAAATTGCATTTGAATGTAGATCTATTTTCCTATATGACGAAATAAAAATTGAAAATTTGCGATGATTAAAGGATTAAAAAAAATGCAGCAACGAAAATTACAAACAGTCATTTCATCCTGAAATCTTATAATACAGATGGATTTGTTGCGCATATGAAAAATCTTCCGCGCATAGTAAAATGCAAAAGTAAGAACGACAGCACATGCATTTTTTTTTCAAAGAAATTTTGTTCCAAAGTTAACTTTATGACAAATTTAAAATTCGTCTATAAACTACACAAACATTGCCTGTTTTACTTCAACGTGCAAAGAAGGTGCCTTATATTCCATATAACACGCGTACCTTAATTTTTATGTATCATGCCAAAACAAATTTCTAATTGCATTTTAAATTTTACAGGGCTCCCAAATGGTCCCCTTTTCCTCCCAAAAGTCCCCTTTTTAGAAAAAGGTCCCCTTTAGTCCCCTTTTTTATATTTTGGTCCCCCAAGTCCCCTTTTCTGTGTTTGAAAAAAATCGCCGCAAAATAAAAAAAAAACTTTGAAAATCACTAAAAGTTTAAAAATCCAAGAAGACAAAATTTATTAAAGTGGGCATAAAAAAGGCATTATAATGGGTATAAAAAAGCGTCGTAACTGAAATTCTTTCATGAATCTAAATGTTAAAAATCACCTCAGAAAATAGGCAAATTTTAAGAATCTCATTAAAATTCTTAAAAATTAAAAAATTTTCAGAATTCGAAATTTACTGTATTAAGCTACTGCTTGACCAGTCTTCAATAACGGACCTTGGCAAGCAGTATGCCCAGGTGCATTTCACCAGCCCGCACCTATGGAGTTCAGGAAATTCAACAATATCATTCGTTAGTACTCCGTTAGTACCGGTAAGTACCGAGAGATTTTCGTTTGTACCGCATCCGTTGCGGAGTTATAGCCAATTCTCAAGTTCCGGCGCGCGGGCTGGAGAAACATGGGATTTCCTATAGGAAAAAAATGAAGGTTCTCCGATTTCGTTCAGATTATGTGGGTCGTTAGTACTACGTTAGTACCGGTAAGTACCGAGAGATTTTCGTTTGTACCACATCCGTTGCGGAGTTATGGCCAATTCTCAAGTTCCAGCGCGCGGGCTGGAGAAACATGGGATTTCCTATAGGAAAAAAATGAAGGTTCTCCGATTTCGTTCAGATTATGTGGGTCGTTAGTACTACGTTAGTACCGGTAAGTACCGAGAGATTTTCGTTTGTACCACATCCGTTGCGGAGTTATGGCCAATTCTCAAGTTCCAGCGCGCGGGCTGGAGAAACATGGGATTTCCTATAGGAAAAAAATGAAGGTTCTCCGATTTCGTTCAAATTATGTGGGTCGTTAGTACTACGTTAGTACCGGTAAGTACCGAGAGATTTTCGTTTGTACCACATCCGTTGCGGAGTTATGGCCAATTCTCAAGTTCCAGCGCGCGGGCTGGAGAAACATGGGATTTCCTATAGGAAAAAAATGAAGGTTCTCCGATTTCGTTCAAATTATGTGGGTCGTTAGTACTACGTTAGTACCGGTAAGTACCGAGAGATTTTCGTTTGTACCACATCCGTTGCGGAGTTATGGCCAATTCTCAAGTTCCAGCGCGCGGGCTGGAGAAACATGGGATTTCCTATAGGAAAAAAATGAAGGTTCTCCGATTTCGTTCAAATTATGTGGGTCGTTAGTACTACGTTAGTACCGGTAAGTACCGAGAGATTTTCGTTTGTACCACATCCGTTGCGGAGTTATGGCCAATTCTCAAGTTCCAGCGCGCGGGCTGGAGAAACATAGGATTTCCTATAGGAAAAAAATGAAGGTTCTCCGATTTCGTTCAAATTATGTGGGTCGTTAGTACTACGTTAGTACCGGTAAGTACCGAGAGATTTTCGTTTGTACCACATCCGTTGCGGAGTTATGGCCAATTCTCAAGTTCCAGCGCGCGGGCTGGAGAAACATGGGATTTCCTATAGGAAAAAAATGAAGGTTCTCCGATTTCGTTCAAATTATGTGGGTCGTTAGTACTACGTTAGTACCGGTAAGTACCGAGAGATTTTCGTTTGTACCACATCCGTTGCGGAGTTATGGCCATTCTCAAGTTCCAGCGCGCGGGCTGGAGAAACATGGGATTTCCTATAGGAAAAAAATGAAGGTTCTCCGATTTCGTTCAAATTATGTGGGTCGTTAGTACTACGTTAGTACCGGTAAGTACCGAGAGATTTTCGTTTGTACCACATCCGTTGCGGAGTTATGGCCAATTCTCAAGTTCCAGCGCGCGGGCTCGAGAAACATGGGATTTCCTATAGGAAAAAAATGAAGGTTCTCCGACTTCGTTCAAATTATGTGGGTCGTTAGTACTACGTTAGTACCGGTAAGTACCGAGAGATTTTCGTTTGTACCACATCCGTTGCGGAGTTATGGCCAATTCTCAAGTTCCAGCGCGCGGGCTGGAGAAACATAGGATTTCCTATAGGAAAAAAATGAAGGTTCTCCAATTTCGTTCAAATTATGTGGGTCGTTAGTACTACGTTAGTACCGGTAAGTACCGAGAGATTTTCGTTTGTACCACATCCGTTGCGGAGTTATGGCCAATTCTCAAGTTCCAGCGCGCGGACTGGAGAAACATGGGATTTCCTATAGGAAAAAAATGAAGGTTCTCCGATTTCGTTCAAATTATGTGGGTCGTTAGTACTACGTTAGTACCGGTAAGTACCGAGAGATTTTCGTTTGTACCACATCCGTTGCGGAGTTATGGCCAATTCTCAAGTTCCAGCGCGCGGGCTCGAGAAACATGGGATTTCCTATAGGAAAAAAATGAAGGTTCTCCGATTTCGTTCAAATTATGTGGGTCGTTAGTACTACGTTAGTACCGGTAAGTACCGAGAGATTTTCGTTTGTACCACATCCGTTGCGGAGTTATGGCCAATTCGCAAATTCCAGCGCGCGGGCTGGAGAAACATGGGATTTCCTATAGGAAAAAAATGAAGGTTCTCCGATTTCGTTCAAATTATGTGGGTCGTTAGTACTACGTTAGTACCGGTAAGTACCGAGAGATTTTCGTTTGTACCACATCCGTTGCGGAGTTATGGCCAATTCTCAAGTTCCAGCGCGCGGGCTGGAGAAACATGGGATTTCCTGTAGGAAAAAAATGAAGGTTCTCCGATTTCGTTCAAATTATGTGGGTCGTTAGTACTACGTTAGTACCGGTAAGTACCGAGAGATTTTCTTTTGTACCACATCCATTGCGGAGTTATGGCCAATTCTCAAGTTCCAGCGCGCGGGCTGGAGAAACATGGGATTTCCTATAGGAAAAAAATGAAGGTTCTCCGATTACGTTCAAATTATGTGGGTCGTTAGTACTACGTTAGTACCGGTAAGTACCGAGAGATTTTCGTTTGTACCACATCCGTTGCGGAGTTATGGCCAATTCTCAAGTTCCAGCGCGCGGGCTGGAGAAACATGGGATTTCCCATAGGAAAAAAATGAAAGTTCTCCGATTTCCTTCAAATTATCTGTGATGTTAGTACTACGTGAGTACCGGTAAGTACCAAGAAATTTTCGTTTGTACCGCATCTTTTGCGGAGTTATGGCCTATTACCGTTATACTTTTATACCGATTCTGAGGATAACATTCTTCGTCTTTGATTTAATTTTGCGAAAATTCTTTGACTTGGGAATAACATTTAGAATCAAAATTTTTATAATAACAACTTTTTTACAAAATTAAATTTTTTACAAATTTTGCGCTTACATTTTCAGTTTATGTTGAATATTTTATCGTTTCAGAAGCAGGTTGCACGAATACGATTTCTTTCTTTCTTATTTGTATCATTATTTTTATTGTCATGTTATTTTTTAATTGTAAATTTTAATTAATGACTGTATGTATGGATTTTCTGAGTATTTTTCGTATAAATTTTAAGATTTTATGCTGCATCAAATGATGAAATATGTAAAAATTTAATATGTAATAATGATTTGTAATATGTAATATTGATATGTTATAAAAAAATTGCTATTTACGTTATTTTTAAGGTGTATAATTCCCATACGTCACATGAATATTTTCCATAAAAGAATCATTTTTAATGTATAGTTTTAATGCTTGATTTAATTTTATAACCTTTTTCTTAACGACCCCAACTTGAGCTAATGTTTGATTCTGCTCAGGTTTACTCTAATTTTATTAGTCTCCATTTCAGATAGGTTTTCGATTGGACTTTGACTGCTTCATGTCGGATTCGAATTGATCTTTTTTGACAAAGTGAAAATTATTTGAAAGGTTTAGAAAAAAATTTCATCAGAAAATCTATGTATTTGATTATTAAGGAGTATATATACATTTATGTATATATATATGAGAACGTGTGTTTCAAAACTCTCCTTATCCAGAAAATAAAATTTTGGAAAATTTTCAAAAACGTAAAACAGCGTCCACTGATTTTCATGATAATTCACATTTTATCTATTTCAAAATTACTAGATATTTTTTTTTAATTTAGAATATTTTTTTGTGCAAGTTTATCAATAGTATAAATTTAAAAAAAATCACGATTTGTTTTTACTTTTTAAAAATTTTTATTTATTTATTTATTTACTTTTGTACAAGGCGAGTTTTGAAACTTATGTTTTCATTCATACATGTACTCCTTTTTCTACTTGAAAAATAAAATTGAAACTAACGATATAATTTTAGATTACATTTCTATAATTACATTAAAATACTGATCTATTAGCTTTTAATTTAAATTTCTGATTCTCGCCAATCAGTTTTCTTTTGTAGATCAGGTTGAAGTAGATTGATCAGAAATGGAAATTAAATCGACTTTGAATTGAAATTAATTCATGTTGAAATAATTGAAGTTCTTGTGAGGGAGAACATCTTCTCCTCCCCACTTTCACATCCTAAAATCCTGCCTTCTCTCTTGCTCAGATTAGCGGTCTGCACGGGTCAGAATTTCCAGGCCCGTGCCCGGGCCGGCACGTTTATATTTTTACATCTCTATGCCCGTCCTATACAGGAATCTGTGAAAACAGGCCTGGCCCGTTCTGGCCCCACACAATTTCTACTATTTCTAAAATATCAGATTTTTATCACCTAATTAAAATTACTTTAAAGAATACTGCAATACATATATATAGAATGATTTTACAGACTATTTTACAAGAAATAAACATTATCAACTCTAATGATTACTTAGATTCTTGGACTATCAACATTCAAATAAAGATTCATTAAAAAAGTGATACTGTTCAGAATAAAAGAAAAGAAAGAATGTTAAAAACATCGTAACTTTTGAAGATTAATAAAAGTAGATTTATGAAAATATTTCTGTATTATTTTATTAAAGTTTTCAAATCCAAATTCAATTTCAAATCCAAAAAAGTTACTTTCTGTTACATTTCGGATTTCATTTTTTTTTTTCGAAAACGCAAAAGATTAACAGATGTTTTTATTCGGAAACTATATAATCGAATAGCATTATTTATTTTTTTTATACAAGCAATTTAAGAAAACAAAGTCAAAGCTAGCATTTTGAATAGAATTTCTAGAAGCGACAACATGGGAAGGGAGAAAAATCTGCAACCATTCGATAAAAATCTCTTATCTCCCAAAAAGATTACACATATATCTTATTTACCAAAAATGAAAACCACTATTCGATTCCAATTCCCTTCAAGAGTCAGGCTTGTTAATTTTATACTTTTACTAATTTACAGTTTAAATGTCCTACACATTTTTCGTCTAATATAAATTTAAAAATTTGTCAAAAAATATGTCGAACTTTCGCGTTTTTGAGAAATAAATTTAAGAAACACAAAGAAATATATATAAATATTACCCTAACAAGCTCTTTATCCCTATTAATAATTTTACAAGTTATGTTGTCTGCCCTACACATCTTCAGAACAATTAAATCTAGTTCCCGTTCGTCTTGTCAATATGTACAAAAACGATGCAATCCTGATCTTGTCCCAGCAAGAGACTGCTAAATAATATAAAGCCCGGATTACACACAATGTGTCCGATGCCGATCTCTACACTGTACAAGTTCCATTTTGGTATTGATGTTGCCAAACTAGTATCGGCTCGTGACGCACATTTATACTTATTCTCGTTAACGCCATATTCATTGAAAATAGCTCATATTTTATCGTTTCTGCTTAAATGTTCTCAACGGACCGGTAGACACGCGAAATTTTTTATCGGCCCCACCCGCTTATTTTGTTTGTCGGCCCGGCCCATTCCGTTAAATATATATATATAATTCTGTCAGGCTAGCACGGGGTGGCCCGTTAGAAAATTCGGTACAGTTCCGCCGACTCTGGCCCTTGCAGGCCTCTAGCTTAGACTTGGACCCAGTACATTTTACGGAAGATAAAAAATCGTTATTTGCTTCCCTACTCCCCCCACAAATCAAATCTCACGCCTGCTAAAAATCTTTTTTGGAATACTGTATGTTCACGATTAGAATCTGGCACGGCACCTAGTAATGAACCTCATGCAGTTTCATTATTGGTAAGTATCTTGAAAAAATCCTATTTAAAACTTTTGTTTTCCAGCAGGTAGATGCTTGAACTTTTATCAACAATTTGCATAAAACAGAGAAACCTTCTAAAAATAAATGGAATCTTGTAAGGAACATGCTGATAACATGTTCGGTCAAATCTATTGGAATTAAATGTCATTTTTAAGAGGTGTAAAGAGTAAAAGTTATGTCTGTGATTTACAACACTGTCAGTTAATATGTGACCTACTTGACCCCACTTTTTCGCGAGTTCCAGAGTGATATAATTCCTAAAGTTTCTGCGATGCAGATAATAGATTAAGAAAATAAAAAGATAGTCAGGTATATGTGAACACCTTAAGTGAGATAAAAATTTCATTCTCTGATAAATATGTTGATATTATTAAATTATCGTGTAAAAAAATTCGATTATAATTTTTTTAAACTTTAATGATTCTGAATAACATACATTATTTGTAATGCTTTACAAAGTGCCCAATAAAAGTTTTTTTCTATAGATAATTAGAGTTTTTTTTTCCGATAAATAAATTTTTGAAACTAAAATATTATTAATTAGTGGGCTGATGAAAAAAAAATGATTTTATGAAATGATCATTTTGTGGGCAGTTAATTTTCATCATTTTATTCAACAAAAATTCTGCTTTTTGTTATAGATATTACAAATTGTACGTTTTGCATTCATATGTCAGAATGATTGAAGATTTCAAATTTGCATTGCAATGTTAATTTTATTCTCAAACATTTGTTAACATACCTAAAATTATATTCCAACTAAATTTATGAATGCCCCCCCCCCCAATTAGGAACAAAAGATACGCTCCAACTTTAAACAATATTTACTAAACCAATCATTGAATAACGCAATTTTTTTGTCTTACTTCTCATTGTAACAGGAAATATGTTAGAGGTCTGCAAGGGCCGGAATTTCCAGGTCCAGGCTCGACCCGGCTAGTTTTGGCCCGTTACGATTTCTACGATTTCCAAAAATTCAGATTTTTATCATATAATTAAGATACCTTTAAAGAGTGCTGCATACCTATCTATGGAATGATTTTGCAGTATTTACAGTAAATACACATTTGTCATAGTTAGCGTTTTGAATAGAATTTCTGAAAGCGATATCATGGCAAGGGAGAAAAACCTGCAACCATTTGAGAAACTATATTGTATCTCAACAAGGTTATACAAGGATTTTTTTTACCAAAAATGAAAAACGCTATAAGATTCCAAATCCCTTCAATAGTCAGGCTTATAACTTTTATATTTTTACAATTAAAAATTAATCTGAAAATGTGTCAAACTTTCTCGTTATTGAGAAATTAATTTAAGAATCATCAGGAAGTATATGTCCAAAGATTAAGCTAACATAAGTACTTTATCGCTGTTAGTAATTTTACAAATCATGTTGTCTGCCCTACAGATCTTTAGAACGATTAAGTCTGGTTTCGGTCCGGCAAGTCTATGTGTGGAAAAATAATGCAAGCTTGATCTCGGCCCGCACGAGTCAGCTAAAAAAATATTAAAACGGATTACACACAATGTAACTGCCCGATGCCGATCTCTACACTGTACAAGTTATATTTTCATATTGATACTCTCAAACTAGTATAGCTCGTGACGCAATTTATATTTATCCTCGTTAAAACCATTTTCGTTGAAAATAGATCATATTTTATCGTTTCTGCTGAAATCTTCAGAACGGGCCGGCAGGCCCGAAAATTTTTTATCTGCCGGGCCCGGCCCGACCCGGCCCGTTAGAAAATTTGAAACGATTCCGCCGGCCCGAGTTGGCCCGCTGACCGGGCCGGGTACGGGCCACGGAGCAAACCCGAGCCCGTGCAGACCTCTAAAATATGTACTAAATAAGACTTAAAGCACCAGGAGACCGTAGAGGATGCATGTTAATAATTTTACATTTCTAGGACCGCCCCATACAGAAATCAGTGAAAACAGTCCCGGCCCGTTCTGGCACGGCACAATTTCTACTATTTCGAAAAATTTCAGATTTTTATCATATATTTCAGATTTTTTTTAAACGATTACTGCATACATATTTATGAGATGATTTTACAGTATATTTTACAAAAAATGCACAATAACAACATTAATGATTACTTATGCTCTTTGACTTTAAACATTCATTAAAAAATTAATATGGTTTAGAATAAAAAATAAATTAAAAAAAAAGAAAGTTAAAAACATCATAACTTTTGAAGCTGTATAGTAAAAAGTAGATTTATTAGAATATTTCTACATCATTTTATTAAAGATTTTCTCAAATCCAAAGGAGCTACTTTCTGATACATTTCTTTTTGAAAATGCATAAGATTAGCAGGTGTTTTTATTCAGAAAATATGTAATCGAATCTATTTCGAAAAAAAAAATCATATTTTTATCATATACTTAAGATTCCTTTAAAGAATACCGCATACATTTTTATGGGATGATTTTATTGTATATGTTACAGAAAATACATCATAGAAACATTAATGATTACTGAGATTTTTAGACTTTCAACATTCATTTAAATATTCATTAAAAAATTAATTTGGTTTAGAATAAAAGGAAAAACAACCTTAAAAACATCATAATTTATGAATTTTTATAATAAGAAGTAGATTTATGAAAATATCTCTATATCATTTATTAAAGGTTCTCTGAATTCCAAAGAAATTACTTTCTGATACATTACTGAATTAATTTCTTTTCGGAAACGAATAAGATTAGCAGGCGTTTTTATTGAGAAACTATGTAATCGAATAGCCTTATCCATTTTTGATCCAAAAATTTAAAGAAAATACTGTTAAAGTTAGCTTTTTGAATCGAATTTCCAGAAGCGGTAGCATGGAAAGGAAGAAATATCTACAAGCACTTGAAAAGAATCTCTTACACTCGGCAAGTATATAGGGGGAATTGGGGTACATTGATACATGGGGCACATTGATACACCCCCTCTACCGCTCACAGGAAGTTTCACAACGGTTCCAAAAGGTGATGCTAGTGCACTCAACTACATACAGAAAGTCTTGGAATGATTCAGTAGTTTGGTGAAATGGGACGGGTGATTTATTGTTTTCGTAAGTCAAAAGTAAATTTTAATTGTACAATTGAAATGGTATTATACAACTGTTCCAGTATTTTCAAAAGAAAAGAATACTCTCCCTGGCAAGTGAAACTACTCTTTATCAGTTCCTCATTTTTCATTCTTAGATAAATTATGAAGTGTTGGATTTGAGACTCATTTTATTCAAAATGGCTGTATGGGGCATATTGATACACTCTGTCTCGGGGAATATTGATACCAGCTAAATCCTTTTTTAGTATATTTTTTCATTACTTTTTATTATTTTTTTACCCTATACTCCTTAATCCAACCATTTTCACCAAAAATTCCTAATATTAATTTCTATTGAAGTGAAATAGCTCTAATTTTTTATATTAGAACATTTTATAGTATTTTTGCAAACAGAAAAAGTACGAAGTTAGCCAAAAGCTAGTACTAGTAGAACTAATAAAAGAAAAGGACGGCATTCTGGCAAATCTCGAATTTATATCGATTTTCCAGAGAAAAAAAAAGTGTTTTCGACATGAGAAATGGTAAGTAAGAAAAGCAAACTTCAGAACAGAAAAGGATAATTATATTACAAACAGAAATTTTAATATAATTATCCTCTATTTTCTGTTTATAAAACTATTTATAAACAGAAAACCTGGTAATTTTTTCATCTTTCCCAAGAAAGATGATAATCCTGGGATTGAAGCGCTAGATATGACAAAGTTACCACAGCCAACAATCAGACAAGGAACAGCCAAAACATCAGGTCATAATATATTTAATTTTGATTGTTTTAATATTGCTTAAAAATAAATTTTGGGTGATTTGAATTTCTATAGATAAATATAAAATAGTTTTCTAACACATTTTCTATGAAAAATATCCATTGGTATTATTTTGTCGTCATTTTTCTCAAACGTATCAATCTGCCCCGCGGATTGATACAAATGACTTTTTTTTATTTTTTTAAAATTACATGCAAAAATACTATATAAAACAATTATTGTACATTTTTATAACATACTATACAAGTTTTGCTGTCACCTCATGGAAAAAAAACTTGAATTTTCTACTTTTTTTACACCAAAAAAAAAAAAAAAAAAAAAAAAAAAAAATCTTAGAAAAAAACTGTATCAATCTACCCCACTTCCCCCTACAAATATTTTACTTACCAAAAATGTAAAACACTATTTGATTCCAATTTTTTTCAATTGTCAGGCTTGTCAATTTTATAACATTACAATTAAAAATTAGTTAAGAAATTTCTCAAACTTTCGACTTGTTCAGGCATGAATTTAAGAACCCCAAGATATATATTTCCAAAGATTAGTTTAACAAAGTTCTTTGACACTATTAAATCTTTAACAAATCGCGTTGTCTACCCTATAGAATTCCGAGAACAATTAGTTCTTGCCTGCCTGGACAATATGTAGAAAAAAATGCAAGCTTGATCTCAACCTGGCACAAGTCAGCTAAAAGAATATTAAATCCGGGTTGGACACTATGTAACTGTCCGCTTCCGATCTTTCACTGTACAAATTACATTTTTGTATTGATATTGTCAAATTAGTATCAGCTCGTGACGAACATTCTAGTTAAAGCCATATTCATTGAAAATAGCTCATATTTTATCGTTCTTATCAAATCTTTATAACTGTCCGGTAGGCCCAACTGTCTTTTACAGCCAAGCTATGCTCGAATAGACCGGTCCGGCCCGTTGAAAAACTTATTCTGATTCTGCCAGCCCGACCCGTTCGAAAATCATTTCGCCTGCTCGTGCAGACCTGTAGGGCCGTATAAAAATTTAAATTTTGTAATTTTTAAAGGAATGCTTTTTTTACCTCAATTGCTTTTATTATATTTCTTTACTTCATTAAAAACATTTTTGTAACTGGACCTGTATGCCTACGACTAACTATTAAGAAATTAGCCATTGGCCACCGTTGATAGTGGACATCCTGTCGAGAGAAACCTCAAACACTATGCTTATCTGATAAGAAAATTAAAAAAAATGAAATTTTTCCAAATAATTATAACTTAACACCTCACAACTTTTAAGATCAATTCACTTTAAAAAAATACAAAAGGAACTTAATTGCGTTCATTATACTATTCATTTTCATATCAAAATACATTTGAGCTCCAATTAATAGAATGTCGAAGTATCTCTAGTATCAAACTCTCTTAAAATTTTACAATGCAAACATTGCATTATTTTTTTATTACAAAAAAAATAGGAATAAAACCAATATAATCTATATCGTTAAATGCACTTAAATTAAAAACCGTTTTCAAACTAAATATACGTATACTTTTGTATGACTTGTAAAATACTATCATAGCTACCAAAACAATTTATAATAAATATAATTTTTTTATAATAATAAATAAAATATTTTTTGCTCTTGGAAAACAGAAATTTAAAGGTAATTTTTGCTTCATTTATTATGTAATAAGAGCAAATTTTACTCTTTTTAAAACATTCTTTCTTGAATATTATAGTTTCTCTGGCTGGATTCGGGCTGAAAATTTAGGTTTTATATAGGGATGGACAATAATTTTTTTCTAGGTGTTGTACCCGTTCTCATATCGAACTGTTAATTTTTATACCGAGGTCAGTCGAATTTAATTTCTGTGGATCGATATGCCTCGGGCTTGGAAATTTCGGCCCATGCAGATTTCTAGAACAGCATTCAGTCCTTTTGCAATCAATATGTACATTTTTAGATATTAGCATACAAATTTATTTAATTTTACTTTTCATAATTGTTGAGAAAAATATAAATTTATTAGAGCAGGGATTAATATTTTATTCCATTCATGAAAGTTTTTTTTCTTTTTTTCACGAAATGTTTATTGTTGATTTGTTGATCACGAAATGTTGATTTGAGTCATATGAAGAATGTTAATATATTTCCTCTTTAAAAAAAAGTATGCGATTCATTACCATAGAGAAAGCTTGAAAAAGTTTTTTTTTTTTTTAATTTTATTGGAAAAGCATTTTTTAGCTTTTTGCGATCCTTACACACATTTTTAAAAATTTCTCTGTATATTTTATTTAATTTTACATTTTATATTTGTTGGAGAAGAATTATATTTATTATTCTGTGCAGCACATATTTCTATCTTTATTATGTTTATAAAATCAGATATCATATTTACATTGACTTTAAAAAAAAAAAAAAAACTTTAAAGTTTACAAGATTACAAAAAACTATACACATTCATGAATATCCGTTAAACAACAAATAAGGAAAATTACGTCCTATTTAAAATAGACAAATAATAACACTGTCAAACAGTTTAAATAAAATAATGTATTAACAAGACATTTATGTCATATTTCGATATAATTTTTAATTTTTGTTACCAATTCTAATGCAACACATGTAGTAATATTTTTTCTAACAACAAAAGTATTTTAACGTGACTATTAAAAAGGTTAAAAAAAAACTTTAAAGTGACAAATTCATTAACTTATATTAAAAGCATTAAATTGAAGAAATTGCCTCATATTTCAAATCGACAAAGGATAATACTGACAAACAGTTGAAACTTAAAAGTATATCTATGCCAGACTTTTATTTCAAAATAGTCCTTTTAACGAATGCTGCCAATTCTATTAAATCGCAAATGATATATTTTTTACTAAAATTCTTTCATGTGATTGTTAAAAAGAGATATGAAACTTTATTAAAAATTAAGTCAGATTTAAATTTTTAATATTTAAAGTTATAAATATAATTTTCTAAAAGGTATGTCAGTGAGAAATAAAATCCTCTTTTATTTTATTAACAATATAGTAACACTTATTATAGCAGTAGTAACAATTATGCAAAGTTTGAATAATTATGCCGAATCTTTTATTTCTTCTTGTTATTTATTAGAAGATTAATTTTCTATACATTTTAACTAAATACAGACATTTTCAAAGATTTAAATTACATATTTTGGTTTTGCATAACTGTTTATGAAAATATGTTTGTCATTTTGCTCAATTTAACATAAATTGCTATTTTATTTCGCATGTATCATGTACACTATACGGCTAATGATGACCAATCACTTCCGATTTGTTAGATATTTAAAAAAAAATCATGATGATTGAGGAATTATCCAGAATTTTCAACTGTACAAACATTATATTACATCTTATATATTTCTGGGGAAATTCCCCCCCCCCCCCACACACACACCGAAACCCCACAAGGGTCAGTCAACATATTAAAAGAAAAGATATGGCATTTGGATAATCCTGTAAAACCAACGTCGCTAAAGCGTTGAAGCGTTAGAACGTGATTAGGAGGTTTATTGTAATAAACTGCGTTCATTTTTTATGAGGATATCACGTATACTAGTGGAGAAATTCAGTTTTTTTTATAAAATCAACCCCAAATTTCCCCAAATGTTTTGTTTATAATTTGCAGAGTTCTTCATATAAAAGAATATTCTTTTCAGAAACCATGACCAGCGACATTCTACGCAATATCCAATCACTCAATCAGAATTAAAAAAAATAAATATTGGATAAAAAATAGACAGTTTCTCTAAATAAAAATTCACTACGTAATACCCTGCAATCAGAATTTTAAAATAATAAAAAATGTATAAAAAATGAACAATTACACTAAATAATAATTCACTGCGCAGGCACAAATGCATTCAACATGCAATGTGGATAATGTATTAGAACAAATTTCATGTATATATAGAACAACTTTCGTGAAAGTCTCAAAAACATAGCTTGAAAATTCTGAAATTTATTTTTGATAGAAAAGATCGAAATTCGTTGTTCCACAAATGCAGCAAAAAGATGAGGGTCTTTATCCGAATACAAATTGATTATTGCCCATCGAGCGTGCACAAACATGCACGTACTACTATATTTCGATATAGCCCCTCGTGTTTTTGCTTCCTTTTGGAAACAATGGATTTCGAGCTAATTCTATCAACGATCAGTTTCAGAATTTTCAAGCTATGTTTTTGAGAACTTCACAAACGTTGCCCTATACATTTATTTAATACATTATGCGCATTATATTTAGGTCGCATTCGCGCATGCGCTGTGAAAATTCAGTGAATTTGTTCATTTATCCTCTAATATTTATTACCGTTATAACTCTGATTGAAGGATATTGGGAACATTATCATTTGTAATGGTTTCTGAAAAGGACATTCTTTTACATTAAGAACACTGCAAATTATATTCAAAACATTTGGAGGAATTTGGAATTTTTTTTATAAAAAACTTAATTTTTCCGTGAATATGCGTGCTATACTTATAAAAATGAACACTGTATATTATAAGACACCTCCTAATCATGTTCTAAAATTTCAATACATTAGCAATAGTAAATTTTATAGGGATAACCAAAAGCTATTCGCTATTCTTCGATTTTTTGACACTCCCCTATGGGTTTTCGGGAAAAAAATCTTCATGAACATATATGACGTCTACTATACTATTTACCTACTTGAAATTTCAGGATAATTTGTTATGCATTTTCCTAAATATCTAACAAAACGTCTAAGATTGCAAGTATCATGGCCACATAGTGTATTTTTTCTTAAATGCTTGAAGATCCTATACGTTATAATATATTTTCTAATGAATCATATAAATATTATAAAACAGAGCTTAATAATCTTGTTAATAAACAAGTAATTTAGTAAGATTTATGGAAAAGATGCTGGAAATGCTATTTATTTGGAAATTTTTTCTTATTTATAAAATTATTTCTTCCCATTTTTTGAGCTGGATGTAAACAGTTTTATATATTTATACGTATATTAGTTTACTTTTACAGCGCTTAATTCATGAAAAATCTATATCAATATACTCATTTACCATTTTGCATAACCTTTTAGAGCTTATTATCTATATAGCATCTTATTCGAAAAACTTTGTGTCATAATATAGTTTGAATGGTAGATATTAGATAATGTAAAATACAGTCAGTAACACTCAATATTGTGATTCTTACTTCATCAGAAAAACTTTCAAATTGCAACAACGTATTCATGTGTCCTGACTGCAATTATTACACTGTTAAAAATAAAGGTGAGAAACCAGTTGCATTTGGCTCTCAGGGATGAAAAGGTGTAACCATTTGACACCCGCGGGCTTGAAAATGTGTTCGGGGTGCCGTTTGATCCCTCACTGGGTGAATCACGCTAATTAGGGTGCCGCGCAATGCATACCTTTGGAAGATTTTCCCCCATAGTTATTTGCGCATGTTCTACGATGTGTGTCCTTCCTCTTCAACTCACCGTCACTGGTGGATTATAACAGCAATTTCTCCCTACGAAGACTATCACCGCGCATGCGCTATCCCAATTTCGGTTGGAACTTCGGATGGAAAACTTTTGGTGAGCTTTTTACATAAAGCAATCTTTGAATTTCTGGACATTTGAACATTTCAAGGAGACTTTGAAGGTGAGCTCGATGGCCGAACGGTTTGAGCGCAGAGTTTGCAATCAGACGTGGGTTCGAATCCTTCACAGGACAAAAGTCAGTTTATAATTCATTTTTATTATTGGGCCCTGTAGATTAGGGGTGCCATAATTTCACCCTAATTAAGAGTGCCATTCTGGCTCCTCTAGGGGTGTCAGCAGTGAGACAAGCCTTTCACTCTTAAAAGGTGCAATGTGTCACCTGTAGTTTTAACAGTGTATATAGAATATAATCATTTCATAAGACAAGGAATGTCTGCCTTTCTATCATAAAAATTTTCTCTCCCATTGAAATTAACCTATTCTATTTTAGCGCTTTAATTATAAAGTGGGAAAAAATAGATTCTGTAAGATTTTAACCTTTCATATGCAATTCAGTAAGAAGCATAGACTAGGAGGAGTAAGAGAATTGGGGAGAGTACATTGTTAAAACTACAGGTGACACATTGCACCTTTTAGGGGTGAAAGGCTTGTCTCACTGGTGACACCCCTAGGGGAGCCAGAAGGTGAAAATGGGTGAATTAACCTTAATTAGAGTGAAAAGATTGCACCCTTAATCCAGAGTGCCCAATAATAAATAAAAATTAAACACCGACTTTTGGCCAGCGAAGTATTCGAACTCATAACGTCTGATTGCAAGTTCAACGCTCTAACCGCTCAGCCATCCAGCTCCCCTTCGAAGTCTCCCTGAAATGTTCAAGTGTCCTGAATTTCAAAGATTGCTTTATGTAAAAAAGCTCGCCAAAATTTAGCCATTAGAAGTTCTAAACGAAATTGGGATAGCGCACGCGTGGTGATAGTCATCGTAAGGAGAAATTGCTGTTTTGATCCACCAGTGACGGCGAGTTGAAGGGAAGGATACACGTCACAGAGCATTCGCAAATAACTAAGGGGTGAAAATCTTTCAACGGTATGCATTGCACGGCACCTTGATTAGCATGAATCACCCAGCGAGGGATCAAACGGCACCCCCAAACACGTTTTCAAGCCCGCGGGTGTCAAATAATAACACCTTTTCACCCCTGGGTGCCAAATGCAACTGGTTTGTCACCTTTATTTTTAACAGTGGGTAAGCATGCGTTGCAACATCTTTGGGAATTTGCATTTTTCTACCAACTTATACATTTATAAAATATTATTTTGGATTAACTGTTTAATGCACAGAATCTTTTTAATTTTTCCCTTGTGACAACAGCTATGCTTTTATGTTTTCAAATTTTTAGATTCTGCTTCAACTTATCATTTAATAAAGAAAAAAAAATCTAATACTTGCATGGAAATTTAAAAAAAAAGTGAAAGTTTATAGAACTTTTTATACTGGAACGTTCGATTGATTGAAGTTAGGTAAATTGGGGTTTGATTAAATTTTGATTTGAGTAGTAAGAAGAAAGTTAATAAATACTTTTATTTTATTTTATTATTTTTTTTAATGCCACAGAGGGTATGTTAAGATATAAGAAGTTAGAATTGTTAATAAAAAATCCATTTTTGTTTCCATTACTTATTAGATAAACAAGCTGTTTAAGCTAAATAAATAAATATATATTTATTTAGCTTATATTTATATATATATATTATAAATATATATATATTTATTAAAAACAATTTTTCATTTGAACTGCTAATAATTTATTTACAAATCTTTTTTTGATTAACATTTTGTTTTATTCTATGATTTTATGTCAATTGTTGTTAAAATTTCTTTTCATTATTATACTTTATATTTATCACTACAATATTTATAACAAACAAATGAATGTGTCACTGATTTATCTGCAATATGTTTAGTGTATTATTGAAAAAAATTATAATTTTTTACTTATCATTATTTTCATTTCGGAAATTACACCTTTTTCTTTATTATTACAATAGTAATATGTTACATTTACAAATAATTGTAATGTATTGTAAATATTTCATATTAATAAAATAATGTAAAAGAATCCTTTTTCGATTGTGTTTAACATTTCGTTATTTTTTTTAGATGTTTATTTGGCTTACATCAGAAAATAATAAAATATAAATTCAATTCTACATAAATGTTACGGCCAAAACCCGAAATTGGCCAATTCTAGAATTGGTCGGCTAATTCCCGAACTGGCCAGCAACGTTTAAAAATGATTGGCCGATTCGCGAACTGGCCAGATGCGACTGTTCAATTCTCGAACTGGCCAGATGTGATTGGCCAATTCACAAAATAGATATAGGCACATTAGAAAGGCTTAATCCTTTCTAACATAGTTGAAAGAGTCTATGAATTCAAACAGTCTAGCCGTCTGTCTGCCCATGCTCTAACTCGAGTAAAGGCTCTGATTAACTTGTAAATGCTATCTTATTTGGTTTATCAATTAATTTCGGTATTGAAAGGGAATTGTGTACTATTTTTGGTTAATTTACTGGGATACACAAAGATACTTCGTTTAAATATAAGCAAAGGGAATCGTTTCATTTCAATGTTGTTAGATTATCTTAGTTACAATAAAATTGATACCTATGCATAGCATATTAGAATAGCTTGGAAATACTCTTTCCTGTCATGTGTGCATGTCAGTGCAATCTACCGGGGCCGTCACGAAACGACTTTTTTCTCTAAATTAGAAACAACTTCTAAAAGAAGTTTATTGAAGACCCCATATCTAAAGGATAGCCTTAAATCCCCAGTTCGGATGTTGGCCAAGGCTTCCCTGCCAGTTCGGGAATTGGCCGGCCAAAACCCGAAATACGCTATTCATTTCATGTATTTTGCGTTTTGGCCAGAAAACTTGGTCAGTTCGGATATTGGCCGGCCAGTTCTAGAATCAGCCAGGCTCCGGTTTTGGCTGTGACATATATATATATATATATATGTATATATATATTATTTTCAGAACAATAAACTTACTTTCAAAATTTCAAACTTATATCCATTTCTAGGAAATTTAATTTGCAAATATGATAGCTCGGCTGTTTTTAAAAAAACTACTTGCATTGTACTGTTGTTTGAAAGTATCAATAATCTTCAAGTAAAGAAATGAAAAAAAACATTCTTTTAATAAATGATGATATATCAGAAAAAAAAAATCTAAGACCCATTTAAAATTAATGTTTTATTAATCGTAATTCCCCTTAAATAACATCACATGTCTTTTGAAAAATTGTACTTTGAAAGTAAAAAAAGTAATGGATTATTATAAAGAAATTTTATTTTTTTACCCTTTTTAGTTAGATTTCATATGAAATACTCATTGCGGTGCTCCTATGTTGAAATTTCTGAAAATTTTTATTTCAGATCTACACCAATTATAATCTCTAGACCCCAAAACTACCATCAGTAAAAAAAGTTTATATATATGTGTGTATGTATATTTATATATCACTTTTTTATGGGCACGGTAACTCCTATAATTCTGCTCAAATATCTTCCAAACGGATACTTAAAAACAAAGGGCATAAAATCTCGGTCAAAGTTCGTTAATGGGCAAAATCGGACCAAGTAGAAATATGGAGGGTTTTTCCGAAAACCGAAAAAACGCCATAAATTCTTATTGAAAATAAATATCGAATAAGTTTAAAGTTTATATTACTCCTAAAAAATGGGCAAAAAGTTAAATGCATGACAGATTTTTGATAAAATTAAAAATGAGCTCAAGCGGGGAAAGAAAATTAGGATTTTTGAGAGAAAAAAATTCATAACTTCATCAATTCTCAAGATATCACATCCAATTAAATTACAATTTTTTAAATATTATATATACTTTTAATATTATCTAAAACTTAAAAAAAAACAATTACTCTATTTGCAAATTTTTGATAGGAATAACTCTCGTTGCAATAATAATAAAAAAAACAAAAACAAAGGAGGGAGGGGGGGGGGGCAGGAAGAAATAAATCTATTACTTCCTCAATTCTTAAGATATTAAATTCGATAAAAATTATTATACATTTTTTCAATTATATCTACAGCTTTTACACTGTCACGTTTTTGATAGGATCAATTCTTATATCAAAAATAAATTAAACAAAAACAAGAGCTGAAGGAAAAAAACTCAAATTCAAACTGCTTACATTCTGAATCATTTTTAAATCCATTTTGTTCTAAAACAGAAATGCAACTTGCACAATGTAAAGATCGACATTGGACTGTTATATTGTGTACCCGGACGTAATTTTTTTTAGTAGACTCATGCCGTGTCGAGTCAGGCTTCCATTGTTTTCCAACATATAACGGAACTAGATTTAACTGTTTCAAGATGGGCAGGGCAGAAAATATGATATGTAAAAATATTAATAGTGTTAAAGAAATTCTGTTAACGTAATCTTTGGAAATATACTTCTCAGTGGGTTTTTTTAAATGGTTCCTAAATTCGCTGCTCATCAACGAGAAAGTTTGACGCATTTTCTGACTAATTTTTGATTACAAAAGACAAGTCTGACTATTAAAGGTACTTGGAATCGAATAGCGTTTTTCATTTTTGGTATATAATATCCTTGCATAGATTTGTTGCAATAACATTTTTTTTAACGTGGTTGCAGATTTTTCTCCCTTCAGATGCTTTTGGCTCCGGAAATTCGATTCAAAGTGCTAACTTTGACAGTATTTTCTTTAAATTTTTGGATCAAAAAATGTATAAGGCTATTCGATTACATAGTTTCTGATTAAAAACACCTGGTAATCTTATGCGTTTCCGAAAAGAAATGAATTCAGAAATGTATCAGAAAGTAACTTCTTTGGAATTCAGAAAATCTTTAATAAATGACTTAGAAGTATTTTCATAAATCTACTTTTTATTATAAAATTTCGAAAGTTATGAAGTTTTTAACATTGTTTTTTCTTTTATTCTAAACAATATTAATTTTTTAATGAATCTTTAATTGAATGATGAAAGTCTAAGAATCTCAGTAATCATGAATGTTTCTATGATGTATTTTCTGTAAAATATACGATAAAATCATCCCATAAAAATGTATGCAGTATTCATTAAAGGAATCTTAATTATATGAAAACAAATCTCATTTTTTTTTTAAATAGAGGAAACTGTGTGTAGGGCCAGTTCAGGCAGGACCTGATTTCATTTATTTCTATACGGACCGTGCCGTGTCTAGAAATGTAAAAATATAAACAAGTTGGTCCGGAAAACCGGGCTGGAAATCCGTGCAAACCTCTACCGCTTCTCAAAACTGAAAATTGATCACAGCTCCGAAACAGATGCGGTACCAACGAAAATCTCACGGTACATACCGGTACTAACGACATACATAATTTGAACGAAATCGGAAGACCTAATTTTTTTTTCATGGGAAATCTTACGTTACCCTAACACACAAACTGGAGATGAATAGTCGGCATAACTTCGCGACGGATGTGGTACAAACGAAAATCTCTCGGTACTTACCATTAGTAACATAGTACTAACAACACACATAATTTGAACGAAATCGGAGAATTTTTATTTTTTCCTATGGGAAATCCCATGTTTCTCCAGCCCGCGCGCTGGAACTTGAGAATTGGCCATAACTCCGCAACGGATGTGGTACAAACGAAAATCTCTCGGTACTTACCGGTACTAACGTAGTACTAACGACCCACATAATTTGAACGAAATCGGAGAACCTTCATTTTTTTCCTATAGGAAATCCCATGTTTCTCCAGCCCGCGCGCTGGAACTTGAGAATTGGCCATAACTCCGCAACGGATGTGGTACAAACGAAAATCTCTCGGTACTTACCGGTACTAACGTAGTACTAACGACCCACATAATTTGAACGAAATCGGAGAACCTTCATTTTTTTCCTATAGGAAATCCCACGTTTCTCCAGCCCGCGCGCTGGAACTTGAGAATTGGCCATAACTCCGCAACGGATGTGGCACAAACGAAAATCTCTCGGTACTTACCGGTACTAACGTAGTACTAACGACCCACATAATTTGAACGAAATCGGAGAACCTTCATTTTTTTCCTATAGGAAATCCCATGTTTCTCCAGCCCGCGCGCTGGAACTTGAGAATTCGCCATAACTCCGCAACGGATGTGGTACAAACGAAAATCTCTCGGTACTTACCGGTACTAACGTTGTACTAACGACCCACATAATTTGAACGAAATCGGAGAACCTTCATTTTTTTCCTATAGGAAATCCCATGTTTCTCCAGCCCGCGCGCTGGAACTTGAGAATTGGCCATAACTCCGCAACGGATGTGGTACAAACGAAAATCTCTCGGTACTTACCGGTACTAACGTAGTACTAACGACCCACATAATTTGAACGAAATCGGAGAACCTTCATTTTTTTCCTATAGGAAATCCCATGTTTCTCCAGCCCGCGCGCTGGAACTTGAGAATTGGCCATAACTCCGCAACGGATGTGGTACAAACGAAAATCTCTCGGTACTTACCGGTACTAACGTAGTACTAACGACCCACATAATTTGAACGAAATCGGAGAACCTTCATTTTTTTCCTATAGGAAATCCCATGTTTCTCCAGCCCGCGCGCTGGAACTTGAGTATTGGCCATAACTCCGCAACGGATGTGGTACAAACAAAAATCTCTCGGTACTTACCGGTACTAACGTAGCACTAACGACCCACATAATTTGAACGAAATCGGAGAACCTTCATTTTTTTCCTATAGGAAATCCCATGTTTCTCCAGCCCGCGCGCTGGAACTTGAGAATTGGCCATAACTCCGCAACGGATGTGGTACAAACGAAAATCTCTCGGTACTTACCGGTACTAACGTAGTACTAACGACCCACATAATTTGAAAGAAATCGGAGAACCTTCATTTTTTTCCTATAGGAAATCCCATGTTTCTCCAGCCCGCGCGCTGGAACTTGAGAATTGGCCATAACTCCGCAACGGATGTGGTACAAACGAAAATCTCTCGGTACTTACCGGTACTAACGTAGTACTAACGACCCACATAATTTGAACGAAATCGGAGAACCTTCATTTTTTTCCTATAGGAAATGCCATGTTTCTCCAGCCCGCGCGCTGGAACTTGAGAATTGGCCATAACTCCGCAACCGATGTGGTACAAACGAAAATCTCTCGGTACTTACCGGTACTAACGTAGTACTAACGACCCACATAATTTGAACGAAATCGGAGAACCTTCATTTTTTTCCTATAGGAAATCCCATGTTTCTCCAGCCCGCGCGCTGGAACTTGAGAATTGGCCATAACTCCGCAACGGATGTGGTACAAACGAAAATCTCTCGGTACTTACCGGTACTAACGTAGTACTAACGACCCACATAATTTGAACGAAATCGGAGAACCTTCATTTTTTCCTATAGGAAATCCCATGTTTCTCCAGCCCGCGCGCTGGAACTTGAGAATTGGCCATAACTCCGCAACGGATGTGGTACAAACAAAAATCTCTCGGTACTTACCGGTACTAACGTAGTACTAACGACCCACATAATTTGAACGAAATCGGAGAACCTTCATTTTTTTCCTATAGGAAATCCCATGTTTCTCCAGCCCGCGCGCTGGAACTTGAGAATTGGCCATAACTCCGCAACGGATGTGGTACAAACGAAAATCTCTCGGTACTTACCGGTACTAACGTAGTACTAACGACCCACATAATTTGAACGAAATCGGAGAACCTTCATTTTTTTCCTATAGGAAATCCTATGTTTCTCCAGCCCGCGCGCTGGAACTTGAGAATTGGCCATAACTCCGCAACGGATGTGGTACAAACGAAAATCTCTCGGTACTTACCGGTACTAACGTAGTACTAACGACCCACATAATTTGAACGAAATCGGAGAACCTTCATTTTTTTCCTATAGGAAATCCTATGTTTCTCCAGCCCGCGCACTGGAACTTGAGAATTGGCCATAACTCCGCAACGGATGTGGTACAAACGAAAATCTCTCGGTACTTACCGGTACTAACGTAGTACTAACGACCCACATAATTTGAACGAAATCGGAGAACCTTCATTTTTTTCCTATAGGAAATCCCATGTTTCTCCAGCCCGCGCGCTGGAACTTGAGAATTGGCCATAACTCCGCAACGGATGTGGTACAAACAAAAATCTCTCGGTACTTACCGGTACTAACGTAGTACTAACGACCCACATAATTTGAACGAAATCGGAGAACCTTCATTTATTTCCTATAGGAAATCCCATGTTTCTCCAGCCCGCGCGCTGGAACTTGAGAATTGGCCATAACTCCGCAACGGATGTGGTACAAACGAAAATCTCTCGGTACTTACCGGTACTAACGTAGTACTAACGACCCACATAATTTGAACGAAATCGGAGAACCTTCATTTTTTCCTATAGGAAATCCCATGTTTCTCCAGCCCGCGCGCTGGAACTTGAGAATTGGCCATAACTCCGCAACGGATGTGGTACAAACAAAAATCTCTCGGTACTTACCGGTACTAACGTAGTACTAACGACCCACATAATTTGAACGAAATCGGAGAACCTTCATTTTTTTCCTATAGGAAATCCCATGTTTCTCCAGCCCGCGCGCTGGAACTTGAGAATTGGCCATAACTCCGCAACGGATGTGGTACAAACGAAAATCTCTCGGTACTTACCGGTACTAACGTAGTACTAACGACCCACATAATTTGAACGAAATCGGATAACCTTCATTTTTTTCCTATAGGAAATCCTATGTTTCTCCAGCCCGCGCGCTGGAACTTGAGAATTGGCCATAACTCCGCAACGGATGTGGTACAAACGAAAATCTCTCGGTACTTACCGGTACTAACGTAGTACTAACGACCCACATAATTTGAACGAAATCGGAGAACCTTCATTTTTTTCCTATAGGAAATCCTATGTTTCTCCAGCCCGCGCGCTGGAACTTGAGAATTGGCCATAACTCCGCAACGGATGTGGTACAAACGAAAATCTCTCGGTACTTACCGGTACTAACGTAGTACTAACGACCCACATAATTTGAACGAAATCGGAGAACCTTCATTTTTTTCCTATAGGAAATCCTATGTTTCTCCAGCCCGCGCGCTGGAACTTGAGAATTGGCCATAACTCCGCAACGGATGTGGTACAAACGAAAATCTCTCGGTACTTACCGGTACTAACGTAGTACTAACGACCCACATAATTTGAACGAAATCGGAGAACCTTCATTTTTTTCCTATAGGAAATCCCATGTTTCTCCAGCCCGCGCGCTGGAACTTGAGTATTGGCCATAACTCCGCAACGGATGTGGTACAAACAAAAATCTCTCGGTACTTACCGGTACTAACGTAGCACTAACGACCCACATAATTTGAACGAAATCGGAGAACCTTCATTTTTTTCCTATAGGAAATCCCATGTTTCTCCAGCCCGCGCGCTGGAACTTGAGAATTGGCCATAACTCCGCAACGGATGTGGTACAAACGAAAATCTCTCGGTACTTACCGGTACTAACGTAGTACTAACGACCCACATAATTTGAAAGAAATCGGAGAACCTTCATTTTTTTCCTATAGGAAATCCCATGTTTCTCCAGCCCGCGCGCTGGAACTTGAGAATTGGCCATAACTCCGCAACGGATGTGGTACAAACGAAAATCTCTCGGTACTTACCGGTACTAACGTAGTACTAACGACCCACATAATTTGAACGAAATCGGAGAACCTTCATTTTTTTCCTATAGGAAATGCCATGTTTCTCCAGCCCGCGCGCTGGAACTTGAGAATTGGCCATAACTCCGCAACCGATGTGGTACAAACGAAAATCTCTCGGTACTTACCGGTACTAACGTAGTACTAACGACCCACATAATTTGAACGAAATCGGAGAACCTTCATTTTTTTCCTATAGGAAATCCCATGTTTCTCCAGCCCGCGCGCTGGAACTTGAGAATTGGCCATAACTCCGCAACGGATGTGGTACAAACGAAAATCTCTCGGTACTTACCGGTACTAACGTAGTACTAACGACCCACATAATTTGAACGAAATCGGAGAACCTTCATTTTTTCCTATAGGAAATCCCATGTTTCTCCAGCCCGCGCGCTGGAACTTGAGAATTGGCCATAACTCCGCAACGGATGTGGTACAAACAAAAATCTCTCGGTACTTACCGGTACTAACGTAGTACTAACGACCCACATAATTTGAACGAAATCGGAGAACCTTCATTTTTTTCCTATAGGAAATCCCATGTTTCTCCAGCCCGCGCGCTGGAACTTGAGAATTGGCCATAACTCCGCAACGGATGTGGTACAAACGAAAATCTCTCGGTACTTACCGGTACTAACGTAGTACTAACGACCCACATAATTTGAACGAAATCGGAGAACCTTCATTTTTTTCCTATAGGAAATCCTATGTTTCTCCAGCCCGCGCGCTGGAACTTGAGAATTGGCCATAACTCCGCAACGGATGTGGTACAAACGAAAATCTCTCGGTACTTACCGGTACTAACGTAGTACTAACGACCCACATAATTTGAACGAAATCGGAGAACCTTCATTTTTTTCCTATAGGAAATCCTATGTTTCTCCAGCCCGCGCACTGGAACTTGAGAATTGGCCATAACTCCGCAACGGATGTGGTACAAACGAAAATCTCTCGGTACTTACCGGTACTAACGTAGTACTAACGACCCACATAATTTGAACGAAATCGGAGAACCTTCATTTTTTTCCTATAGGAAATCCCATGTTTCTCCAGCCCGCGCGCTGGAACTTGAGAATTGGCCATAACTCCGCAACGGATGTGGTACAAACAAAAATCTCTCGGTACTTACCGGTACTAACGTAGTACTAACGACCCACATAATTTGAACGAAATCGGAGAACCTTCATTTATTTCCTATAGGAAATCCCATGTTTCTCCAGCCCGCGCGCTGGAACTTGAGAATTGGCCATAACTCCGCAACGGATGTGGTACAAACGAAAATCTCTCGGTACTTACCGGTACTAACGTAGTACTAACGACCCACATAATTTGAACGAAATCGGAGAACCTTCATTTTTTCCTATAGGAAATCCCATGTTTCTCCAGCCCGCGCGCTGGAACTTGAGAATTGGCCATAACTCCGCAACGGATGTGGTACAAACAAAAATCTCTCGGTACTTACCGGTACTAACGTAGTACTAACGACCCACATAATTTGAACGAAATCGGAGAACCTTCATTTTTTTCCTATAGGAAATCCCATGTTTCTCCAGCCCGCGCGCTGGAACTTGAGAATTGGCCATAACTCCGCAACGGATGTGGTACAAACGAAAATCTCTCGGTACTTACCGGTACTAACGTAGTACTAACGACCCACATAATTTGAACGAAATCGGATAACCTTCATTTTTTTCCTATAGGAAATCCTATGTTTCTCCAGCCCGCGCGCTGGAACTTGAGAATTGGCCATAACTCCGCAACGGATGTGGTACAAACGAAAATCTCTCGGTACTTACCGGTACTAACGTAGTACTAACGACCCACATAATTTGAACGAAATCGGAGAACCTTCATTTTTTTCCTATAGGAAATCCTATGTTTCTCCAGCCCGCGCGCTGGAACTTGAGAATTGGCCATAACTCCGCAACGGATGTGGTACAAACGAAAATCTCTCGGTACTTACCGGTACTAACGTAGTACTAACGACCCACATAATTTGAACGAAATCGGAGAACCTTCATTTTTTTCCTATAGGAAATCCTATGTTTCTCCAGCCCGCGCGCTGGAACTTGAGAATTGGCCATAACTCCGCAACGGATGCGGTACAAACGAAAATCTCTCGGTACTTACCGGTACTAACGGAGTACTAACGAATGACATTGTTGAATTTCCTGAACTCCTTAGGTGCGGGCTGGTGAAATGCACCTAGTATGCCCGATGACTTAGCAACAAAAGACATGATTCCAGATGTGTTATTCTTACAATTAAGCATGGTGGAAGATATGCTCCATTATGAGGAGCATTTTATGGAAAAGATGCCAGTCCGTCTGTTAAAATCTGAGACAAGATGAATGATGCAATATATAAGGATATTTTGCAAGATAATTTACTGCCTTATTGGAGGCAAAATTTTGGTCACAACTATTAGTTTCAGTATAATAAGAAACCGAAGCATACATGAAAGCTTGTCAAGCAATGGCTTTCGCACAAAAATATTTCAATTTTTAAATGGCTAGCCCAAGCACCCAATCTAAATACTATAGAAAATCTTTAAAATGAACTTTAGAAACATGTTTGAAATTAATAAAACCCCAATTCAGCATGGCCGGAATTTTCCCCATAAATTTGAAGATGAGTGCGAAACCGTACCACAGATGATTTTCAACTGTTCATTGAATCGATGCCAAGTCGCTGCATCTTGGTACATTTTGCTAAAGGTATGACAACATACTAATTGTAAATATAATTGATCAGTGATTTTCTATTATAACACAATTTTTTTCCAAACTTTCCAAGATGGCCGATAACTTTTGAAAGCATGCGTTTTTCTTTGCAATTAATTTTATCCGTTGTATTTATTGATATTCATTTGTTATTCCATAAATAAGTTCCTAACTATTATGTCAATAAAATATATGAGTATCACTTTGAGATTTCTCTTTATATGGGTATACTTTCAAAATAATGAAAAATTTTATACTGGCTGGAAACTTTTGACCGCCACTATAAATTGGTGTTGATTAGTTTTTGGTGTAAATCGCTTGACATGTGGCGCTTCTATGCAGCATTTCTCATGAATTCTGCAATAGTTCAATCTCCAGAACCAATGCACAGATTTCTATCAAACTTCAGATTCAGTTAGTCCTTGACATGAATTGACATTTTTTATATTTTTGTATAAATCGTTCAACAAGTGGCATTGTTAATCTGCATTTGTTGCGATTTCCGCAATAGTTCTATATCCAGAATTAATGCACGGAATTCCATCAAACTTTAGATTCAGTTAGCTCTTAAGATGAATTGACATTTTTTACATTTTGGTGTAAATTCATTAAAAAATAGCGCTGCTATGATGCTTTTTTAAAAGGATTTTTGCAGATCTATCTGATTTAATGCACAAATTTTTGTCTAACTTAGGATTCACTGACACAAGTTGTTACTGATTAGGTTTTGATGTTAATCTTTCAATAGATGGTGCTCCTAAACTGCATTTTTGGGGATTTGCATAAGTTTAGCGGTAGTCATATTTGAAGAACTAATATACAAAATTTCATATCTTTAGAATTCTCATGATGGGCATAAGTTGCAATTTAATTTTGGGACTGTGATAGTGAATTTTGAAGTATTAACATGTATGAGGTAGAAGAAAGTTTCGGGATTGCCACATCCGATTAGTTTGACAAGGGCTGTTCCTGGGGGGGGGGGTACATATTATTTACATGTACTTCATTTATAGATTTTAAACTTGTGCATGTATGCCTATTTTTTACACTAATTCTAAATGTGTAATTTTCGTAAAAATTGATTAAGATTTTATTTTGTTCAAATATCACTTTTTAACCCTCTAAGCGTTTCGGTATCTTTGGAAAAACTACTTTGAAAATGTCTTGAATAACAGCATATGTTTTCACAAAAATAACTCCTCTTTGAAGACAGGAAGTTTTGCAAAATCGCCAGCCGAATTTTTCACCCCCTTCTCTAGCCTTGCGGTATGAATGGAAGGCGTGGTAGGAGCTTAGATGGGAGGAGAAGGTGTCAGAGCTAATAGTGATTAATCAGCTTAGAATGCTCGGTATTTACCAGATAACATGTACTGGGGAAATGTTTGAAGATGTACTTATCGCAGATTCTGTTGCATAAGTTTTAAAAATATAATCATAAATACCTCATTTCCTTATTTCACTAAAGATTATTGTTTTTTTTTCTTTTTTTTTCTGTTTTTTTTTCTTTTTTTTTATCCAGAAAATGGAGCAAATCACGTGGCACGATTTATTTTTTAGGAGTTTTTTGGTCATACTTTTCTTTTCTAAAATATTTCTTTTTTTTTTTTTTTTTTTTTCTGGAATAATGTTTTGCAAGGAAAAACTGTCTCAAATTGATTTTCAAAGAATACCAGTATAATTACTTTCAAATGTAACTTTTAAATTATTAAAACATTATTATTAATATAGCGTTTATTAATTAGACAAATTGTTCGATATTAAAAATAAATTTGCATTAGAAAATAGCTATACAAACACTCATTTCTCCATGAAATAGTTTTTGGAATAAATCAACTTTTAAATTTTTCTAATATGCCTTTTTAATGTTTATTACTACTGACAAATTATTAATTTGTGTGAAGGTACTTGAACATAGATTTTATAATTTAAATATGTTTGCTTAGATATTTTAAGGCTATTCTAAAATTGTATATTTAAATTCCTTCTTATAGTTAAAGCCAAAGAAAAAAAATACAAGAAGTCTCTAAATAAATAAATAAATATGGATAATTGTATGAAAAGGAAGGCGTGAAAATGGAATAAAAAGAAACAAAAAAATTGAAATGATGTCCTTAAGAAAGCATAATTTAGGCAATATGTAGCATAAATAAAAATGTCTTTTCGAGGATCCTTAACAAACCATTTTGAATTTTAAAAAAAGTTACTGATTCAATTCAAAAAAAAAAAAAAAAAAAAGAAAGAAAGAAAAAGAAAGAAAGAAAATAAAACAAGGAAAAAAAAAAGAAAATAAAGAAAAAGAACTTTTTTTTTGGGGGGGGGATGTCAAAATCTACAAACTTTGACATATTCAAGAATAAATTAAAAAAATATAATTAAAGCATGGCGAAAACAATCAGGATTATGGAAATGATTTGAGACAGAATAGCTCTTTATTTTTTCTGTCAAGTGAATTACATATTCGCCAGTGCTTTTTCATGATCATCTTTATCGAGGTGTTGTATGCAGGTTTTTTTTTCAAAACTCGAAATTTGATAGAATTTTCTAAATGACTTTCTGACTTTATCGAAAAATGGAAAATTTGTTCGACTTTATAATCTCTTGATAGCGCACCTGCCATTTCAATGTTTTTCTTTTTTTTTTTTTTTTTTTTTTAACTGAATTCAGGAATGTGTCAAAGAAAAATCAATTTGGGTTTAAGATAGTTGAAAAGATTATGCTATATTTGTAAGAAAATGTGGAGCATTTGTGCAGTCCCACCATAATTTAGTGAACCAAACTTAGAAGTAACTGCAATTTTAATTATATTTTTGTGTCTACTTTTTTTTAATCGATAACAATTTGTATTTTAAAAATATTCCTTATCCTTATAGTTAAATCTGAATTATAATAAAATTTATGTATTAAGACTGCTTTTAAAAAATAAATAGATTTTGCTTATGTAACTATGAAAGATTAATTGATGAATCAATCTCTTTGCAAAAGGCCGTTCAAATAGAATAATCTCCATTTTCCTTTTTAGTTAGCCTGATTAGGTACAGGACGAAAACACCCTGCAAAAAACAATTATCGGACGAAAACCCTACACGAAAAAAGTCCCGACGACATATAACTCCACATATGCTTAAAGTTGCAATATTGTTTAAAATATACATTTAGTGATATCTACACTATACCTATAAACATCATTTGAACTGTCATTTCTGTACTTTAACGTATAGAAGTACTTTGCTCCTGAAAGGGTTAATAGCATTATTATTGAATTATATTATTAATTTAAATCTAATGAACTACACATTTAAACATAAATTTCAAACACGCACAGACACAGAAAACTAACTAAATAAATAAATACAAAATGCCGAAGCAATTAAAATACTACACGTGAAACAAATTTGAAGTGAAAATTACGGCTTATATATGTTAACTTTAAATTAGAAATGAATTTCTTATGGACAGAATTCATATGACGCCCCACTGAAAATTTGGTTAACAGATGAACCTTTGTATAAAAAAAGTAGTCCGGCTTACAAATTTGTTTAAATATTTCACCTCTTGATCAGTATAAATGCTGGTAAATGCCTGTGCACTTTTTTATCGATTTCTTTAGCGCGAATTAATATTAACAAAAAAAAAATACTTATCAGAAAATTATTACAGAACTTATTAAGTAAAAAAAAAATACAATTGATATTTAAAAAATTAAATCAAAATTTGCATGATAGTATTACTGCAAATATTTAAATGTCGATCAAAACTGGAAAAGCGAAAAATTTCGAAACACAATGGGGCTGTCCTTAAATGATGTGACACTTTTTTCAATATTTTTTACTTCCCTCCCCCTTTAGTCATAAATTATTACACTTCCCAAAACATGTATGATTTGTTCTTACATCTCACTTTATTTTGTATGTGTCTTGTTAAGTTTGTTGATTATTTTTTTCTTTGTTCCGTCAGTCAGACGTTTGTCAAATTGTCAACAAGTGTTTTTCATTTTTATCATTTTGTATATTTTAGTGCCATGGCATATTATTGCTGTATATGTTATTTATGTTATGGAATGGCCCGTTGTTTGTAATTTGGCTGGTTGGTTGTGGAATATTTCCTCCGGGGATTAAACACCTATGCCAAGTTTTTTGGTGGGTGCCCCGGGTGGGTGATTCCCCCCCCCCCCTACACACACACACTGTGTCACATGTCACGCTATATCACATAAACACATACTTTCAGTTCAGAAACAAAGCACTACGTTATAAATTATATTTAAAATTTATTTTTAACCTTTAACTAATGTGTTTTACTGACATTTATAATCGTAACAACAAAAAAAATTATATTAAATTAAATTAAATTAAAAACTTATGAAATAAGTTAAAACTTTACATCAAAAACAAAATTATTATACAATAGGCTATCACGCATCCCCTTGTCACAAACTATCACAATTTCATGACACCCCCCCCCCTACCTTGACATAATTTATGGTTGCCTCCAGTGGGTTCCCGAGATTCAACGGAAATTATGGCAATCCGATTACAGAAAAGAGTCGTTTTTCGTAAAAATATCATTTAATCTTCCACAACCTGGTGATATTTTTAAAACAAGGTACATTACAATGAAGCCTGAACGGGGTGGGGAACGTAGCTCAAAAGGAACTGTGACCCCTAGTATAATTAAACATAAAATTAGTTCAATTAAAGTGATTTTGACATTAATCTTAGAATTTTTTAGTAATATAGAAAAGTAAACTCAATTTCATTTACAAATCACATATTAAATAAATTTATGGCAATCCACATGATTTGATTAATCTTTGAATATAAGCTCCAGATTCAGATTAATCTTATTTTTGACTTGGTAAGCTTGCTTCCACGACATGGAGAGCATGGGGGTTATGGGAGGGGTAACTATAAAAATATATCAAACCTGAATGATAATATTTTGTAAGATGCAGAGAATCATAATAGAAACATTGGGTATTTCCTAAATTCCGATTTCCTTTTATTTTTGAAGCAAAGGGTTTTGGATTCTAGAATCTCGGAATCTGTCTCGGCTTTAGACAATAAAATTTTGGCAGGGAGTTTTCTATCAATATAAGCATAGGATCAGATAAGTTTCGTTTAATTTGTTCTCCCCCCCAACCCCTTCTCCAAGGAAAAGATACATAAAATCTACCATTGTCTTCTTGATAAAACTACAAGGGGCCATTATTATTTTCCGCCCCTAAATTTCATGAAAATCTGAATATAAGAGTTTGAAACTTTTTAACTCTTACTAGCTGCACCCATCGAAATTCGCCGTAAAAGAATATATATATTAGTCTTCTATACACAGATACTGAGCGAAATAAACAATTGTCACCTGTTAAAATAGGGATAACATAACTTTTCATGATGTTTAACTGTTTAAAAAATGTATATATATGTATATATATATATTTTTTTTTCTTTCTTTGTGACGAAACTAAACCTCCCACCTAATTTCGCAGTAAGATATAAGACATTTGCACTCGGTAGATCAAAGCTACAAAAATGAATGATTGAAAAGTGTATTTTAAAAAGGATGAAATATTGCTACATTTACATTCAATTTCTAACTGATCAATGCTAAACAAAACCTGACAGTGAGTGAGCATGTAAGGTACGCACTTCACACATGCCGAAAATCAAATAAACGCTGCACCATTATAAACATGCCTTAAATTTCCCTTTAGAAATCTTCGGTATTGTAGTCCTATTTAGAAAATTAATCCCCGAACCTTATAGATTACCTTAAACCGTATTTCAAAAAGAAAGGCCTCCCAAGACGTTTACAATGAACCCTTTTCGCTGGCTAGTAACATGAAATAATTTCACAAAATAACACACTTAAAAGCATACGCCTTTGAGAGAATTAAAAAATTTGATTATTGCCGGTCAATTTAAAAGTATTTTTTAAGAAGACCGTTAAAAATTTTCAATGCTAGCCGCTAAGCATGACAAATGTGACAAGAAAAGTTAAAATAAGTAAAGGAACATCAAACTACTAAAGTTTGTTTCAATACAAAACTTTTTCAAGCTCAAAACCTTTATGTCTAAATAATAAGAAAACTAGGAAAGATATATGCCTTTATGTACAGACTTTTCTGACCGCAGTAAAAATATACAAAAGTAACCCTGTATAATCACTGAAATCTGTCGGTAAAATTATTTGTGTCAATTTCCGGTGCTGTCTTTTAGGAATCAACCCTGCTTCCATTTTATGAAAAAAGGTACATATGTTGTTAAAGCTTGTTGTTCCCTGTTCATTTCCTTAATCCAGTATGAGGACGTCAGTAATCCCATCCCACGTTCTCTTTATCCTGACAGTTTTTCTGAAAGATTTTTTTTTCTTTTTTATTGTTTACTTCATTGTACAAAAAAAAAATAGTTTCATTTATTAATCATTTTTCTACTTAGAAGTTCTTTGTTCAACAACACAAATGAAGCGTATTTCAATCTATACGAATAATGTATAAATTTTAATTTTGTGTTTATGACGGCCAAGAATCTGCAGTTGAGATAGAAATCTAGAAATCTTAAAGGGAATTGCCCTCCATGGGGGCCTTTTTAAGGGAATTTAACGCGTATTTATGCAAGGAAATCAAAGGTTTGAAGAAAACCACGCTAAGCGCCGAATGGTTAGGCCGACGGCCGCGATTTTGTTCGAACCCAGCACTTGTTGTCAACCAGTTTCGGAGGCAGACCCTCTCGGACACTGGTGGAGCGTATAAATTTTAAGATAATTCTACTAATATTACAAAACAAAGACGTGCGTGATGGATACTCGCGATATCGATAATGACAATAGCCAGGGAAACCTATGAAATTTCTATCTCAAAATTATTATCTTTTAAACTTTATGCAATTTCAATTTTTACATCATCAAAAAGAAAATTAAATCACTTTCAGAAACGATTTTTTTAAAGCTGCATCTTAATCTACATTAATACATACGAGGTAGAACCCGTTGAAATTCAACGAAAGAAAATCTTTAAGAATGAACTGTTTCATTGATTACATTTATGTACAAAGTTAGTTAAAGTAAAACATTCATATTGTATTAGTCAGTCTAACTGTCAAACAAATATTATTTTAAGCTAAAATTAACAAAATAATATAAAGCCCAATTATATCCAAATTATTAAACGAAATAAAACCGAAACACCGGAATTTATAACAGACGATATTTTCGACATAGTTTACGCATTTTATTTTATTTTATTTTATCAATTTTAAGAGAAAATGGAGTGTTTCTGTTTCCACAATACAAAATTGGTTCTAAAAATAAAAAAAAAAAATTAATATCACATCATTTAATTGAGATACAGCTTCGAAACAAAATACGTTTAAAAGTATATTTTTTGTTTTGTACGACGGTATAAAAATTTTAGTGTACGATGTTTAGAAGAGCAAAATTTGCAGTAACGAAAATTGCAAAACAGAAATTGCAGGGTAAAGTGTTGCGCATTTTAATTTCTATATATATGTATATATATATATATATATATATATATATATATATATATATATATATATATATATATATATGTAATAATTCGGCGAAGGCGATGTTCCATAACAATGTACAAGTTCCAGTGGCACACCATCTATGAGGCAGAACAGATTACTACTACCAAGAATCAACAGTGGGACGAGCTGAGCAGTCGCTCCGGCAATTTGACCAGCAGTGGATGAGTTTATTGGGCTATTTCCCCATAAGAAAGTTCAATCAAGCAGTCTTTAAATTAATTTTATTAGAACTCATAAATAAGTCAAGTTCTTTCACGCAATCACCTTGGCACTCTCATCGAATAACTTCCACTTCACCAACTTCGTGATTAAGCTGCATTCCACGATATTAGAATTTTGGGGAGAAAAAAGAAACAGCATCCTAATAATTTTTGAAAGTCAATCGCATTCTCGGGAAACATGACATGGCTTCCGAGTAGTTTTTAAGAAAAAATGCATTCTAATTCAGCGGAGAAATAAAACGCGCGTCTTGATAGTTTAAAGAAAAGGTGCATTCTGTTCTCCTGAAAAGCCAAATGAAAAAAATCATTTTCACGACAAAACTAGCGCCCTCCTACTTCGCGTCAATCATTTTAAAAATCCAATCAGGATGGACTCGAGCCTCTAACGGACAAAATGATCAATTCTAATTGGCCGTAATAGGCGGTCTATTGGCAAGAACTATATTTTTTCCTCGGAAGACTAAGCCCTTTAGCAACGCGTAGTAACACCTGTCACGCGATGTTAAAAATAAAAAATAAAATTAAAATCGCAGGAATATGCCAGAAAGTAAAAAGCTTACGAAATACTTCCCGCCTTTTTGAGAAGCAAGTAATAATTTATTAATAACTAAAGTAAGAAAAAGAATTTTAGCTGTTACAAGTTACGAAACTAAGATTGAAATATATTCCACAAATTTAGAATTGAAGCTAAGAGAGAACAAAAAAATGGCGCAAATTTTTTTTTTTATTTTTATTTTATTACAAATCCCCCCTCCCAGAAAGACGGGTGAAAAGGTAGGTCTGAGACCTGCAATTTCACAGAAAAGGAGATGATGCAGACTTAGCTCACGAAGTTGTTGATATAAGTAATAATAATTAGATACTAAATAAAAAAAAATTTAAATTAATTTCTCTTTTTTATATAAATATAGAATTCAAATTTAAAAACACTAAGGTGATGCGTGGAATAACTTCAAATTTAAATACAATAAATAGGCATCAATACAAATACAAGATATAATCTTGTTTAAAGTACACATCATAAAGTAATTTGAAAATATAAGCAATTACCCATAGTAATAACATAAAAATGAAACATAAAAATGAAAAACAATAACGTTGAATTCTCTTTTAACAATGTCAAATCTAGAAATGAAGGAATTTAATAGAACTTTCTTGACATCAATGTTGAAAGTTTGTTTCAAAAATCCATTTAAGAGTCATATTTGGAGTGGTATAGTCTATTGCCTCTTTTCAAGGAGGTCTAATTATATCATTATTAATTGTCCAAATTCAATATAGTAAGACATTTTATAATATAGTAATAATAAACTTTAACAATGTAAATAATAAACAATATAAGTAAGAAACATAATAAGGAAAAATATCAATAATAAAAAATATCATAAGTATAAGTAAATCTCATAATGGATATAAGTAAATCTCTTAATAAGTAATAATAAATATCACAAAAGACATTCTTTAAATACTTAATCTCGTTTATCTCATCTCATATTTTTGGGATGAAATATAGAGGGAAGTGGAATAAAATAAAAAATACAATCAATTATGAAATCATTTACTTAATCTGGTAATTCGAGTACAGGATTAAGTAGGAATATGTACAAAAAAATTAAAATATAATATGATAAATTAAAATAAAATAAAGATAAATAAAAATTTTGTTCATGTTTGAGAATGCACGTGACCTTCAAACTACTAAGATTCTTAAAAAGAAATATTAATAAATGATAAAAATAAAAAACAAGATCTATTCATGTCAAATAATTACACAATAAATATTCTCTCGGTGTGATAAAACATTGCAAGATACAAGTAGAAAAGAGAAAAAGAAACAAAATTAAATTCTAATTGTCATGTACTTGGACTGGAATGTAGCAGCAAAGAGAGAGAGAAAAAAAAATTAAAATAAAGTGATAAAAATTTTGTTACTTGGTATATAATTAATTTAATAATTGATAGATTAAATTTAATATTACAAATAGGTTCAGTTGAAAGAAAAGAAAATATTCTAAGTAGAGTAATTCAGTACAGAATAAGAAATTTCGACTTTGTTCGTCTACGCCGGCATAAACAAACAAATATAAAAATTTCCAGACAAGTGACACTCTCGCTGCAGTCAAGAGATATCATTGCCATTCTGTGAGAATTACAGGATATTATCTGAATTAAAATATGAAAAGAAATTTACTGTTTAAGAGAAAAAAAATTATAAAATGATAAACTAGAGATATAGTTTAAGCTACAGTTTTTACTTGAGTTTGTTGTTGTTGATTAGGGGGTTGTTGCTCATGACTTAATTTAAATTTATCAGGGGAATAATAAAGCCTTAATTTAGATACATGTACTATTTCTGAATTTTTGAACTGGTTTTGCCTATCAATTTCAAAATTTACTTCGGATAATTTGTTAAGGATTTTATAAGGGCCACTAAATACTTGTGATAACTTTCTAGTATTAGGGTACTGAAATTCTTCATAGATAACTAGATCTCCTATTTTAAATTTTGGTTCGATATAATCTTTATCATAATATCTTTTATTTTTTAAATGAAATTCATCAGTTCTTGTTTTAGCAATTTTAAGTGCTTCATGAACAGGGGGATAATAATTTTGTTGTAAGGGGGAGTCATAGGGTAATTGGCCAAAAAGCAAGTAAGCAGGTGGAAATTTGGTAATAGAATGGGGTGTATTATTATATTCATTAATTACCTCAGTTAAAAGCTTAGTCCAGGGAATTTTAGAGGTAGTGGAGTTTACTTTACATTTTAATCTAGTTACTATTGTCTGATTTACTCTTTCACATTTCCCATTCGTTTGTGGATGATGGGCAGTGGTCAAACGTTGTTTAATATTATGATTTCGCAGGAATTTTTTGAATCTTGAAGAAGTAAAAGCAGCATTCCTGTCACTAAGTATTTTTTGAGGGGACTGTACACTTGAAATCTTACTAAAACAGAATAATTGTTGAGGGATTTTGATATTGAAGATTTGTTTCAGACAATTTGTATAAGTTTCTGTAGTGACACTTTTGGAAGGAAATGCCCAAACATATCTTGTGGCATGGTCTATTATAATATGGAGATATTTTTTTGTAGAATTATAATAATTGAACCCTCCTACAGTATCAACAGACAGACAGTCAAAAGGTTGATCTGTAGTGGGCATAGCTTGTAATAAGCCAAATTTTTTCTGTCTAGGTTTTTTATTTTTCTGGCAAATATCACAGTATTTAACAAAGTTAGTAATGTCTTGGGTCATATCTGGCCAATAATAGTTAGGAGAAATTAAATTTTGCATTTTTTGAACACCAGGGTGACCAAATTGTTCATGAGCAACATTAAGCAATTTTTTTCTTAGGGACATGGGAACTACCACTTTACGAAAACCTTTTCTTTTAACTATAATCAGTCCATTGTCATTAATATAATTTGATCCACACACGTTTTCTTTTTCTTGCATCTCAATAATCTCTTTAACGTCAAGAAGAAAAGTAAGGGGTTTACAAAAATGAGAAATAGGGTTTCGGGACAACATGTCGGCTTCGACATTTGTAGATCCCTTTAAGTACTCTATTTTGTAATCGAACATACTTAACTTCAATGACCACCTAAATAATCGACCTCTTAAATGTTTGACATTTTTTAACCAAACAAGAGATGCATGATCAGTATGGATGGTAAATTGTACACCGTGAAATGATAAAATTTATCTAAAGTATCAATGATAGCAAGACACTCTAGTTCGGTAATGAAATAATTTTTCTCATAACTTCTCAATCCTCTAGAAAAATAAGCAATTGGATGTAAAAAGTTATTATGGTCGGGTTGTTTAAGAACTGCACCTACCGCTACCTGAGAAGCGTCAACAAACATGTGTAGGGGTAATTTTGGGTCATAAATCTTTAAAATTGGTTTAGCAATGAGGGCATCTTTTAATTTTTGAAAAGAGTTTTGACATTCAGTATTCCATTCCCAAATAGTATCTTTCTTAAGTAATTTATTTAGGGGGTGTCTAATTTCAGCATATTTGTCAATAAATTTATGATACACATTTATAGAACCAAGAAATCTTTGTAATTCTTTAGTGTTAGTAGGAGGTTTTAATTTTTTAATCGTTTCTATATTAGTATTAGCTGGAGTTAAAGTTCCATTTTGGATTTCATACCCTAGAAAATTGATTTGTTTTTGAGCAAAAGTACATTTAGATCATTTTAATTTAATATTTTCTATTCGGCATAAATCAAAAATTTGAATGAGATGCTGTATATGTTCATCTATTGATTTAGAAAAAATAATTATATCATCAAAATAATAACAAGCAAAGTCTATTTTATATTTTGTAAGAATTCTTCTAATTGTCCTGTTGAAAATTGGGGGGCCTACCTTTACACCAAAGGGGAGAACATTCCATTCCCAGAGCCCACAATTAGTAGTAAAGGCTAACTTTTCGGAATCGGCTGGGTGAATAGGTATGTGCCAATAGCCTGAGGCTAAATCTAGTGTAGAGAAATATTGGGCACCACTTAATTTGTCTAAAATTTCATCTATTCGGGGTAAAGGTTCAGCGTCATTTTTCATGATAGAATTTAATTTTCGGTAATCAACACACATTCGGGTTTTTTTACCTTCATCTCGTTTATTTACTAACGTAACTGGAGAAGAGTATGGGCTATAACTTTCTTTAATTAACCCAGCAGCTAATAATGATTGGATTTGCTGAGATATTTCTTTTTCATCAGCAGTGGATGTACGATAAGGCCTCAAAGATATTGGTAGGTCAGATTTAAGATAAATACGCTGAGGTTCAATATTAATTCTCCCTACATCATATTTATTTTTTGCAAAAATATCTAAATAATCCCTTAAAAGTTCCCTTACATTTTTATTTTGAATAGCATTCAGATCCCCCAATAGATTATAATCATCATTATTAGTTCGCGACAAGGATTGAGGAGTTATAATATTTCCATAATCGGGTTGCACAGTAGTATCATTTTTTATAATATCAAAATGAAGCAATTCTAAGTTATCACTGGATATGTTGACATATGGGTTTAACGAAATATTATCTTGTAACACCTGGCTTTTTGCACAATCAATTTTCAATTTAAATTTGGCACAATCAGGTAAACCTAAAATAGCATAGTCCAAATCAAGTTGACTTACTAAAAAATTAACATATCTCTTTATATTACCAAATTTAATACATAATCGACAAGATTTATTAATTGTAAGAGTTCCTTGTGCCTGTCTGATAGTAATAGGGGTAACATTATGTAAATTACCATTTAAATATCGAACAAATTTGAGGGGTAAAATTGAGACAGTTGATCCACTATCCACCACACAATACACTTTGTTATTGCTCACATATCCAGGGATGATTAATTGTCAAATATTATTAGTAGGGGGTGGTTGAATATGAGCAGGAGTTTGAGCTTGAAAGGAATTTGTGTTAAATATACAACTCCTCCCCCAATGATATGCATTTTCTATGCCTCTGTTCAGTGGCGTAGCTAAGGGGGGGCGGGGGGGGAGGTCCGCCCCGGGTGTCACCCTCAAAGGGGTGATACCCGAGCGGCCTTTATTTGCAAAAAAATATGCATAATCTTAGAAGATTTCGGAAAAAATTCTGACGTAAAATGAATTTTCTAGGGCAAAACTAGGCGCAACAGACTTAATTTTCTTTTCTTGGAGAAAGTGAAACGGTTAAAAAAAATAGGGTGTATAAATTAGATTTGCAACAGTGAGGAAAAACCCATTTACGCAAAGTGCGGGTAACCAAAACAAACTTTAAAAAGAAAGAATTTTTTTCTACTTATACACGCAGCGCCATGCTAAATGAGGGACAAAGGGGGCAGGCACCGGGCGCTGAAATTTAGAAGGCACCAAATTTATACTACCATCGCCATTTTTGGTCTGTCACAAGAAAAAGTTGGGAGGAGGAAGGGGGGGCGCCCCGGGTGTCAACTTCGAAAAGGTGACACCCGATCTTTATTTGTAAAAAAAAATGCATAATCTTACAAGATTTTGGAAAAAATTCTGACGTAAAATGAATTTTCTAGAGCAAAACAAGGTGCAACAGATTTACTTTTATTTTCTTGGAGAAAGTGAAATGGTACACCAAATGCGGCGTCTAAATTAGGTTTGCAACAGTGAGCAAAAACCTATTTACACAATGTGTGGGTAACTAAGACAAACTTTAAAAGAAAGAAAGAATTTTTTTCTACACGCTGCGCCGTGCGAAATGGAAGAAGGGAGCGAAGGGGGGGGGCGGGGGGAGCGCGGTCCCGTGCGCTGAAATTTAGGGGCGCCAAATTTATACTACCATCGTCATTTTTGATTTTTCATAAGAAAAAGTTGGGATGGGAGGGGGAGTGCCAATTTCTAACTTTGCCCCGGACGCAATTTTATCTTTGCATGTCCCTGTACATGCGCGCTGCATTGACTTATGCAGAATTCGCGATGAGTGATGAGTCATTGTTGTCAGGGGTGTAGTCATAAAAATAATAGAGGATATACGCTCTAAGTAGAGGGTATATTCTGAAGACAGAGAGTATACCCTAGAGCAGGGCTGTCCAACGCGGCGTCCGCGGGCGCCATGGCGCCCTTTTGAAGGCTGCAAGTTATGAGCATTGTTTAAGAATTAAATTCCTAATTAAAGCATGCTTTATTAAAATTTCCTGAAATATGCTTGCGATATTTTTAAAACTTCTTTCCCGCTTCAAAAATTAATGTTGTTTCGATGGTCTATTGTCTGTTTTAAAGACGGGAAAAGGGCTTGTCATTTTCTCCCTCAGAACTTTCAGACATTAGGTAATTTTTTTTTTATCTATAAAATTGGGCGAAATTATTTCCCTTTTCTTTCATGCTCTCTATAGAGCCACCCATTGATTGGTTACTATGTGAAGCCTGTCTTTGTTTCTGTACTTTTTATACCAGCAAATTTACTCCTTCAAAATAAATCAAGGAATATTTTTGCGTCCTCAAAAAACCTAACATAACAAAACAATATCGCTGGTTATCATTTTATTTTGATATAATAGGCAAGATTTCATTTTCTGGCTCCTTCCAATAACTTTATACATACACTAGCTGAGCCGCCCGGCGTTGTCCGGGCCCGTAATTATATTCTAAAACAAACCTGAAATTTTTATTGCAAAATGGCATAAAAAGACCCAATCTCGTACCGAATCCCCGCTGCCTACGGTGCCGTTTAGCAGAAGTGCTGTGCACGCACGGCAAGGAAAAAAAAGGTGGGGGAGTTCCGGAATTTTTTTAGTTTCACATTTCACCACCTGGGGGCGAACTCAACAAAACTATTTCTGGACTTAAGAAAGATATTTAATGAAATTATTATTCGAAAATAGGGGTAAGTACTTTTAAAATTTTATATTAAACTAGCACACCCGACAGACGTTGTCCTGTCACTGACAGACGTTGTCCTTCTTGGCACCGACTCCAGAAAATCAAATAAATGTACGTAAATATGGTAATACGCAGAATAAACACTACGCTCTTAATTTAATTTCTTATTACAATTATGTAAGGAAACTCTTCATTAGTTTTTGAAGTCGGTTCAATTTTTGATAGAAAAGTTTATTTTTCTCTTTTTAGTTAAAAGTTAACGATTTTCTGAAGTCCGTTAATCAAAATTATAATACAGGAGATATTATTGTAAAGCTTACACGTTTGTCAGCAGTGGGGTTCGAACACGCGATCTCTTTCTTCAAGAAGCTGAGCTTAAATCTGGCGCCTTAGACAGCTCCGACATTCCGTCCACACTCCATTCATCGAACTTATTCAACACTTTTAATTAGCGAAAAATCACTAACTATTAGTTTTTGCCTAATTACTAAAAAAGTACTGAATCAATTTCGACGAAATGAGAATCTAAACCATTCTCGAATCTACTGGAACGCACACACAAAATTTCATCAAAATCGGTCCAGTCGTTTAGGAGGAGTTCAATTACATACACACGCACAGAAGATTTTTATATATAAAGATATATATATATATATATATATATATATCCCCTCGCCTAAAAACGCATAATTCGAAATTTACAACGATTTACAGTTATTTAGAAGAATTTTTTTACATAGTAATACTTCAGATCCATAGGGGGTCTTATGCTTCCATAGCGAAGTTAATTTGCATATGTGTATCGCTAGTAATACTCTTGGATAACTTTGTTGCATGTTTTGAGCAATTTTGATATTGGCGCCCTCCGCTGTTTGTCAAAAGTTGAGATGCGCCTCTGCTGAGTAAAAGGTTGGACAGGCCTGCCCTAGAGTGTGTATACTACAAGCTTTCTTGGGTAACAGAGGGTATAAGACGTGTCTTTAAAAATTACAGAAGGTATACGGCGTATACCCCCGTATACCCTTCACTACATCTCTGAGATCGGGGGTCTGAGAGGATGTGATTTGGAGATCCTGTTTGCTTTCCTCAACGTCAAACTAACAGAAAAAAATTATGAAGTACTACTAGAATAGCTAGAACATGATTAAAAATATTATCTGTATACATTTAAAAATAATATTAATTTTGTAAGCCTTAAAAAGCAAATGAGTTTTTTTTTCCCTAAAAAAGGGAACTAGTTTGTTCTTGAATGTTTCTTTGTTTCAATTAACCAATCAAAATCTTTTAAATATGTTCGATATGTATCCAATGACGGGACCTTCATCGCGAAAAATATATAGACTGTCTGGCACCGAAGAGCGTCACTTCTGTTTCATTTTTTATCATTTCTTAGTAGTATTTAGTTCATTATAAAATCATGTATAATAAGTATTCATTTGAACGATGTTATACATTTTGTATTATTATAATTTGAAATGTTATAATTGTTAGAATATAGGGTTTTATCAATTAAATTTTTTTTCTAAGATTGAAAGATCCAAGTCCAAGCAGTTAATAGGTAATTAAAACTCTCTTTTTTATTTAAAAATTAAATTTTAATTTGAAAACAAAAGTGTTTGAATGTTCTCTATAAATGTAAATATTCGAAAGTCATGTCATTCGTGAATTTTGTACATACGTTAGAGCAGGTCTGCCCAATACCGCACTCCAGGGTGTCCTTTGAATGTTCTCTTTGTGTTCCTTTCATGTTCCACTGCATCCTGTTTCTTAGTTTTTTATTTCTGTATAATATTGAAGGGAATCTGTCTAAAGTAAAAAGGTATTTGTTTCCTTACGATTTTCAATTCAATAAATTTTACGGCAGAAAACTGTCAACAATGTTGTGTTTTTCGGTCTGGATCGATTTCACCCGAGACAGATTTTTTACGTATAAAAAGCTGTTTAAAATATACCCTGCTTTAAAATAATTGTTTATACGCTTTTGTTATTACAAGCAGTAATAAGATTTTTGGTTTCTTTCCTTAGAATTTTTTTTTAAGAAAGGGGATCATTGGAGAGATGAAGTATTATATTTACCATGTTTCATATTTTTTCGACATTTTTTTTACATAGGTCCCTACATATAGAACAGCTCTACATATAAATCATAGAGAGCTTTATGTTATCACCTTCTCTTAGGAGCGGTATTTTTATTACGTGTATCGACAACATTACTATAGCGAGTTAAGAGCCTACACTAGTTATGTGGTAACTCGAACGCTAATGTTAAACCTGTTGGAGTATTTTTTACGATTTTCTCTCTTTATTGTTTTAATTGATTTTTTAATGGGATACCTGAAGTCAATGTCTATTGTCCATTTGTACTTTTTGAGTTTGGTTATAGTTTTTTTACTTAAGGATAGTAGTATCACTTTTAGAACCGGGTATAAATAAGGTTACTGATCTCTTGTCTAAATTTGTATTTTGTTTGTGATCTTTTTTTAAAATACGAGTTTTTATGCAGTCCTTTGTCGAAATAATAGTTTTTTATGCAGTCCCTTGTCGAAATGCATGTTTTCTTCGCGATTCTTTGTTGAAATTCGCAATTTTTACGAAGTCTTTCGGAGAAATTCGCATTTTTCTCACGATCTTTTGGCGAATTTTTTCCCCCTGTCTTTTGATGAAATTTGCATGTTTTCGTGGTCCTTTAAAGATATTTTGCGCTTTATCCGCAGAACTTTGAATAAGTTCGTGTTTTTTCCTTGATAATTTGACGAAATTGGAGGGTTTTTCCTGAAAACGATTGACAAAATTGATTTTTTACGACAACTGCGATGTATGAAATTCACGATTTTTGGTGTTCGATATACCGGATTGAGGAATTTTAAAGTTTTCAGCATGAAATGACTTAAATTTTCGACTTTGCTGTTAATTGGACGCTAATAGAAAATAAATCGTACATAAAATTGGCAGAATATCTTTAATTTTTTGACGCTAAAAAAGTTTAAAAAATAAAAATTGTTTCGTTCCTAAAATTTTCTGCAAAGTTCATAATTTTTTTCTGCACATGGCGTGCACGCGTGCGTCTATATCATAGAACTCTGGATATTTGTATTGGTATAATTAACATTTTGATGCTCCCTGAATCCATTTCCCCTATCTATATGAATGTATGTTGATTTCTTCTTTTGTTTAAAGATTCCAAACCAAGTGGTCCCAAACTTTGTTTTTGGTGTTTTTTCGATAATGTCTCAATGTAATTTGTGTGTATGTGTGTGTGAGAGAGCTAACACAATATTGCCAAAGTTTTGAAATTCTAATTACGCACATATATATGCAATAAGTTTTAAATAGCAAAAACGGATTCATGGATCCTCAAATGCAAAAATATATCAATTTTGTCGTAATCTGGTTTTAAACATGAATACAATCAGGGTATGCTAATGTATAGCAGATAAATTTTTTACTATACTATCTGAAATATAAAAATAATTCTCTTCTTCCTGCTCACATTTATGTTGGTGGTGTGTGTGTGTGTGTGGGGGGGGGGTGACACCATTTACGTCCGCCCCGGGTGTCACCCACCCTAGCTACGCCACTGCCTCTGTTTAAACATATTCTGCACGGACGACTTGGGTAGTTGTTTTGACAATGAGTCGTAGGCATTCTAGGAGTGAAAAACCTAGGATTAAAATTTTGGGATGGATTGTTTGGAGTAGGTCGAGTCCAATGTCTGGGCTGAGGATTGGGATTGTGCATAGGTCTAGTTTGTTGAAAATTTCTATTGCTGTTATTAGAGGTATGATTTGGAATCGCTGCTAATTGTTTAGCAATGCGAAACCATTCACGAGTATTGGAAGGAGGGTTAACCATCAAACAATTTTGATACTCCGGCTGAAGACCATCAGTTAATCCCTGTATAATTAAATTTTCCCCAAGCTGAAGTTGCCTTCCAATCTCAACTTTCTTTCTAAAATAAGAATCCAAATCACTTAGATCATTTAACTTTAAGGAAGTAAATTCAGAAAATTTTGGAACTCTAACCTGAATGTATTTTTCAGTTAAAATCTCGACAATTTCCTCATAAGTAGCACAATCCAAACAATCATTTATATAAGTTTTTAGCGCTTCCCCCTTTAAATATTTTGAAATATTTTGGTGTTTCCACTCATTATTTTTTTTTCTACAGAACATTCTCGATCAAAATGTTTAAACCATTTAAAAATATCCATGCCCGACCCAAATTCAAAAGGGACAATATCAAGTTTATTTTCTGACATTTTTTCTTCTTTTACTTATCCTGACCTTAATACATGAAAGAAGGATAATTCATATGGAAAATATTTAAATGCTATACTTCAATTATTAAAATTCAATTACTATACTTCAAATACTTCAAATACCTCAATAAATAACAATAAAAATAATAAATAAATCACTTCTGTTTGACTTCATGTGAAATAAATAAATAATAAATAAATAAGTAATAAAATAATAAATATCGGTTTTCCATACATGGGAAATAACAAATAATTTAAAGAACAAAAATACTTTTCTTTACGTATGGAAAATAAATTTAGCAACAGAGTATTTTTTAACAACAAATTAATCCATCTTTCGATTAAAAAGAAAAAACACCTTTAAAACTAAATAAAATTTCTATGAGCAGAAAATTTTAATTAATTATAAATTAAGAACAAATTTATTTTTTTAATATCTGTAATAAAAGAGGAAAAAAAATCAAGAATTTAAACAAAGAAATTATTATTAAAATTTCTTAATCAGTAAAACAATAAAATAATAAATAATAACTTACAGACATGCTCGATGTGGCCTTGTTCAAATACCTAATTTTCTATTAAAATAAACAAAAAATAAAACACTTCGTAGATACGACTCACAGGTGCAACTTTCAATTGACTTATATTACCGATGGTATCAACAGTAGTTTCGCAATCATGCTGCAGGTGTTCATTTATTATGAAATGAAAGTTGATCAAAATATTGCAGTACTGTTATCTAGAAAATACATAAATAAATAAATAAAAGAAAATGATGCTGAATTGATTTCATGCAGGTGATCTTTTGTAATTTTTATTTTGCATATCTCACAGTTGAAAAGGTTTCTCATTTGTTTGCACATGAAGATGTTGTTTCACGTTAATTTAAGTAGAAGACATTTGGTTGCATATCTCACAGCTAAAAAGTTTCTCACTAGAATGCGAGGTATATTTCACAATTAAAAGATTTGTAGATGTAGATGCCACACATAATTACAAACAAAACTTTATAAGGCGATTCTTTTCACAACTGAAAGATTTCTCATTTATATGGACAGGAAGATGTTGTTCTCAGATTACCTTTTTTGAGAAAATTTTTTCTTTATCGACCGCATTCCCCTCAACACCAGTAGCACCACTCGATGATTCATGTCGCTTCAAGATGAGTAGTAAACAAAGGCAGAAGTTCCAGCAATTATTTTCAAGCTCGGCGAAAATGGCACGTGCACACACAGCGTTGCGAAGAATTCTCAGACAAATCTTCAGTTGTTATTAAGCCACGATAATTTCCTTTTCTCAAAAGTCGTACGCCGGTTCAATCATCCTGTCGGCTTTCAATGTAATAATTCGGCGAAGGCGATGTTCCATAACAATGTACAAGTTCCAGTGGCACACCATCTATGAGGCAGGACAGATTACTACTACCAAGAATCAACAGTGGGACGAGCTGAGCAGTCGCTCCGGCAATTTGACCAGCAGTGGATGAGTTTATTGGGCTATTTCCCCATAAGAAAGTTCAATCAAGCAGTCTTTAAATTAATTTTATTAGAACTCATAAATAAGTCAAGTTCTTTCACGCAATCACCTTGGCACTCTCATCGAATAACTTCCACTTCACCAACTTCGTGATTAAGCTGCATTCCACGATATTAGAATTTTGGGGAGAAAAAAGAAACAGCATCCTAATAATTTTTGAAAGTCAGTCGCATTCTCGGGAAACATGACATGGCTTCCGAGTAGTTTTTAAGAAAAAATGCATTCTAATTCAGCGGAGAAATAAAACGCGCGTCTTGATAGTTTAAAGAAAAGGTGCATTCTGTTCTCCTGAAAAGCCAAATGAAAAAAATCATTTTCACGACAAAACTAGCGCCCTCCTACTTCGCGTCAATCATTTTAAAAATCCAATCAGGATGGACTCGAGCCTCTAACGGACAAAATGATCAATTCTAATTGGCCGTAATAGGCGGTCTATTGGCAAGAACTATATTTTTTCCTCGGAAGACTAAGCCCTTTAGCAACGCGTAGTAACACCTGTCACGCGATGTTAAAAATAAAAAATAAAATTAAAATCGCAGGAATATGCCAGAAAGTAAAAAGCTTACGAAATACTTCCCGCCTTTTTGAGAAGCAAGTAATAATTTATTAATAACTAAAGTAAGAAAAAGAATTTTAGCTGTTACAAGTTACGAAACTAAGATTGAAATATGTTCCACAAATTTAGAATTGAAGCTAAGAGAGAACAAAAAAATGGCGCAAAATTTTTTTTTTATTTTTATTTTATTACATATATATATATATATTCCAATTTTAAGAGAAAATGAAATGCTTCTGTTGCCACAATTACAAAATTGGTATTAAAAACTATTAAAAATTAATATCTCAAAACTAAATTGAAATACAGCTTTCAAGCAAATTGCATTTAAAAGTAAATTTTTTTTCTCTGAACGACGGTGTAAAAATTTGAAATGTGCGATGTTTAAAAGTGTAAAATTTGCATTTAACGAAAATTACAAAACCGAATTTACACGGGAAAGTGTTGCCATTCGCAAAATGACGTATGCGTTACGCACAGATACGTTTGGCTTTTATAATATATATATATAATTTTTTTGAAGTAATTTTCAAACATTATTTTGAAGTATACATCCAATTAAATTAACTTGATTATTGAAGATTAACACGATATCACTTTAAAATAATGTAAATAACTTTGAAATTGATTCCACTTAATATCCCATAAGAAAATAAAAACATTGCAAGAATAGATAAATAGACAAAGCGTCGTCAGATTTATGAAACTTATTTGAAAATGCGTTGTTTATATCTTTGCTTATTTCTGTTACATTTAAAACTATACTGGGGCTGTGCATACGTAAAGTTATCACTTTAGAACAGAAGGGGGATTTGGCATATGACATCGACTATAAGGGGGAGGGTGTTGCCTTTCAATATCGTTATCATATTTGATCTAACAAAAACTCTATCTTTATATTTTTAACTAGTTGTTTACATCAAAATCATATTTTATCTTTCTTTTTCTTTTTTAAAGAGTATTCAAAGTTATTAAAATAAACAGATGATATAAAATTATTTAATTCGAATACATGGAGTACCTCAACATTTGATATTACAGTGTAATATGCATCTGTACATACAGGGTGTTTATAAAGTCCCGGACCCATTTTGATGTTTAATAACTTATAAAATAATAAAGATAGATTACAATTAATAACATAAATGGTTAGATAGACTCAAAAAGTTTCATGTCCCTTGTCAATGAACTTGTGCCACGTGTGCTCCCTTCGTCGCACGGAAAATATCAAGTCGATAGTCGATTTCACGCCAGGTAGCGGCAAGCATGTCGGCATCCACAGAGGCTATTGCATCCGCAGAGGCTAAATTCTTTTTCCACCGCAAGATGCTGCTTTTGGATGGAGGATCTTATATCTGGGTTATCATCTTGCGGTGTAAAAAGAAATTAGCCTCTGTGGATGCCAACGTGCTTGTCACTACCTGGCTTGAAATTGACTATCGACCTGATATTCTCCGTGCGACGAAAGTGACACACGTGGAAGTTCATTGACAAGGGTCATTGAGTCTATGTAACCATTTATGTTATTAATTTTAATCTATCTTTATTATTTTATGAGTTATTAAGCATCAAATTGGGTCCGGGACTTTATAAACACCCTGTATAATCCGCTGTTAGAGAAATCAGGTACAAAGTAAATTTGATGTTATACTTGTTGTGATTTTACTAGTAAAGGTACGAGAAAGAATATTGTCTACCTCTTTTATAAGTATTTCGGAGAGTCATAAAAAGTTATGACTCTCCGTCTATTTGTGAGCAAGTGGAAGAAGACATTATTATTGTAGAATGCATTATGTAACAAAAAGCTATTATTAAACATGTACTTATGAATAATAAGTAATCATTTTAAGCACTATAAAATATTTCATATATAATAAATGCTTCGCTTCATTTCAATCAACTATGCTGGATTCATTTCAACTATGCTGAAAAATGTTAATAGCATCATACTATTTCTCGAATTTAAAATAATTATTCTGTGCAGGAAATGGGAATGATATCAGAAACAACAGTATCTGAATTTTTTTACACTTTCCAACATAGTTGAAAAACGTTTATGGACTAGGTTTCTGTCCTCCTTCTAACTCTTATAAATGGACTCAGACTGTCATGCAATTTTTCTTTGATATGAGTTTTTATTATAAAATATTCAATATTTAAAATGAATGCGTAACATTTATATATTGTTTATAGGGACACACAAAACAATCATTGTCCATGTGGAAAAAAGTCATTTCTGACGCACTTAAATTATGTAACAGCACTTGAAATGTAACGAAATTTATATTATATCATTGATGTAGGCTAAAATATGATTTCTTAAAAGTACGGAAAATATTTATAGTTCCTTTATGAAGAGTGGGGGAGAATTATTTATGATCTATGGGGAAAATAGTTTGTGATGTTACTTTAATGATGTTTTAATACTTCAAACATAATAAAAGTTAAAAAAAAATCTTGAGATGCATTGCGACGCATTTTCTATAGAATAATGAGTGCATAGATACTGCTTCATTTGCAAAGACCCATAAAACAATTTGATTACAGGACATACTATGATCGACTGCACTGAATGAAAAAAAAATCGTAATAATATTCTGTCATTGTTGAAAAGTGTTTTATGATCTAGGCCTGATAAATGTTTTTCATTGCTATTATTTTATTGACGGAGACCTATTCATAAATTTGGATACCTTAGGTACACTTTGTTTTTTGGACTCCATCGAATACTTTATGTATGTTTTAAAATTTTGTTTGTTATTTTTATAGATATAACATATCGATGCAAACTTCTCAGTCAGCTACATCTCAAATTTCCTAAAAACGCTTAAAAAAAAAAAAAAAACTTTCAGAATGGAGATTTTGAGCTCTCGGAGATTGGGGAATCTTCGAAAACAGTAATTGTATTATTACATTACAAGTAAGCAGGCATAACAATATGGAAACTAAAGCCTTACGGCTGTTCTCAAATGCAAACTGGCTGCTTTATGACATGATTTTTATTTCATTCTTGCTCGGAAACGTATGAGATTCGCAGGTGTTTGCATTCAGAAACTATGTAATCGAAACACGTTTTTTTGTTTTTCAATAAACTCAAAGAATCTTTTAGAAAATGCTATGAAAATTTTCCTTTCAACTGAATTTCTGATGTGATAATGAAAGGAAGGAGAAATTCCGTCGGCATGTAACTTGAATCGCTTATAAGTAATTTATTTATTTTTAAAAAAAGGAAAGTTTATTTTAGTAAACAGGCTTTCGCGTTTAAAAAGAAACGAAAAAAAGTGTGTCAGAAATTTTCGTTTTATTCAGCGGGGCATTTGAGAATTATCTTAAGAACTGAAAAACCTCAATTTTCTGTAATCATAACAATTAATATATATATATATATATATATTTGACTATCTGGAGCCAGTTTCAAGAAATTATTATTTTACAAGAGATGTGTGATTAACAAGGATCGAATCACAGAACACTGGGTCAGCATACTATAAATAGCACCTGACGGGCTCGGTCGAATTTTCATTCACAACACTCGGGTCCAGACCAGCCATTACGTTTTTTGAAGCTCGGGTCAGGCCTAAATTTATTTTTCACACCGCTCCTAGACTGGACTTAATTTTTTCCTAGACTTCTGATCCGGCCGAAATTTTCTGACCCCGGTTTCCATATGAAAATCATTTTCCTGGCGTGGTCTGGTTCACGCAAAATTCATTAAAATTTGCCCAGCCCAAGCAATTTCTGCAAACAAGGCAATATATTTACACAGCCATTATTATGCAATTAAACTTTGAATTTTATTCTTCATAAAGAATAGCAAATTTCTATGCAATATAGTTAAAATCCAATGTAACTAAAATATGCATGTAAAAAAGAGCCTAATTATGATGGAATCATCGGCAAAATGTGTTCTTCCATGCCAAATGAATATAATCGTATGTGACAGAAGAATACCCAGTATAACATAATTATAATAGTCGATGCACCCGTTAAGAAAGGAACTTATCTATAACGGACTTTTTTTAAAATGTGATTTCGTCTTTGAGAATTTTACTGCATAGCATTTTTCATATTTTTAAGCCAAGTCAATGTATTTTTACAGACAAGTCAAACTCGTTTGCCACCAAGACCGCGAGGCTTGCTATCAAAAAACAATAAGCAGATTCATTTTATTACTACAGGAGAAAATGAAATTTGGATATTTAAATTAAAATAATGCTTATTATTATTATTATTTAAATATGTATTAAGCAAAAAAATATCAATCTATATTATAAAGGCCAAACATATCGGTGCGCAACGCATACGTCATTTTCCGCATGGCAACACTTTGAAATTTGAAATGAACTACGGCATCAATTTAATTTATATTATATTATATGAATTTTGGTATTGCAACTTTTGCTATTAAAAATGTCGTTTAAAGTTTTGCTCTTAATGTCGTATATTTTCAATTTTTACACCATCGTGTTGAAAAAAAATGTACTTTTAAATGAAATTTGTTTGAAAGCTGTATCTTAATTTGTTTTTGAAATATTAATTTTTTTTATAACTTTTAATACCTCTTTTCTAATCGTGGCAACAGGAGTACTCCATTTCTATTTAAAGCAAAGGAAACTAGTCGTTGGGGGCCACCGTAATACTTACCCATCATGGATATGTATATGAAAATAAAACATGTGAAATTATTTATACAATGCATTGCAATTCATAAACAAAATTTAAATATTGTTAATATACATAGTAATGCTATATTAAAGAACTGCTGATGTACCAATTTCGACAAATTATACAAAACGCCAAACTACTCAAGTAGTACCGAACTGCGTAAAAGAAACATCCTTATAACTTCAAAAATAATAATTCTATTAACTAACAATTAACTGCGTCGGATTAAGCGTCTAATTTCCAATTAAAATATACTTCTGAATTGAAATTTGAATGAAATACAGGGTCATGAAAAATCGAAGAATGTGGAAAACAAGATTACAAATATCTCAGCAACTAATAATCCGATCGACTTCGTTCTATATGCAAAATGTGTGTTATTTTATTGCCTTTTACGTCCATTCCTTAGAACAAAAAAATTCGAAAATTTTTATATACCTTTCATCAGGGCGAATTATTCGAGAGTCCGAAAAAAATAGTTTCGGATAATCGAGGTTGCTGATATTAAATAGGGTTCGTTCCATTCTTACATACTAACTACATACAAAATTTCAAGTCTCTATCTCAATTTGTTCGGGAGATAGAGCGTTTACAGACAGACAGACAGACAGACAGACAGACGGACGGCAAAATTTTTTTTCTAAAAATATGTTTTTCGGAATCTCCACTATCTAAAACGTGTAAATCCGTCAAAAAAAAAATTTCGATTTTCAAAACGATTGCAAGACTTACCCTATACTACGTATGATGGGTAAGTAAAAAGAGAAAAAATTGAGTGCTGTATCTTTATGTTGCAATTTTCTCATTAAAAGGGAAAAAATAGAAATTTAAATATCTTCTGTTATAAAACCAGGTAAATTTTGACTTCATTTACAAAACTTGATTTACACGTAAAAGAATATCAACAGTTTATTGAGACTTCAAGTTTTGAATCAAAATTATCAAATTAAAATGCCATTTTTTTTTTTTTTTTTTTTTTTTTTTTTTTTTTTTTTTTTTTTTTTAACGTGAATACAGATGTGAAATGTACATTTGTAAATTTTGATATGGTGAAAATGATGCCGGGTTTAGATTTCACCGGAAAAAAAATTCTATGATTGAGTCAAAGTTGAATAAATTTTGCTTTTTATCATTTTGGAATACTAGCATAAGAACCTTAATTTATAACTTTATCATAACATATCTTTATTATTTTTTATTGCTGCTTGCATATACGATTAAAATTTAATTTTAACAATTTATACAATTGTGTTTTATAGAAATAGTAGTTCGGTAATTTGACGATAAATATCGTTTGTTTACGAGTTAGACGTACCAATATAAAATGCATTTTTTACTATAACTAATTTTGTAGGTTTATTATAAGTTAATGAAACAGTTTCTTCTTAAACATTTTATTTCGTCAAAATTTGACGGGTTTTACCTTGTTTTAATATTTTCAAACTTTTGTTCTGTAAAAATAAAAATAGTAAAACTTTCTTATAAAAGTGCGCAGCCGAACATAAAGATTTTTTTAAAATGAAATGCAATCAAGATTAAACTCATATTGCCATTTTAAAATTTTAATCGCTTATGAAACTATTAGAAAATGTATTATGGAATTTATAACCCTGATCTTTTGCAATTTTTTTTAATCAATCGTTGCAAGAACACAATTATTTGCAATATATACTTGTGAAAGAAATATAACACACATGATTGTACCGGGCATAGAGATAATTTCCTATCGTGCACACATCGTGTCTGTAATAAAAAAAATACCTATAGAGCGAAATTTCGTATATCTATGTTTTTAAGAACTATAAAATAACGGAAAATACATGTTAAAATCATGGCTTTCTGGCTATAGTATTATGAATGTTTTTAGCAACAGCACATGCGCATTTTGAAATTTATTAAGTCTTTTTGTACACAATTTATTCGACTTAGTATGTAATGATTTTGAGCAGTTAGATCTATTCTTTATTATTAATATTGGTTGGCTGTATTTATGACGGCAAATTATCAACACGAGGGATATGGGTCCTAAAAGTGGGATGCCCTCCGTGGGGTCATTCTAAGGAAAGCCAACACGTATTTACGCAAGGAAATCCACAGAAAACTCTGAGCGATTAGGCCGATGGGCGCGATTAGGTTCGAATCCGACACCTGCCGTATAGAAGTTCAGAGAGCAGAAACCTCTCGGCCATTGATGGGGCATTTCTTTCTTATTACATATAGAGCTTTTAATGAACTTCATGAAGTATATATATATATTTTTTTTCAATAAAGTTTAACTCATTTTTAGCGATTTATTTCTCATATTTGTTTCTAGATAAATATGAGTTTTTCTAGTTGCTTTTGAGTAAATTCTTAACAATATTTAATAAAATTTCTACATATCAATCGTAAAATTTCGCTTTTACTTGAATATAACAAAGATTGCTATATGAGTTTTGTTAATCTGTTATAAGCTGATCTAAAATGTTCGTGTTTGATTATGTATGTAGCTAAATAAGGAAAACAGAGTAGATCCTCCCTTTTTTTAGAAGACAAGAAATCTTGTCACTTTCACCTTCAACTCTACTTGTTTTAATTTTCTCAAAACTTTTAATCTTTAATCATTATTGTAATCACTGTATTTTAATAGCTTTTCGGTAAACGTTTAGTATCTAACAAATACTGGACATTAATTTGTCATGTCATCTAAATCAAAGAGGCCAGTAAAATAATGTATTAAATTCAACATAAAACATGTAGCAAACTAACAGAAACAAATACTGCATGTATTTTATAAATCTTTGGATTTTCAGATTCCAATTGGTTATTTTGCACCCCGCAATCTCTTCGAGCTGAAATGTTAGATTTGGAGATTTGACCATGTACAATAAATATACTTTCTGATGTTTGTATCGCGTAAAGTGCTGAAAGATTTTGAAATTTGTTTTTCGTTTGTTTGGAGTTGTTTACAAATGTATTTGTGCAAAGTGTATTTTCTGCATAAAAAAGAATTAATTAAAAAATTAGAAAAATGTCAAAGATTTGTGACGAACTTCAAAGTATCAATCTTACAGTAAAAATGTTAGGCTAATAATTAGTAAATCTACCGCTTTCTCCCGCTTGCTTGCACTACTGTGTAAAATAAAGAATTTGTTAAATAAAAACAATTTTTGACAACAATTGTGGAAACAAAGAACAAGATAACGTTTCACTAATCTACACTGATCTCTTTCCTGCCATGAACCAAAAATGGAAAAAAGGGAAATTGAAAATTTGGACAGTTTATTTTGCGTCGGCCGATTATCTACTCGAGTGATATCGGCACACAGGACGAGTGCCCTTCGTTGGGGGTCTTTCTAAGGGAACCTAACCCGTATTTACGCAAAGTTCGAAGAAAAACACGAAAATTCCGAACGGTTTGGCCTACGGCCGCGATTGGTTTCAAACCCAGCACCTGCCATCTACCAATTGAGAGGTTACAACCGCTCGGTCACTGGTGGGGCCGAAAATTTGGATTTATGTTTTTTTTAAAAATCACAATTACTTTCAGTTTAAATATATAGCGGCTAGTTGTTAAAAAAATAAATTTTTTTCTGCATTAATTTAAATTTTTATTGCGGTAAAATCTTGGGTAAAATCTCTCGGAAAAAAAAATCTCTGTAAAAGTCAGTGATTTTTTTTTTTTTTCAAATTTATAAAAAGTAAACAGCGACAAGAAATTCTCATTGTTGTGGAACAAATTTCTTTTGTTTTATCTTATAACTTGCTTTATGGTAAATAATATTTAAATTAGAAAAGTTTCGTTTAAAACTAAATCTTATAAGTTTCTTGTCACCATTAGATTTTTAATTAACTTTATTTAAAAAGAATTTACTTTCTATTAAAAAAGGGGATCTTCATAGAGATAAATATGAGGCTAATTAAAAACAAACTAAAACATTGAAACTGCTTCAAGTTCCCGCGAAAACAATTTTTCAATGTGTCTTTGTTTCTTCGATTTAACTCTTTTATACTTTTGGTTGTAATTTCACTATTTTTTATGGAACATACATATAAATAAAATCTCCATTGTTTTCTATATCTTACAGATTATATTATTTTTACCAACCTGCTTTCCCCCATTAAATATAACTTCAACGAAAGAAAGCATGAAAAAAAGGAACATTATTCGTAGTTAGAAAAATGAAGTTTTTCTATCAGTCGCATTAAGCTACCTTCTCAATGTTATTTTATGCAAAAAATGCAATATTTACGCTTTAATATTCGGAATATTAAGTATAGATCTACCATGTGAATAGAATAAAAAAAAACTTTTTCTTCCGCTTTTCCCAACCTGATAGCTAATTTTATGGCAAAATTCCAAGTTAAAAGGGGTTAAACGGACAAAGACTCAAAGACCGCCCACTTTACCACATGATCCATCAACTTGTCAATAAAGATCATTAGGCCGAGGGGGAAGGTAGACACGGCATTTTACGTTGAAAGCACTTTTGAGGTAAAAAACAGGTGAAGGAAAAATACGTGCCATGCGCTTTTGAAATCTTTTTTGTCATAGAGAAAATTACGTGCAATTCACTCTTGGAACATTTTTTGAAGTACGGAATTCTACGTGCCAAACGCTTAGAGGGTTAAATAAATTCAGGAATATCACTCACACGACAAATTTTAAAAGAAAAAGAAAATAAACTGCAAAAATAATACTGATTTTAAATAAAATCTTCTGAATTTAATCAATGATGCCACCAGTTATGAATTGTTGAGAATTAAAGGGGAATTAATGTGAAATATTCTAATATTTTTAACCACTTGAATAAATATTTTAATGTTTTGACTTCTCAAAATAGTTCTTTTAAATTAATCTTTTCGAAAATGACATTAATTTTAACATAATAAATAAATTTAATCAACAATAAATTCTTAATAATAATATCGTTTTCATGTTTGCATTAAAGGACATTAAATCACAAAACGATATTTTCCATTTGTACAAGAAAAAAGAAAAAAAAAGTACTTGAAAAACCTTGAAAAATATTTTGACTGTTTTTATAAAAACCCTAATTTCTCTTCGAGTATATATGCTATGTGCATAAAAATGAACACAGTTCATTACAATATGCCATTTAATGATAATGTTCTGTTTGAACGCTTTTGCTACATTAGTTTTGACAGGATTATCCAAAAGACATTCGTTCTTTTTCAATTTGATGACGATCCCTTATGGAGTTTTGGGGAAAAAACTTCACTGAAATGTATGATCTGTACTATTACATATACACATTTAGAGTTTCTGTATAATTCATCATGTATTTTTCTAGATATTTAACAAAATGTCTAAAATTGTAAGTGGCCGCCGTACCTTTGGCCATAGTGTATAACCCAGATAAATACTTGGACGTTTGGCTTAATGAATCTTTTGTAGCTAGTTTTGTTACCGTTGCATGACCAATAGATAAAAAAAATTTTTTGTCGAATTTGAATACCCCTCCCCCATGCATATAAAAAGAAAGGCACATCGAGGGGCCTCACTATGAAGTTTTGCCCCGGGGCCTCCAAGTTCATAGTTACGGCTCTGTTAATCGGAGTAAAAACGAATTTCCGTCTCTGCACGAGACGATGGACAATAGAATGGTAGGCAGATTTTTCTTTTAATTCAGAGAGGACTTACTTGCCTTATCAAAAAATAATCATATACAAAAAATTTAGTTCAGTTCTAGAACTACCGGATGTCCCAAAAATGACTGATGGATTTTAAAATTCAATAACTTGCAAACGGTGACAGCTATTTAAAATTTTTTTGCAGGAGGGTTATGTATAATGCCAGGAGTTTTTTTACCGTAATTTTTAATTTTAGTTCGCATCTCAAACAATAGGTGGCGCTGACGGCGATTGAAGGCCAGGTGATCAGTGCTGAGTGAAGCGTCGACCTGGCCTTCAATCGCCGTCAGCGCCACCTATTGTTTCGGATGCGAACTAAAATAAAAAATTACGGTAAAAAAACTCTTGACATTATACATAACCCTCCTGCAATTTTTTTTTAAATAGCTCTCACCGTTTACAAGTTATTGAATTTTAAAATCCATCAGTCATTTTTGGGACACCCGGTAACTTCATACACTTTTAAGTGATGCAATATTGAAAATGGCATAAAATTCGCTATTGCAGCGCCTCCTTCCGGATGATTTTTTTTCAGATTCAGGGTGATCCAACTAGCCATAGCCATACACAAAAAATTTCGTTCAATTCGATGCATAACTTCATGTACTTTTGATTGGTATAATATTGAAAATGGCACAAAAATCACGATTGCAGCGCCACCTTCCGACGGATGTTTTTCAAATTCAGGAAGGCCATTGTCATACACATACACAAAAAATTTGGTTCAATTCGATGAATAACTTCATATACTTTTGGTCGGTGCAATATTGAAAATTGAACAAAAATCGCGATTGCAGCGCCCCCTTCCGTCGAATTATTTTCAAATTCAGGGAGGACCAACTAGCCATAGTTATACACTTACACAAAAAATTTGGTTCAAGTAGATGCATAACTTCATATACTTTTGGTCGGTACATTATTGAAAATGGCACAAAAATCGCGATTGCAGTGCCCCCTTCCGGCGGATTATTTTTAAATTCAGGGAGAACCAACTAGCCATAGTCATACACTTACACAAAAAATTTGGTTCAATTCGATGCATAACTTCATATACTTTTGGTCGGTACAATATTGAAAATGACACAAAAATCGCGATTGCAACGCCCCCTTCCGGCGGAATATTTCAAAACTGAAGGAGGACCTGCTTACCACAGCCAAAAACATTCACAAAAAATTTGGTTCAATTCTATGCATATCATACACTTTTTGATGGTAGAATGGCGACATACAGACAGACATTTTGTAAAAACATGTTTTTTGGAATCTCTGACTTCTAAAACGTGTAAATCCGTCGAAAACCGGAAGTCGAAAAAATTTCGATTACAATACTTTCTTCTATTGAAGATAGAAGAAAGTAAAAAATAGGTACTACTTGTTTATCCCGTCGACCAAAAACTATCGCCAAACTATAAGATTACATGCCAATAATGGATGATTGTAAATGTCTCATTCGCATGACATTAACTACGATACACGTGTTTGTTACGTAATCAAGTGATGTTTAATTCAACTTTTTAATTGTACTTTCGATTAAGCTTTAAAAATGTATTTGTTCTTCCGTTATGTACAATAAAAATTACGGCAGTTTATAAAATTTTGGCGAACAGTTTGGCGATTTGTATAACTTGGCAAAATAACGGGATAACCAAGTAGTACCAAAAATTATAATTTTCATTGTGTGCGATAAATTCCACTAACATGTTCAATATAACTTATCAAGAAAAATCCAAGGATTGTATACAATTATTTTGTCCATATCAGATGGCTGCATTAGACAAAACATTAGAATGTGTTTGTCAGGGAAAAACAAATCTATCAAGTTATCAAGGTAAGATTTGCTTTCATTATTTTTACTAAAAACTTCAAAATATTAATATAAAAATATAGCAGAGTGTTAAGTAGAAAAAAAATTAATTTAACCTCGTTCAATTGAAAAATAGAGCAATACAATATTTTAAAATCCTAAATGTGCTTATGTGGCACGTACAATACAATATCAAATTTTAGCTAAAAATTTGAATTTTTTTTTTTTTTTTGCAATTTTTCGCATTATTAGCCCGATATATATAGATTTAATAAATATGCATGAAGAAAATTTCTACAATAAAGGATTAATCGTTTGTTTTGCAAATTGTATCCCTTATGTCTAATGCAAGCTGTACACTGAGGCGACATGAGAAAGACGAATTGCGATTTAAGAAAAGAAACAGGTCGAAACATAGATGAAAGCCATTTCAAACCTGTTTTTTTTTCCATAAAGTCCATCAACATGCTGCATGACGTGCCTCACATGCCACTTGCTGCAGATTGCTGCATCGTACTGTTTCATATCTTTAAAAGTCTGTTAATCATTAGTATCAAGAAATCTTTAAACATCTAAAATACTCCCCTGAATGTATTAAATTTATGTTCCCCTCTCTTCTTCGCAACATACAAAGAATTTGAGAAAAATCTCTAACATTTATCGCATTGCATTCGGCTTAGTGGAATTAAACTATTACTAGAAAAAATTCAATTTAAAGTGATTGAAATTTTCTCAATAAAGTCAAAATGGGCATTTCTCTTCTTATTTTAATTGGAAGACCATATATGCATCTTATATAAAAATATTGTACATTATTTACATGAAATATTCGACATATTCCCAGAACATTTCTTCTGTCAACACTATCTCGTGTGCTCTGCAAAACATAAACAAAAACAAAATGGTTAGCCCAGGAGGGTTACCACTCATATAGTCATCGTCAACTTTTTATCGCCCTTTTGGCGTTAAAACATAAATCTCCACATCTTTGTATCTGTATAAAGATAAATTCTGTCTTATGTATTGTTCTCTAATAATAATAATATTCAATTACATGAAATACTCTCTTGTCCCAAAATTATAAATTTTCCCATTTTCCACTGTCATTCCAGTATATATAACATAAAACTCATATGATTTATATAATAAATGTTAAAAACGAATCAGATATAAGTAAGCATGCAGCGTTTACTGGAATTCCATAACCTGTGATTTATTTTGTTAAGCTAATTCAGATATTAGACAAGGAGCTATGATCATTCAGGTTTGTTAGGCGAATTAGATTCTGCGGATTCGTCCAGAATGACTCAATTGGCAGAGTATTGGCGGCATCAGCCAAGAGATCTCTGGTCCGAATCTTGGCTTGGATATTTTTCATTCACTTGAAAAATTACAACTGATATATGTATTTCTCTTTGTATGTAACTTATGTATCTAAATTGATTTCAATTTATATACTTTTCTGTGTAAAGTGAATCGGTTTAAAAACTAAACAATTCTGCACTTGTATTCCTTACATTATTGTTTTGAGGATGTTTTTCTAGATCGGTAAATTGGCTTTTCTTATTTTAAAAACTAGTTTGATGGAAATATTTTTTACATGTATGTTTTTGTTCTGTTTTGATAACGATTACGTTATTTTTTGCTGTATTTCTATTTATTTTTATTAAATTTAGCATAAATATGAAAATCTAATCAGTTGCTTTTCAAAGTTTATAAACAAGTTTTGATACAAGTTGATTTTAAAGCCAAACTCAATCATCCTCGAGTGAGACATCCGAAAATTGAGTAAAATAATTATTGAAAGACCCTATTATCTACGCCCTCACCAATGGCCGAGAGGATCTGATCTCTCAATTGGTAGACGGTAGGTACTGGGTTCGAACCCAATCGCGACCGTCGGCCAAACCGTTCGGAGTTTTCATGGTTTTCTACGAACCTTGTGTAAATACGAGTTAGGTTCCACGACGGACACGACGGCCTATATTCCTCGAGTAGATAATCGACTGACACAAAATAAACCAAATCCTACTATCATTTTCGCATACCGCTTTTTTTACACCTTCGGGTTGTGAGCCCTTTGCTAATTTAATAAATCTTTTACCACCAGTTTTTTAGAACAAAAAATTTTCTGTAATAAAATCACGAAAAGGCTCTGATTAAATAAGGTAAACTTCACAAATAAAAATAAGAGGTGAGAATAATGAACAATTCTGAGCACCATAAGTAGCACGTATATCGGTCACTCGTTCCCAAAGGATTAAGAAATAAGTGGCGAATCCAGATGTGTGATTTTTGGTTTTTGTAAATGTTCAAATTTTAAAACTACTGATATAAAAATTATGTTTCTCTGGGAAGTACTAGGAATAAAGCAATTTTTCTAAGATTTAAGTTTTCACTATTTTACATCTTTCTTTATAATTTAATAAGAATAAGTTCTTTAGAGGATTTTTTTATTTCATTAAATCATTTTGTAATATTTCTTTCTATATAACAAAACTCTTCTTAAATAAATAAATTAATTGACAACTTATTAACAATAAAAAAAAACAATTCTTGTATAAAAAGATAACAGAACTTTTCTTAAAATGTATTTGTAGCCCTTTAAATATATTGCTTTCACTTTTATTCTTAGAGTTTTTGTTGTTTAATCAATTGTATTTATTTATTATGGCTGTGGTATAATTTTTTATGTTTTCTCTAGTTAAATAATTCTTACTCAAAATTTTGGACTTGGGTGGTGTATTACGAAAACAGAAAATGTATTAATATTTTTTATGATTTTAACAGGTATGAGTATTGTTATGAGTTCTAGAGATAGAGTTATTGCAGAGATTTTAAATGATACAGCACGGCAACGCTATCTATTGAATGGTTTATATCAAACTGTAGAAAACATCAACTGATGTCAGTGAAAAACATAATCTGAAGTTTGATGAAATTCCCGTGCATATTTATTCTGGATATAGAGGAAATCGTGAAGAATGCTGCATAGCAGCGCCACCTGTTGAGAGATATACACCAATAACTAATCAGCGCCACTTTATATCAATGATTAACTGAAAATAAACTTTTATGAAATTGAATTATTTCTTGAGATAGAGTGTTCAGAAAATTTATGTCACATGCACAGTCAAAGATTTACGGACAAACATTTTCTAAAAACATTGTTTTTTGGTATCTCTGATTCAAACAAACGTGTAAACGTTTTTTTAGGTTACACCAGGAATTTCGCATACTAACAGCAGAACACATCCGATCACACGACAAATCATAAAATTTTGAAAAATTCTCTAGTTAAATTAATTCGACCATTTTCGCTACTTCTTCATTTCTAAATATATACTTTTAATGTCAATACTTATTTCATGCAACATCCCAACTTCTAGAGCAGCGGTTCCCAATCTATGGGTTGCAACCCACTAGTGGGCCGCGGCAGTTGTTTTGGTGGGTCGCGTAAAAATCGAGGTTTGTCATCAAAATATGTCTTTTATTTCATCTGTTTAAAAAGATATCACAATTTCAACAGGAAGTATCTAATTGACTATAAAGTTATGTTTTCATAATAATTAAACGTATTTTTAACTATCTTTGTAGTTTGTGTATTGTTTTAATTACTATTCACTTATACACATTGAGATTACGGATTCTTGTTTTTGTTGACAATGTATCTTCCGTACAAAAATTTGCGTTTTTCGTAGGATAGGATAGCGGAGCGTATAGAGATCGTAAAAAAATTTCCATACTGATATACAACTTTTTTTCGGCTAGGTCGCGAAATTTTTTTTCACTGAATGGTGGGTCGCATACCAAGAAAGTTTGGGAACCGCTGTTCTAGAGCATTGGTTTTGTAAGTCAAAAATCTTTATATCGAATGGAAGTTGATTTTTCTCAAAATATAAAGTTGTTGATTTCGTGGAATTTCCTTTTAAATAAAAAGTGGGACAATATTGCATATTCTCTTCATCCCCCCTTAAGAAAATGAACTAAAATGAACTTGCTATTTCTTTTTAATCACTCATTGCTAAATAATTGATTAAAGCGTAGTGGTTTAGTGGCCAGTGCATCTGACTGCCGTGCTGCAAGTTGAGAATACACCTGCCTATTGGCCAAGATTCACTCCGACTTTCATCAGTGTTGAATCCAGGGGGTGGCCCGGGAAGGGATATTCTCCCCGGAAATTTTAAGATTTTGGGTTTTCAATGGTCAAAAAATGCAATTCTCCCCCCCCCCCCTAAAACTCTAGAATGTCCATCCACCGGATCCACAGAAGTCCCTCCCGGAGAAAAGAATCTGAATTCAACACTGACTTTCATCCATTCGAGGTTGATAAAATGAGTTCGTATCAGTTCTAAATTTGTTCGTGGTCTAAACACCGAGGGACCCACGTCAGGCTGGCCACCAAGAAACTCAAGAAAACAGAGATGGACACTATATTCCCAGACAATACTTCATGGATCGTTTAGAAACAGAGTTAAGTTCCAGTTTTGGATCAATATAACTCATAATCATTTTCATAATTATTACATACATTAATATATTACATTGTAAAGCAGATGGAAGGACATATGAAGTATTTTTGATGTATTTTTAATTTTATAAGGATTTTAAAATTTCATTGTAATGTGGATTTAATTAAAATAAAATTTGTATATTTTTGCCCTTAAAAAACATCATATTTTAAAAAAATCAAAATTTGTTCTTCATTATTATTTTTTTTTAAAGTACATTGGAAAGTTTTAAAAGAAGATCGGATATGATGAGGTAAACAAACGATTCAAACACATTTTACCAACTTTTATTAGCATATCAAAATTACATCAGATTTTTATTCTTTTATGAAAAACAATCAGAATTTAGAAGATCTTGAAAGTAAGTAATTTAATAACAACAAGTAATGATATCGTAGTCAAATGAAAGGTATTTTCATTATACATAATCCTGATGAGAAAAGCAAAATTTTAAAACATATTTAGCAAGTTCATTTACATTTTCAAATCTCATCAGAAATGTTATTACCTTTTAAAATAATAATCACAGTATCAAACTCTTAATTATTTTTATTGTCAATAGTACGCCTTAAAAAACAATTATTTTTAGCTTAAAAATGTATAAGAAAGACAGTTTTAGCACATTCGCAGGCAACTACGCGAATACTCGTAGTGGTAAACTGGTTTTCCTTCCCAGCTACGAGATAACTCGTTATTGATATCCTTATCTAAATTGCCAAATACGAGTATTGCCATACAAAAAAAGCATTGTTTAGCTGTTTGACACACAGAAAGAAACTACACAATACACTTGGCGTACTGAATTGGATCATTTGTTTCTCGACACCTAAATACAATAATTAAATGTAACAGAGATGTTCATTTTGGCATCTGTGAACAGGTGCACTATCTCAGCTTTGGCAACGAACGTGTTTAAATAAAAGAACTTCATTGTGAGAAATTATTTTTAACAAGTCTTTTCATTCAAATATTCTCAATCATAAGGTTAATTTTACAGAATTATAAATCTATATTGTGTCAAAGAGAGAATTGCAATATATTTTAGATAATATATAAATAAAGCCAAATAAATATAAAATATGGCTGGTCATCGTTTCATTTTAGTCTCTCTAATATTTTAAATAAAATACTATGTTAATAAAGGAATTTGACAAAGTTTCTAAATACAAGTATAAAAATCAGTTAATCACAATTAACAAATAATGGGAGAAAAACAGGTTGCTATTAGAGATTCTTTTTATATCTCACATAAATTAGCTCAATAGTACAGATTCAGTGATATTTTCTTAAAACACTTTTTAAGAGAAGTTCCTGTTTATATTTCGCACAAACTAGTTCTCTTTCGTATGCATTAAAATATGTCTGCTTAAACTACACTTGTGAGAGAATTTTTTGTTGCATATCTCACACACGAAAGGTTTTTCACCAGAGTGAATTAACAGATGTGATTTTAAATAGTACTTTCGAGAGAATTTTTTGTTACATGTCGCACACACAAACGCTTTCTCACCAGTATGTATCAGCAGATGACTGCTTAAATGGCTCTTTTGAGAGAATTTCTTGTAGCATTTCCCACAAACAAAAGGTTTTTCACTAGCATGAATTAACAGATGCTTGCTTAAACTACTCTTTTGAGAAAATTTCATATTGCATATTTTACATACAAATTGTTTCTCGCCAGTATGAATTAATAGATGTGTGTTTAAGTTGCCCTTTTGAGAGAATTTCTTGTTGCATATTTCACAAACAAAAGGTTTCTCACCAGTATGAATTAAGAGGTGTGAACTTAAATTACTCTTTTGAGAGAATTTCTTGTTGCATATCTCACACACGAAAGGTTTATCACCAGTATGAATTAAGAGGTGTCTGCTTAAGTGCAGCTTCTGAGAGAATTTCTTGTTGCATGTATCACAGTTAAAAGGTTTCTCTCCATTATGAATTAATAAATGTGTGCTTAAATTACTCTTATTTGAGAAATTTCTGTAGCATACTTCACATACAAAAGGCTTCTCACCAGTATGAATCAGCAGATGCTTTCTTAAATGATCCTTTAGAGCAAATTTCCTGTTGCATAACTCACACACGAAAGGTTTCTCACCAGTGTGAATTAGTAGATGCCTGTTTAAATCACTCTTTGAAGAAAATCCTTTGCTGCATACATTACAAACAAATGGTTTTTTTTGCACTGAGTCAGAATCTATATTTCCAAAAACCTCTTCTAAAGAACTATTTTGCTGCATATTTCGCACTTTAAAAACAGTTTTGAGTTATGTGATGAAGTGCATATACATTCAGAGCTTTTTGCATCGGAAAAACATACAACCAAAACAAACTACCACCTTTTCAAGTTCCTACAAAAGAAATTAAGAAGAAATTTATTTATTATAGAATATTAAATTAATGCATGCAACAGAATTGAAATAAACTACCAGTTATTTGATGTTCACCGAACCAATGATGTGTCAGATTAATTTTCTAATCGAATAAGATTTAAACGATGACTAAAAATAGAATAGTTAAAATAAACAATTACCACTATAAAATAAAAACTTATCGTTAAGAAACTATCACAAATAAAAGTCAATGTTATTAATAAAGAAAAAATCGAATATTTATAAAAAAAAAAGCATTTATAAATAAAAAATAGAGCAAATTTAATGAGAAAATTTTATAATTTCATATAATCTATGAAAAAAATGATGCATTGTAAAAGCAATGAGGATAAAAGAATTTATATTTATTGCAAGAAAAATTATAATACTCAGAATTTCTCCAAATTTAAGATTTTTTTCAATTTAATTTACATCATTATTGGGGAAAACATTTCGCATTATTAATACAATTTTCATTTTATTGTAATAACTTAACCATTTATTAGCATTTTAACAATGTTTAAAGCTCTATAATATGAAATATAAGTAAAACAAAAGGAATTTTCTTTAAGGGGGCTCAGGGATTGAAAACATTTCAAAAAATCGATTTTTTTTATGATCTAGTTTGATTATTCAATTAATTCTTAACTCAATGCAAAAAACCGCATAAAAATATTTGCATTTTTAACGGAGTTATAAGCATTTATGTATCAACACTTGCATAGCCGCATCCATATAATTTCACTTTTAAGTCGCGTTTTCTCAAAACTTGATTTTTGATGACTAACACCAAAATTTAAAAAAAACTATTTGATGGAATGGCTTTTTTTTTTTTTTTTTTTTTTTGGCAAGCATATAACATCATTATCTAGAGAATGAATTAAGTATATAACTATCATTTTAAAAAAACATTATTAAAAAATCTGTCAAAGTTGAAAATTAAAAAAACCCTAAAAAATACAACTTTTTTTTCATTAAAAATACTTAAAATATTAAACTATCTAAAATATATTAATTCATTCTCTAGATAATGATATTATACGCATGCAAAAAAAAAAAATTAAGCCATTCCATCAAATAGTTTTTTTTAAATTTTGGTGTTAGTCATCAAAAATCAAGTTTTGAGAAAACGCGACATAAAGTTGAAATATATGGATGCGGCTATGCAAGTGTTGATACATAAATGCTTATAACTCCGTTAAAAATGCAAATATTTTTATGCAGTTTTTTGCATTGAGTTTAAAATTAATTATGTAATCAAATTAGATCATAAAAAAATAGATTTTTTGAAAAGTTTGCAACCCCTGAGCCCCCTTAAAAGTTTTCAAATACAGCTTTGAAATGCGTTTATAGATCTGTGTATACAAATTCGATGACAAAATGTGTGAGGAGTATCATTGAGCAGATTTAAACTGGAGCATCTCATAACAGAGTCTGTAGAGAATACAGTAATAAAGACAGAACTTCAGATGAGAGCAGAAGAAAGAAATATTTCATTTAGAAACAAATCAATCAAGGAAACATTCAGTATGTTTAATAGAAATTATGAAAAGAACAATATTAGACATTAATGGCATTGCATGCAGTTATTTGTGTTCAGCAGCACTATAAAATTCCTTTTTAGGAAAAACATTGTAGAATTTAGTTTCAAATTGCAGAAATAGATTTAGAAAATCTGCTAGTGGTTTTATATTCTGGGTACATGCCTTAATCTGCGTTATATACTCAGCAATTTAAAGCATTGTAACATTACAATATATGTTGATCTCAATTAACTTAAGTTAAAATTTCCTTATATTTTCAAGTCAATATTAAAATAATGATATTTTCATAGCTTGTTCCTTTCATAATACTACCCTTACATAAAGTCTATATTTAATTCTCTATTCTTTTATTATTCTCTATTAGTGGATATGAAAAAGAAAACTACACTAAAAGTGGTTAAATATCATATAATTTAAATTTATTTATCAATGAAATAATGCTTTTCAAATCAATTTGTTCAATTAAAAGTAACCAGTAATAATAGCTTCGCATTGTTTCCATCTTTTACTTGCCTTTTATTTATAAAAGACAACTATGCTGCATCATTACACTTAAAGTAAAATATCTGCATGGAATTCAGTGTCACTACTAGAGATTTAACAATTCGATCTCCAGTATTCTTTCGATTTTAGAGAAATTTAAATAATTTCACTGAAATCGAAAAAGTAATTGATAAACATTATCGAAATACAATTACTTCCATATCTTCTATTAGTACTCACGAATAAAAACCTAAGTAAATTTTGATGAATAAAAATAGTTCAAAAGGAAAAATTACATTAATTTATAAACCAACAGAATTAACTAAAATAATAAAATCCATCTTATATTGGTTAATCTAAGTCTAAAAAGAGTTATTTTTTAGCTAAAGTTATCAAAAGTATTATCATGAGCTTCAATTGTTCAAATTATTGAAAAATTAAGCTTTATTTGTATAAACAATCATTTATATATACAGTAGACTCCCTGAAATCCGCACATAATTTAAGGATATAAACAAGAAAAAATTCAGTTCAGATGTAGATGCAAAATTTGACTCTTTTAGTTTTATACCAATTCCATGCATTTTTTAATTTGTAATTTTTGTTAAGGTTATTCAATTCATGTTTTTTCATGAAGAAAGAATAATTTATTTCTGAAAAAATCAAGATATTGCTGATATCATTGGTATTCACAATCTTTCCAAATATATTTATGCATTAATCCAGTTTTTTTAGTTATTAAGTCTGGCTAAACCTGAAATAAAACTTCGTTATTTTATGATCCTGGACTGAGTTAGTAATTTATGAGGCAATTTTCATTGAATAATTTAGGAAAAACACATTTCATCTTTATAATGAATATTTAATTGTACATTATTGATTATTAACGTGACCTTTGCTTTTAGTATTTTAATCATTTTAAAAATTATCTAAATTTTTATTATTTTAGTTTATAACATATTTACATATTTTATTTTATCGCAAGCAATCACTATAGTTTTAATTGCATTTTTAATTGCACTCAAATTACTTTAAAAAAAATATAAACAAAGCAATGACCTGAAATCCACAAAATTCTAAAATCCGCACAACTGGTCCCAAGCTGTGCGGATTTTAGGGAGTATACTGTACATATATATAATCCAAAACTGTATTTATGATGAAATTATCAATTGAGTCTCTTATGCTTGATATTGCAAAATGAAAAATGAGCAAAAAATATTTTACTTTGGCACAATCATATAATTTCTTACCATGAAATTTAAATCTTACATCCTTTCATTATCTCAAATTTTATGTACTCTACTTATTCTCATAACCATATTCACCATTTAAAAACTAGTTCAACATGCAATTGTTAATTGATACATTTTCAGATTTGAAGTTGCATTTGTCAGCTCGTTAAAACTTGGAATACAAACATTCATACTATTGACTTGTACCTATAATCTCAATACTAGTATGTAAAAATTTCAAAATTTTTGTTTTATAGACACCATTATGGTGAAAGTATTCAATTTTATAAAAGAAAATCATATTTTTCTTTTAATATGACATCACTTTTACTCACCGGAGCATTGTGCCTTGCGTCTCAAATTCAGTATTTGACAAAGTGAAAAAGTACTGAATAGTAACATCTTCATGAAGGAAATTGCCTGTTTTTTAAAGCATGACGTCATTTTTTATCACATTTATTAAAAAGTGATTTTTAATTAGAAAGTTAATGAGAAAACGACAACATAAAACATATAATCAATAAATATAATCCATTACATCTCTGAAAGAATAGAAGCAATGCAATTGCTGCTATTTTAAAGAAATTTCATAAAAATACTTTTAAAAATAAAATATAAAAATAGATTTTTTTAAGTAGTTTGTATGGTAATCAACAGATGGACAACTTCCATGAAAAATAAAATAATTAGAAAAACTGGTTGATGGCATGAATGAAAAACTGTTATTAATATCAGTTTTACGAAATCAATATTTCAATTCTTTTAGATGTTTAAAAATACTGGTTTCCGCATTATATTTATCATGTTAATGAAATGACAGGACGAAGGGGGGGGTGCCGTGAGGTAGGGTCTCTCACTAAATAAATACATATGTATACTGAAAATATCCCCCTATTATTCATAAAAGTTAAATCACCTGTAATCTTCTGTCTGGAGACAGAGAGGATAAGATAAGAACATGAACTGAAATAATAAAATTAGAACAAGCTCTAAAATAACGTGACAAGTATACTCACCAAATAATACACAGAAAGCAGTTAAATTTTAAAAAGCATACCAAGACAGAAAACTCTCATTTAGCAATTATTCTCCATAGTCAGGACTATAGCTAAATATTTTTGTATGTCTCTGTCAATAAAAAATAAATTATATGCACACAAGATTCTACTCTACCTTGTTACTACACCTCAGAGTACATAAACTTCAATTTGTTTAAAATAGTATAATATCATTAAAACACGCTGCAAAAAGTTTTTTATTCCACAGGCTGTAATGTAAATGGAATTTTTTTTCAATGTCCTTTTAAATGAACCATGAATGCTACATGTTTCATTTTGAATAATGATTATCCTATTATAAATCCGAATTACCAAAGCTGTAAAAACATAGGCACCAGCAAGCAATCTGTTACAGTAGAGGACCTATTATCCGGAATTCCGAAATCCGGAAGGACCCGAAATCCGGAAATGAAGAAGATTGAGAACGAGGTGAATCATGATGAAATGAACGAATTATGAATCTTTGATCAAATGTGCGTTTTTTCGAAAATTTTCAACATTTCATGCTTTTTTGGCTTTGTTTTTCAAAATTCACCTATTTTCTGCGTTTTTTCGACAGAATTTACGTTTTAAAAAAAAAAAAAAAAAACGCAAATTTTTTCAAGTATTGCTTTAAGTATCAAAAGTCATAAGTCATTCAAAGATTCATGATTCATTCATTTCATCATGATTCATGCCCATAAAAAACGCAAATTTTTTCAAGTATTGCGAAAAAACTGCAAATTCGTCAAATATCGCTATAAAACCCTGCAAATTTTCAAATATCGCGATAAAACCCTGCAAATCTTGTCAAATATCTCGAAAAAATCCTGCAGATATCTCGCAAAAAATTCAAATTTTGGGAAACGATCGCGGAAAAATCCCGTGTAAGCGCCCCCCTCTAATTATTTTACGATTTTTCGTCACTTTTGGGGGGTAGATTAACGGTATATATATATATATATAAAGCCAGTTGGCAAAACGTCCGGATTTTGAAGAGCTCTGAATTTTGGATGTCCGGATTTGAGACTTTGTACTATAGTACAGTAGAGGACCTATTATCCGGAATTCCGAAATCTGGAAATGAAGACGATTGAGAACGAGATAAATCATGATGAAATGAATGAAAAATGAATCTTTGATCAAATGTACGTTTTTTCGAGATTTTTTGAGATTTCATGCTTTTTTGGTCTTTTTTTCTACAAAATTCACCTTTTTCTGCATTTTTTCGACAGAATTTAGGTTTTTTATAAAAAAAAATGCAAATTTTTTCATGTATTGCTTCAAGTATCAAAATTCATAATTCATTCAAAGATTCATGATTCATTCATTTCATCATGATTCATCCCTATAAAAAAACGCAATTTTTTTCAAGTATCGCAAAAAAACTCCAACGTCGTCCAATATCGCAATAAAACCCTGCAAACCTCGTCAAATATCGCGAGAAAATAGTGCAGATGTCTCGCAAAAATGCAAATTTTGTGAAACGATCGCTGAAAAATCCCGTCTAAGCGCCCCCCTCTAATTATTTTAGGATTTTTCGTCACCTTTGCGGGGGGCGGATTAACGGATATATATATATATATATATATATAAAGCCAGTTAGCAAAACGTCCGGTTTTTGAAGAGCTCTGAATTTTGGATGTCCGGATTTGAGACTTCGTACTATAGTACAAGAGTCAAAGTTGTAGCTTAATGTTTTTTCCACAGACTTCTGATACAACACACTTTTCATTCATATTCTAGATAGCAGTGCTATAATTTTGTTATAATTTTTAAATTTTCCGTGGTTTTTTTTTTTTTGGAGGGGGGCGTATCGAGTTTCTGACGGGCCCTAAATCCGGAAAATTCCAAAATCCGGAAAGCCCTCGGTCCCGACGATTCCGAATAATAGGTCCTCTACTGTACCACTAAATTTCATTATTTTTCTTTGCTTAAATTTTATTAGCATTCTGTCAAAAAATTTTGATGAAATATTAGACCAAAAATAACGAATAATATTTAGTTCGGAGAGACATCCTGCTGGCACTTAGATTTTTACACTCCTACCAATAACATATATGAATTTCATGACAATCTAAGTTTATTTATATTGCGGCCGTTGGCCTAATCATTCAGAGTTCTCCCATGTTTTTCTTTGATCCATGAATTTCCCTGCATAAATGTGGTTTAGGTTCCCTTAGAAAATCTCCCACAGAAGGCCCCTATCCCCTTCAGGTCTATATCCATTCATGTTTATAACTGGCTTTCATAAACACAACCAAGTTTATTAATCACTGTTAGAAAATAGGTAGACAAACCAAATTTTTAAATACAGTAGACTCCCTCAAATCCGCACATATTTTATGGATGTAAACAATGAAACTTTCAATTAGGATATTATTACAAAATTTAATTTTTTTAGTTTTGTATAAATTTCATATATTTTTAATTTGTACTATTCTTAATAATACTTCATTCGTGTTTTTTTCATGAATTAAGAATAATTTTTTTTTTTGGGGGGGGGGGGGAATTTAAGATATTACTGATATTACTGGTAATCACATCTTTTTACTAAATATATTTATGCATTAATCAAGAATTTTTGGTTATTAAGCCTGGCTAAACCTGAAATAAAACTTTCTTATTTTATGATTTTGATGTGAATTAGGAATGTACTTTTATGAGGCAAGTTTTGTTGAATAATTTTGGAAAAATACATTTAATCTTTATAATGAATGTTTAATCATACATTATTGATTATTAGCTTGACCTTTGCTATTAATACTTTAATCATTTTAAAAATTATCTAAATTTTTATTATTTTAGTTTATTACTTATTTTAATATTTTATTATATTGTAAGCATCCATTACAGTTCCAAATGCATTATTAATTGCATTCAAATTACTATTTAAAAAATGTAAACAAAGCAACAAACCAACCAGAAATCTGCAAAATTCTAAAATCCGCACAACCTCTGGTCCCAAGCTGTGCGGATTTGAGGGAGTCTACTGTACTTTTAAACTACATTGGAAAATCTTAAAAACATATATATTAAGTCGAGTAAAAAGTTTTTCACAAAGGGAAGATACTTTCACACCAAAAGCTCTTACTTATGTGGTTATTAATTTGCTACAAACCAATTTTTGCCTACAAAAGATGATCATAAGAACTACATGACTGTGTAGTTTGTTTATTCTATGTTTTTTATCCAGTACTTCAAAAAACTGTTTAAACTGGAGCCATCACACCAGCAGATCCGAACAATTATATACTCTGAGTTCTGTAAGAAACTCACTGTGACTGAATGCCACATAAAGGTGAATTAAAATTTAGGCATTAATAATTTTTATTATCATACAGTCAAAGTTTGATTTCTAAAGTTTAAAGCTGGAAATTTTGACTTTGAAGATGAACCGCCTCCTGTTCTGCCTTCTATAAATTGATTTGAAGAAGTTAAACCCGATCATTGATCAAAATAGAATTTTTTAGTGTCGCCTCTAGGTGATGTCAGGAATGAGGAGAATAATGAAAAAAAAAGGAGTCTATAAATTACATATAAAGCATAATTATTACAAATTTTTTATAATTGGGTAAAAGTAGTAGAATTAAATATATTACAAAATCAAAATTTTATTGTTAGTAGAGTAAAACTTCTATAACGGACACTCCTGAATAGTGGACACCTCTATTTAACAAACAGTTTTCCAATCCCCACTCCCAAAACCTAAATTTTTATATGTTTAATCTCTGAATAACGGACATTTCGAATAGCGGACTTTGGCGATAAAAGATGAAAAGGTATTTTTATAATGAGAAAAAAAAAGTTAAAAGCCCTGTTAATTTATCAAAGTAGTGTGTCATAAAGTTTGTGATCACAGATAAATGTAGAGGGTAGGTGTCGAAAATCCTACCTCTCCCCCCCTACATTCAGTGTTGAATTCAGGGGGTTTCCCAGGAGGGACATCTGCCAATGCATCAAACTTTCACCACGGATGATTTTGAGAATTTTTGCTTTTAATTGTCAAAAAATGCAATCCCCCTCTTCGCCTGGAACTCTATTGTGTCCAATAACTTCACATTGAAAAACAAATTACATGTAATAGCAAGCAAAAGAAGTTTTGTAACAAATTTTTTTCATGAGAATGTAATAAACAGTGGATAAAGGTTTGCACAATTTTATTTCAATTTCATTGCTTAAAAATCATTTTAATTACCAATTAAGCATGTAATAGAGGTTTTAGGACATATAAAAGTAAATTAATGAAACATTAAGCATTTCCTAGTGATTTTTCAATCTTTGACGTTTTCCCAATAGTGGACACCTCTGAATAGCAGACAATTTTTGCGTTCCCGAGGTGTCTGTTATTAAGAGGTTTTACTGTATTACTTTAACATATTTAACAATGGTATTATTTAAGGATAATATGTTACAAAGAATTATAGATTACATATAAAACAGAATATAATGACAACTAATTTTAAAATTGATAAAATACAGTTAAATATATATTTAATAAAATTTTAATTTGTAATTATTATATGTTAATAATTTACATTGGTTGATTAAAAAAAAAGTGATATTTTTCCATTTTAAAGCTTTTACTTAAAAAAAATATATATATAGATATTTGTTACTTAACAAAATTCAGGTTTTAGGCAGTGAGATTTATTGTCAAGTGATACAAACAAGTGTTTATATATGTACATACATATATGTGTACATGTCATGATTGTTTTTTATTAATAATTTGTTTCTGTTTGAGTAATAAAATAAATAAATGGCCTTTTCATGTTAAATAGTTTATACAAATTTTGAAAAAAAACTGCTTGAGTAAATGAAATATTGAATAGGTTGGAAGAAAATATTTTACTAAACTTATAGAGTATAATGGTTATTTATATGTTATTTTACTTCTTAAAATAAATCTTGTTTGTGTGAATCAGAATATCTATTTTAAGTAACGTAAATTTTAATTTTTTAACACTTTTAAATTCTAAACTAAAAAAAATTTTCCAGCTGATAGTTACTATTGTGATAGCAAAATATTAGTTTTACCACTATGGGTATATTTAAAATTATTATAAATGTCAGGAAAAATGAAAGTTGTGATGCATAAAAGTTTATTTCATCATTCATTCGATTAAATCACAAGTTCTGGAATTTTCAATAGAAGAATAAGTAAACAAACATATCTTACCATTAATTTGTTTTAGTAATGAAGACGTGTCTGTAAATGGATTTAAAAAAAGGATATCTACTGTTACAATCTGAGTATGATAATTCTGTCGTGAGTCGACGCCATTTTATTATAGACGCCGTCAAAATGAATGAATCATAAAGAAAACGTTCATTCGTTAATAATGATTCAATCAATAAAAATAACACTGTTGTTTGTTACTAAATGTTTAGCTAAGTTTTAATTAACGAAAGAAAATATTCATTTATAAAAAAGAAATAGGAAGCATTTTCAAAATTTGTTAATATAGCACTTAAATATACCCTCGGGTTAAAAATTGGATGCAATTTGATTCTAGAAACTCAGGAAATTTTTGCTTAGATTTGTTTAATGGCTATCTGGTAACCAATATTACAACCATAGATTAAAAAAAAAAAAAAAAAATACTAGCTATATTTCCGCTGCAGCATTTTAATTGGTAAATAAAGTTAAGAATTATGGATGCATGAATCACTCAATAAATCATGATTTAATTCATAAGTCATTCTTTTCTTGGCGTCTTTTTTCCGGTTGTTGATAATATCAAGTAAGTATTAAAACATAAATTGTTTGTATTTAACTTCTTGTTAATGCTAAGGTATAATTTCTTTCGTTGTTCTGCAACTAATTCGCCAATTTGCTATTTGATTATGACTGGACGAAATTTCACATACCGTTAATTTCTTTTTGCGGATTGAACATTGAATCATTTAAAGCATTATTAAAACGTTTATTTATTGCAGATATTTTCGCTTATAACTATTTATTTTTAAATAGTTTAATAAATATTATTCAAATTTCTATTTAGACACAGCAAATTTGCTTGTTTTTTTTTTTTTTTTTTTTTTTTACATTTATGCATTGATTATAAATAAACTATTTTTTTATTTTATTCTATTCATTTGATACTAAATATTTTTTAATAATTCATCACATATTGAATTGACTTTATATTGTTTATCGAAATTTATATATAAGAACACATACACTGACGGGGACTCCTCACTAACTTCAAAGCTTCCACTCCATGATGTTAACCCAAAGGTCACTCTATTTTCGAATTCCTCACATAAATTTGATTATTTTTAAACGATTTATTTTATTTTATATTTTACATGTGATAGCTGAGGTCCAAGAGTAGTATGGCAATTTCTTACTTTTTAGTTTTCGGTTGCAGATTTTCTTAAAAAGTAATTTTCAGCTTCAAAATTGAAAGTAACTTTTAAAAAAAATCTGCAACCAAATCGAAAACGTAAAAATACCCATCATTAACATTGAATTTCAGCTACATTATGCATTTTTTTCTAAATATTCAAAATTAAATGAGAAATTTGAAAATATCAGTTTAATATTACAGAGCAGGTGTATTCAAGTGATTCAAGAGTCCCCTTAAGAAGATTGGTGTCTCATCTTTGGAATTGTCCTCTGGTATGTTAAATCTGTCAGTGTTTGGTGCATTCGTATATTTAAAATATCTTTTGGGAAATTAATATTTATAACTTCATTTTTTTATGTACTCTTCTAAAATGTTGTTTCTTTTGTTCTAACTTCTCGAAATATTTCTGAAACCCAAGCTTAATTTAATATATTATGTGTGAAAAGTAGACGAATTGTGAGTAAAATTTTTAATAACACTTGATTTAAATTAAGGGAATATTTTAGAAAATTTAGAAAAACAGTGACACATTTTAAAAAGTGTATGCAAAAAAGAAAAGTTAAATTTTTAATTTACCGAGGAGATATTTTAAATATGCAAATACTTCAAATGCCCAGATAGTGAGTGACACAGTAATGAGGCATATTTGTAACCTGGGTGACTACCCCCCTAAAAAACTACAGTTGAATTCTAAAAGAAGTGAAACATTGATTTTCAAGATTATCTGACGGGACCTCAGTTCATTTTATGTTAAACAAAATTTCATGTTTGTCAGGTTCAACTGTACAGTTGAACCTCGAAAATCCGGACCTCCAAATTCCGGAAATCTCTAAAATCCGGACATTTTTCCGATTTCAGTTTTATTAATTTTTAAAATAAGACATAGCTGTAATTTTCATCAACTGCAGTTAAATTCTGATAACTATACTAAAAAAAATATATATATAGATATATTCTGGTTAATATTGTAATGACTTGCCGTTAATTAAAGACTTTATTATTACAAGAATTAAAAGTTAAGAAGCGTTCAACAAAATTTACAGTAATGAATCATGATGAAATGAATGAATCGTTGAACTAATCATAAATTTTGATACTTGAAAAAATTTGGGGAAAAAAAACGTAAATTCTGTCGAAAAAATGCAGAAAAAACGGAGAAACTTGTAAAAAAAAAGAAAGCCAAAACAAGCATGAAATCAATTAAAAAATCTTGAAAAAACGCACATTTCATCAAAGATTCATGATTCATTCATTTCAAAATGATTCGTCTTTGAGAATCGGGAGGGAGGGCGCTTTCTCGGAAATTTTTTGAAAATTTCAAATTCTTTATAAAGTGGGGAGGAGGCGTTTGATCGGGAAGAGCGGATTAACGGGATTTTACGGTATTATATAGCCATAAAAAAGATTTTTTCATAAACCTCCAAAATCCGGAAAAATCGAAAATCCGGAATCGCCGCGGTCCCGACGGTTCCGGATTTTCGAGGTTCAACTGTATTTTTTCAGAAAACAACAGATTTGTTGATTTTTTTTTAATGTCATTACTGAACGAAATGTGCAATTTTTGTGATGAAAAAGTCACCACAAAAATGAATTTTGTAAATAAAATGTTATAATTTTGGTTTAAATATCTTGCCAAAGTGGCCACACTGATTCACATTAGAAAATTGCATTCTCTCAATTCTTTTGAGTCATTTCATTGTTGCACAAATGTGGAAAAATCAATAGAGCTGGCACCAATAGTTTTACATTATGGAAATATTTCATACTGTTTTGATGATATCTACATCAACTTTCCTTTATGGGATTTGATAAAATGTTTTTAGCTTATTTATTTAAGCTGTTATTCAACAAATTGTCTAGTTGCTTAACAATAATGTAGAACAAGATTTTTTTTTTTTTAAAAAAAATCCAATTTTCAGCAGTTTTTAAGAAATGCCTTTTATCAAAATAATGATGTAAATTACATATCCGTATGGTTGGATTATGCTTAGAGGTGCCACAAGGTGGGCAAACTCTAGGTTTTTATTAGAGTTTTGACAAATTTTGCAATAAATGTTGAAACTGACAACCAAATACTGATTACAATTGTGTTATAAAAATGTAATGTATATGTATATATTTGAGGAAGAGAGTTTCAAAAATCATTTTATCCAAAAAAAACAAATTTTGAAATTTTTTTTAAAAATTTCCTGAAAAATTCTGATTTTATCCATAAAATGGAATGCTCTGACTGAAATGAACAATAAAACCAGATATTTTGTAGATTTTAACACTTTTTTATGTGGATTCACCAGTGGAATAGATTGATAGTAAAAACTTGATTTTAAAAATTTTGGATATATGCGAGTTTTTAAACTCACATCCTTTATTTATGCATAGATTTTGAACAGAAAATTTCTAAACTGACTATATGATACTTTTTACTTCATAAAAATTGTTGTTGGTATCCTTATCAATGAACTATAGATAGTACACACTTCATTTTCAATACAGAATATCCATGGTAAACATCAATAAACTATATCAGTTACATAGCAATCTGAATCAGTTTTTGTGATTGCATACACTGCTGCCAACCTCCAGGTTTTGTTAAATAAAATAAGTATACTTCCAACTAGAAAGTTTCTTTAATTAAATGTGTCTGGCGTTAAATATACTAGTAATTTAAAATAAGTATACTTCCAACTAGAAAGTTTCTTTAATTAAATCTATCTGGCGTTAAATATACTAGTCATTTAAAATCTACCTCTATTTCATTCTTTTATTGGATTTCAGATTCAAACTATAATTTTTCGATATAAAAAAGACAGAGATTGGCATGTATGAACATATACAGGCAGCAGACAGACAGACTGAATTCATACACACTTTAAAACAATGTTAGAAATTCTTAAAAAGATTAATGCTTTTAATCATGTTTTTGAGGAGATTTTAACTTGTGACATTACCCTTTTAAAAAATTTCATAGAATTTTATTTAAAAAAATTTATACAGTCAAAGTTCTATAATCCGCACAAGCTGGAGCCAAAGTTTGTGTGGATTATGGAACATCGTAGATTATAGAATGTTATGGGTTATACGTCATTTTATTATTCCTAGACAACATTTTAATTCTATAGACAGTTTAATATGAAAAGATAAATATGAAATTTAGTAATGAATTTAATATGCTATCTCAAAAATGCCTTTCAGATGTTATTTTATATAGACAAACTTATATGAATGTGCATTTTAATGAAAATTATTACATATATTTCATAATACAGTTTGTTTTTTACTGTTAATAAAATAGATCAGTTATATTTTTAAAAAGTATATGTTTTACTATGATTTTTTTCAACTTTTTTACTGCTTGTTTAAAAAAATTATTTTTTAATCACAAATTTATAAATTTTCTTATTTGTTTATTTCATTGTTTACATTCATGAAGTAATGCGAATTAAAGAAAATTGTGGATTATGGGTGCACATATTATTGATCCTTGACTGTATAGAAAAAAGTGGCTTATTTTTCTATAAATTGGTTTATCTGAAAGTTATAGAAATGTCTATAGAGTTTTATAACAATATTTAAATGTATTCTGTAGAATAATCTATAAATATATAAGAATATATTCTATATAAATATTTAAATATATTTTATTGAATAATCTATAAATATATTCTATAGGATAATATGTAAATATATTTGGCTTTTGCTGACATGCAGTTATATTTCCCAAGTACTAATTACACTCAATTCTGCCTGAGTTCTGTGATTGGATCTGATTCGGTACTTTCAGTGCATGGCTACATCCATTTGCAGCTCTTCAGATTTTATTTGACTATTTTAAGTTTGTTTCTTTTATCATTTGCATTTCCAATCTTTAAACCATTTATAAAAAATCATCTATATTTTATAATCTTATTGCTAACTGTGTGAATTATGAAAACTAATGCAGTAGGCTCCCTCAAATGTGCAACTGTCTAAAATTCACACATAATTTACAGATGTAAACAATGAAGATTTCAGTTTAGATATGGGGACAAAATTTGATTTTCTTAGCTTTTTATTAATTCTATATAAATTTTAATTGATAATTTTTTGTAATATTACTGAATTCATGTTTTTTAATGATGGAAAAATAAATTTATTTCTTAAAAAATACAAGTTATTGCTGGTATCACTGATAATAATTTTTTTTCAAATATATTTATTTATGAAGCTTTTTTGGTTATCAAATCTGGCTAAACTTGAAATAAAACTTCCTTATTTTATATTTTGATGTGAATTAGTAATGTACTTTTATCAGGCAAGTTTTATTGAATAATTTTGGAAAAATACATTTCATCTTTATAATGAATGTTTAATCACATTATTGATAACTAACTTGAATTTTTCTTTTAATATTTTAATCTTATTAAAAATTATCTAAATTTTATTTTATTAGTTTATTATTTATTTTAATATTTTATTAAACTATTGTAAGCATTCATTACAGTTTTAATTGCATTATCAATTACATTCAAATTAGTGTCTAAAAAATGTAAACAAAGCAAGGACCAGAAATCCACAAAATTCTAAAATACACAAAACTTCTGGTGCAGATTTGAGGGAGTCTACTGTTACTTATAAAGTCTAATTTAGAGTGTGTGCCTACTGCCAAATTCCTGCTTTTGCATAAAATTTGGGTGTATTATTGTTATTTTAAATTAAGTTCAAACATTTAGAACTCTAAAACTGAACTGTTTTTAATTTGGCAATAATTAGAAATTTTAGCCAAAATTATTAACTGCAAATGAACTATCTAAACTGAAGCTGACCATTTAAAGAATGTTAAACAATACATTTTTACAGTTTTTTTTAAATTTTAACCCTCCAAGCGTCTTGTAAATGGGTAAAATTGTAATGTTGTTTTCTCTGCATTTTGTTTTAAATGCAAATAAAATATGATTCTTTGAATATTACATAAAAAATCTTATTTAGGAATATAGATGTAATCCTTGAGAGTCTTAATCATTCTTCAGTACTTTGAAAATTCATTAAATTTATAGAATTATAATATCTTAAACATTGCTTATATTGCAGTGAAACCTGGAGCTTAGTGTACGGAATATTACGGGACAAACGCTTAGAGGGAAAGCTTATATTTTTCATTTTTTTATTTGGAGTTAAACCTTAAGTTAAAGTGTGAACTTTATATAGAAATTTTTGTTGTGTATTAAAATCTTAATTTGCATTCTCTGGAAAACTATGTTTTTCATTTTTCATGAGAAAACTCATTTCTGAATTTCTTTTTTAAGATACTGAAATAAAATTTTATCACAAGATTGTTCTCTTCAGTTGATACAATAAGAACCAAAATATAGCTTGTAAGTATCTGTATATTGATTTTAAATCTCTATTTTTATTGAAATTACACTGTTTTTTAAATTTGTTTTAAGTACAAAATTTTATGATAGTATATATGATTGCATAAATTCAAAATGTATTGCAAATCTTTTGCTTCATAGCACAGGTAAGTGATTTGCTAATATGTTGTTGACAACAAAATGGAATATATTGATTAAATTTTGTTATAAAAGCTTTGATATAAACACAATTTTTAACCTAAAATTTGACTAAATATTGCCTAAATTTGAAAGTTAATTAATATTCCATTGAAAATTTATTTCCTCTTGTAACTAAAAACACGTGTTTAATAAAATCTCATATTTTCAAGGAAAAAAAAGGCTCCAAAAGTAAAAAGATTTCTTCATGTGAAAAACAGTCTGTTATAATAAAGAATTCATTTTTTGATTGATTTACTTATTTATTTTATTGTTAATGGAGGGGCAATCGTATTTATAGTTTCAAATGAGCTTCACAGCTTAAATCATGTTTAAATATTCATTTCAGATATCTACTAAACTTCATTAATTTGATAGTTCTGCATGTGGAATTTTACTTTAATATAATCTTAAAAATATAGTCAAAGGTTCCATAAATTATTATTTGCTAAACTTGAAGCATAATTGCTTAAATATTTTTATACTTCAGAATAAAATATTAAAAAAATGACAGTTAATGAAGTTTATTAGATTAGATTGAAGCTTTTATAAAATTAATAACAAATTATTTAAATATTATAAAGTTACACAACAAATTAATGAAAAAAAGTTACTCTAAATCAATAGTTGATGTATAATATTTAACTATTGAATAGGATTGTATTAGAATTATGATTTAAATTATAATCATTAAATCTATGCAGAATTAATATTAAACTGATGCATTATATTTTTTCTAATAATTTTTTATATATAGGTACAAATAAATTACTAGACATAAATATTAAAAGAACAAATATATATATATATATATATACACCTTTATTATTAAATAAAATCTTTCATTAATTGGTTCATTGATCTATAGAACTTCTATTTAATACTTGCAAAGACTCAAAGAAATTTCTAAGGTGGCCTTTTTTTTTTACTTCTTTGTAATATAGAAGTTTTGGTACATGGTTTTAAATTACTTCTATCGCTGCCTGTTGTCTGCTTATCTGTAGTCTAATTTGGGAAAACATGCCAGCTTTCTCCAAAATTTTAAGCAATGTTTTCTTATTGTTCACAGTATTTTTTTTTTTTTTTGAAGATGCTCACATAATTTGATTTGTTCTTATCTTTTGATATATTCAGAAAAAAAATGAAACAGGTAATCATTTTTTTTATAGCTGCTGCTTTAAGGAGTATATAGTTTTAAATAGCGCTGCAAAAATTAAGTTAGTTGTGAGTGATCCATGATTCTGTTTATATTGCAAAGATATTATTTATTATAATCATTCTTACAAAATTATGATTGTTATTGGGAGTGTTGTACCCATTAGAGAATAATAACAACTGAGAAATTTTAATCATTAGCAGAGAAATATGAAGGATCTTTGATGTAAAGTGTTTGTCATTATTTATAATATTTTATAACTGTGAGTCTATAAATACTATTATGAAAATAGTCATAGAATCACTCAAATAGGAAGACTTTCTAAAAGAAAGATGACTCAAACGCGAAAAAATGAAGTCGTCTGTTGGAGATGTGTGAACAGTATTGAAATTTCAATAAAATCATTCATATAGTTTTAAGAATACATATTCAACACTTGTTGATAATCCAAAAAAAGTAAGAAACTATTTGTTTGAAGAAATTAGAAGGATTATAAAATCAGCTACTAAAGAAATTAACAATAAGATTGAAAATATAAAGCAGTATGCTAATTAAAAGTACTAACAAAAGATATGAAGGCAATGGGAAATTAACTATTATTTTTTTTATCTGAAATCAAACTTTGTATTTCGATGTTTTTTTATCAAATATACCTTTTCGATTGTAGTAAAACGTAATTAAAATAACTGAACTTATTAAATATCCTTCATTTTGGACTCGTTGTTGAATTCCATGAACATGTTTATTCCTTAAGTGTAAATATGATAGCTCATTTGTCTTTTATAAATATCTAAGATAAGTAATACATGTGCACTATGCTAATTTGTTATGAGAGTAAAATGATTTTTAATGCATTGTTTCGTAGCAAAATGACTTTATTTCAGATTTTTATATGATTTATATTTAAAAAATTTTAGTGCAGTTTTCTTTTTAACACCTGCATTAATTAATTGTATGCTATTAGAAGAGTGTTGTGAAAGGTATTTGTATCTGTGAAAATTTTATTATTTTATTACTGACCTCGAAATATGAAGCAATTTTAACATAAAATATTTCAGATCAACCTGACTCTTGTCCGCTGAAAAATCACTATAATAAATTAGTTACTAATCCAAATCTATTTTTCTACTTTCAAATTAAATTTAAAATCTTGCTCTTAAACAGTCACTTTTATGCTGCTTATAGATGACACATTCTAATTGCAACACAGTTATTCGAAATATTGCTGCTTTGATAATTTTTTATCTAAAATGCTGAAAATTTACTGGTTGGTTTGTTTTTGAATAAAATATTCAGTTTGTATCATTTTTCTTTCCCATCCGATGTTCCGTCATACCAATTATATTCTTTACAGAATCTAATAAAACTCAGGTAATGTTTTCTCTTCATGCATTTCATCATACAATTTACATGACCGAACTAAAAATATATTTCTAAGTGAACTAAATTTTGAAATTGCAGAATAAAATGTATTTGTATTTATCTATTTTCCATTATATATACCTTTAAGCATGGTGAAAATGCTAATAAATGGTTGAATTCTTACCATGCAATGCATATTCAAGAGCCAAAACATTATGAACGTCTACCTAAAAATCTGTTGGCCCACCTTTGACCCAGAAAACGGCATAAAAATCCAACTTGGCATAGATAACACATGTCTTTGGTAGATGAACGGATATAAATTGTATTAGTTGTTGAAGCATCAGAAATACACAGCCGTGGTATTCTAAAATGGTTGTTTTAGAACACTGGGCTGCCGTTGAATGACTCCCACAATGTTCTCTGTAGTATTAAGATCCTTCAAATTAGGATTTTAACTGAAATTCAGTATTATGTTCTTGCTATTTAAAGAGCAGAATTAGAGTCATATGACATGAAGCGATGTGTTGCATGAAGATTTCATTTCCATTTCCGGAGACATATACCATGTAATCATGCAAATGATTTAAGATATGGCCACGGCATTGGTGATCTGTTCTACAACAACCACAGGTACTAGGGAGACCCATGATAATGTTCCCCAAAGGTTTATATCGACACAACTGCCCTATGTATGACCTGTTGTATATAACAATTTGCATAGAAGGCGATATACCAAGCACAACCATCGATATATAAGAGGATGGATCGTGCTTTGTCCGACAAGGCAATTTTCTCTGATATGTTCCATAGTCCAGTCATGATATTCCGGGGCCTAGTGTAGGAGTATTTTGCAATGATGCTTAGTCAGCAGGAGCACATGAATGGGACGTTAGCCCCGTAGTCTAACATTCAACACTGTCAACTGAACTGTATGCGCCCGAAAAGATTATACTTGGGCCTGAATTACTTTAGGATGCATGTTGAGCCAGTTTTTTAAACCGATTTCGTTTTACCAAATGGGAGAGGGGTTTCCAACGCCCTTTTGATTCTATAATGCCTAGGCATCCAACCCGATGGCTTCTACTGATAATTTCACGTCATTTATCTATTTTATACAAGTAGTTACAACGATAAGCTCGAAAAACCCATGAGAAGTGTATTTTCGGAATGACTTGTTCTGAGTTGTTTTGCGAAAGTATTCTGCCCTCTATCAAAGCAGCTTAGGTCAGCAGTCTTTACCGTCACAAGCAGACGTAAGAGCAAAATTGTTTTCTGAGATTTCTTAGTAGCATTTAAACACCATTTCCACCGGGTTCAGTGCCTTCCACGTGGTCCAGGCGAGTTTATTAAGAAATGGGGAGGTGGTCATAATGTTTTGGCTCTTGAGTGTAACTTAAATTAATAATATGAATTCTTGTCACAATAATCCTTTATATTATATTGAAAAAAATATTAATCTCAGATGAATGAACACATTTTTTTTCCATAAAATTGGTTTGTTTTTGCCTCAATGCTTAATAATTTTATCATTGCTTTCGTTGATGATATGAAATGATAGAATATTATCATTAAATTTGCTTTAATTTTATTTAATAAATACTACTAAAACGGGTGTATTTATAAATATTTGCTTTATTTTTCATTTATAGTATTTATTTATAATTTTTCATTTTATTTATCATAGAATGTTTGTTTTATGATGGGTACTTATTAAGATTACTTGTACTTGCTATAATTTTATATTTAGTTTAATCATTAAATAATTATGAAATCCATCAAGTGCACTTTTAATTCACTAAAAAACAAATAATTAAGTTTCTATTATAGATTTTCATGTTATGATAGAATAGAAATTTTATTCAGTTTTTGACATTGATTTTAATTTTTCATGATAAGTTATTTTTTTTTCTTATTTTATTTTACAATGAATCATACAAAGTCATTTACTTATTGCAGATGCTTAAAGATGTTAAGTTAGATTTACATCAAATCTCGCTGAACTACCTTTGAATATTAGTCTTAAACATTAAACAAAATGTTTCTTTAAAATATAGTTTTGGAAAAAACAACTTCTAGCTCATCGCAGGGAAAATCTTTAATGCGTAACAAGAAATTCTCTCAAAAGAGTCATTTAAATATACACCTATTCATTTGCATTAGTTGTAAATCTTTTGCATGTGAGTCATGCAACAAGAATTTTTCTAGTAAGAGTCATTTCAGAACACACATGTTAATTCATACTGGTGAAAATAACCTTTTGTTTGTGGAATATGCAACAAGAATTTCTTCCAAATGATTAATTTAAATACACACCTGTTAGATCACACTGGTGAAAAACCTTTTACATGTGAAATATGCAACAGAAGATTCTCTCGAAATGGTGATTTAAACAAGCATCTCTTAACTCATACTGGTGAAAAAATTTTTGCGTGTGAAGTTTGCAACAGGAAGTTCCCCAGGCAGAGTACTTTAAAAAAGCATCTATTAATTCATACAGGTGAAAAACCTTTTGTATGTGAGATATGCAAAAAGAAATTCTCTCAAAAGAGTAGTTTAGACAGACATCTGGTTATTCACACTGATGAGAAATCTTTTGTATGTGAAATATGCAACAAGAAATTCTCTCGAATTTCTCATTTAAACAGTCATGTATTAACTCATACTGGTGAGAAACCTTTTGTTTGTGAAATATGCAACAAGAAATTCTCTCAAAAGGCCCATTTAAGCAGTCATCTATTAATTCATACTGGTGAGAAACCTTTCGTTTGTGAAATATGCAACAAGAAATTCTCTCAAAAGGGTAATTTAAGAACACATCTGTTAATTCACTCTGGTGATAAATCTTTTGTTTGTGAAATATGCAACAAGACATTTTCTGTAAAAATCAATTTAATTAATCATCACTTAACTCATACTGGTGAAAAACCTTTTGCATGTGAGATATGCAATAAGACATACTCTCAAAAGGGTAATTTAAACACACACCTGTTAATGCACACTGCTGAGAAACCTTATATATGTGAGACATGCAACAAGACATTCTCTCAAAAGAGTAATTTGAGTACTCATCTCTTGATTCACACTAGTAAAAAAACATTTGTGTGTGAGATATGCAACAAAAAATTCTCTCGAAATGGTGATTTAAGCAAGCATCTATTAATTCATACTGGCGAGAAACCTTTTGTGTGTGAGATATGCAACAAGAAATTCTCCCAAAAGAGTCATTTATGTACACACTTGTTAGTTCACACTGATGTAAAATCTTTTGTATGTGAGACATGCAAGAAGACATTCTCTCAAAAGAGTAATTTAAGAAAACATCTCTTAATTCATACTGGTAAGAAACCAATTGTGTGTGAGGTATGCAACCAAAAATTCTCTTGTAAGAGTTCTTTACACAAACATATGTTTATTCATAATGATGAGAAATCTTTGGTATGTGATGTAAAACAAGAAATTCTTTAATAATCTTGATTTTAGTAGGCATCTTCTAATATTATATTACTGAGAAAAAAAATTGTGTGTGGATTATAAAACAAAAATACCTTTTGATAACTCACATCGGCAGCCAGTGCATCTAGGAGACATTATGCACAATGTTTCAGAGGCAATGGCATGGTATGTGCTAGTAGTGAAAGGAGAATGTCATACAATGTATGTCCTGTATGCCAAACATACCATTGGACAATATGGTCGGTATTATTAAAAAACTCAAACATTACTCTACATTATTCAGGGATCATATCTCCAAGTAATGTTTGGAGCATGAAGTATACCAGACTCTTACATGTATGTCAAACCTGGGACAACATCCTAATGTTCCCAGATGTGCTTATTATTTTATTAAAAATTCTGAGTGCGAAAATTATTACAGAATCGTCATAAGCTTTTCTGCTATGGATTGACTGTAATTATACTGTTTGCAAGCACATGAGTTTGCAGGAATTTATTTGTGAGATATGGCACTGTACACGGATAGTGTTATAATTTTTTTTTTGCTATTTTGAGCACTTTTCCTTCATAAGATATTATATACTATCATTCCTCAAATCATCTTTTTACCCTAATGATATTTTTATCAGCCTCTTCCTCTTAATGTAATTGTTATCAATGTGTAAATATTTATTTCATTTTTACGATATTTTACTTTTTATATGTTTGCCATGATACACAGATAAGATTAATACTTGTCATTTACGTAACTTATGAATTTAAATGAAGAGAAGAACTTAAATATCACTTTCTTATATGAAAGAGTTTTATATCGAATAACACTTTAAAGAAATACTTGCTATTTAAAATTGTTTAATAATACACTTTTGGCGCATAATGCATTGAAGATTCATGTCTTACTACCCTTTTTCCATGCATGAGAGCAGCGTCGTACAAAAGGGAGGGAGCGGTTGCCCCGGGCTCAGACATTAAAGGGTCGCCAAATTTATACTACCAATGTCATTTGGGGGGGGGGGTAGGAACAAGTTGGGGGAAGGGTGGGCCGCAAATTGGAACTATGCCCGGGTGCAGTTTTCTCTTCGCACGCCCCTGAATGGGAGTAATTAGATCTTTTTATAAAGAAATTAAGTGGACACAGTTCTTCCCCATTTTTTTCAAGTGAACGTAAAAAGTGTCATTTCAAACCTGATTTCTCTAACAACAAATTATATTATGTAGCAAAATATTAAGATCTACATGAGCTGTGATTAACATTATTATAGAATGAAATATTTTGTAAACACTTAATTATTACAACAATTATCATCATTAAAATACAAATATTTTATAAAAATACATAACAGACTAAAAAAATAACAAACTATATTGTTATAAAAAAATAAACAAAAAGAGAAAATTTTGATGGACCAAACAAATAGCAATATCAAAGCAAAAAGCAACCCCCATCCCTCAAAAGATTTGTAACAATATGAATTATTGGATACTCCTCCCCCCAAAAGTAATAATTTTATATAGGTACAACCCTTATGCGGTATGAAAATTTTTGTAAAGTATTCTATGAAGAATTATCCATTATATTTCCAACTGGTGAGAACTCTCTCAGTGTGTTTCAACTTTCTTCTCTTAGATACAGCCTTTACCTATCACACGTATTGACAATAAACTTTAGTTTGACTCTTTAAAGCAGGATGGCAAAGAAAGCTGCCATATAAATTGAAGAAAACTTTTGAATCTGAATACCAATATTTGGAATTTTCATATTATCTAATCTCAAATTTTGGGCGATTAAGTAATTAAAAATTGCAATATGAAAATAACTGGTGTTGAAGAAATATAACAATTGTAAAGCAAGATTGCGTTAATGGGTTAATTGAGTAGCTGCCCTGTCCAGTTTTATTTTATGCGCAAGCGCATATTTTGTATTTGGTCAATTATCAGACACAGCGACGTTCACTGAGTTAGTTGAGTTTTGAAAGCATTCAAATGGAGTTGGATATTATTGCTTTAAAAATGATAAACTAAGATATCTTGAACATCCACTGCCCTGTCCAGTTTTATTTTATGCGCAAGCGCATATTTTGTATTTGGTCAATTATCAGACACAGCGACGTTCACTGAGTTAGTTGAGTTTTGAAAGCATTCAAATGGAGTTGGATATTATTGCTTTAAAAATGATAAACTAAGATATCTTGAACATCCAATCTGAACATTTTGTGAAAATAGAATTAAAGGCTGCGTCTGTAAATTCATATTGATAAGAAAACTTTTCTGTGAGATGTATGATAATATTTTCAAAATAGAATGATCTAAATTTTCATTTTTACTTACATAATTTATTATTTATTCTGAACTAATTTTTGTTAATTTGTGTTTCTGGGAGTCTTAGAGTATTCTAGTATTTAAAAAAATGCTATCTCTTACATTATGTTACAGAAAACAAGATGAAATAGTAACCAATAAAAAAATTTCTAATTTAAACTGGCAAATCAGCAGATATAGAGCCGACACATCTGCTCTGCAAAGCATTTTTTTTATTTTGATCTTAATTTATACATCAACAATTGTACTATTCTTAATAAATTTAATTTTTTTTCATTTTAGAGATTTTTAATCAATAAGGTTTTCTAATACTTCCGGACGTTTAGTAAAAAAATAGGGTAAGCATGACTTTGCATAATGAAGTTCTGTCAACAAAAAACTGACTTTGTCATAAACTTTTAAGATTAATAATACTTATCTTTGCAACAGTGATCCTTCCAAATGTCGTATTGTCTCATTAATTTTGTATTTTCCAATTGATTTTTTTTTTTGTTGTTGTTGCTGTTATTTCTTAGTTCTAATATAACCAGATCCAATGGTTTTATTAGGGACAAATCACCTGCTACGGAACCTTTTCCTATCCTGATAATGATATTTGTTTATTTGTCAACCAAAAAACTGGGTACCAACCAAAGCCAAACTGGGTTTAAAATCTTCAATGCTCATTCGATTTGCAAATTCAACAGCCTGCGTCTGTACCAGGAATCTATTTATCGCAAGGTTTCAAGATCTAGTTTCCTGGAACTATAGCAATAGAGCTTATCTAGATCTTCTTGGGTCGCATTTGTCATGTGTTTCCTTCCTTTAGGAAAATTAGATTTTTTAATCTAATCTAAAAGTGATTCTTTGTTTTTCAAACAAGTTGAAAATGTATTATGTTTAATTTCACATTCAGCTGTTAACTTTGTTTTACATTCCTCATTCTCTACTTTTTTTTAAAAAATTTTATTTTTGTCGCCAAAGTTAGAGTTTTATAATTTTCACATGTAGAGATCCTGAAAATTTACCCCTTCACACCACTGAATGAGAAAGAAAAACTAGAGTCTGTGCCTCTTTACACAGAAAAGAAATAACGATGACTTGACACACAAAATATAAAATACAGAGTTGCGATATTTTCCATTAATCGAGGAAAGAGACATGTTTTGTCCAATTTTTAATTTGAACTAACCAATGAGAAAAAAAACCCGTTTTGAATTAAAGACATATTAGTAATTTTAATTCCAATACAAATTTTTTGGGTCTTTGGATTAGTTCGAATACAAGAGATTGAGATGTGCATAAAAGATGTTGAAGACCTTTATTATTGTATATATATTTATGACAAAACAAAAATCGTTGTTTTACTAATTTCTTCTGTATACTAGGAGAAAATAATTATGAAAAATTTCGGCTTCTATTTTTAATGGATTTATATTTTTTCAGAAAATCCTAAACACAATTCGAATGTTCTTAAAAAGTGTCAGTCTTTCTGTACATATGATACAAATTTTCTGAAAAGACAAATTCACTGAATTTTTTAACCAATTTTTTTGTCTATTTCGTTGTCTGTGTTTTTTCGGAATCACGTTTCTATTACCCTGATTCTGGAATAAAATTCGGGATCGTTGGCTTTCAGAAAGAGTGATTCGCCGTTGACTGGGAGAGCATGATCCCTAGCGGAAACTGGTCGCTGTTTTCTCGGCGTCACATTTCGATTACTGCGATGCTGTGCGCCGAGCGGTCATCGTCCATGGAACGGGGTTCGGTAGGTCGATTTTTGCATCCTGCTATCACAAAATTCATTTAGGTGTTGGCAGATAAATAAGCAGTCTAATGGGATCTGGTTTATTAATCCTTTTCATACATGTCTTTTTTAAAAATTCAAGCTCAACGTGGCTTGACTTACAAATTCTAAATTATTCAGTGCTTTGACCGCATGTTTTTTGGCAAATCTATAAATCCAAAAGACACACAGTTTCGCCATTCTGGACAATTTAAATGATATAACTGGCATCATTTTCGCCAGATCGCGACACTAGAAGAATGGGAGGCGATTTAATTTAAATGGTTAAAAAGAGTCTAAGCACTGTAATGCTAACAAGGCGCGACCATGCATGCTCGTTAGCTGAAAATCGAAAGACATGACAATTGCATTTAAGCCAGCTTTTTATCTCAAAGAGCGTTCAAAAATGATATCTGAAAGTAGTAAAGAATATTTCTGGAAAATAAAGTTATCAGGGTCAACTTGCTTTTTAGTATTAGAAATAAGGTTGAAAAAAATCTTAGATGGGACTTTGAATTTTAAATTAAAGTTTTTCTGTACACCAGGAAAAAGTAACGATGAAATACTTCGGCTTCTGTTTTTAATGGATTTATAGATTTATAGAAAATTCTAAACACAATTTGACTTTTTTAGAAAATGTTTGTATATATGATAGAAATTTTGTGGATGTTGTGTACAAAAAATTAATCCATTGAATTTCATGAAACTTCAGATTCAGTTTTACCATGACATAACAGGTGCTGAAATTAGATTTAAATTATCCAAAAGTTAGCGTCGCTGTCGTTCATTTTGATCAATATCCATGATTGCAATATTTTAAAAATAATACATAAAATTTCAATTCTGTTAGATAGTATTGCTATGCTGTTTCTGAATTGTTAAACTTAAATATATACTGATGAGCTTCTGGTGTAAACTTGACAATAGATGGCACTGCTATGCTGCATTTTCATGATTTCTTCAAAGATCTTTACCTCAAGAACTAATGCATTGTATTTCATTTAACTTCATGTATTTTTTTTTACATTGACATAAAATAAATAGATTTTTATTGGGTTTCTGTGTATACCATCCAAGTGGTGTTTCTGCTGTACTGTTTTCAAAATCTTCCCCACATCCGCAAAAAATTTTCAGCTTACGTGGGAGTACGAGACACCAGACTAGGTGCTGTGAGTGCCTTCAGGTGGTCACTAAAAGCTCTACTTAGACAGGATAGACCCCGAGTGCTCAATCCCTTGCCATGTGAACCATTACCAAAAAGAAGATATATCTTGTCGTCCCTGGTGGACAAGGAAAACCGCCTACAAAAGAGGCCGACGCGCCTCCCGTTTCGGGGATTAGTAGCGTAAAAATTAGTTTGAGTCACTGCTAGGTCTTCATCACTAAGCGCAGTAAACTCCAGAAGCATACACATACGTAAGACCTAGATCGTAACGAGAGTTCGTCCGAGATTACAGTCGCCTCCGATTTAGCCGGTGAGTCTTCGGGCCGGTTCTCTGCTTGGGCGGATCCTGGAAGCAGACCTGTTAGCCGATCTCCAGCCAGAGAAAACAGCACGTCCAGGTTTCAAGCCCCACATTAGCCTCCCACCATCAACGCCCTCTGATCGAAATGAGGGCATTTCCGATTACCACCCACCCAATGGTCGATTCATTACTGTCTCAGCTGCAGCGGACACAGGACGATGTGGCATACGGCGACGGAAGCACGCCAGATACTGTCCAAGATATCTCCCGACTGAAACATTGGGAGATGCTGCTTGTCGATCCCGCGAGTTCTGTCGAAATTAAAGACTCCCTGTGTCTTGCTCTACAGAGCCCGCACTCTCCTCTCAGTCAAATGGTGGTTGAGATCTTATCATTTTAGCTACCCTCTTTCCAGAGGCACCGTGCAGTCCCGAAAGGCTGCCTCTAGGACCAGACTATGGACATCGAAACCCGTCTAGCCTCGAAAACCGAGGAACTGGCTATGCCGCCCCTATGGTACCCTCTGTAAACACCACCGCACAACGCCCGTTACCCGTGGACGCCGGACTCATAAATTAGTATCTCTTGAAAGCGGTGAATCGACCTAAATCGTCCTTCGTCCAACATCATTTCTACGAACGCTGTCAGGCTCCCAGTCTACTTCCCTACTTAACCCTTTCAGGCACACTGTCACTAGTCCGGGATGCCTAATTTTAATTCTAAACTTACAAACGACACCAATAATATTTTAATAAAATTTTGCTTTTATAATGAAAGCTTAAATTAAAGGATTCTTAGTTTCTGAAAAAGTTGTTAGTAAATTCAGGTGGCAGTCGATAATTTCTCATTTTCCTAACAGAATTTGCCCGTGTCAGAAAAAGTTAATAGGTCAACTCGGAACCACTTTAAGGAACGACCGCAAATGGAATAAATGATATAAATCTGGAAAAAAGATCTTCTTTGCGTAAGATGAAGACAATTTTCCACCAGAAAAATGATCCGTTCGCTGCCAGAATGGTAGAATTAAGGAATAAACGTGTTTACAAACAAACACTTGAGTCAATCAATCTAACATTACATTTTTGTCATAGCGATCATTGCAGGAATCGTCTTGGCAATTCAGACCAATCGCATTATATACCTGTTAATCGTATACCAATCAAATTCCCGGAGCTCATGTAGAAGGAAAGGACATGGGGCGAATAACTGTGGATAAGCTTGAAACACCTGTTTGTTCTTTTTAACTCCTAATGTGCATGTGAGTTAGAGTGATTTGATTGGTCTGCGTTCGAAGGTCTATGACATGATTGGTCTACGTTGCCAAGATGAATTCTACAATAATCGTTACGACAAAAAGTTTGTGGTAGATTGGTTGACGGAAGTGTTTCTTTGTAAACATGCCTTTTCCTTATAAAAGGAATCATATAGAACGGACAGGGTTTTTTGCTGACTTTGTAGCGTCAGTTGCTCTTCCTTATATGCAAATTGAATGAACTGAAGTACGATCTGTTGCTAAATACACATTATTCGCCTGATTTGGCAAATTGTGACTTTTGTTATTCCCACAAATAACAAAAATAAATCTTAATATCAATCAGTTTCAATATGTAATCAATCAGTTTCAATCTTAAACAAATGTTTATTTAAGATTGAAAACGATTTTGAACAAAAATTAACTTAAAAAATGAAAAAGGCTGCATTAAAATAAAAAAGAGCAAATTTATGACACAAGTTTTTACTTGGTTTTGTTCGAAAATGCATGAAACTAGCAGATGTTATTGTTCAGAAACTAACTAATTGCACATATTTTTTTCTGTTTTTATGCAAACATAATAGAATTTTCAGAAAATTGTTTCAAAGCGGGCGTTCTGAATAAAATTTCCATGCGGAAAAAGAATAACTACACAAACAGGGGTGAAAAACGAGTTTGTAACGTGATCGAATTTACTTATAACTGAGTAGGTAATTTATTGATCAAAGAATTGAAAATATAGTTCGATTCCACATCGCTTCAGTAGTCAGGATTTCCAATTTTATACCTTTAAATTAATAAATTTGTGAATGCATCAAAACATTTCGCGCTTGTTGAGCAGAACAGTTGACAAGCGTCTGAAAGACAAGTATTTTCTGACCAATGTGAATTCTCCATGTATGTTTTTAGATCTTTCCCAATGGAAGATTGATAGCTTTTAAAAAGAAAGGTAATTTTTTACAATATTTTAACAGAGTATAAGTAAAATTAGCTGTGGACGGTTGGTTTGGAGGACTTGAAGAATCGCCCTTTCGTGATGCCATAAGGACTTTGGAACATCGTTGGATGAAGTGGATTGAACTTCAAAGAAATTATGTAGAAAAATAAAATCTATTTAAAAATAAATTTTCATTTTGAGAATTTTTCAAACCAAACTAGGAAGCTTTTCTTGGGAGAGGGGCGACTACCCCCTTGTTGTTGAGAGGGGGAAGTATCGAGAAAGAAATAGTTAGAATATCTGGAGCATAATGGTGTTGTAGCCAAGTGCAAAACTATCAAACAACATGCTTTCTTTAGAATTACCTTATATAGCCATAGGATGTCAAATATACGACGCATTCATACAAGAACTTTTCCTAGAGGAAATTGGTATCTTAGGCACTTAGAAAAAATAATCCATGAAATTGAATAAAAACTCAAACTTTTGAAGACCAAATATTTCCTCTCTAAAATACTCATACTGACAGTTTAAAACTTTAATGCCTCACCAGATTTCAGAATTATGTAAAAAATAAAATAAAAATTTGGTATAATACTGTTTGTCTAGTTATATCTAATATCACTTTTAATTCAGTAATGAATGCTTTGTAACTTACTAAAGAACCATCCGAATGTTCTAAAATGAACTGACTGATTTTAAAGTATAATAACATGCAGAGCATGACAGACTTTTATTTTAAATCTCACACAATTCTTATGAAATATGTCAGGAGATTTTTTACTGCATTTCTCCAATTTACATTACAATAGCAGCGATAGATGGTGGTGCGAGCAATAGTCATTAAATCAGGCCCTGATTTCTGCCCTCCCTCTTCTGTCATTATTAATTTTAAACAAGGAGATTAAACATATGCAGTGGTTCATATCACCCATGCAATTTTGTTCTATGTGGTCCATTCTATATATTTAGCCCCCTTCTCTAATATTTATATTTATAGAAGAGACAAGATAAAATCCAGGCCCCAATTTAAAGCGCCTATTTCTTGAAGCGCCATCTGTCGTTAATATTTCATATTAAAATCAACAATCGCAGTAAAAAATTCCTGACATTTTACATAACTCTCCAGCAAGTATTCTTTTAATAGCTGTGACTATTTGCAAGTTAGTGAATTTTAAAATCAGTCAACCCATTTTAGAACACCCGATATATTTAGTAGCTATGGGTTGATGGGTGAAAAAAGCACTTAAAAAATTAAACTGACTTCAATACATTGGTTAGAGATTTATTCGTGCTTAAATTTGTAATCTCAAGCTCAGATCCAACCCTCACAGAAAAATTATTGGCCTGAGCCAGTTTAAAATATAAAAAATAGCCTGAATTCAAGTTATTCACAAAACACACTTAAATAGGCTGAAATTTTATTATCAGATTGTAATCGAAATTCATGAATACAGGAAAATAATAATATTAATGAATATTTAAGAAATTTTCTACATAAACACTACGTAAAAATGTGACTTAGACAATTACATTCAAATGGAATTCCAGTAAAAATAATCATTTTAGAATGCAAGAAATTAATGATAAAAGAAAATCGTATCTTTAAGGCTCTACAAAGAAAAAAGGAGATTTTTTAAATGCATCTTTATGATTTAAAATACCAAATTAAACTTCTAAAGATTTGGCTATACAAGTGTTTAACGTCAATATAATTTTACGAATAACAAATCAGTAAGATGCCAGCCCAACGTGGGCTTGAGGGGAAGAATTTGAAGGAGTGCGAAGGTAGCAGTCGGGCCGATAAACCTTTTCACATAGGCTGAGTCGGACACAGATGAAGCGTTTAGTTTTTTTTCCGGGTCCAGCTTCTACCTGGAAATTTTGTCCAGTGTAGATTTCTATGAAGAAAGAAGTCACGTTGCTCAACCTGGAAGAAAAATAAATCTGGCCCGACCCGAACTAGAGAAAAATATACGACCAGGATCAGGACCCGGCTCAGCCTTACAACAAAAAGACCTGATCCAGCCCGAACTTTGTAGATTTAAACTGGCACGACCCACATTAGGCTCGAGTTTCGCCTTCTCTTCGAAATCATTTCTTGTGAGGATGCATGTTTTGCAAATACTTTATCGGTACAAGCGGCGAGGATGATTGCCCCTTCCCTCCCCCCTCTGGATCTGTCATTGGTTTGAGATTATTTAATATGGTATAAAGAATATGTTTGAAAATAAAATAAATGTGACAAAATTAGTTTAAATAATAAATATAAATTTTCAGTATTGTATTCATGAAACCTATCCTAACTTTGTAATAAATGTTGGTATCGAGTTGCAGATGGTGCATTCGATTCATAATTAAGAAATATATCAGAAACAATACAACTCTTCTTATACTTAAAACCCATATCCACGAGTTTAAAGCATCCTCCAAAACATTGTAAAATAATTCTATTTTTTAGAAGACTCATTGTATTTTCATTTCTATGCCAAAATGAAGTTCTTCCCAAATTCTGGTGAGTGCCCGTCAGTTATTTAACTAGTATAAATCTACAGATCATGAGCCTAAACATCAGCTCTGCAAATCATTGTATTTCATTTACATTTCAAATAAGAATAATAAACGTCCAACAATCCACATTTTATTTATTTTTAAATTACATAAATATATATTATATAAAAAAACTTAAGAGGTTTCAAAAGTAATAAATAAAAGAAGGAAATAATCCAAAAAGAAATATTAACTTAAATTGAAGCTTTTCTATGTAATTCATATCAAATTTAGAAATCTAGTTGTTTTATAATTGTTTCCAAAACATTTTTGCGGTCTTATATGTAAGATCTTATCTAAATAGGTCCTATAAAATTGAGCAAGAAAATCACTTACAATCCGGTTACTAAAATTATGCTAAAAGTGAAAAAAAGAATTACACTTCAGGGCACCAAAATACCTTACAGTTCTTTAATCGTCACTCCCAAAGGTGGAATGATTCAAAATACTTAAAAAGATTCAAGTGCAAAAACACGCCATATTGTGCATGCGGAGAACTGGGAACCTCAAAACACTACCTAACGGCCTGCCCGCTAACACAAACATTCCATCTGGCAAAAATCACGCCAAACAATAAAGAACTCTGGCATAAGCAACTAGCAAACAATAAATACATACAAAACAAAAGCAAAGTAGTCATAAGATGGTTAACAGAAAACATAGATACAATATCACAATGAAAGACGAATAAAGTTAAAAACGCACCACCCCCAGTGGACAGCACTACCCCAACTAATTAACTGTCTTATTTTCAGGAATTGCCATATGTTAAATGTTGTATGCCTAAAAAAAAGGCTTAGGATTTATTCCTATCGCCAAATTAAAAAATTTAAATCTGTCTGTCTTTGTATTATGTCATTCAGCAGTGTGCGGTAGTCGCACAACATCAGCTGTAACCATGGCCCGCAACAGGAGCCCCGCAACATATGAATTGCAAACACAAAAAAAAAAAAAAAAAAAAAAATTCACAATCGGTTCAGCAAGTTGTGCAATATGACACAGTAAGAAGCTTCAACCGCCTCCGGCACTGCTTGTCCGTTCACTGTAATGTGTAATTTAAAAAAAAAAAAAAAAAAAAAAAAATTAAAAATACAAAAAGGCCTAGGAATTCCCCAACGCCTAAAGAAAAAAAAAAAAAAAAAAAGTTTTTTTTTCTAAGTTTTCCAGTTTATAGAGCATTGTTAATTAATGTTATGACTTTTAATTTCTAATTATTATTTCTCTATTTTTTTTAAAAAATATATCTTTTTATTAGGGCTCTATTATTTATATCTTCTCTATGACAACCGCCTCTCTTTATATATGTGCTTTCTGTACGAGCTACCGGACCGGCTCCAATGGGAAAGCCCACGGAGCCAATTAAATTAAATTAATTTTTTTATTTATTAATATTTTTTTTAACCCGGTTTGGTACGGTAGAACGGCGGAGTCTCATCCCCCTTGCAAAGTTAAGTTTGCCTTTCAGTTCAGCTCAAAAGTTAATTACGGTGCAAATTGTCTATTTTTGAAGTTCCCTCTTTTGTTTTTTCTCTCCCCCCTCCCCTCTAAATTACCATTTTCATTTGACAAGTACGCATCAACTATTAGGCTCCAGATTTCCAAGTAGGTTGGGCAACGGTGTCCAAGTTGGCAGAACATTTTACTCATAGCATTTGGTTACAGGACTCAGGCTATCTGCCGGCTGAAATTCCGTCATGTACGCTAATGGCGCCTGGTGCATGTAAAATCCGCCGTGGGTGCAAAGTCCTCCAAGTTACCTGTGAATTATACCTCTGGAGGTGCCTTGCCAGGTGAAGGTCTCGTCATCTGATCAAGGTTCTAAATTACGAGACCAAATTGAGTAGCCGTTAGCAATACATACAACAGGATATAACGTTAAGCAACCGTCAAAACAAAGTATTCAAGACTGAGAAGCAAGTACTGCAGATGTGATGAAGCGCGAGGCGAAGGAATCATGTTTTTTGCCTCTACGCGGCATTTAGGCGGTCGCCCGCCCCGATACCAGGTATCTAACCCGTTAAGCTGAGGTAACTCGGCAGGTAGGGGCCTGGTCATCGGTTAGAAAGAAAGAAAGGTGGAATGATTCAGGTGTTAATAAACTGATCTACAAGTTATGCATAATCAGTAACTTTACGCGGATCAGTATTAATAAAAAATTAATTTACCTAATTAATTAAAAAATGAATTAGGTAAAAAAAATTTACAAGATCACAAGTTTAATGAAAGCAGGACCTCTAATAACAAGCGTCATCTGTAACTATGAATTATTTTATTAATTTTTTTAATTGAAAAGCATTTTTTTTTTATATTCTAGGATTAATTTATTATAAAGCATTTAAATGCATATTTTTTCATTTTTAGCATGTTAAAAATTTAATTTAAATGCATATTAATCGGCTTCTTTGTATTAACATTATAAAATCACCCAAAAATAGCCATATTTGGAGATCTTTAAATGCACTGGATCATCACTGATCCTTCCACTGCTAATTACCAAAATCGAATCAAGCTTGCACTATAACATATTATTGCAATATTTTGCAATAACCTTTTAATAGTATTAACATTAAATTTTAAATAAACATTATGTTACAAACTTAGTTTAAATTTGGTTCAGAGTTGTATTGCAGACTAGATTATTAAGGATTAGTTAATCTTTTACTTCCTCAGCCAGAACTTGTGCTAAATTTTACACAGTCATGATTATTAAATAATTTATTTTTTATAGGTTATGAAATACAGTAGCTAGGTAGTTGAAGATAGAAAAACAATATATATATACAGATTGTCAAATAAGTAAATTAATAAAAATTATGTTTTATATCATTAGTAAACATATAAATTATTCTACCAAGAGTTATACAGATAAATAAAAAAAATCTGACAAATATACTGACAATTTTTTAAATAAAAGGAATAATTTAAAGTAGGGACTCAAAATAAAAAAATTCCATGAAGTGGAATGCAATTTCAAAATTCTCGTTTCTAAAATAGTTTTTGAATGTTAATAATATGTTCTAAAATTTTCGCGAACCGAAACAATATTAACCTTATTTGCATGTATCCAAACATAGTTATGCTACGGTGTGCTCAGCAGCCTTATTAGAAACTCTTATTAGTAAATTTTAGCATCATCCATAATTTACTACGTAAATACATTAACCGGATGCATCATTCTCTTTGAATGAATGGAAATTTGAAAATTGTCTGAATTGCCTTAAAAATGCATTATGGTGCAATATATATATATTCTTTATAATCAGAAATAATAATTTAAATATAGGAAAAACTATGCCACTAAATGAAGGTACCCTCACCAACATGTCCATTTCATTTAAAGATAATCGTCTTTTTGCGGCAGTTATTGCAGAACATGCAGACTTAGAGATGACAAACAAAGTCTTTTTGTGTCTCCACAGTAAGCCTTTATTGACATTTCAGTAAAAAAAAAACATTTTCTTGTACTATTATAAAACAATAAATTTTCAGCAAAATATTCTAGTTGTATTGGGTTATGTTTCATACTTTATGCATGAATTTTTGTTTTTTTCTGTTTTTAAAGATATAAACAGATTAAATATGTTTATGACTTCGGTTCCCATGTTCATCTATCTATCCATGCTCTAACTCTTAAAAATAGACACAGATTCCACGAAATTTTAATATGTTATTGTCATTTTATATAGCACAATCACTATATAAAATGAAGTCTGCAGTATGCATAGTTCATTTACAAAGACAGTCAAACGTATTTTGTTACATTATGGTGAATACCATAAAAGTTTCAAAAACATTTTGATTATATCACTGCCTTTCAACAGATGTTTGATTAAATATATTTTTTGGAAACATTTTTTTGCATACCTCTCATAATTTTTCATGAGTAATTTTTAACACATGTTTGTGTTAATCACTTTTAGGAGGAAATTTCTTGTTGCATATCTCACAATCAGAAAGTTATTCACGAGTATGAATTAAGAGATGCCTCCTTAAATGCTGCTTAAGAGAGAATTTCTTGTTGCATATCTCACATAGAAAAGGCTTCTTATCACTATGAGTTAACAGATGACTACTTAAATACCTTTTTGTGATGAATTTCTTGCAACAAAATTCACATACTAAAGATTTATCGCCAGAATGAATTAACAGATGTGAACTTAAATTACCCTTATGAGAGAATTTTTTGTTGCATACCTCACAGACAAATGGTTTCTCACCAGTGTGAATTAACAAATGTCTTCTTAAATAACTCTTGATCGAGAATTTCTTTCCGCATAGCTCACAGACAAAAGGATTCTCACCAGTATGAATTAACAGGTGCCTGCTTAAATTACTTTTTTCAGTGAATTGCTTATTGCATATCTCACACATAAAAGGTTTCTGACCAGAATGAATTAACAGGTGTCTGTATAAATGACCCTTTTGAGAAAAACTCTTGTTGCATATCTCACACACAAAACATTTTCCCTGTTGCGGGCTAAAAGTTGTTTTTTCAAAAATGTTTTGTAAAGAAATATTTTCCTGCATATTTCAGACTTTAAAGATAATTTTAATTGATCTGATGTATGTCTAACTTTATAGCTTTATGCATCTGAAATAAACAGAAATAACTTAATCACTTTTTGATTCATTAAAAAATAATATATAAGAAAAAAATAATTTTAACATTAAAAATAAAATTAATGTATTAAATTGAATAGAAATAAAATTTGTATGATAATATTAAAAACTAAAATCGAAACCTAATTATCTGATGCTTGGAAAACTAAAAGTGCATAAGGTTCACTTCGTAATTATATACTGATTAAACTATGTATAAAATCATTACATGTAAACTAAAAACCTACCACCTATATAACAAATTTATCATAAAGAAAATTATAAACATTGAATTAAATTTTTTTTACAAATTTTTATAATAAATATTTTGAAAAAAAATGCAAATTTAATGATAAGATTCCACATGATCAGTGAAAAAACGACACATTTAAGTCGTGAAGCAAATTCAACTGTTGTTTTTTGCTAATAAGAATATAATGCACAATTGTATTTAGTTGGAATTCATCCAAAATTATTCCTTTTTCAGTCTAATATAAACGATTCTTAAAATAAAATTAAACATCACTCTTTCAAGCTATATTGCATAGTAATATTTTCATCATTTATTAGTCATTTTACCAAGTTTAAACGGGATCAGCACGATTAGACATTGTGTCTATGAGTGTCCCCTGTAGAGGTCCATTAGGGAAAAGAGTTTGATCCCAAAACTTTCATATGAAAGTTTTGGGATGGATGCTTTTTGATCTTTGCTCTGATCATTATAGAAGGAAAGGTATCGTTGAAATACTCAGCGGTCTCTTGATTGTTGAAATACTCAGCCCTCTCTTGACGAATAACCCGATCTAAAGATAGGGTTCGTCGGGGCAATTGAGCTCTCGACTGCCAATTTCTGAAGATTTTATCGAACGCAGATAAATTGTTCGAACGCACTACTCCATAAGAGGAGTCCGAGACCACGTGTGGCCGCGACTCGGACGAAGCGACTACACAAGGTGTTCAGGGTTTTCCTTGTGCGTAACGAGAATTCGAGTCACTTCGAAAGTCCTCTCTGAAGACTGAGTTCGCTGATCAGCGGTGTGCTCAGGCAGCTTTTGCTACACTGCTTGCAAGAGGGCTCTGTAGTTAGGCTCGGGCGGTATCGTTTCAGCGGCGATGGCTGATTATCCCGTCTGGCTGCGACGCTTGGGTCGTGCGCCTGACGTCTCTGCCTGCCTTTCCTGGTCGGCGGTGGCACTATCGTGGCGGCTGGTTGCCATTTGGGTCTTCTAGTATCAGAGGTCTCGTGACCTCTTTGATGGATCACATGGAGCCGCTCGGCTCTGGAAATTCATAGTTTTACCAAGTTTAAAGTCCTATTAATAGAGATGCAACGGATGTCATTTTGGCTGGATGCCGGACACCGGATATCCAGTATAATTCGCAGCCGGATGTCCGGTTATCAGTCACAGTATGTTTTTATCTTTTTTTATAATTTTTAAAAGAGGTTAAACATGTGTTTACATAATATTAATGTTATTTGATTTTAAATCCAATTTTTTTATAGTTTCTATTAACAATTATTTTTATAATTATTTAAGATTTAGTGCCACTATTACATTATTTTTAAATCATTCTTTACAATAACATCAGATAAGTAATTTAGAAAAAATGAAATAATTTTATGAGGGCAAAACACTTGCAACTGATGAATTTAAAAAGAGGATGTTTATCTTCCCCTTTCTGTATTTCAAAGGACAAACATATCCTCAATTGAATACATTTAGTAAATTTAGCAGCATGTTTTATTTCACATCTTTATCTTTGTCTTTCCATTTCCCCCCGCCATGCAATTTCAAAATACAGCTCACTTGCAAAATGTATCCTAAGGTCAGTCCATGCAAATTGGATGATGAAATGTGAGAAGTGAAAACATCAAATTGCATTATAATAAGAGTCTATAGAGAGACTAATAGTCTTAAAAGAACATCAGATGCAGGTTTAGCAAATTTCTATCAGGGTGGTTAAAACGAGCGAATGTAACTGGTTAAAACCAGCATGGTAGAAACTAAAAAAAAAGTAGAAACTAAGAATTCATACTAATAAGAAGTTTAATTTGCAATGATTTATAATTCACCCATGTATTTGATATGTAAACAACTAAATTTAAATTAAAACTAAAAATTATAAAAGTACTGAATATAATAAAACAGTTTCAAAATGGTCATATACATATAATTTGTTTATAGACCGGGAGGCAGCAGTATCGACAATCATTCCCACTGAGTTCATGGCTGAATTTCTAGAATTAGTTAAAAACACGATTTTCACATAAAAACAAAATCGGTCTGCGAAGTTATATCTGGGAGGAAAATACTCCAAAAGCCGATTTAAGCGATTGACTCATAGACTTACCATTGTATTTTCTTGCACCCAAAAGTATAAAAACATAGAGGAATGGCAGAAGGAAAACATAATGGTGCAACAATCAATCAACTAATTAAATATTTGGTCTGGATATGATTTCCAGCAAGATAGGTTTTGGTTTGTTTTTGTTAATGCCGGCCAATTATCAACGCTTGGGATATAGGCCTAATGGGTGGATGCCCTCCATGGGGGTCTTTCCAAGGGAACCTAACCCGTATAAGGAAAGGGCATGTTTACAAACAAACACTTCTGTCAACCAATCTACCGCTACATTTTTGTCATAGCGATCATTGTAGGAATCATCTTGACGACATAGCCCAATCATAGCAAGCAGGCAACCATAATAAAATTTGTAGACCAATCAGAATGCCTGAATTCATACGTAGAGTGGGTGCTATAACGAAGCACGGGCGAAAACAGCTTGCCCACACTAATAAGAGCCCACAGTGACGTCAGCTGCTCTTTCCTTATTTTACGCAAGGTTTGAAGAAAACCACGGAAAACTCCGAACGGTTAGGCCGACGATCGCGATTGTGTTCGAACCCAGCATCTATCATCTACCAGTTTCGAGGTCAGAACATCGTGGCCACTGGTGAGGCTCCAGCAAGATAGGAATTATCAGACCAATTACATTTTAATATGCTTATCAAGTTTTAATAGATTTCAATTTTCTAGCTGTCGTCATCTTGATGGGGCAAAGGGGATCAGTCTGTACTGATCCTCTTCTTATTGAACATTTTCAATAAGAAAAAAATATAAGAAAACAATGGTTAAATTTTTAAGAAGGTTGGCATTTTCTTTCAAACTAGATTATACGTAGATTAGCAGACAACAGGCTGTTTCAGAAGTAACTCAAAATTATGTACCAAAACTTTCATATTACAAAGAAATAAGAAACAGTCTTCTTAAAAATTTTTGTGCATTTCATGAAGTTCTATAAATCAATAATTTTACAGATTGTATAAAGAAATTTTTTATTTGTTTAAAATGTATGTGGACTAATTCAAATCTATATATCTACACCTATATATTAAAATTTATAAAAAAAGAAAATTAAATCATCTGATTGCAATTTCCATATTGGTATTTTATGAAGAAAAATAAAGATTGTTTGCAAGTATATATATTAATTTGAAAGCTATTCTCACTGAAAAATACACATTCCATTTTTAAAATTATGTTTTGTATACAAAATTTGAAACATTTTAGTAAATTTAAGATGCATTGCAAATCTTTTGCTTCATTACACAGGTCAATAGTTTGCTAATATACTATTCTTGAAAAAAAAAGTGAAACATACTGAATAAATTTTGTTATAGAAGGTTTGGCATTTAAGAAATTTTTTGCTAAAATATGACTAAATATTGCCTAAATTTGAAAAGTTAATTAAAATTTCATTAAAACTATATTTGAATTCATGATTGTATGTCCTATTTCACTAAAATAACATATGTGTAATAAAAATTTCATATTTTAAAAAATATATAAAATAATTAAAAATAAAGCTCTAAAAGTAGGCACATATCTTAAGGATGTATTTTTAGAAGTTGATATTTAGTTTTATAACAATTGATTAAATATATTTTTAAGCAATTAATAACTATTTTTTTATATTCAAAATGTTTTCCCTAACAATTAAGAACAGTACAGTCAATCCGGATAACTTTGACTTAACAAGTGTAACTTTGAGCTAAGAGAGAAAAAAGAATAATTATGCTACATCACTTGAGTTAAGGCAAAGTTCTGAATTCAAAATATAGAGAGCAGCACAAGTGTGAGTTTGGAAGCTCATTGAAAACAATTCGTTAAAATTTCACCATGACAGAATGGATCAAAGTTTCATACAGATGGAGCAAAGTTACCCTGATTTGGCGCAAAGTTACCTTGATTGACTGTGCATATACTGTCCCTTTTTATTATTTTTTTATTTCATAAATCAATCTTTTATTATTAAACATGTAAAATCCATTTAGCACACATCCTCAAGATACAAAGTTTACTAGAATTAATATATATATATATATATAACTTATCCTCCTCATTCAAGTGACAAATTTTACGTGGCATTACAAAAACCAGTTTAAAATTACTATGAAACTTAAACAAAGATGCATCAATCTATATATCGATGCTTCTAATATGAACACATTTATTAAAAAAGTCTAGATGTAATTTTATCAATTTTAGAAGCATATAAAATATTACTTTAAAGGGTATTTTTTATTGTCGCCTCCAGGCGACATCAGAATTGAAGAGGTTACATTTCGTTGTTCCATTAATAAGCGCAATATTGATATCTATTTTTTAGAAATTGGGAATAGAAATTTTAAAGGTAAATGAGGCATATGTTTAAAAGAAAAACATATACATATTCCAAAGGATATGTAAATTTAGAAATGAAACTAAAGTTAATATTAAATTAAATAATAACAAAGTAACACACCTTTAAAAAAAGACTAACACTTCTACCATGATGACATTTAGAATGATTGTACTTGTTTATTTATATATACAGTATACTGCCTCAAATCTGCACTGCTTGAGACCTATGGATTTTATAATTTTGTGTATTTCTGGTCATTGCTTTGTTTACATTTTTAAAACAGTAATTTCAATGTAATTAACAATGATATTAAGATTATAATGAATGCTTACAATATAGTAAAATATTAAAATCATTAAGTATTAAAATAAAATACAGTAGACTCCCTCAAATCCACACAGCTTGGGACCAGATGTTGTGCAGATTTTATAATTTTGCAGATTTCTGGTCATTGCTTTGTTTACATTTTTTAAAGAGAAATTTGAATGTAATTATTAATGCAATAGAAAATATAATGAATGCTTACAATGTAATAAAATGTTAAAATAATAATAAACTAAAATAGTAAAAATTTAATAATTTTAAAAAGGATTAAAATATTAAAAGCAAATGTCAAGTTAATAGTCAATAATGTATGATTAAATTTCATTCTAAAGATTAAATATATTTCTCCTAAATTATTCAATGAAACTTGCCTCATAAAAGTACATACTAATTCACATCAAAATTATAAAAAAAAGTTTTACTTTAGATTTATCCAGACTTAATAACCAAAAAAAGCTTGATTAATACACATATATATTTGGTAAGAAGATTGTGATTACCAAGGATATCAGCATTTTTTTTTTTTTTTTTTTGTCAGAAATAAATTTATCCTTCCTTCTTGAAAAGCATGAATTCAGTAATATTAACAAAAATTACAAATTAACATGTACATAATTTGATATAAAACTATAAAAGCCAAATTTTGTCCCTAAATCTAAACTGAATGTTTTATTGTTTACATTCATAAATTATGTGCACACTTTAGGATTGCAGATTTGATGGAGACTACTGTAATAAAAATTTAGATAATTTTTTTAAATGATTAAAATATTAAAGAGAAAGGAGAAGTTAATAATCAATAATATGTTGTTAAATATTTTCATTATAAAGATGAGATGCATTTTCCCTAAATTATTCAATAAACTCGCCTCATAGAAGTGTACTGCTAATTCACATCAAAATCATAAAATATGGAAGTTTTATTTTAGGTTTTGCCAGACTTAATACTCAAAAAAGCTTTAATTAATGTATAAATATGTCTGGCAAAAAGATTGTGATAACCAGTGATATCAACAATATCTTACATTTTTACAGAAATAAATTTATTTTTTCTTCGGGAAAAAGCATGAATTCAGTAATATTAAAGAAAACTGTAAATTAAAATCCACATAGAATTGATATAAAAATAAAAAAGTTAAATTTTGTCTCTACATCTAAACTGAAAATTTCATCTGTAAATTATGTGCGGGTTTAAGGGAGTCTACTGTACTTAGAAAAAAAAGAATACAACTGGTGTAAGTATTTGAGATAATTTTTTATATACAAGTTAACAAAAGCTCATCTGAGTTACAACAAATTTCAGATAATAAACTTATTTTTTCTCAATGTTTTTTACAATGCCCATGTCTGATATTTTGCCCAGCATCACAAAATTTTAATTTTTAACCGACTTCAAGGAGGAGGTTATGATTTCGACCTGTATGTATTCCTTGTTCACTCATAACTTCCCTAAATATGAACCGATTTCGATAATTCTTTTTTTGTTTGAAAGTATAAGATACGTATGTGGTCCCATTTTAATTTCATTAAATTTCGATAATTAGAACTTTTTTAAAATAAAAAAAATGCATATTTGAAAAAAAATAATGATTTATAGCAAATTATTTTTTATTGTTGCAATCAATTTCAAATAATAAGTGTGTTAAAACCATGCATTCATATCCGTTAGTGCCAAATTGTCGCCAAGTTTGATTCTTTTGTTGAAATCGGTTAGTATTTTTTTGTAAAAGCACATTTTACTATTCTATGATAACTGTCTGCTTTATTCTGTAGAAAGTAAAACCCCCTTTATTCTATGAAAGAGTAGTAATAGGGGAATCTAATGATCCTTGTCTGACAAAAGTGAAGTGGTGCATAAGCCAAAAATTGATACCATTAGTATTTGAATCAACATTGTGTTTGCCATACAATCAAAGATATGAAAACATGAACAACTGGGTGCAGGAAAATATAATGCTAAGCATACAAGTCAACCACTAGTGGTATCAATTATTGGCTTATGCACCACTTCACTTTTGTCAGACATGGATCATTAGCAGGGTTGGCATTTTTGCCAGAACAGTGGCAAAAACTGAAAAAAAACAGGGGAAAAATGGAAAAAACCGGCAAAAATGGAAAAAACCTATTTGTCTTTAATGTGTAATAAAATCTGCATGCTAATAAGAATAATAATGGTATAAACAATTAAATTTAACAGAGTACTATTTAATATTTTAATTTAATTTGATAATTAAATAATATTAAATAATTTAAATCTTTAAAAAAAGGTGGGATTCACTCTTACTTAAGAATTTAAGAACAAAATAAAAAATTACATACCTAATTTTTTTTTCTTAAGTCAGGGATGTGTTTAAGAAAATTTTAGGTCTTTTAAAGGACCCTTCATAAAATAATTTATTTTAAAATAGGATCCTTTACAAAATTCTTTAACTTCAAACAGGACCCTTCATAAAATTATTTGTCTCTGAAATAAGCGTTTCACCTTCAATTTGAACTTTTAACAAATTTAATCATTTAAAAATAAAATCTGCCCTGTTAATAAACAATTGAACTCACCAAAAAATATATTACTTAGTTTCTTTATATGTGAAGGTTAGAACCTGAAAACACTAATAATTTAAAATTCACAAAACTATGTCTAGAATTTTCACAAAGACAAGAAAAACTTCCCAATTTAACAAAAACAGGGCCCTGTGAGAAAAGTCTAGACAGACCCCTGTAAGTAAAGTATTTTATCAGTCATTAATATGTATATATTTTTTTAATTATCAAAAGATTTTATACAATTTTTTTTTTTTTTTTTTTTTTTTTTTTTTTTTTTTTTTATGTCTTGAGACTTAAGGAATGTAAATATCTAAGTCTTTGGTACTATTTTATAGCTATTTATCTGATGAAACTAGTTTGTTAAAGATAAAATAAGTAAATTAAATTGAAAATTATATATTGAAAAAACTGTTATGGCTTATTAGGAAACTAGATTTTTTTTTCACTTTTTCTCTCCGAGAAAGGAACAAAATGTTAAATTATTTAGATTTACTTTCAGTAAGTAGCCTGTTGTCTCTATCTTTTTTGTATTATATTCCCCCTTCCCCCACCATAGCAGATGCTTGTCATGTATGGCTAAATCTTTTGAAAAATGAAGAGTTAAAACCACATTTTTCAAAACTAAAAAAGATATTTGAACAAGCGTTTTTGCCATGTCATCTTGAAGCGTATTTGTTACATCGAAAGTACAGAGATGAACTTCTAAATTATTGACAAAAAGAAAGCTGTAAAGCATGGTTATATAAAATCAATCCTGATTTTATATCTTATATTATTAATTTTAAGCTCAAAGTAAAACCTTTTCCTAGTTCATATTTTGCAGAAGTGATTATTAGTGTCAGTGCATGTAATTGGTGGAGAAGTATTGAATAAGCTTGTGCAATTTCAAAAAACTTCTGTTCATTAGTAGCACACCTTCAAATATGCCAGCAAGTAGTGCTGCTATTGAAAGATTGTTTTAAAATTTTTCATTTGTGCAAACTAAGATTCAAAATAAGCTAACAACAGATGCTCTTTCAAAACTTGTTTACTCCTATGCCATACTAAAACAGCAAAATTTAGGTTGCGAGGAAGATATTGCTGAAAAATTTGAAATTTAATAGTTTTCTGCTTTAAATATAATTTTATATGAAATTAAATTTAGGTTACTATAACTGTTTCTTAGAGTTTCTAACGTATATAAACTATAAACATAAGTGCTTTACTCAGTCTCAAACGTTCTATTATGTAAATTATTAATAATTGTATAAACATGAATAAAGAAGTTTCTATTCATTTATATAAAATTGGAATTTGTTTCATTTATAATCTTGTTATAAAAGTTAGTATTATTTCATAAAGTGCATAATTATACTTATTTAACTTAAAAGTTAAAATAAATTTAGAATAATATTGATTCTTCAATTAAGTATGCAGTTTATTTTTTCTTTCTAGGGAAAAAATTAAATGGACAGTCTATTTTTGCCACCTTTTTGGCAAAAACCTATTTTTGCCAGCACGGTTTTTACCAGGTTTTTTCCACCTTCGGCAAAAACTTGTCAACCCTCATCATTAGATTCCCCTATTACTACTCTTCCCTAAAATAAAGGAATTTTTCTTGTGCTCGATGACATAGGGTTTTGAGCAGTCGGCTCTTGGACGATCAGTACCTGTCCTGTAACGATGTTTCGCTGCTCTAATCCTTTGATGACTTAATTATCCAATCTGTCTCGATTAACTACAGATGCTTTTAGCTTATTTATTATAAAATTCTGAAATGTCTTTACTCCCCACCCCAATTTACAACAAATACAGTCAAGGATTGATAATCCGTGCACCCGTAATCTGCAATTTTCTATAATTCTTGTTACTTTATGAATGTAAACAAAGAAATAAACTATTAAGAGATTTTACAATTTTGTGATCCAAACAATAAATTTTTAAGAAAAAAATTTTTTTTAATTGAAAAAAAAAATAAAACATCTAATTTTTAAGTATATATTTAACTCTTTTATTTTATGAACAGTAAAAAACAAACTATATATTACGGAACATATGTAATTATCTTTATTTAAATGAAAATCTATATGTATCATTTTTTAAAAATAAAATAACTTTAAAAAGGCATTTTTTGAGATAGACTATTAAATTAATTATTAGATGTCATATTTATTTTTACATATTATACTGATTATAGAATTAAAATGCTGTCTGGGGATAATAAACTGATACATGACCCATTATACTTCATAATCCACTTAACTTTTGGCCCCAACATATGCGGATTTGAACTTTGACTGTGTCATTCTTTGAGAAAAATTCATTACAGATTTTCTAAGATTTGTACATTAAAATGTAAACCCCTCATTTTGGACGACATGTTTTGTATTTTTTATTAATTTTTTAAAACTTTAGTTTTAAAAAAATTATTGGTATTTTTCTGCATAGCATAATGTTTTATTTAGGTATGCAAAGCTCATAATGTGATTGTGTAAATAATCCATTTACAATTTCCCATAGCAAACTGAATAAAGAAAATCAAACCACAGATAATTTTCTACTTTACAGTTTTTGTTAAGTGGGTTTTTTTGGCAGTAACTTTCTAATAACTGATTATATTTTACTGAAAAATTGTTACACAGAATTATTTACAGTTATTTCAACTTGTTGAAAACTTAAAAATAAACAGTCAATTTACATGAGAAATACAATTTTCTTTTCTTTTTTACAGTATGGAAAAGAAACAATTTTTTTTCATTAATTTTCCTTTTCTCTTTGCTTGCAATGCAAATTTGTTGGTACATTCACAGAGATAATTTTTTTAAAAAAAACGATGGAATTTAAATAGTTTTCTTTTGTGCAAAAAATGTGAAAAAAAATACTTTTTTTTTTTTTTGGACGGGAATAAATTTATACAAGAGTTTAACCTTTTCCTTATTTTTAGCAACATAAATTATAGGATTGACTCACACACGAGTATACATGGTGGATAATTTTGAGGTAAAAATTGACTATCTGCAAAACATAAAATTATAAAAGAATAATTTAAAAATAAATTGCCTCAAAATTTAAAAAAATGCCCCTCTACTGAAAAAAAAATCCTTTTGTAACAGCAAAAGTCTTTTATTTTTTAATTAAAGAAAAAAAAAATCTATCTATGGTTTTTTTCTGCATTCAAAACATCAGAAAATTTATCAAAATACATTAATGTAATTTTGACAATATTCTGATTTCTAGCATAACAGAGAGGAATAAACAAAAACAAACAACACATTGCTCTCTCATTTTTCTTGATTTTTTTTTCCCTTTTTACATCTCCAAAAGTATCGCCTTACATCTCCTAAAGTATCCAACATATATCCATCACATCTTCCTGAATTAATATTTTTAAGTTCATTTTTTCAGTGTTCTCTTCTTAAAGGACATCACTTTTTTCTTAGTTTTCAAAATATTTCTAAAATCTTTGTATAATTTTATATGAAGTGTTAAAATTTATTTCCAGTTTATTAGTTTTTTAAACATAAAACATTAAATTGAATTTTAGAAACATTTCATATTTAAGAAAGAGATAACATCCTTTAAGAGCAGAATACTGAAAAAAGAACTTTAAAATATTAATTTCTGAAAGAAATATGTTGCTTGAAAGAATGCAAACACCTATACCCGTAACATTAATTCGGAATTAAGCTACTGAGTGACAAGCACACTCAACTGTCTGCCCCAGGACAACATTTGAGCGTTTGATTTAATACACATCAAAAATGTGACTTCCAACTTTCTAATAATTAAGCATATAAGACACTGGCGTAGCTACTATGGAAATGATGTAAATAGTGTCACCACCCACTGCCCCATCTGAAACATTTTTTCAATCAAAATTCTATATTATTACAACAAATGACCATACTATTCCTTATTTACTTTTTGTCCTACTGCTTAAAAAAAACACAGGGGAGATTTATAATTCAAACCATAATCTGCATCAGTCAATGTGGTGGTGTCTGTATGCAGAAGGTAAGTTTTTTTTAAAAAATTTGCTTTCGCTAACCATTCATTGAATAGGTTGGTTTTTGTTCTATGGTGCATACCTTATTTAGAAAACATTTACATTCTCAATGAAAAGAAAATTAACTATGTTGTGTTGTGCTCTAGAATTTTTATTTTATTTCAGAATTCTTTTTCAAAATTTTATAGGATAATATATACATAGATTTGCAAAAAGAAATTAGATGTCATCCCTTAGAGGGTGACACCTGGGGCAGACACCCCCTCCCCCCCAGCTTGCTACGGCACTCATATAAGAGAATGTAAGCATGGCTATTCCAGAGGTAATTCTGAGTTTAAAAAAAATGTACTGAAAAGTTACTCCAGAGGAGAAGAGGTGGGGGGGACTTCACTGTCATGGGATGAGACGAGGCAAGCACTGTTGTAAATTTAAGAATGAAAAAGAAAATGGCACAAAGAAATTAAATTCGTATAAAAAGGGAGAAACAAAATGACTGTTTTGGCACAAACATGGTTAAAATAACCCATTTGTAGCAGATAATTCCTTTTGTCACAACTATTGCCAGATTATAAGTACCCACATAAGTAAAAATTTTTTAGATTTATTCAAATGGCACAAACATTTTTTAAACAGGTAATTTTATTTAATGAATGCAATGAAATAAACCAGTAAAACATAGAAAGAAGATACATTATAATATAAATAAATTTTTTGTATAGTTCCAATCGAAAAAATAACATTAATACTAAATAAGTGGAGTTACATTACTTCATCAACTGTATTTAAAGTGGGAACTATATTCGATTAAATAAGACATCACAAAAAGAAAAGAAAAAAAAAGAAGTTTCTGTAAGTAGTAACATTGTTGGTACAGGGTAACTTATCAGCATGAGAATAGACAAGTACCATTTTTCTAAATGAAAGAAAACAATGAAACATGTTCTTTTTTAATCAGTGCAACTACAATACTTATTGGCAACAGATCTAATATCATGAAGACATTGAAAGTTCAGATTCTTGGTTTCGTAAAATGTTTTGATATTTCATGTAATTTTTAATGAATTTTATATAACAACTTCAGCCAGAGATTAATTTTTTTAAAAATATTTACTTTCAATAGGACAGATTACAATCAAATTGAGCAACACAATGTTTTAAATGAATCGTTAATAAAAATTGAAAAGATTTCCCTATTTGGAAATTTGAATAGTATTCATCTAACTAATTACAAATGAATAAATAAAATTATCTGCCATAAATAAACATTGTAATAATACTTTAAATAACTGTTGGCAGAATTATTTATTTTTAAAAAGAACAGAAACATAGTAAGTATTCGCGAATTTACAGTTCCAATACAGGAAATTTCGTGTAGTCATATTATCAAACTGCAAATTGTAGAATTTTAGTTAAAGAGTAACAAAAAGAAACTATCTTAGCATTTACTTATTTTAGTAATGAGGCTGAAATCAATAAATTCATATTTTAAAAGTGATTACCTGATACAGCAGATAAGATAAAACACAAGACGCCAACGCAAGAATGAATCGTGACTTTTTAGAATACAATAATTGAAAAAGAATCATTCTTTGAAATCGGAAATGGTGAAATGCGGAATTAAACTGCCTAGAAAAAATTGTATCCGAAGGCGTATTTAACCGCTAAATTCGCGAATACTTACTATGTTTCTGTTCTTCTTAAAAATAAATAAATGTTTTATATTTTTAGTTAAAAATTCATTGATTGAATTATTATTCATGAATGAATTCTTTCTTTGTGATTCATTCATTGTGTTGGCGTCTCTGTATCGAAATATTCCACGTGGTATTGTTCTGCTGGCTTGTGATCTAGATGTGTGTCTTCCTCTCATGATTAGCTTAGAAAATGTAACAAATAGAATAAAGTAAGTTTTATAATATGTATTTTTTATAATTATAGTATGTAAATTGCAGTTCGTAAAGTGCTTTTTCCAAATTTATACATGCATCCAAATGATCCTCGTTTATATACAGTTGGCAAAGAAAATATTTATACTCTTCACTTTTAAATTATAATAAAAAAAGATAAAATATATAAGTAAATAACAATGTAATACATTAATTCAATGCATTAAAATAATATAAAAGAGCAAAATAAAAATACTGTATTTTTTACATTTTAATAAACAAATATCCAAAAATATAATGCTAAAAAAGTGTTGGTACACAGCATTAATGTACTATAATTAATGAAAAATTGTCAAGTGATACAAATTAGTAGTTTGTGTTAAGTCCTTTAGCATTGATGATTGTTTCTTGATACTAGATCATAGATTCCACCATTTTTTTTTTTTTTTTTTTTTATATGTGTGTGTGTGACGATTGGGTCTGTGTTAATACATAACTCAATGAGAGCTTCTTTTAAACTGTTTTTACATGATATATATGTAATTTTTTCAAATTTGTGCGTCCAACAGCATCCACAAATGTTCCATTGGATTCAAGTCTAGAGATTGTGGAGGAGTTACCAAAAGCCTTAAGCAATATAGAGTAACCATATCCTGGTGATCATATTAGTACGTTTTGGATTGTTATCCTGTTGGAAGTGAAAAGCTTCCTGTAATCTTAATTTCTGATCACTGCTTAACAAGTTATGATGCAACACATCAATGTACGTTAAAGTTCTTATTCTAGTGTCGAAAAATTATAAATTTCCTACTCCATTAGAAGCCACACACCTCCTAACCAACATTTCCCCCACCATGCTTGGATAGTTGGGAATATTTACTTTTTGGTTCTGGAACAGTTTCATTTTTACGCCAAATTTTTCGAATGTATGGTGCAAATAGATTTTTAAATTTTCTGTCATCAGAAAAAATTACTGTTTTCCAAAAATTTATTGGTTTAATAATGTATGCCAAAGCAAGTTCCAGGCATTTTCACCTATTTGTTTCACTTATGAATGGCTTTTTCTTTGGGTTTATTCCTTTTAAATCTGCATTGTGAGTAATATTTCTTATTATTTGAGCTGTTATTATGATGTTAGAAGATATTCCAAGGTCTTCAGCAAAATTTTGAGCTGAAACCATAGGATTTTTTAAAACTGTTTTAACAAAACTTCTTTTTCCCCTCATTGTTAATTTGCTAGGATACCCTGGTCTTCATTTATTTATGATGTATGAAATTACCTCATACTTTTTCGCTATGTATCCAACAGTTGTAAATGGTAATGTAAAAACTTTTCCGCTTTCTCGCTATCATTTTCCATTTTTATGAAGCTCAATGATACAATTCCTTAAGCCTAGAGGTACCTCTCTAGTTTTAGCTACCATTTTAATTTCTTCAAGAGCAAATTAGATTAAATGCCAGGCAAACATAATGTGAAGTTTACAATTATTAACAACTTCCAAACCATGTTTCACCTTTGAACCATGAGCTCTATAAACACAATATGAATCTTGTTGTGGACACATACAAATACTTCGTTTGCAAGAAATTTGTAAATTTCTTCGATCATAAATTTATTTTACATTTTTATCAAAATTTTCCATTGTTTAAATTAAAATGAAAAGTAAAAACACTGCATTAAGACTATTCTTATTAAAATATTTGTTTTTATTTTGGTAAAAATTAAACATATTAGAGCTTTCAAATAGTTATTTTGCTTGTAAAAAAATGGCAGATGTGACAGAAAATATGCATAAATTTCTACTTTTTCTCTTATAAATAAATATATTTTATATTGTGCTGATTATTTTTGTAGTGTGAAAAGTTTGTACATCTGTTTTTAAATGTAAGAAAATATTTTGCATGATTATCATAATATCTAAGTGTCATATATTATATAATAATGGACTGTTTTTTAATAGACTGTAATTTATGAAATCCTATCTTTTAAAATTGTTTTTCTTTTTACAACATTGTTTTCTGTTCACTTAATTAAACTTATTGTATTTCTGCTAGAGTAAGAAAATTCAGATGTTGTTTCTTATTTAAAAGATGTTTGTGTGGCCCACATTCACATTTTGTTCCAAAAGTTAAGGAACAACCTGTGTGTTTTTAAGCTAAATGATCACCCACTCCAGACTTATTTTTTTCTTTTGGTGCATTTGAAAACTTCCTCGCTAAATGAAAAGGAACAGGAACATATTAAATATTTTTAAAGAAATGTCACCATTAAAAAGGTTGTATTATTATATTTTCTGCTGTAATTCCTGCCTGTCAAATAAATAGCCTTTCTTTTCTTTTTTTTTCAATTTCTTCAAAATATCTCTGATTTTAAAATATTTCTTTTAATATGAAACAAGATATTATTTACATGTTTTAATTAACAGAAAAAACAATTAGATTTAAAATTTTACAAAGTAAAAAAAAAAAAAAAAAAGATTTAACGCTATCCTCTTTTTAAAATGAATCAAAGTAAAGAATTTAGATCATGAATTACAAAAAATAAACTGCTAAACTTGTTCTTGTTAGCTTTGCTAACCTAACAATCAGTAAAAAGTTAAGAATTAATTAAATCAATACAATTGGTATCATTCTTGATTCCTGACTTGGCATAGATAATGCACAACTAATATGAGTTACTTTCAATTGAATAAATTGTATTATTTATATTTTCTTACTTTAGTGTTTTATTTATTTATTAATTTTCAAACAAATAGTTGACAATAAATTTTTTTCTTTTCTATTACCTCAAAAATTCTCTTCAATTTTAAAATAAATGTTTTAGAATAAAAAAAAAATTGTGTTCACAACCATGAAATTTTAAATTTTGTTAATTTGAAAAAAGTTTCTTAAGCAATAACTTAAAGCATAGTTTTTACAGTGCATATAATCCACTAATTACAGTACTTTACTTCTAAAAAAGAAAAAAATCTTGTTTATCATAATTATATTATCTATTTTAAATCTTATGTAAATTTTAACATCTTTAAATTGTAAAATAATCAATTATTCAGAAAGCAAAGTTATTCGATTGACCTGTGTGAAGATTATTTGAAGCAACTATGAATGTCAGCAAAAAAGTAATAATTTACTGTTTTGCTGACATTCCATTGATTACACATAAAATTTTGTGTCATCATACGATCAAATTACAAGTTCTAGAATTTTCAGAAAAATAATTAAAGAAACACATCTTACCATTAATTTGTTTTAGTAAAGAAGATGGGTAGTATATCAACTTTTTGAAATATTATTTTACGAAAGTGCTTGAGAGTTTAAATTGTTTGAGTGCGGGAAAAAAAAAATACCAGTTAAGAAACTGAAAAGATAATTGAAAGAAAAAAAATTATAAGAAAAGCTCTTTTTTATGTGTGTATAAAAAATTGCTATCTACATCAATAATTGACAAATTTCATTCAGATTTTCAGCTAGTTAAATTGATAGAGTAAATTAGGATGTGTTACAATTTTTTATTAATCTAAATGAGAAGAAAATCAGAGTATCCCACAAAAAGTCACACAAACGAAAAAAAAAAAAAAAAAATCTAGAAAAATGAGCAAGCAATGTGTAGTTTGTTTTTGTTTATTCCATTCAGTTATGTCGGAAGTCAAAATTTTATCATCTCCTTTGCTTGAATTTTCTAATGATTTGTTTTGCGCAAAAAAACATGCGTAGATTTTTAAAAATTATTATTAAAGAATAAAAGACTTTATCTATTACGAAGGCACTTTTTTCTTTCAGAAGGATGGCATTTTCTAAATTTTGGAGTAATTTTTTTTTTTTATATATTGAATATAGTTTATGTTTTACCATAGTTTATATTAAATTATATACCATACATATTTGTGTATAAATTGATTATTGATCAACTAACTTTTATTATTAAAAATACGGCAAAAATTCAAAACTTTCTTATAAATTGACCCCACTCCAAAAAAATTAAGTCTTATTTTTTTCTCATTTTTGCATGAGATATATCTATACAAATTTTATTTTTTTAAATATAAAATGAATTCTGTGAATGTGTCAAAAAGTTTGCATTGCAAGCAAAGATTAAAAAAAAGAATGAAAAAGAACTTTCTTCCTTCTCTATTGTGAAAAAAAAAAAAAAAAAAGAAATCCCGTTTCCTGTGTAAGTTGACTAATTTTGTTTCAGATTTTCAGCAAGTTGAAATAATAGTAAATTAATCTGCATTACAAATTTTTATTAAAATATAATCAGTTATTAAAAAGTTACAATGCCTGCCAAAAAGTCCCCTTGATAGAAACTGTAAAATAGAAAATTATGTGAGGTTTACATTTGTTTATTCAGCTCACTATGCGAAACTGAAAGTTGAATGTTTACAGAATCACATCAGCAGCATTGGGTAGGTACCTAAATAAAATGTTTCGCTAAGCAGAAATAAACAGATAGCTTGTTTTTCAAATAATGATTTAAAAGAAATAATAAAAAGTACAAAAACAAACCATCCACAATAAGATGTTTACATTTTAATCTACAAAGCTTTGAAAATCAGTAATGTATTTAAAAAAAATGAAATTTTCGAAAATTGATGAGAGGGGGGGGGAGGGGCTTTCATTTGTGTGCAGAAGTATTTCAGAATTTTACAGCAAAACATCATTACAGGATAGGTAATGATCTCCTTTTATAGAATAATAGAGAACAATATCATTGAAAAATTGAAATTAGTGAAGCAGTGCAAAATATTGGACATGTTCAGCGTAAAAAAAGCATAGAGAAAAATAAGGTTCATTATCTAAAATTTGCAATAATTCAGATAAGGTTTTTTTTAATACTTTTTTAAATATATATTTATATATATCTTAAATATTTACTTCAGTTTTCTTATTTTTTTAAGTACAGTACACAGAGTTCCCAAATGGTCCCCTTTTCTGTGTCTGAAAAAATCGCCGCAAAATAAGAAAAAAACTCTGAAAATCACTGAAAGTTAAAAATCCAAGAAGACAAAATTTATTAAAGTGGACGTAAAAAAAGCATTTAAATGGGTATCTCAAAAACTATTATATGAAATTTCATCAAACTTCCGTTTTCGTTACTCCCTGATATAGATTAGTGTTGCTTAGTTTTTCATGTAGAGCAGCCAAACAAATGGCACTGCTATGCAACATTTTCCATGATTTTGTAATAGTTGTATCTCAAGAATAAAAGTATGGATTTTCATCAAACTTCAAATTCAGCTATTATCCGATAAAAATCGATACTGTTTAGTTTTGGTGTAAATCACCCATCAAGGTGATGCTTTTATGCAGAATTTTTTGATATTTTCCAATAGCTATACCTCAGAAATAAATGCTCAGATTCTCATCAAACTGCAGATTCAGTTTGAAGGTGACATAAATTGTTGCTGACTGGATTTTGGTATAAACCATCTAATTGGTGGTAGGTACTGCTAAGCCTCATTTTTCAGGAATTACTATGATGAGATATATGAGATAAAAAAAATGTTTCGGGATTGCCACATCTGACTAGTTAATTATTGGAATGCAATTTCTTTCAAATAAGAAGGTATATTCTTACAGAAAACTTTCTGTTGAATCAAGAATTAGAAATATATTTTCCATTCACGTTATTCATTTTTCATACCATTTTAAAATTGTTTAATGATGTTAATTTATAAATAAAAATAACACTGAATTACCTATTTAAACATCCAAATTATCATAACATGTTCCTTTAGCTAAAACATATTTCTTTTAATTGAAGAGAAAGGTAAAATTTTTATGTACTGTTATGCAGGGCAGTGCAACAATCGGGCTAGAAAAAAAAAGTTGTCCAATTTCATTTCCTGTCTGCAAAAATATTAAAAGGGAGACATTATGTTTTTTTAATTTAGATTTTTGATGGACTTACATGTTTTAGGAATTGGAGATCAGGAAAAATATTTTTACAAAATGTCTGTATGTGACGTAAATGTTGTGGGCACTTTATCTCAATAACTAATGCATGGAGTTTAATAAAAATCTATATTCAGTCAATCCTCGATATACAGCGATAGTCAAAAGTATTGTCGGGCCGAGAACAATTTATGTTACCAGCTGATTAAGTTTTTATTTGTTTGCTAGAACATTTCAGCGAAAAAGAAGCTTAATTACTCCAAAAGTTAGGAATATAGATAAAGGTCCTCTAACCACATGATCATTTTGATATACAGCATTGAAGACACTTGGTGCAAAGGGAAGAATACAAAATTCTGTGTGTGTAAAAATTTCTGGCTATTCGTCATTTTTTCATTTTTGCTATCGGAAAATCATTTTTTGGCTGTGTTTGTTAATTAATCTACACAAATAATGCAGTCTAAATTTAAAAAGAAAAGTTCAACAATTATTATTTGTAAAGAGAGAGTTGTTTATCGCTAAAGGACCAATTCTCTCAGGAGATTACGGCCAAGTTATCAATCGGAAAATCTACTGTGAAGGATATATTTTTTTAAGATACGGATGGCTATGGTCTCCAGGACTTGCCATGGCTTGGAAGATCTGGAAAACGACTATTCGTGAGCACAGAATTGTCACAAGAAAAGCAGTTAATGACTCTCATAATTATGCTGCTGCAGTCATCCGCAATAGACGCAGGAAAAATATACCTGAAATAATTCGATCTCCCATGTCAAAACACATACATGATGAACGACTTAATCCAGGTTATGGAAGAATCTGTTAAAAACTTTCATAAGTAAAAAAAAAAAAAAAAAAAAAAAAAAATTTAGAGGGTCCTATGGGAGTTTGCAAAAAACCATAAATAGTTGTCTCGCAAAACTGGAATAAAGTAGACTTTTCCGATGAATCAAAGTTCAATCTTTTTAGGAGTGATGGCAGGCCCTATGACTTATTAACAAAAGACATGATTCCAGATGTGTTATTCTTATCATTAAACGTGGTGGAAGACACGTTACATTATGAGGAGCATTTTATGGAAAGGATGCCTGTCCGTCTATTAAAATCCACGGCAAGATGGATGATGCAATGTACAAGAATATCTTGCAAGATAAGTTGCTGCCTTATTGGAGGCAAAATTTTGGTCACAACTATTAGTTTCAGTATAATAAGAAACCTTAAGCATACATGAAAGCTCATCAAGCAGTGGCTTTCACTCAAAAATATTTTGCTTTTGAAATGATCAGCCCAAGCACCCAATCTGAAAACTATAGAAAACCTTTAGAATACAGTTTAGAAATATGTTTTGAATTACTTAAACTCCAATTCAGCATAGTCAGAATTTTCCCACAAATTTCAAGATGAGTGGAAAAACCTGCCACAGATGATTTTCAACCATTCATTGAACTGATACCAAGTCGCTGCCCCTCGGTACTTATAACTGAAGGTATGATGACAACATACTAATTGCAATTTTTCTAACTCAAAACCTAATTAAGCTACAGCGAGATTCAATCTTATTTGAAAGGTTGACCAAAAAAGGTATCTCATTGAGCCCAACATCTTGCTAAGGTCTATTTTGGCCTCAGACAGTTAAGAATATTTCTTCATGTGTGTGTGGAGTGGGGAATCAGAAAATTAATTTTTTCACATATCCTTTTAAAACTATTTGCCTAATCACCCATTTCCCACCATTTTAACTTATTTTTTCACCACTAGCAGATGTTTTAATGTTTAATTGCTTTCATTACTACTACACAAATTTTCTAAGAAAATGAAAAAAAAATCTGCTCAACATATCTCAACAATTAGCATATTTTCATCCCTTTCTGTTGCCAGGGAACGCTATTGAAAAAAATCGCAAAAAGATTAATCTACAATATATCATGTAATATCTTAAATGAAAAGCCAGGTTATGTATAATGTTATTTTTCACTCTCTCTCTCCACTTCCATTCTCACTGCTGTATATCATCCCCATCTATCTACGGATTTAATAATTATAAACAATTAATAATTTTTAAGAAATTTAATCAATAACAATTTTGGTTTATTAATTAAACGTTAGAATGCTTTGAAATGAATAATAAATAAAACCCTTGAGTGGTCTGTGATCACACT